>OZ025250.1:21760163-22360163 GCA_964019135.1 Arenicola marina | reverse complement strand
ACGCCTAGGACACATGGCGGGGTCACAGTGTACATAACATGTCAGTCGGCACACCTAGGACACAAGGCGGGGTCACAGTGTACATAACGGGCGGCCCTCCTAGGATACAAGGCGGGGTCACAGTGTAAATAACAGGTCAGTCGGCACACCTAGCACACAAGGCGGGGTCACAGTGTACATAACAGGTCAGTAGGCACACCTAGCACACAAGGCGGGGTCGCAGTGTACACAACAGGTCAGTCGGCACACCTAGCACACACACCCGGGCTACAGGGTACATAACAGTTCAGTCGGTTCACCTAGTACACAAGTCGGGGCTACAGTGTGCATAACAGGTCAGTCGGCACACTTGGAACACAAACCGGAGCTACCGTGTACATGACAGGTCAGTCGGCCCACCTAGCACACAAGCCGGTGCAGCAGTGTACATAACAGTTCAGTCGGCACACCTAGCACACAAGGCGGGGTCACAGTGTACATAACAGGTCAGTCGGCACACCTAGCAAACAAGCCGGGGTCACAGTGTACATAACAGGTCAGTCGGCACACCTAGCACACAAGCCGGGGTCACAGTGTACACAACAGGTCAGTCGGCCCACCTAGCACACAAGGCGGGGTCACAGTGTACATAACGGGCGGCACGCCTAGGACACATGGCGGGGTCACAGTGTACATAACATGTCAGTCGGCACACCTAGGACACAAGGCGGGGTCACAGTGTACATAACGGGCCGCCCTCCTAGGATTCAACGCGGGGTCACAGTGTAAATAACAGGTCAGTCGGCACACCTAGCACACAAGGCGGGGTCACAGTGTACATAACAGGTCAGTAGGCACACCTAGCACACAAGGCGGGGTCGCAGTGTACACAACAGGTCAGTCGGCACACCTAGCACACACACCGGGGCTACAGTGTACATAACAGGTCAGTCGGTTCACCTAGCACACAAGTCGGGGCTACAGTGTGCATAACAGGTCAGTCGGCACACTTGGAACACAAACCGGGGCTACAGTGTACATAACAGGTCAGTCGGTTCACCTAGCACACAAGCCGGGGCTACAGTGTACATAACAGGTCAGTCGGTTCACCTAGCACACAAGGCAGGGTCACAGTATACATAACGGGCGGCACGCCTAGGACACATGGCGGGGTCACAGTGTACATAACAGGTCAGTCGGCACACCTAGGACACAAGGCGGGGTCACAGTGTACATAACGGGCGGCCCTCCTAGGATACAACGCGGGGTCACAGTGTAAATAACAGGTCAGTCGGCACACCTAGCACACAAGACGGGGTCACAGTGTACATAACAGGTCAGTAGGCACACCTAGCACACAAGGCGGGGTCGCAGTGTACACAACAGGTCAGTCGGCACACCTAGCACACACACCGGGGCTACAGTGTACATAACAGGTCAGTCGGTTCACCTAGCACACAAGTCGGGGCTACAGTGTGCATAACAGGTCAGTCGGCACACTTGGAACACAAACCGGGGCTACAGTGTACATAACAGGTCAGTCGGCACACCTAGCACACAAGGCGCGGTCACAATGTACATAACAGGTCTGTCGGCACACTTAGCACACAAGCCTTTGTAACAGTGTACATAACAGTTCAGTCGGCACACCTAGCACACAAGCCGGGGTCACAGTGTACATAACAGGTCTGTCGGAACACTTAGCACACAAGCCGTTGTAACAGTGTACATAGCAGGTCAGTCGGCACACCTAAGACACAAGCCTTTGTAACAGTGTACATAACAGTTCAGTCGGCACACCTAGCACACAAGCCGGGGTCACAGTGTTACCTAACAGGTCTGCCGGCACACCTAGCACACAAGGCGCGGTCACAATGTACATAACAGGTCTGTCGGCACACTTAGCACACAAGCCTTTGTAACAGTGTACATAACAGTTCAGTCGGCACACCTAGCACACAAGCCGGGGTCACAATGTACATAACAGGCCAGTCGGCGCATCTAGCACTCAAGCCGGGGTCACAGTGTACACAACAGGTCAGTCGGCCCACCTAGCACACAAGGCGGGGTCACAGTGTACATAACGGGCGGCACGCCTAGGACACAACCCGGGGTCACAGTGTACATAACAGGCCAGTCGGCACACCTAGGGCACAAGCCGTTGTAACAGTGTACATAGCAGGTCAGTCGGCACACCTAGCACACAAGCCGGGGTCACAGTGTACCTAACAGGTCAGTCGGCACACCTAGCACACAAGCCGGGGTCACAGTGTACACAACAGGTCAGTCGGCCCACCTAGCACACAAGGCGGGGTCACAGTGTACATAGCGGGCGTCACGCCTAGGACACATGGCGGGGTCACAGTGTACATAACATGTCAGTCGGCACACCTAGGACACAAGGCGGGGTCACAGTGTACATAACGGGCGGCCCTCCTAGGATACAAGGCGGGGTCACAGTGTAAATAACAGGTCAGTCGGCACACCTAGCACACAAGGCGGGGTCACAGTGTACATAACAGGTCAGTAGGCACACCTAGCACACAAGGCGGGGTCGCAGTGTACACAACAGGTCAGTCGGCACACCTAGCACACACACCCGGGCTACAGGGTACATAACAGTTCAGTCGGTTCACCTAGTACACAAGTCGGGGCTACAGTGTGCATAACAGGTCAGTCGGCACACTTGGAACACAAACCGGAGCTACCGTGTACATGACAGGTCAGTCGGCCCACCTAGCACACAAGCCGGTGCAGCAGTGTACATAACAGTTCAGTCGGCACACCTAGCACACAAGGCGGGGTCACAGTGTACATAACAGGTCAGTCGGCACACCTAGCAAACAAGCCGGGGTCACAGTGTACATAACAGGTCAGTCGGCACACCTAGCACACAAGCCGGGGTCACAGTGTACACAACAGGTCAGTCGACCCACCTAGCACACAAGGCGGGGTCACAGTGTACATAACGGGCGGCACGCCTAGGACACATGGCGGGGTCACAGTGTACATAACATGTCAGTCGGCACACCTAGGACACAAGGCGGGGTCACAGTGTACATAACGGGCCGCCCTCCTAGGATACAACGCGGGGTCACAGTGTAAATAACAGGTCAGTCGGCACACCTAGCACACAAGGCGGGGTCACAGTGTACATAACAGGTCAGTAGGCACACCTAGCACACAAGGCGGGGTCGCAGTGTACACAACAGGTCAGTCGGCACACCTAGCACACACACCGGGGCTACAGTGTACATAACAGGTCAGTCGGTTCACCTAGCACACAAGTCGGGGCTACAGTGTGCATAACAGGTCAGTCGGCACACTTGGAACACAAACCGGGGCTACAGTGTACATAACAGGTCAGTCGGTTCACCTAGCACACAAGCCGGGGCTACAGTGTACATAACAGGTCAGTCGGTTCACCTAGCACACAAGGCAGGGTCACAGTATACATAACGGGCGGCACGCCTAGGACACATGGCGGGGTCACAGTGTACATAACAGGTCAGTCGGCACACCTAGGACACAAGGCGGGGTCACAGTGTACATAACGGGCGGCCCTCCTAGGATACAACGCGGGGTCACAGTGTAAATAACAGGTCAGTCGGCACACCTAGCACACAAGGCGGGGTCACAGTGTACATAACAGGTCAGTAGGCACACCTAGCACACAAGGCGGGGTCGCAGTGTACACAACAGGTCAGTCGGCACACCTAGCACACACACCGGGGCTACAGTGTACATAACAGGTCAGTCGGTTCACCTAGCACACAAGTCGGGGCTACAGTGTGCATAACAGGTCAGTCGGCACACTTGGAACACAAACCGGGGCTACAGTGTACATAACAGGTCAGTCGGTTCACCTAGCACACAAGCCGGGGCTACAGTGTACATAACAGGTCAGTCGGTTCACCTAGCACACAAGGCAGGGTCACAGTATACATAACGGGCGGCACGCCTAGCACACAAGGCGGGGTCACAGTATACATAACGGGCGGCACGCCTAGGACACAAGGCGGGGTCACAGTATACATAACGGGCGGCACGCCTAGGACACATGGCGGGGTCACAGTGTACATAACAGGTCAGTCGGCACACCTAGGACACAAGGCGGGGTCACAGTGTACATAACGGGCGGCACGCCTAGGACACAAGGCGGGGTCACAGTATACATAACGGGCGGCACGCCTAGGACACATGGCGGGGTCACAGTGTACATAACAGGTCAGTCGGCACACCTAGGACACAAGGCGGGGTCACAGTGTACATAACGGGCGGCACGCCTAGGACACAAGGCGGGGTCACAGTATACATAACGGGCGGCACGCCTAGGACACATGGCGGGGTCACAGTGTACATAACAGGTCAGTCGGCACACCTAGCACACAAGGAAGTAACCAAGCGCTCTACCGATTCCAGTGATCTCGCGCCGCCTGTATTGCAGGGCATATGGCAGGTGGCAGGTGGCGCTGTTGGCGGTTCACTCCAAGAGACGTCGAAAGAGGTCAGAAGAATGAATTCGTAACTCAACCAAACTTGCATAGTGACATGATTATTCCTAGTGATCCCTGGCCGTCAGACCTATAGTTACATAATGTATTTCATGTTTTAAAACGAATTCGTATGACCATATTAACCAGCATGCAATGGCACAAACCGTAGGCCCATTTACACAATGTTCACGTTATGAATATTCCATTTTTATTAAGCACAAAGCAAGGTTCAAATGATTCCAAATACAAACTTGTGTACTTGTCCAATTACTGGGCTTCGGGATACGAACTTGTCAAATTACTGGGCTTCGGGATACAAACTTGTCCAATTACTGGGCTACGGGATACAAACTTGTCAAATTATTGGACTTCGAGATAGAAACTTGTCAAATTATTGGGTGCAATTTGGGGCAAAACAATATACGCACAACCACATTCTCTGCGAGCGCGCATGCGCATGTATTTGGACAAATACGTAAGGTGTCAAAATATACATCACTCTACCCTATATATTGATAAAAGTAGATTCGGTCTTGTGTTTCAGTTACTGCTTCGAAGCCTGGGGACGCCATTCTGGGAGCTGAAGCCCGAAGTATGGGATGATGTGAACAATGTGGGGCTGAGGTTTGTGCCACATGGGAATTGACATCTAAATACCACGTGGGACTTTATGATTTAATGGGACTGATGGCTGTTGTGTCGCGTGGGACTGATAACTGATATGTCACGTGGGACTGATGGCTGATATCACTCTCTGCCTTCGACTCACTCCGCTAGGGCTCCATTATATCTCTGTTATCGCCTACTTCCTCAATGCATTTTCACACTCGCTCGCCAGGTCGGCGCTGCGCAAATCGATAGGAAAAATGCGTCGCGCATTTCTACAAATTAGTGCTGGGACCCAGCCTAAGCCTAATAACACATGAAATCAGATGATGAAAAGAAAGAGTTCTGTCACAATTATAACTTTTTCGAAAGGGTACAAGACGTTTTTTGCTGTATTAAATACACAAAGCCCATTATTTTTATGTTTTATTCTTAAAAATTATAATGTTGCAAGAAATTACAGCTGATTTAACCGTTTTTCAAGAATCTTGAAACTTGTTCCCGGCCGACAGCAGCGGTAAAAGCTAGCTTGCGTAGCGCCACGGTGGGGGAGCTTGGGCTGATATGTCACGTGGGACTGATGGCTGATATGTCTCGTGGGACTGATGGCTGATGTCACGTGAGACTGATGGCTGATATGTCACGTAGGACAGATGGCTGATATGTCACGTGGGACAGATGGCTGATATGTCACGTGGGACTGATGACTGATATGTCCCGTGGGACTGATGACTTAAATGATTTCTGCTGCGTTACATCCTTGTCGCATGGTCTATTTCAGGAACCACTATGTCTGCTCGGTTTACGCCTGTCGTATGATGATACCACGGAGACAGGGTCTTATCGTCAACGTCTCGTCGCCCGGCGGCCTCAAGTACCTCTTCAACGTCGCCTACAGTGTCGGCAAATGCGCCGTAAGTGACGTCACAGCGTGGCCTGAATGTAGTCAGTCAGAATAATTTATAGCGCAGTCGAAAAAGTATAGTGCGGGATCAGTTTATCCCAGAACTGGTTTCACAATGTGCCGCAGATGCAGAGAGTGGGATGAATTAGTGAATCTCTATAGCTGTATAAGAATCAGGCTGTTCTGGTTTACGTTAGGTATATGTGATAATAGTTTATCATGGGTATATGGTTTATCCTGAACAAAGCTTCGACCAAAATTGAGTATAACCTCCTTCTTAGGACCAAAAGGCCATAATGTAAATGATAACAGTATCAGACTTGTACATATTGCACAGCTGGACCGGATGGCTGCAGACGTTGCCGTGGAGACTCGTAAACACAACGTGACCTGTGTCAGCCTGTGGCCGGGGACGGTGAGGACAGAGACGATGACGGACTCCATTGACAACCAAAGGCTGGCCCAGAACGTGACCCTGCCCGGGGTGGGCGACGGAACCGGCGGGTTCAAGATGGTGGGTCCATACGATGAGCACGTGGTCTCACCCTCATTTGCTTTCGAATTTTTATTTAAACATTTATTTTAATGAGATCCCCCCAGAAACGGATTACCATATATTTAGCGGGGCAGGAAATTCCTTTTGCAAGGTACTTTTGTTGGGGTCGTATTAATAAGTTAGTTAAGTTAATTATAAGTTATACTAAGCGCTACGCAAGTCTATGCATGTATTATCCAAATAGAAATAAATGCAATGTTTGGATTACTAATCCCAACATATGTCCAACATATTCTTGCACGCGGTGCTTTTCACTTCACAGCTTCACCACGTCGGTGTGGAGGCGTTCATAATGTCAACGTGAGGATTTCTGACATTTTGCCCGATTCTTAGTTCTAAAAATTGCTGAGTAGTTGTTTCCAGCCGAGAACCCCGATTTTACAATTTTGCTATGAGAAAGTTTAGTTTCTGGACACCGCCTGAAAATCCTAGACCAATATATGCTTACACAACCAAGGTAATCAGGGGGAGTGTGGGTTAAGGTCATCGGAATAAGTGAGGCCCAAGGTAACTAGGAAGTGTGTGAGTCAAGGTCTCTAGGATGAGTATGGGTTAAGGTCACTAGGATGAGTGTGAGCCATGGTCACTAGGATGAGTGTGAGCCATGGTCACTAGGATGAGTGTGAGTCAAGGTCACTAGGATGAGTGTGGGTCAAGGTCACTAGGATGAGTGTGGGTCAAGGTCACTAGGATGAGTGTGAGCCATGGTCACTAGGATGAGTGTGAGCCATGGTCACTAGGATGAGTGTGAGTCGAGTTCACTAGGATGAGTGAGTCAAGGTCACTAGGATGAGTGTGAGTCAAGGTCTCTAGGATGAATGTGGGTCAAGATCACTAGGATGAGTGCGAGCCATGGTCACTAGGATGAGTGTGAGTCAAGTTCACTAGGAGGAGTGTGGGTCAAGGTCACTAGGATGAGTGCGAGCCATGGTCACTAGGATGAGTGTGAGTCAAGTTCACTAGGAGGAGTGTGGGTCAAGGTCACTAGGATGAGTGTGGGTCAAGGTCACTAGCATGAGTAACCATGTCACCGGGTTGTCCTGTTGGACTGATGCACCTATCTATATGTTACATGTATTGTATTGTTACATGTTCAGCAGATCAACTTAAGCCTGATTAACACTTGTTTTCACAGTGGAAGTCGATGTTCATGGAGATGGGGGAGACCATCGAGTTCGCCGGGCGCGCTGTTGTTCACTTGGCAACAGGTAACCATGGCGACAGGTCATCATGCAGTGTGACGTCTCAGTGTCGCACTTTAAATCGTAACAACATTTAAAATAACTTTATTTTGATCGATTCCTTTGGACGTTGTTAATACCCACCCCCCCCCCCTTTTTTTTAAAGTTCCTGGATCCGCCCCTGCATATGTATTATCGGTAATCGGGTTGCCTTCCAGATAAGAACAACATCCGGAAGTCCGGACGAATCCTGCTGACTGCAGGCCTCTCCGACGAGTTAGGGTTTACTGACATTGACGGTAGGTGGCGCCGGTGCTTTAAGCTCCCATGGACGATGTTGTAGGTTAAGTGATCTCCAAAAACGTGTGCTTTGGTGGAGTCCCGAGTATAAACTTAGTTGAAATCCCAATATAAGGTTCATTTGTTTAATGGATGAAAACTAGCTGTTTTATTGTAAAACATCCATTCTTTCTCTGAAAACGGTATTGCCCAATTATCGTTCATGGTGGAACTACATTGGCCAAGCTACCGGTGATAAAACCGATCTACATATACTGTCACATTTTATCTTAAACCTAAGTGTATTACGTCTCACGGTGAGTTTAAATCTTACTTAATTTTACAAAATCCTTTATATATGGCCTCATTGTAATACTCGCCTTGGCCTGTACCTAGGGAGTAAGCCGCCCAACCGGAGGAGTGTGTCGACTCTGCTGGCCCTGGAGGGCTGGACCAGGCTCAGCAAGTGGTTCCCCTCCTGGATCAAGCTGCCCGGACCACTCATGTGGAACGCCAGCAACAAGTTTTAGCCTTTAAAAGTTACACACATTCGGTAGTTTTAAAGGTGTATGATTCGGTACTTAAACAGTGTATGATTTTATTCTATCTAGTTGTGCCGTTGACGTGATCCATCTGACAGAAAAATAACCTTTTAATTGTTGTGTGTAATATCACATAAAAAAATATTTGGATTTTCAGGGATATAAGTGACATTAAAAGCCAAACAGTTATGCGACGTGTCACAATCAGCCCTGGCAAACACGGCGACGATTGTGTCTGTGATTAGTCAACAGCACTTGTGGTAATGTTTATTGTTGATCTTTACACACCGACGTTGAATAGAATGTTATTTTACGAAGTTAACTGTATCTATATATCAAACTGCGAAGAAAGTTCAACGTCGAAACCTGACCTCAACTGCTGAACATTTGCATATATATGCATATTATGCGTGTTCTGCATATTATATATGTTCTGTACTTATAGACTGTAATTCTAGATACCAAGTAAATAAAGCAAATGTTATACAAATTTATCTATTTTTTTTCTTTGTACACATTCCGCGGAAGTGTTCCAGTGTGAATGACCAGATCAGGCCAAATGTTGTTAAAATCCGTCACAACGTCACATTCTCCCGTCCATCCCCTACCCATCATTTCTTTCATCCATCCATCCATCCATCCATCTATGTCTCCACCCATCCACTTATCCATCTATCCATCTATCCATCCATCCATCTATCCATCCATCCATCTATCCCTCCATCCACCCATCCATCTATCCTTCCAGTCTTTCACCTTTGTATCCATCCCTCCATTCACCCATCCACCATCCAGGCTAGCATCATTCAAAGCGTTTAAGAATGCAAGTTCTTATGCCCAACATCTGCGTCCAAGCATAATACAGTGGTCCCTGCGTTATAAACTTCTGTTCTGCCAGCCGGAAAGACAGTATCACGGAGAGAGTCTTATAATAGAGGGATGGCCCGATATGGGCAGCTTTCGCGTATCATAACGTACTCGAACGGGAAACTATAATTACACTGTCATAACGTCACCACGAATTATTTATTTACACTTAAGCAAAACATCGAGTGTGATTATCAGTAGTTGCCTAAATATGCATCAATGCTGCTCTGTTGCGCCTGTCCAACAATCCTTAGCTATTAGAATTCCACATTTTATTGGGATATTCGTAGCCCTCACATATGTTGGAAAGACCCAAACACCATTTAGCGACCGTCTCCGGGTTAACTTCGGCAGACTCATGCTAGAGCTTTCTTGTCGGAGAAATGTTCTCGGACTGTGCTGAGCTGAATTGGTCGGAGGTCAATCAACCTCATCGCATAATGCTTTCCTAAGCTTTAGAGTCTTTGAGGCCGCTCTGACTTTGTCCTACTTACAATTCAAATACTTAAGACAGCCTTGCTTATATCAAATGTACAAAAAAGGTGTGCATAGCAATGATGTGCACTTAGACGTCTGCTCCTTGACGACCAGTCAGATCAATGAAAAGTAATTCCACCAGTGTTAATTTTGTTTCTTTAGTCGCCTCAAATTGAATGTTCACCTTTTATAAATGCTCTAAATAACACAAAGTTTACACAAACTCGCTCCGCCATTTTGAGAATGTTGCAATGAAAGATAAACCAAAATGGCAGTGTGTCGAGAAAAAGTTGTCTTATTTGTTGCGGATGACACTTTTGAAAAGGCACACAGCGAATATAAGACAACGAAAGAAAAGTTCAACACTTGTGGAACTACTTTTTATCACTTGGGATAGTAGGCGATTTATTGGTCAGGATTGTGGTTGTGGCGACAAGCCCGATGCAATTAAAACTGGAGGCAGGGGGATGGGAAGGGAGATTTCCAGCATTGGTAGAGTTAAATATTGGACCAAGACTGCAAGAAGCAGACCTGCCAAGCCTGAAGCAGTGAAGTTAAGGGCTTGACCCTTAAGCGAAAATAGGGATGAAACTACACCATTACAATCCCCCTTCTAATCCCCTTTGTTCTAGCCCAGTGAAATATATTTAGCGTTGTATTCATGGCAGTGTAATACTAGCTGTAATAGTGCTGACATTTCACTAATATATATCATAGTATTACAGTATGTGGCAGATGGGATATCCTTAGGCTGGGGACTTATTAATCGGTCTCTGTTGGGGGGGGGGGGGACAAGGGGTATTTGCGTTCCTCGGGATTGGGCTTGTCATTTCACGGTGAACTGGGAATGAGGAATTTGGGAATTTGGGAATTTGAATATTTAATAACCGTGAATCGGGAAATCGTAAATATAGTATCGTTTATTCCCCCTTCCATAGCATGTCGTCGTGATCTGAGAATAAAGAAAATTCCTCCTCGTGACCTCCCCCCCCCCCCTCTGTGCACAAGATGACCCACCAGTCCCCTCTGTTAATTAGCATCAATCACTTGAAGACAATATATCTGCAACCGACAGTGTTTGTGTCTCCCATAACATTCCTTGGAATAACAACCGCCACTCAGGTAACAAAATAACATGCTCCGAATATTCCGCCAATGTTACGGGAATATGACCAAAAAACCTTCCGGGAATGTTTTTGAAGAAAGTTTTCTTAATATTCAGGGAATGTTTTTGCGAATATTACGAGCGAACCTTCCCAGAACAGTAAACGAACAAGATGGTGCACTCGCAGAAATGAAGCCGACAACTGTTTAACATTTTTAACGTCTTTATTATTCTATTACCGCGTGGTTGACAGGTCAATGCGCCAATATAAACTGCATAACAAGTTCAACGCAGTCATTATAATTACATGCACCTATATTGTTACAAGCGGAGGGGGTGGGGGAGGGGGAATGTTTTCGACTTAAACAGTCCGTAACATTCCCTTAAACAACCCTCAGGTAACAAAATAACATTCTCCGAATATTCCGCCAATGTTACGGGAATATGACCAAAAAACATTCCGGGAATGTTTTTGAAGAAAAGTTTCTTAATATTCAGGGAATGTTTTTGCGAATATTACGGGCGAACCTTCCCAGAACAGTAAACGAACAAGATGGTGCACTCGCAGAAATGAAGCCGACAACTGTTTAACATTTTTAACGCCTTTATTATTATATTACCGCGTGGTTGACAGGTCAATGCGCCAATATAAACTGCATAACAAGTTCAACGCAGTCATTATAATTACATGCACCTATATTGTTACAAGCCGAGGGGGTGGGGGAGGGGGAATGTTTTCGACTTAAACAGTCCGTAACATTCCCTTAAACAACCCACCCCCCCTCCCCTACCCCACCCCCCTCTTGGATCCGCCTTTGCATTGCATCTACAAAATGTATCTTTCCAATGTATTACATCGTTGGAAAACCCGACTTTTACAAGGCTCAAGTTCCCAAGGGGGGCGGGGGTGCTGTCGGAGAGTGGAAATTTAATCTGGTGGAAGTTGAACGGTTTTCTTCGAAGAGAGACGGCCACGAACCCTAGAAACTGGAGGTAAGTTTGAATATACACACATAAGCGATACGATCACCTTTTAACAAATATGATCAGTTGCTTATGAAGTAGGCAGGATAAGAAATGTATACCTTGTGTAGTCCATCGGCTCCTTGACGCTGTGAAAATTTGCTGTTCTGTGCATGATCAAAATTCAAATGATTTGGCCCTGGGCCTGGCACTAAGTCTAAGAGTCATAAAAATCATAAAGTTTTTCAGGAACATAGTGGAGCACATTGACAGGTAGGCACTGCATATTTATTATGTTAGGACATTCAACTTGAGCCCGGGCTAGCGGCCTGGGCTAGCGGCCTGGGTTAACGGCCTGGACTAGGAGCCTGGGCTATTGGTCTGAGCTAAGCCTGGGCTAACGGCCTGGGCTAGCGGCCCAGCTGGGATAGGGCTTGGGCTAGCAGCTTGGATTAGGCCTGGGCTACGCGCCTGAGCTAGCGTTCACGTCCGGTGCACGGGCACTGGAACCAATATAACAAGATAAGCGCGTGTTAGAGGGGCGTAAGGCAATTTTATTGGCCCGACATCAAGCTGTAGCAGCCCGCCAATTTCCATTATCGGCCGGAGGCCGCAAGGCCGAGGCCGGATAATGAAAATAAATGGCCGAGGCCGCTTGATGAAGGGCCAATAAAATGCCTAACGCCATGCAAAGCGCTATTACTATTATTACGAGTTGAATCTAAATTTGAGGCGTTGACTTGTCTCTGCTTCTTTGGTTAAATTTCCGCATGCAGCGATCAAAGTAAAGCATTTTGGGGCTGACAGTCGGCAAATCGCAAACCTTTCCACACATAGTTGGCCAGTCGCCTTCTTGATACCATCAAAGATATTAGTACACCAAGATAGGTCATACGGCGATTTCCTTGTAATCGTTCTCCGGTGCCTCCGCCAAGCGGTGAGCGCGTAGTGTTGCACCGAGCCGCCGTCGACAGGCATCAACTTCAAGTTTGTTCTGCCATAAATTGCGCGAATTCCCGAAAGAAATGTCCAGGAAAGCCATTTTTAAGATTCCCCAAGGAAAAGGAAAGGTAAGACCGGCTTCTTGCATTAATTTATCAGTCATTGATATCGTGCATCGTTTATCACCACCACAATTTCTGATAATTCTCTATTATCGCCCACATCGAAGCGGGCGGCTCATGTGAGCAAACCAAGTCAAAGATCTATCGTTGCCACTATCTATTACTCAACAATGACCAGAAGACAACAAGCTCTAAGTGCCGGCTAATGTCTAACGAATGTGTAATGAGGTGTCCCAATCGATGTCCTGGGGTTTGAATAAAAATTGGGTAAGCTCATATAGTACGATCATGGACCTACTGTCTTGGCATGGGCGTTCGGCTCCCGGGCTCTGGTTACATTTGACAGAGCTAGCCAGACCGGGGGGAAAGCAAAGTCTTTGTCTGCATTTCTACTGAACGCTAGTCGAGTAAATTTGTTTTAGGTTTATAAGCATTGGCATTTATAAAATGTTTTTTTATTACCTTTTAGATGCCAGAGATGGGTGGTCAATGCAAGAAGGAAAGACTTGTTCAATAAGTCCAGTAGGCCAGGGGCGGATCCAGGGTGAGGGGGGGGGGGGCGTCCCGGCCCGGGCCCCCCTTTTAAGACCGAAATGTATACCATTTAACATATAAAAACCAAAACCGTCCCTCCCCATAGCCAGTATATCTATATCCGCCCCTGAAAGCGCTGCCCCCTATCCAGATTTGTTGGATCCGCCCCTGTAAGCCTATCCCTATCAGCTGACGTAGTTTATATTCTTAAAGGCTGCTCATGTCTGAGAGTTTCTGTAGAAATGAACAATCTTGTTGTTCGTATTTTTGTATTAAAAATATCAATTGGTTGAGCATGGCTTTGTTGTTTTCATTCATATTTAAGCTCAGAATATATCTCTGGGCGGATCTAGGAATTTTGAAGGGGAAGTGGGGGTGAGGGGGTAAAAATGGCCGCACATGTCCACCAATTTTTACAACCAGTGGGAGGGGTGGAAAAAATGTCGACTTTAACATCCGTAAATAACCCCTCTTCCCTTGGATTCGCCTCTGGGTTTCATCTACAAAATGTCTCTTTCAAGGGTATTTCGTCGGAAAGCCAGAGTTTTACTTCTGAGACTTAACTACGGGCGTCGTGGTGTTTGTTGTATACTTGTTGGGAAACTGTTTGCAGTGGCGTTGAAGGGTAGACGAATCTATTGTCCAACGAAATGTGTCAATGCAAACAAAGACAGAAGACCGCTATATGCTAAATAATTATGAAGTTGTTGTGTTTTGTAACCCATCAGTCAAGGGTAGATCATAGTTTTCAACCAGCAAAGTTATCAGCGAGTTAGCGAAGCCAAACTGTTGACTGCCAGTCAATGACGTTCTCGAAATATGACGCCTTAATAACACTAACAACTATTTATTGCCGCATAAAAAATACAAAAATTATATATATTTAATGTAAAATATCCTTGAAAGCATGAAAGAACACCACCAGGCTTTATATCACCCGAATTAATAGCGCTAAAATCCAATTTGTAGTTCACAGGGCGCCGCTTATCACGCAGTCTGCGTTATCGTCAGCGCAGTGGCATCCCAACGTTACGCGCTCGCCGCATAGCGGCGCCACTACTCGCCGAAATACACATTTTACAATGGGCTTTTGACGTAGGACCTATCTTGGTGTACTAATATCTTTGATACCATATATCGTTGCCAAGAAATATGGCACGTGCAACTAGGCAACTAGGCAGGTAAGCGAGCCATTTAAAGCTATAACTACAATTATTTTGTGCGTGACGTCATGTTGCATTGTTCTATGCAATGTCGCTATGGCAACGATTGTCGATTGCATGGGCAGCAGGGCGGTTTGAGTCAGAATACAGCATTTTAGAGGCCTTCAGATTTTATGCTATAGAGCTATACAGTTCTCGCGATCGGGCCGCGACACTTCAGTTTTGAGGACAAACAAACACACGTGCTCCATGTTGAGGTACAGGCAGCTACCAGTCCATTTCTTTCCAGGTTTATTCTAAATACTATGAGAACCATTTCACTAAACCTGGCTATGGGAGATATACGTTAAAATATTTGGAGGCGATGAAGCGCAGAACTTTGAGAATATACAAGGAAAAATCCGCCTTCAAAACACTCGAAAGCTAAAAATAACGTTCTAAATTTAGCCCTGCACCCGGGTTTTTGCAAGTTCACCAAACAGCGAGTGACGTCACGTCACGTCGCGTGCCTCTGCGGTAACAAAAATGGCGCGAGCAAGTGATCGACTTAACCATTCCGCTGTCAAAATGTGCAGTGCATGGAGTAACAACACACGGGTGCGTCATTAAACCACACGGTAAAGATATAATTAGGCCAGTTGGATGTATTCGCATTGTTCACAAGTTTCTTCATTTTTGTTTTCGTTTTGAAGCGTTGCGCCAACGTTGTCACCGGGGAGAATCCGTGAGACGTCATAATATCTCGTTTTCGTAGGAAATGCAAAGACAACGTTAGTTTCCCAGTCGTACTGTCCCGTCGTAACAAATATTCGTCATTGTGATGGCGCAAACGAAGAAAAAAATATGTCAGCTATTCGTTTTGTAAAGCTATATTTCTTAAATGTTCTTAATCATAGCGCTAGGCCTTCCGCAATGGACCCAACCCTCGGCGCCTTGCATCTGCGCAGGTAGTCAGTCTCTCTCTTTGCGTAAAATACACGTCACCCCTACGTCAGATAGTCAGAATACCAGTATGCGCAGAGATTCTAAACCCGTTCCTAACACGTGCCTCGTTTGTTCGTCCCCAAAATAAGTAAACCGGAAGCGACCGAGACTTTATAGCCCTATTGTACTAGTTAACATGACCACCAACTCGTAATAATCTACTATATCACGTATCAATCAGAATGTCCGGTGTGGTTTTGCCGGGATACAATCGGCATGCCGATTGAATGCGCGTGCACCCAATGCGTACAAAAAAAGTGTCGGTGTGTACACTGATGTGTAATATGCGTATTCAGGGATATACCGTGCTACCAACAAATACGCCCTAATGAATATTCATACGACAATTTGCACGGTTAAAATAGTGCTGGCCCACCTATAAGGTGAACATTTACATGTGTTGTTGTGAACCTCTTGAAATAAATAAAGCTTATAAAAAAAATAAGCAGTGGCAAAGCTCAAGATAAAATGGAACCTCGGCGTATCGTGTCGGCACTCACCTTTCACTTGCAAAACATTTTAACAGCAGTGAAAAAAACGCCCTATTTTGTAAAACAATGGATGCATTATCAGCCTCATATAACATGCATCACGCTGCTTCATGTTGTCTGTTTGTGCCTTATGTTTGTTTAAAGCATTTATTTTTCATATCTATTCCATATCGGCCATCGACATAATCTTGCCACTTCCGTCTCAGTGTCTGTCTCTGTCCAGATAGCACAACGATGTTGGCCCAAAGCCGGCTACAGTTGGCACGGTTGCGAGTGGCTTGCCGGCGGTGTACCCACATTGGCCCGCTGAACAAAACTACATTGGCCGAATGATGTTTGCCGGCACGTTGTCCCAGCGATAGTTCAATGCTGTGAGCAATTTTATTTCACTGTGCGTTGCTCCACCTGGCGAGTGATTTGGTAAACAACGACCTCCCCACTCACTCTCTGCCTTCGACTCACTCCGCTTGGGCTCCATTATATATGGGGCGCCAAGTGTAACCCCCTTCAATTCGTCCACAAAAGTCCATTTTTATAGACACAAAATGTATTCTGTACATACAAAAGTTATTCTGTGAGGACAAAAGTTATTCTGTGGAGACAGAATGCATTCTGTCGAGGCAAAATGCATTCTGTCGAGACAAAATGCATTCTGTGGAGACAAATGCATTCTGTGGAGACAAAATGCATTCTGTGGAGACAAAATGCATTCTGTGGAGACAAAATGCATTCTGTCGAGACAAAATCCATTCTGTCGAGACAAAATGCATTCTGTTGAGACAAAATGCATTCTGTCGAGACAAAATTAACTTTTGTAGACAGAAGTTCATTTTGTCTGGTGACTTCTACAAGGCGGAAGAACCAAACGACAAACGGAATGTTTGTGGCTAGTGATTCTAAATACTGAAAACATTATAACTGTCGATAAACTAGGGCTCCATTATATCTCTGTTGTCGCCTACGTCCTCAATGCATTTTCACACTCGCTCACCAGGGCGGCCCTGCGCAAATTGATAGGAAAAATGCGTCGCGCATTTCTACAAGTTAGTGCTGGGACCCAGCCTAAGCCTAATAACACATGAAATCAGGTGATGAAATGCAAGCGTTCCGTCACAATTATAACTTTTTCGAAAGGGTACAAGATGCTTTTTGCTGCATTAAATACACAAAGCTCGTAATTTTTATGTTTTTTTCTTGAAAACTATAATCTGGCAAGAAATTACAGCTGATTTGACCGTTTTTCAAGAATCTTGAAATTTGTCCCCGGGCCGAGAGCAGCGGTAAAAGCCAACTTGCGTAGCGCCACCGTGCGGGGAGCTTGCTTCCCCCTCTGTGGCTGTTTGAGAACTTTTAAACGATGGCGGTGTTTCTCTGCATATCGGCATATTTTCACTCCTTTTCCAATAAAAGTAAGTTCGTTTGAAATAATAAATCATGTCAGACGTAACATAATGATCTACTGCATCGGAAAAGATATCTTCTGAAGCTTAATTAGCTTAAAGTTACTATTTCAACAAATTTTGCGGCGGGGGTATTCCGTCAGATCACGTGAGGCGCCGCGGCTGTTGGAACAACTGTAAACACTGTTGGAACAACTGTAAACACTGTATAACACTCTGCCTCAAGGAGGCGCTGCCAGTCGCGAATCCTGGCCAATAACGAAAGTTAGTCGTTGGCGCTCGCCCTGGCGGAGATTACTTCATGCGTGTTACGTCACCAGCACATCAACGTCACTGTACACACGGTTTTTCTCCGCCAGATTTGGATCACAATGAATGTTTACTTTTTGTTGTAATAGTAACTTTAAATCAAAGGATAACAGCTCCATTGATGTTTTTGATCTCTTCACAGCCACGGCTTACTGCTCGGGCATAACCAGGTCTGGCCTACTTTCATTGGAATGAACTCACTCTCCTTGGGGTCAGCCAGGCACAGCCGACACGGCCACACTACTCACACAGGCCACGATGAACACCCCCTCTCCCCAAAGAATGGGTGGGGGGTGGGGCTGCACTGCCTACTAATAAAGTCTGTTGATGTGAGAGGTATGTCTGAATGATATTATTTTGAATGCATTTTGCGCTATAGATTGTATTTTATGCTTGCTTTTAAACACGGCTAACGTTACCGTAGCTAGTTGACGGACAAATAAAAGGATAACAATTGAGGGTTGGAGGTTGATGGTCATTTTATTAATGACATGACGCAACATGATATCGCATGCTTGCATAAAAAATTTGCCAAATATGGCAAGATACATAAATATGCCAAATTTGCAATTCCATATATGGATTTGGCCGGCAAGGTTGGGAACCAAACCGGCCAAAACCCGAAAAAACAAAAAAAAACAAAGGTGTGCGGATGTTGTGGTGGGTGGATGCTTGTTGATTGTCCAGTCAGGCCGCCGCAGATCCAGAAGAGGGCGAAATCCAGATGAGGGCTGGGTTTTATAGGTCGCACCTCTGGCGCCTATAACGCATGCGCGACCGGATGAACAAGTGGCGCTCCTAACGTAGCGTGAGATACTCGCCAGGCGGCGGTAGCGTGAAATACTCGCCAGGCGGCGGGCGACTTTCCTGGCATGGAAGGAACGCTATGACGGGACTGAAAACCTTGCACTGCGCACAAAAGCATAGTTACAACACAGTTTTAGCGACCGAATCGTAAACAGACATAAAGGGTATCGCGTACATAAAAAAGAGAAGACATAAGTGAGGTGTTTAATACCGCATAAAATTACTTATAGACGCATGTAATAAGTTTCACTTATGCTTGCTTTTAAACACGGCTAACGTTATCGTAGCTAGTTGACGGACAAATAAAAGGATAACAATTGAGGGTTGGAGATTGATGGTCATTTTATTAATGACATGACGCAACATGATATCGCATGCTTGCGTAATAAATTTGCCAAATATGGCAAGATACATAAATATGCCAAATTTGTAATTCCCTATATGGATTTGGCCGGCAAGGTTGGGAACCAAACCCGCCACGAGGGCCTGAAGGGCCCACCCCCAACCCAAGGTAGCGTTAGGAGAAAACTAATGGTTAAAGACGGTATTTTAATATATGTTTTAAAGGCAGCGGATTTCCACCTGCCCATGTTGGCAATTTGAATTTCAGAAAACCACGAGATGCCGCGGTGGTGGCGGCACCAATGCGAAGGCTGTGAGGCTTATAGACTTTGGGGTCGAGCTTTAGAGTCACTATGGACTGGCGGAAGATAGCATTAAAATAACTCGTGCTGACTGGAACGCTATCTATAAAAACAAAAAGCGGGCCAGACCCTTCTGGCCGCTCTGCAAGATACTTGGTCAACACAGTTACTGGACATAAACCTGATGCAGTCCTAGCAATACGTAGTGTAGGGAAGGACGACCCGCTGCTGTGTTTGTAAGAAGTGAAACGAATTAGCATATAAGCAAATTGTGACTTCTGCTTTACCAAAGACACATTGTCAAGTTGTAAACAGTGGCACGTAAACATTAGGCCTTAACTTGGTAAATTCGCCAACGCGCAGGAAAGCGTAAAATGCTAGCATACAGTGCTTGCAGCAGTAAGACATGATACGGTGTAGCAACAACCGTAGGTAAAACTTCACACAGAGTTTTAAGTAACGCCGGTGTGATGGGTAATCTAAGGATTTTAGACTTGTTTAACGCCTTTGCGTCAGTCACAAGCTTCTTTACAATGAAAGAGGCAGTAGGGTCGGGCAAAACATTAAGTTTATGAACATAAGCGACCACGGACAAATACGAAGAGATAGTGGTTGCTGCATAACCCTTGCCGTGTAAAAAGGCGACATAACATACTATAGTATCTACAGTAGCTGGTAAAACAGCGTCCATACAGTATTGGGCAGCATAATCTACAAAAGCCTGCCAAGCCCTAGAGTAGGACTTGCGTGTCGTGGCTGCTAAGGAGGCGTGGAGTAGTTGGCCGACTATCGGCACCAAGGTAGAGTGCACTCTGGCAGCGCAACTGGTAATAGGGCCAGCTAGGGAGCTTCTGTGCGTGTCTCGCGTATCTGAGGCGTACCTGATGTTATTTTCGAAGGACTTGTGGTTCTTAAAGGTGGAGACTAAATTCTGGCCCTGGAAATTCACCCGGAACCCCTGTTCCAGGCCGGTCAGGAGGAAAGACTTCTGATCCTCTGGATAGCCATCAAGATAGTAGCTAAGTCTTGCGACCAGAATCGGAGTAGGGCTTCCCCTTGGAGACACACCTGTTAACCGGGGGGGGTCCCTGATACCTGACACACCGGTGACGAAAAAGATACTTTGGCTTCGTACAGACGCCCTTGTTGGTCTGCGCGTCCCTACACATACCCAGCCCGGAAGAAGGGTTCACACGGGGCAACCGTTGGTCTGACAGCCCTCTGTCATACGACTTCAGGTATAGCTCCATGTGAAGCTCTCCCCATGGGACGACCTGGCGGCCGCTATGACCTGTCCTGAACTCCTCGTCATAAAAGCGCCAGGTCATCCCACGGGCAGCCATTTCCCGGACGGAGTGACCGTACTTCATGAGCGAGGGACCTAAATGGGGAAAGTTCTCCATCTGGACGGCTTAAAATACAAAGAAACAGTCGGTCCACTGGTCCAGTGAAAGAGTGATGTGCTTTGGTGGCCGCGACGTTCCATCAGGGTGGGTGTCTGCTTTACGCTGATGAGGTGGTAAAAGATGAAACATGGGGAAAAACTGGTTTGCCCAAATCTTGGCCTTGGTGGCCGGGTCCACCCTCGACTCCAGACACAGGGAGAGGGAGGTGAATGACGAGCTAGGTTGAGCTGAGCTGTCACCTGCGCGTCCCGAAAGGTCAGCTGCGGGAACGACTTCCTCGTCCATCAAGGAGGAGGAGGAGTCATCATGGGATGGCGCCACTGGCAGCACTGGTAGGGTAGGGCTCGCCGCTGGAATCATTGGTAGGGTAGGGCTCGCCGCTGGAAGCACTGGTAGGGTAGGGCTCGCCGCTGGAAGCACTGGTAGGGTAGGGCTCGCCGCTGGAAGCACTGGTAGGGTAGGGCTCGCCGCTGGAAGCACTGGTAGGGTAGGGCTCGCCGGAGTGCTCTGGGACACCAGTGACCGGAGCTCCCCCTGGATGCTGCTGAGGATTTCCGCTTTGAGGCGCTGATACCTCTCCTCGTCGCGGACGGAGGTGGCGTCTGGGGCAGGTGTAGCTGGTGTGGCCACAGCAGCCTGGGCAGCAGCCGCAGCTCCTCTTCCTGCCTGGTTGTTTCGCCTGGGGGTGGGCTGCAGCCGACTTCCCGGATGCTTCGCTTTGTTATTTGCGCGTATCTTCGGCATCCTGTAAGAACAACATAGCGCAGGAAAAGGGGGTTCTTTAGACGTATTTCTAGCCGTGTTTGACCCTGGTTAGTCCCAGATGCATACTTCTGTACATATGTTGCAACGGAAAATGAGTTTTGCACATCAGACAAAATTCGTTAAGGAGGATATAAAGTGCTAACTGTCATCCGACATTAAAAGAATCTTGAAGAGTCCTCCACACTGTCAAATCAGACAAGCAGAATAAAGCTGAATGTCTAAACAGAGCGTATCATATCATAGAGATTAAAGGTTTCAAGTTTTGCAGAGAATAACCCAACACAAATTGTGTTCAGAATATAGGCACAGACCCAAAAGTTAGCAAACAGCAAATATTATCTAAAATAATACTGCTACTTGACTGACAATATGACAAAATATTGAAGACCAGTCCCCTAATATCAGATAGCATTTGCTAACTGCCAGGGAAAAGTCGCCAAAGCCACATCGAGGCATAGTAACTCAAATAGCAACATCATGCTAGTTGTCAGGGTAAGTGCGCCAGGTCCATCAGAGAAAATCTCTGCTGATAGGCCCCGGTCAGGGTTGTATCTCACAACTTAAAATATGATGTATCTCTATCTCACGAGGTAAAATATGATGTATTTCTATCTCACAAGGTAAAATATGACCCATCTGAGTGGGGCAGACCTTAAATGAACCACGTTAAATATTGCAGAGAAAACCCTACACATATGTGTTTCAAGTCACTAGGCACAGACCCATAGGTAAGCAAGTAGCAAATAATTGCTAAATGTCAGGGAACGTACAATGACAAAATATCGAAGACTAACCCTATAATATCAGACTTGAGCACTGAAAATTAGGGGGAAATCAGTCAATATAATATCGAACCCATTGGTCACTCAAATAGCACCCCTGTGCTAAATGTCAGGGTAAGTGCGCCATGGCTTTCAAAGAGAACTTTTTCCCTAATGAATAGCCCTGGTCAGGGTTTTTTCTCATAGATTTAGTTCGATTATCACATCCCCAGCAGGTTTACTCGATACAATTTACTGATGATCACAGGAGATCTCATTGACTTGAGGGGTCTTAAAATAAATTATGGAGATTTGCTTCCTTGAAAGCGCTTAAAACAGCACCACGCACACTGCGGAAATACTTGGCCATCCCTTTAGGATTTAAATGTACACCATCTGATGCAATGAAACGCTGGCAGCTTTTTAATGATGCATGCTTCCAGAAAGAAATCCCTTCCAATTTATCACAGTCAGCTTGGATAAGAGCATTCACAAGGCTCACATGCCTGTTATAAAGGCGGTGAACTGGAAATCGCCTAGAAGTTACTATTAGGTCCCGTGGAAGAATCTCCCCGATAACAACACAATGGACACCACAAAGGATAGCAATCTGAGCCACCTGTATTATTGAGGCTGCCAGCTGGGATGGACTGCATGTGGAGTCATACAAGTCATTGGAACCTATCTCGATGTAAACGACATCGGGCTCCACGTGTTTGACCATGCGCGCAACATCAGTCTGCAGATCAGGCAGTTTCAAACCAGGTTTTCTATGGGTAAACACGATGGTATTGGATATATCAAACAGAAGGTTACGTTGTTTACTCTCAACGGTGAAACGAGCCAGGCGGCTGACAAAGGAGTGCCCTATCACAAGCGCCACACGTGGTCGTGGCCTGGATAGTGCAGCCTCCATGATGCCAATTCAAATAAATCTTACAGATTTAAATATCTGCTTTGTCTTTGCACTCGCAGAAACAGAGAAATCGACGAGACGAACGACGGCGGCTTACCTAAACTGGCGTAGGTAGGACTGGATTGGACGTTTCGACGCGACTAAGCTTATCAATCAATTGTGTAAAAACACGTGCTGATTATTTCAAAATGGCTGAACTCTTGAAATGCTTGTTGATTGTCCAGTCAGGCCGCCGCAGATCCAGAAGAGGGCGAAATCCAGATGAGGGCTGGGTTTTATAGGTCGCACATCGGGCGCCTATAACGCATGCGCGACCGGATGAACAAATGGCGCTCCTAACGTAGCGTGAGATACTCGCCAGGCGGCGGTAGCGTGAAATACTCGCCAGGCGGCGGGCGACTTTCCTGGCATGGAAGGAACGCTATGACGGGACTGAAAACCTTGCACTGCGCACAAAAGCATAGTTACAACACAGTTTTAGTGACCGAATCGTAAACAGACATAAAGGGTATCGCGTACATAAAAAAGAGAAGACATAAGTGAGGTGTTTAATACCGCATAAAATTACTTATAGACGCATGTAATAAGTTTCATTTCTGTTTCACAGTCATACGTTTTTGGGTTTGCGATGCTTTATTATTAGTAGCAGTGCCGCGACACAGTTTTGCGGTGCCCCGGGTTAGATATCTTTACCTTATCAATGCCTACCAAATTGTGATATATGCGGGTGTTGTTTGTCCTCATTTTTTGAAGTGCGTAAGTTTGCTATTGAAGAGTAGATCAAGGACTGCTGCTAAAGCCCCGGAAGTGAACATCGCGCACTGGCGATGAAGTGTACTCAACAGATAGCTGCTGCAGTTTGCAACAAGGGCTGCAGTTTGCAACAAGGGCTACAGTTTGCAACAAGGGCTGCTGCTGAAGAGTACATGGCAGCCGGTTGCCGGGTGTGAACATCACGGACTGCTGACTGGCGATTAATTGTACCCGACGAACTTGCTGAAGTGTGCATCACGGACAGTTGTTCAAGTGTGGATTGCGGACAGTTGTTTTAGTGTGCAGTACGGATTACTGTTGAGGTGTACACCGTGCAGACTGCCGGAGTGTACATCACGGATTGCCGTTGAGGTGTACATCATATACACTACCGGAGTGTGCAACAAAGAGATGCCTGCCTTGATTATCTGAGTCGCCAGTCCATCTCAGTCGCCGTTCTTGTGATTTGAATGTTTTAATTGTGAATGTCATGTGACGTTATTTACAGCTAACATGTTAAGTAGGTCACATCGACTCTCTTAGCAAATATTTGAAAGTTGGCGACGATTGTGAGAAGAGAAAGTGGGAGTACCACGTCCATTGATTTTAAACACACGGCCACGGTGAATTCTGACGTCATTTTGCGCGAAAACGAGTATTACGCAAACCATTACTAAGTTGTGTCCTCCAATGTATGGAACATTTTGACACAAGTCGCAACTCTCTTTATGGCCAATACTAACACGCATCAGTACATTTGCGTTTTCCCCTATATAGGATGCCTTTGAGCTTGACCTTTGATCTTGTTAAAACTGACTCATGTTCTGGGAAACAAGAAAGAAAACCAACAAACGACACACAGTCTACCATATTACCTGGACTAAGTGATATCATGAACATGAACACTATTTTTTCATTAACAATATGTTCATATTTACTCAATTTATGAAGCAACAGTTCAGGCAGGCGGCTTCAAGATGTTTACATCGGTGTCGTGGAGTCCCCATCAATGCTCAGTTTGCCTAACGGACGCTGGGTTACATGGCACCTGCCGCCCGTCATGGGGCGCTACCTGGTGGTACAACGGACAAACGATGTTTCGACCCTGATTCTGTGCGAAGTCGAGGTTTTTGAACATCAAGGCATTTTGATAGCATCTATTTAACATTGCGTAATATTAACATAACATAACATCAAGTAATATTACACACATGATGCTACTTGTCTTTGACACGTTCTAGAACCAAATAAATAATACAACATTATGTAGGCCATTGTGCTAAATGAGCGGCTTTTAGTATTTTTCTGATTTGATTACTTATTCGTCAATATCTAAGTATTTGGCCAGTCAATACGCACATGTTGAGTTGATCGCTACAAGAAGCAGGATATATATTGTGAGGTCCGCTTTTAATGGAGTATGGAAATGTTTACTTAATACGTATGTTATTATTGTAATATTGTACGTTTTCTCAAATGTCCGTGTGTCCCACGTGCCGATGCCCAGAACAATAACCACGTGACACGTTGTCGCTTGAAACCTTGATGATGACCTTTATTGCCGACACAGTCTTTACATAGAGACATGTCCCATGGAAGTCAGCACAATAACAATAATTATTACGCAGCTAGCTTGATGTCGAAATTACAAGTCATGGATAAATAGAAATATCTAAACACTACAAGGCCAATAGCCTGCATGTGCAATGCATGCAAAATGCCCATACAAAATTCCGCTGGTGACCCATTCCCATATATATGCCCATACCCATTCTGCTCCAATGTCATTTGCTCACACATCAATCTCCCAATGCTAAACCGAAGTCAGTCCGTTGACACGGCTGACTGTTGTAAAGTGTACACCATAAAATGCTTATGAAGTGAATATCACTAATTGCTGCAGAAGTGTACATCGTGGACGGCTGTTGGAGTGTACATCACGGACGACAGCTGCTGAAGTGTACATCACGGACGACAGCTGCTGAAGGGTACATCACGGACGGCTGCCGAAGTGTACATCACAGACGACAACTGCTAAAGTATACATCGCGCACGGCTGCTGAAGTGTACATCACAGGCGGCTGCCGAAGTGTACATCGCGGACGACCGCTGCTGAAGTGTACATCGCGGACGGCTGCTGAAGTGTACATCACAGACAGCTGCTGCAGTGTACATTACGTGCGGCTGCCGAAATGTACATCGCGAACTGCTGCCGAAGTGTACATGCATTCCAGTCGGGTGCTGAAAGTCATATGAATTTATCTTTAGCCACTAAATTATATATTTGGATAACTTTAAAGTAACTTTAAGTATTGTACTAATCGGTCTTTGAACATATCTGCTCTCTTCGTATTCTTTTGTCGAAGCGTTCCAGCTATCAGCACTTATATGTCATAAACGCACTCACCTTGATTGAGACGTGAAGTGATTCGGGCTAAAGCTCTTACTCCTTCCAGAAGTAAGGGAAGCCGTAACAAGCGTGAACGTCTGCACCCGCAGGTCACTTGGTTGGGTCACATGTCGCTCGCGACTACTTCGCATAAGAATTTGCATTCATTGATTTGACAATGAACAAAAACTGACTGTTAACTCAGTCGACCACGAGATGAAAGATAGGGAAAGCGTAAAAAGAGAAAGGGAGAGGCCATGTCAAAGGTGCACCACTAACACAAGTTTTTGGTAATAAATTTCCCTTTAGGCTGTAACATGTCTAATAGCATTAGCAAACTCATATTACTTCACCCCGAGTTGAAGGCAGTACCTAAGCTGCGTTGATCTTGCAAAACTTCCACTTCACAAAGCGTCAGTGTCGAGGCATTACTGGTCAGTTGTACCACCAGGTAGCGCCCTATGACGGGCGGCTGGTCGCACGTGAAGAGTTGTTTCCGGTGACTCAGCGTTCCAGCATGGAACGTGCAGACCTCGTAGTTCAAGGGGTCGACGATAGGCGGCGCCTCCACCGGCGATGACTCACTGACTCCGATGTAAAAATCGTGGAGTTCTTCGCCTAAAACATAGACGCACAAATTGCCGTTTGCTGAACAGTTAAGATCATTATGCAGCAGTTAATGGTTACGAGGTTAGAACGATAATCACTAAATGACATGCCATCCGCACCTCGTCCTGCCAACAGCCTCTCCCAGACAATCCTTATATCTGGTTCAGTTTTCAATTATCGTCCTACTATTTTAAGATAGTGCCTGAATTACCCCCCCCCCCCCCCACCCCTCCCCTCCTTCGTCTCTCGGCGCAATAAGGTATGCAGCGACTGCAGCAGGCTTTGGAATCCGACGACCAGGTGAGCAGGACTATACGGGTTTCATTCCAGGCCACAGCGATGTTAACTCTTGTGATTTTTCAGTGTTCTAAACTAGCCGCGTCTCGTATTCACTGGCGGCGTTGGGATTCACCTGTCCCGCCGGTTGCTTGTGTCATATCATTTTGCCTTGCAAAATCATTTCCACTTCCACTTACAATTATGTGCAAGGCATTTCACCCAATATGTGCAATTTCGGCGCTTTACAGCGACGGCAATTGTTTCTTGTGCCTATAAATGAACCCGATATCTTGCAAAAACCGCCGAGAGTGGGACAAGTGAGAGACAACTGTTGGCCCAACGAGCAAACAAAGTCACACAAAAGTGTAACCGGTTGCATTGTGAAGAGCAAAATATTTACTTGCCAGGTTGTAACTAATTTGCAAGTGTACAGTCCAGAGTTTACTGAGGTCAATTTAGACTATACTTGTGTTTTATTGATCGATAATTCGGTTCATCCATTTTACCCTGGTTTATCAATCGACAAACCTCGTTGGTGGCGTATTGCGTGTATTGAGTTAGCCGCAATATATTAAACAAACTGTCAAACGGTCAAACTGTTTCGGCTGAAAGTGGCCAAGCCCATCATTCACTTACCGCAGCAGTCGCCCCTGTTGAGGAGAGTCACGGCAGCGAGCGTCACTTGTTTTCCCATGTCCACCGCCCACCAGGGACGATCCCCTTCATTCGTCTGGCTGCACTGGGCGGGTTTCGTTGACCAGACGACGCCGTCCACCCCTAAGCTGGCGGGATTCGGACCCGGGGGTCCCTGCCAGGCGGGGCGCCCACGAGCCTCGTTCACCAACACGTCTGCCGCGGCCAAACAAAGGGCAAACTTGGTTATCAAAGACACGTTCCGGCTTGCATTAGACGAACTAATATATGACAACTGTTGTCAGCAGTTTGCGTTTTTCATGCACATAAATCTGCCTCCGGCAGCCCAACGAGGAATAATGGAATAAAATGTTGTCTAGGAATTCAATAAGGACAGTGTCGCAGTTGAGATGGTAATGGCAATATCAATCGCGCCGGTGCCCTGCACAACGTCGCCGCCTTTCGGCTGTCAGGGGGTACGGATGGCTGGCAGGACGACGGCAATCACGGCTCAGGGCGCTACATCAAGAACATTCTCAGCCGGCGCGGACTGACAAACCTTCTGGTGGTCACAACAACGCGCGGTCTTCACCCCCAACAGCCTGGCCTCGGTAAATTCAAAGTCATCGACCCAGCTTTGGACTCGGCACTGAATAGGTTCCAACATCAAGTTACTAAGTAAGTCAAAACGTCGAATTATCCTCATTAACAAAGTTAATGCAAGCACTCCGTGTGTAAAACAAGACAGTGGTTCCAATGTTTGTACCAAACAGCTGATTCTAGTGAAATGCTACTTGCCGTGTCTCTCCCCCCCCCCCCCCGGCCGTGTATTGGTGTTCGCTGCCTATTGACTGCAATCATGGTTAATTACGTGTTATACGAGTGCACTGCACCGCTTGCTGGTACTCCTGTTTACTGACCGCTCTGCAAAACAATGTTGATTTCTCCAAGCCACGTCGAAGCAGGCCTACTGTTGCTCCAACTGAGCAGAAACCCGCTGACCTTAAAACTGTAAACTAGTGGGCCCAATATTTTGCAATGTGTCCACAGGCATGTTTTTTGTACTCCCTTCGAGCCCTATACCTGTTCCGTGAGCGTGGGCTTGTTGGTGTCAGGGACATCGTAGAGGTTTGGCAATCAATGCACACTAAGCTAGGTTTCCTGGGGCTCGAGTTGTTCAGGGCTCGGGTTATTCTTATTGTGACAAGACTTGAATTAACTCCCACTTGCCCCTCTCACCTTTGCCTCCCCTTTTATCGCCCTCCCTGTGACGCACACGGGCTAGCCCCAAGTGTCCCTAGAAAACGTCACACGGGACAACACACGGTCATAAGCGATGTCCGCGCCTCTGGCTCGCGATCTTACCGCTCATCTAAGCGATATAAGGTATGCGTCAAGTTCTTTGAAATCTGTTATATATTGTTAATGGTTTAAAAATAGGTTTAGTATTATGCTTATTATGGCAGCAAAGGTTGAAGAATGCGATATAACATTATAAATGGTAAACCATTGTATGTTCAAAATCCGTCACCAGTGTTGTTATTTGGTAGTGTGTATATTTCAATGAGCACCCTAGGGTACGCATACTGTTTTTGTGGATGCCGCCATCCACGGATGTATTTGCTATTGTTATTTTAATTTTGTGTTATTATATTTTCACTTCATCGCATCACTCTCGCGTTGGTCTTATTGGGGTAATGAAAGTATTGTTTATGCTCGTATTTAATGCCTGTGGATGTAAATGAATTTTTGCTACAGTTAGGAGGAGCTAAAAAGAACTCACTGGTCGAACTTTTAAACCCCAATAATGGTAATATCCGAGATGTAGACCCTGCTAACCAATATATTCAGCATTCTCCGTATTATGAGTTAGATCAATTGGATCCTGTTCTGCAAAACAGGACCGATGATTTTTCCATTCTTAGTATGAATGTGGCCAGTATCAATGCCAAGATCGATGAACTTCAAATAATGATTGATATGTTATATAAGCAAAATATTGTATTTTCCGCTTTATGTATACAAGAGTCCTGGTTAACCGACATGTCAGATACATCCCTATTTCATATTGAGGGATATACACTTATATCCAAAGGTAAAACTTGCAGTGAGCATGGTGGGCTAATGATATATTTAAAAGATACTCTAAGCTTCACGGTCCTAGATATTCCTATTGATTCTGAAATTTGGGAAGGTCAATTTATAAAGGTAAAGGGATCTGATAAAACTATTATACTAGGAAATATATATAGGCCACCATGCGACATTAATGAAAATTACTGGACCTTTACTGAGGAATTTTCAAACATCTTATCTCTCTTTGAGAGAAAGAGCGGTGAATTATTAGTAACCGGAGATTTCAATATTGACTTACTTCAAATCAATGAAAAAGCAGCATTTAGTAATTATTTTGACACTATCACATCCCTTGGCTTTTTCCCAAAGATTACATTTCCAACAAGACTTTCAAAGTATAAAGGAACCCTTATAGATAATTTTCTGGTACGAATATCTCCTGCCATGCAATCTGCTGTTTCTGGTATTTTAGTGAAATCGATTTCAGACCACTTCCCGTATTTCCTCAGCCTAGACTTACAGCAAAAGGCAACGAGGAAATCACCCGCATACGTCACAATTAAAAATAACGACCCTGCTACAATTAATTTGTTTACTGATCATGTGGTAGATTTTGATGTGTTTAGTAGACTGAACCATGAAATGGGAACTGATCCTAACCTAAATTACGATATCTTACAGGATATCTTAGTAAAATCTAAAGAAATGTTTTTGTCGGATAAAGTTGTGAAGTTTTTAAAAAAAAAGCATAAAATGTCGAACTGGATTTCGAACGGTATCATCAAATCTATTGCATTTAAGGATCGACTGTATAAGAAACTTAAGACGACTCCGTCTACCAGTTCACAATATAATACGTTAAAAATAAATTTTAAAACTTATAATAATATTTTAAAACAATGTATTCGTACCGCAAAAAAAGATTACTATTATAATTACTTCGATAAGTGTAAGGGGGATATAAAAAGAACGTGGCAAGCGATTAACACAGTCCTGAATAACAATAGGGCGAAGAATAAATCATTGCCTGAGGAATTTAGCATAAATAGAGAACTTATTAGTGACAAAGTAGTCGTAACAAATACTTTTAATGCATTCTTCTCTTCTGTTGGTTCGACAGCCTGTGAAGGACTTCGAACTGAAGACCATCCCTCTTTCTCTCAATACCTTGGATCGCCGGCTACTTCCAAAATGAACTTTGAGCTTATAAACAAAGCAACAGTTGAAAAAATCATCGATGGTCTCAAACCTAAACAAAGCACTGGGGATGATGGGCTATCTGTGAAACTACTTAAGGTATTAAAATTCGATCTAAGTGAGTCACTGGCCTTAATCATTAATCAATCGCTTTCTACAGGAATATTCCCTGACAAATTGAAAATTGCAAAGATAACTCCGGTTTTTAAGAAAGGAGATGCTTCCAATATCGACAATTATAGACCCATCTCCGTTCTGCCTGCAATTTCAAAGGTATTTGAAAAGATTATTTATGATCAAATCTATGATTATTTCCAGAAAGAAAAATTATTTTACAATGGTCAATATGGTTTCAGAAAGAAACATTCCACCCAGCTTGCCGCGCTTGAATTAGTTGATCGAACTCTGCAAAAGCTGGACGAGGGCGAGGTTCCTATCAGTATATATCTGGATCTGTCGAAGGCGTTTGACACTTTAAATCATAACATTCTTATCCATAAACTAAAACACTATGGTCTATCTGAACCAGCTATTTCTTTGCTAACGTGTTATCTCACAAATCGTTATCAATATGTGCACTTGGGAGATGTTAAATCAAATGTAACGAAAATATCTCGAGGGGTACCTCAGGGCTCTATTCTGGGTCCCTTGCTATTTATTATTTATGTAAACGACATGTCACGCGCCAGTCAGCTATTTAGAGCTATTGTATATGCTGATGATACCACTCTGTGTAGCACGTTGACTGCGTCATCGTCTGATAACATGCTGGTTGATGATATATTAAACGACGAACTCTCTAAGATATACGGTTGGCTATGTGCAAACGAGTTATCGCTTAACGTTTCCAAAACCAAATTTATGATATTTTGTATGCCGCGAAAAATTGTTAGAATTCCGCGTTTATTCATAAATAACATACCTGTCGAGTGCGTAGAAGAGTTCGATTTTTTGGGTCTGACAGTTCAGAAAGATCTCAAGTGGAACGGTCATATTAATAAGATATCTTCAAAAATATCAAAGGTTATCGGGGTAATGAGTAAGTTAAAACATGCAGTTCCATCCTTTGTTTTGAAAATTATTTACAACTCTTTGATCCTACCCCATTTACACTATAATGTTCTGGCATGGGGCTTCCAAGCTGATCGTATAAGGTTATTGCAGAAAAAGGTGATTCGCATCATAGCAAAGGGTTCATATCTTTGTCATACGGAACCATTATTTAAGCAATTAAGTGTGTTGAAGCTGACAGACATAATGTTCTCTCAACAACTGAAATTTTATTACAAGCATTTCCACGGGGATCTACCAGATTACTTTTTAACTGATATGCCTATCTCCAAAGTGTCGGATCTTCATAACTATGACACAAGACAAAAGGATGACCTGCTAGTTGCACGGGTAAAACATAAGTTTGCTGAACAATGTTTAAGATATCGATTTGCTAGAAATATAAACGAAACACCTGATATTATATTAGATAAGGTCAAAACTCATGAATTGGACGGATTTTCAAAATATGTCAAACAGTTCTTGCTTAATAGGTATTCATTGGTATGTGATATGGTTAATTGTTATATTTGCCAAAGAAATAATTAGAATATAAGAGGTCTCCCCCTTTGTTTACTTCTCGGTAAGAGCGACGTGTTAATATTTCATCTAATTCCCTCAAGACTCTCGCCTTTACATATACTTAATATAACTTTGTATCTTTGTGATGACGCGATGATTTTTTTTTTTTTTTTTTTTTTTTTTTCCTTTTTTCGTTTTTTTTCTTTGGTGGCTCCTATGCCAGCGGCCCTCGTGGTCTTAATGGGAGTCCCCAGAGCGAGAATTTTCTACGTTGCCATGTTTTTTGCCATCTAATGTTTGTAGTGGTTCTTGCTCAAATAAATGACATTGAATTGAATCAATCGTCTAGCCACTCACTCGAGTATACCTCAACCTCACAGAGAATCAAGGAATCGGTGCTGGCCGCTGTAGTGTCTATCTGCATCACTAGGCAGCAGACACGATCAGGGTTGCATTACACAAAACCTTAAGACACCGAAGGCCGATAGTTGTCTTAATATGCATCCAAGTCGCAGTGGAAATAGGGAGTTTGAAATATAAAGCTCTTAAGAATTGGACATGTTTACTTTGATTTGAGACAGTGGTGTTTATAACAAATGGTCTGGGCACTCACCAGAGTAAACCTCAACTTCACAAAGAATCAAGTTCTTGCTGGCCGTTAGCTGCACCAGGAGATAACGCCCGTAGACCGGGGGGTTGGTGGTGTAGAGGAAGGTCTCGAGGTTGGTGAGCGCTCCAGGGTGGAAGGCGAACACATCGTAGCTGGGACCGGTGGTGGTCGGGGCGCTGTCCGCCGCGGACGTGTTGGTCATACCCACGTAGAAATCCTTGAGACCTTCACCTGAAATATGTGTGCTATACTATTGGGTATGAAATGAGCAACTATTATACAACGTATATATATATATATATATATATATATATTTATATATATATCACAACAAACATTTTAGCATGCAGACAAACTTAGAATGGAACATGATCACCTATATACTAAATTGTTTCTACTTGAACTATTTTATTGTGATACGCAGACGCCCTGATCTAGTTGTATACCGGCATAATGAACGTTTTGAGAACAGAGGTGTTTTGTTGAAATAGTCATTAATCAGTACTGGCAATATAAATTATTCGTATTTAAATAGATATATGCTTACTATACACGCCATATATATGTTCCATACATAATAAAACACCACACGCTAAATGTAGGATACACGCTATTCACAATATAAACTGTTGATACAGCATAGGCACACTATAGTAAATATTACATGAACGATAATCGTCATATTCACCAGGCCTTGACCATAGACAATATGTTCGAATAAACGTTATTTGATATCATCGGCCACTCTAGCTGGAGCTTCCTTACCGCAGCAGTCTCCCCGGTTGACGATGACGACGGTGGAGACCGGTTGGGAGGTGCCCAGGTCCACCTGCCACCAGGGGGCGAAATCCGCTTTCGTTTGAGAACAGGAAGTGAAGTAAGGGTCAGGATCGCCGTCAACTGCTCTGCTAGCGGACCCATTGTACCCGGTCGTGGTATAAACACTTGATTGACTGCTCGGTCGCTCAAGGGCCAAGTTCTCTAACCCTGTGTGCGAGTAACATAGAACAGACATTTCGATAATTCATACCTGAAGTACCGCAGCACTTCTGACATTAGTGACAGTAAAGCCATTGATATCAGTCCGTATCAGACATATCTAAACCACTAATTGTTTCATACAGTCGCATAAATCCAAAACATTCTAAAATTAACCAAATCATACAATTAAAACAATATATACAATTTGCAGAATTACCTAATTTGCTAAAATATGCAATTAACAAAATTATACTAATACATTCGTGAAATTTAGCAAAACTTGGTTTCAGTCCGTAAAACGTTAAACCTTAAGTGCTTGTTATTAAAGGAATGTAACAGAAGCAATAATCGTGGACTTTCATCCCAGTAAATTCGCAGCATTAACTTCATAGTACATTCGAAACTGTTGAGTCTGGTACACGATATCTTACCAGAGATCTTCGTGACCCGTGAAAAAGTCAGTGTTGTAACCATGAGGACGAGCGAACCCACCGCCATCTTGTGGCTCATCCACGGCCTGAGGAACCGGAGTCTATCCCACCGCAAGTCCGTTCCACGTCTACCTCGCCTAGAGGATGAACCGATGTCATCTACAATATCTGACATTGGGTTGTAACCGAATCGTTAGCCCTTATACCATACAGGAGTGCTTTCAATACACACAATACTTTTGTTGCTGTTTCTGCCACTCAGCTACATGTATTCATCACTAGTCGGATCAGTTGATGCAATTCCATTAACAAATGTTATAGTATAATGCCCCCGCCACGCCAGATGTTGTATACAATATGGCTAGGTGGGCTGCATGACTGCATTGGCGACCTACACCTAAAGCGAATGCGCCCTGGCGACTAGTCTGCTCCACTAGCTCCCCTAACCGAAGAGAGTTCGTCACTGCCCAATGTGTGCAAGGCTGTCATTGGCTGCGGGCCGAGATACGAGACCCCGCCAGTATCGCGCATTCTCATTGGTTGAGCTATATTTACCGAAGAGGGGGTCTCGTGCAGACGAAAAGTAAACACTACCACTAGTAAACAAATAAAATAAATTCCTTAAGATTATTCTCAAATGGACAGATTTGTCTTGCACATGTCGATCTATGGAGAGTCAAGCATGCATTTCATGTATTTAAAACAAAATGACAGTGTTTATGATACGTTGAAAGACAGCAACTGCCTTGACAAAGCTAACGGCAAAGGAGAATTCAAACTGATCAGCAGATCGCATTAATCTGTTACCCATACAGTAACAGGATAGTGATACATAAGGTAGGCATCCACGACCATGTAAGACTGTTTAATAATTTATGTAAGCTAATAAAAGACGGCAGTACAACTTGATCAAAATACCGAAATTAATCTTATTGTTAAGACAAATATAGTAAAATTAAACGGATATATTATAAAGGGGGGTACCTTTTTTCGATCTCCGCGATTGGCATCCAGGAATTCTGGGAGATTCGCCCCCCCCCCTCCCCCCTATAAGATATGGTCTAGAAAGCTGTGCTATAGCCAACCAGATTCAATGACAAAGTAATATATGTTGGTTCTGAGTAACTCATGACCAGGATGACGAGGGGGCCGGGAGGGTAAGCTACCCGGGTAAAATGACCCCTCTGTGTCTAAATGAAGATTTTAAAAATGTCCCAAGGAATAACTAGGTGACACGTGGTCGTTTGAAACTCTGATGTTGACCTTATTGCCGACATACCTTTTTACAACACACTGGTGTGTCTCGAATGTCATTTGTACACAGATCAATCTCCCAAAGCTAAACTCAAATCAGCCCGCTGACACTTTAGACTGCTGTGAAGTGTACACCACCGAATGCCAATGCAGTAAATATCACTAATTGCTGCATAAGTGTACATCACCGACGGTTGCAGAAGTGTACATCACGGGCGGCTGCTAAAGTGTACATCACGGGCGAGTGTTGAAATCTACACCACGGCTGAAGCTGCCTAGATTTGTTTCTGACGGTCAGGCCGGGTACCAGGCCTGCGTGTGCGTGGTGGCGCCGCCCCGGAGGCATACGTTGACGATAAGACACAATGGCTGATCGAGCGCGAAGTGAAATTGATAAGGGTGAGGGGGGTGGAGGGGCTGGGGAGGGGTATTTCCGTTCCTCAGAAATGAGGTTTTCATTTCCCCGCGAAGTGAGATTGAGGCACATAATTCTTCGTGTACTGGAAATAGGCTATTAGCCGACCGACGCGATCAAGGATTTCCATTAATCGTGAACTGGGATTTTTAATATTAAATAACCGTGAATCGGGAAATTGCTGATTTATATCATGGCTCCGCCCTTCCTCTGTATACTGGGAGTTATCATTTTTAATTCATCGTGACCTGGGAATAAAGACATGTATTCTTCGTGATCTGGGAACACGACTCCCCTTGCCCCCCCCCCCTCCCATTGCCCCCCCCCTCCCCCCATTGTTCGCTCGACACTGAAAATGTTGATTATGCAGTCATCTGGCCTAAATGAGTACGAATCTTGTCTCCCCACGCATCGATTTCTCTCAAGGAAGACATATGTTTTTTTTTTAAATCAGGCTTACAAGTGAGTGTTTTAGTCAAGATGGGACAACAGGCTTCTTGGACAGCGATCAAGTGCGGTGAGTGCAGTCGTTAGTTGTCGTCTCATTGCCAACTGTCTTGCGACTGCAACGTTTTGTTTTCAGGCTGGGTTCAGCCTAGCTCGGGCATTGCATCGTGCAGTATTCGCAGAAATATTACCCCAATTGTTCTTAAAAAGGAAGATTAGCGCTGTAACCATGACCACTATCCATAAGAGCCGCCCGTCCCACAGTCAGTGGAAAGGATATTTATGCAAGCGTATTTCTGGTTAAAGCAATATAATACTTACATGCGCCATCCTATATGTTTGGCATTTTAGAGTCAAGACTAAAAGTATTTCAAAATTATGATGCATACATGTTTTATATCTCAATGAGTAAATAAAACACAATTGCAACATAAAACTGCGCGGTTTATTTATATCGCGCGCGGACGTGATAGCGAGCCGCGGTCGGCATCACACACACAATACCGAACGGCGCAGGGATATAAAGCCGGCCACCAACTTCTGCTCCGGTGACCACATTGCTTCTGTCCGGATAGCCCACAGGATTTCAGGATTTAAATTCAAGATAGAACATATTTGTTTACCACGGGGAAAAGGTTGGTAATACAAAATTACAGAATATATTGCTTTAAAACCGCCGTCCAATACCACAATATTCACTTGAACCGCGGCCCTCTACGTCACAAGCGGCTAAACTGCTCTTCCCTATGCCATAAAAGTTTGTTCACTGCAAAACCGATGCCCTCCATCTCACAATACATTGGCGTTTTCACCAGCATGAACTACATTTATCTTCTCGCCAGTGGGACCAGTTCATTACATTATTCACGACAGAGACGTTTCCGTTCCACCTGCTATATTCAATGTAAACCATAAGACCATGACTACAACACCGACGTTATACAATACAGACCATAGAAGCGTCGTTACTAAGGATCGCCGAGAACAGACGCCCACGGCCCATTCGCTACTCGTGACTTATTCACCAATGCTCGCAACTCTCTCCATGTAAAGCGAGCAACGGAAAGTAAACTTAGCGAACAACTGCCAAACTGTGGCATGATGGATGTGTGGCAGAGTTCACCACTTAACGAAGTCGAGCGCGTTCAGCAAGGCCTCGTATCGCTCGCTAGGTAATCTTACGCTCCCTGCATGACCGTTACTCGCGTCCACTCGACAATAGCGGACAAATTACATTCGAGGCATTAGCATCACCCCACGTGAACATTTGAATAGGTAGAGGGGGGGGGATATCTTTTTCGATCTCTGCGATTGGCACCCAGGAATTCTTGGAGATTCGTGATTAGCTGTTAGCATTTTTTTGGTGATCGTTACCCGTACAATTCCTGGTACAACGCGAACATCCCCTTCTTATTTACCGCGATCCGTTATCATAATAGCAAACTGCGAATTTCTCGATATTCGCGATATCATCATTAAGGCGTTTTTTTCGCGCCCAGTTTTAAAATGTCCTAATCTTGGAGATTCGATATTGCTCTCCGTAATTCTTGTGGTTTCGCGATTCAGAGGGAGTACTCCCCCCCCCCCCCCCTCACTCCAGGTAAGATTCGAATCCACGCACAGACGGATTGGACTGGCCTAACACACCACACTAGAGCAACAGACATAACAGGCCCCTGGTTGACCCGGTTGGGGGGGGAGGGGGGTGAAAGGTGAAATGTGAAGGGTGACATTATACCAACGTTAAAGGATGACAGGTTTTAATCATGCCCTGTGGTAGGAACAATTTGGGACGACTTTATCTTGTTGGAAATGTGATGTCGCTTAAAGCGTCCATCTACATGAATTACAAACTAGTATTAGCAGATATCGCGCCAGATTACATGCTCAATAACTGTTTACTTGTTGCCAGAAGCTTTATTCATCAACAAAAATGTAAGGCGGCACATGTCAGCTTTTATGTCAACAAATTATGTTAGCGCAAAAGCAACTGAACAAGTATGAAAAATGTTGAGTCGCATTAATCTAATGTAATGCAATATGTTGTTCATCAAGAAACAATGTTTCTGTACTCGTACAAGCACTTTATCCAATTTTCACACACAAAAAACATTACATTTTGGTTAACAAAATCTTTGAAGGCTTTATTTAAAATAGTTGTGGGATAACATAGAAAGAGGTATCCTTTTGTCATGGAGATGTACGTTTTTCCAATAAATCGATGATTCGAGGAATCGAAAAAAATTACGCCTGTGGGCAACATTGAATATATTATGGCGGAGCACTGTCGCCGACGGTTGGCCAGCGCAAGAAGGCTGACATATTGTATCCAACACGAGGAATCGCTCATGGCTGGGACAGAACTGAAAGGCTGGCCCATTTAAGATGCATTTGCCCGTAGTGGCATGTTGTGTTTTTCGCGGAAAAAACCGTTGTCATTGGTTTCCCTACATATCGACCAGAGTAGCCGTCTGCAACATACGGTGTTTGTTCGTCCCACGTCATATTGTTGCCAAGTGTCCCAATAGATGGACCCACAATTGTCCAGTTGACAGCGTAATGGCTCTCATGGGGGGGGGGGGGGGAGGCAATTGTTGCATTAAGCGGCCCTGCGGTAATTTATAATGAAACCACGAGAATGGTTGTCCCGTGTTTGCATTGAATAACTTATGAACGAAACAACTCCAGACGTCGATGCCATGGGTCACCTTGCGGCGCCGTTTCTTTTGCAGTTCCTAATTTGTATACATCTGATGCAGGACAGCTTCGCAGTAACACGTGCATCCAGTATGAACTCCCATGCTATCCGGACACTTTCAGCCGCCAATATTTCACAAGGCCTTCGATTATATCTCTCTCACTTTTTCTCCAGCACTTCCGTTGCAACTTACCTTCTGCGTCCTTGCACGCAAACTCTTCCGCCTCCAGGCTGCCCTCACCGCCCCTCCTTTTCTTTGATTCCATGCTTTCACTGGCACTTGTTTTCCTCTTCGTCCTATCGTGGCATTTTACTTACCTTCTTATCCTAGCCCAGGCTTCCAATTTCCTCCTGACTTTCCCCTGGCACCCTCATTCCTTCGTTATCATCTCTCACGTGGCAATACCATGCACTCAGTATCCTCTCCCACCACTCCCAGTCAGTCCTTATTGGCTCCGGACACTCGCATCCCATCCTTTATGTTCTCCTGGCATTCTCATATAGTGTTTGTACATGTGTGTGGGCGTCCACAGCGTCTTGGACGCTAAGTAACAGGTTCTAGGTTTGTTAGGGGACACTAGGCTGATGAGGCAGGGCTTGGTTTGTTAGGGAGTAGTAGGCTGTTGAGGCAGGGCTAGGTTTGTTAGGGGGCAAAAGGCTGATGAGGCAGGGCTAGGTTTGATAGAGGGCACTAGCCTGATGAGGCAGGGCTTGGTTTGTTAGAGAGCAAGCACTAGGGTTAGGAGAGATAGGTTTGCTATGGGGCACTAGGCTGATGCGTCAGGGCTTGGTTTGTTAAGGAGCACTAGGGTTATGAGAGATAGGTTTGTTATGAAGCACTAGGGTGATGAGGCAGGGCTAGGTTGGATAGAGGGCACTATGCTGATGAGGCAGGGCTAGGTTTGTTAGGGAGTAGTAGGCTGTTGAGGCAGGGCTAGGTTTGATAGAGGGCACTAGGCTGATGAGGCAGGGCTAGGTTTGTTAAGGGGCAAAAGGCTGATGAGGCAGGGCTAGGTTTGATAGAGGGCACTAGGCTGATGAGGCAGGGCTTGGTTTGTTAAGGAGCACTAGGGTTATGAGAGATAGGTTTGTTGTGGGGCACTAGGCTGATGAGGCAGGGTTGGTTTCTTAGGGGGGCACTAAGTTGATGAGGCAGGGCTGGGTTTGTTATGGGGCACTAGGCTGATGAGGCAGGGCTTGGTTTGTTAGGGAGTAGTAGGCTGTTGAGGCAGGGCTAGGTTTGATAGAGGGCACCAGGCTGATGAGGCAGGGCTAGGTTTGTTAAGGGGCAAAAGGCTCATGAGGCAGGGCTAGGTTTGATAGAGGGCACTAGGCTGATGAGGCAGGGCTTGGTTTGTTAAGGAGCACTAGGGTTATGAGAGATAGGTTTGTTGTGGGGCACTAGGCTGATGAGGCAGGGTTGGTTTCTTAGGGGGGCACTAAGTTGATGAGGCAGGGCTGGGTTTGTTATGGGGCACTAGGCTGATGAGGCAGGGCTAGGCTGGTTAGGGGGCAAAAGGCTGATGAGGCAGGGCTAGGTTTGATAGAGGGCACTGGCCTGATGAGGCAGGGCTTGGTTTGTTAGGGAGCAAGCACTAGGGTTATGAGAGATAAGTTTGCTATGGGGCACTAGGCTGATGCGTCAGGGCTTGGTTTGTTCAGGAGCACTAGGGTTATGAGAGATAGGTTTGTTATGAGGCACTAGGGTGATGAGGCAGGGCTAGGTTTGATAGAGGGCACTAGACTGATGAGGCAGGGCTTGGTTTGTTAGGGAGTAGTAGGCTGTTGAGGCAGGGCTAGGTTTGATAGAGGGCACTAGGCTGGTGAGGCAGGGCTAGGTTTGTTAGGGGGCAAAAGGCTGATGAGGCAGGGCTAGGTTTGATAGAGGGCACTAGCCTGATGAGGCAGGGCTTGGTTTGTTAGGGAGCAAGCACTAGGGTTATGAGAGGTAGGTTTGCTATGGGGCACTAGGCTGATGCGTCAGGGCTTGGTTTGTTAAGGAGCACTAGGGTTATGAGAGATAGGATTCTTATGAGGCACTAGGGTGATGAGGCAGGGCTAGGTTTGATGGAGGGCACTAGGCTGATGAGGCAGGGCTTGGTTTGTTAGGGAGTAGTAGGCTGTTGAGGCAGGGCTAGGTTTGATAGAGGGCACTAGGCTGATGAGGCAGGGCTAGGTTTGTTAAGGGGCAAAAGGCTGATGAGGCAGGGCTAGGTTTGATAGAGGGCACTAGGCTGATGAGGCAGGGCTTGGTTTGTTAAGGAGCACTAGGGTTATGAGAGATAGGTTTGTTGTGGGGCACTAGGCTGATGAGGCAGGGTTGGTTTCTTAGGGGGGCACTAAGTTGATGAGGCAGGGCTGGGTTTGTTATGGGGCACTAGGCTGATGAGGCAGGGCTAGGCTGGTTAGGGGGCAAAAGGCTGATGAGGCAGGGCTAGGTTTGATAGAGGGCACTGGCCTGATGAGGCAGGGCTTGGTTTGTTAGGGAGCAAGCACTAGGGTTATGAGAGATAAGTTTGCTATGGGGCACTAGGCTGATGCGTCAGGGCTTTGTTTGTTCAGGAGCACTAGGGTTATGAGAGATAGGTTTGTTATGAGGCACTAGGGTGATGAGGCAGGGCTAGGTTTGATAGAGGGCACTAGGCTGATGAGGCAGGGCTTGGTTTGTTAGGGAGTAGTAGGCTGTTGAGGCAGGGCTAGGTTTGATAGAGGGCACTAGGCTGGTGAGGCAGGGCTAGGTTTGTTAGGGGGCAAAAGGCTGATGAGGCAGGGCTAGGTTTGATAGAGGGCACTAGCCTGATGAGGCAGGGCTTGGTTTGTTAGGGAGCAAGCACTAGGGTTATGAGAGGTAAGTTTGCTTTGGGGCACTAGGCTGATGCGTCAGGGCTTGGTTTGTTAAGGAGCACTAGGGTTATGAGAGATAGGTTTCTTATGAGGCACTAGGGTGATGAGGCAGGGCTAGGTTTGATGGAGGGCACTAAGCTGATGAGGCAGGGCTTGGTTTGTTAATGAGCACTAGGGTTATGAGAGATAGGTTTGTTATAAGGCACTAGGGTGATGAGGCAGGGCTTGGTTTGTTATGAGGCACTAGGCTGAGGAGGCAGTGCTGGGTTTGTTATGGGGCACTAGACTTATTAGGCAGGGCTAGATTTGATGGAGGGCACTAGGCTGATGAGCCAGGGCTTGGTTTGTTAGGGAGCACTAGGGTTATGAGAGATAGGTTTGTCTTAGGCCACTAGGCTGATGAGGCAGTTCAGTCGGCACACATAACACACAAACCGCGGTTACGGTGTATATAACAGTTCAGTCGGTACACCTAGCACACAATCCGGTGTAACATTGCACATAACAGGTCAGTCGGCACACCTAGGACACAAACCGGGGCTACAGTGTGCATAACAGGTCAGTCGGCACACATAACACACAAGCCGCCGCTACGGTGTACATAGCAGGTCAGTCGGCACACCTAGCACACAAGCCGCGGCTACAGTGTACATAACAGGTCAATCGGCACACCTAGCACACAAACCGCGGCTACAGTGTGTATAACAGGTCAGTCGGCACACATAACACACAAGCCGCGGCTACGGTGTATATAACAGTTCAGTCGGCACACCTAGCACACAATCCGGTGTAACATTGCACATAACAGGTCAGTCGGCACACCTAGGACACAAACCGGGGCTACAGTGTGCATAACAGGTCAGTCGGCACACATAACACACAAGCCGCCGCTACGGTGTACATAGCAGGTCAGTCGGCACACCTAGCACACAAGCCGCGGTTACAGTGTACATAGCAGGTCAATCGGCACACCTAGCACACAAACCGGGGCTACAGTGTGCATAACAGGTCAGTCGGCACACATAACACACAAGCCTGGGCTACAGTGTACACTAACAGTTCAGTCGGCACACCTAGCACACAAACCGGGGCTACTGTGTACATAACAGTTCAGTCGGCACACCTAGCACACAAGCTGGGGTCACAATGTACATAACAGGTCAGTCGGCACACCTAGCACACAAGCCGGGGTAACAGTTTACATAACAGGTCAGTCGGCACACCTAGCACACAAACCGGGGCTACAGTGTACATGACAGGTCAGTCGGCCCACCTAGCACACAAGCCTGGGCTACAGTGTACACTAACAGTTCAGTCGGCACACTTGGAACACAAACCGGGGCTACAGTTTACATAACAGGTCAGTCGGTTCACCTAGCACACAAGCCGGGGCTACAGTGTACATGACAGGTCAGTCGGCCCACCTAGCACACAATCCGGTGTAACATTGCACATAACAGGTCAGTCGGCACACCTAGGACACAAACCGGGGCTACAGTGTGCATAACAGGTCAGTCGGCACACATAACACACAAGCCGCCGCTACGGTGAACATAACAGGTCAGTCGGCACACCTAGCACACAAGCCGCGGCTACAGTGTACATAGCAGGTCAATCGGCAAACCTAGCACACAAACCGGGGCTACAGTGTGCATAACAGGTCAGTCGGCACACATAACACACAAGCCGCCGCTACGGTGTACATAGCAGGTCAGTCGGCACACCTAGCACACAAGCCGGGGTCACAGTGTACATAACAGGTCAATCGGCACACCTAGCACACAAACCGGGGCTACTGTGTACATAACAGTTCAGTCGGCACACCTAGCACACAAACCGGGGCTACAGTGTACATGACAGGTCAGTCGGCCCACCTAGCACACAAGCCTGGGCTACAGTGTACATAACAGTTCAGTCGGCACACTTGGAACACAAACCGGGGCTACAGTGTACATAACAGGTCAGTCGGTTCACCTAGCACACAAGCCGGGGCTACAGTGTACATGACAGGTCAGTCGGCCCACCTAGCACACAAGCCGGTGCAACAGTGTACATAACAGTTCAGTCGACAAACCTAGCACACAAGCCGGGGTCACAATGTACATAACAGGTCAGTGGGCACACCTAGCACACAAGCCGTGGTTACAGTGTACATAACAGGTCGGTCTGCACACCTAGCACACAAGACGGGGCGACAGTGTACATAGCAGGTCAGTCGGCACACCTAGCACACAAGCCGGGGTCACAGTGTACATAACAGGTCAATCGGCACACCTAGCACACAAACCGGGGCTACTGTGTACATAGCAGGTCAGTCGGCAAACCTAGCACACAAGCCGGGGTCACAATGTACATAACAGGTCAGTCGGCACACCTAGCACACCAGCCGGGGTAACAGTTTACATAACAGGTCAGTCGGCACACCTAGCGCACAAACGGGGCTACAGTGTACATGACAGGTCAGTCGGCCCACCTACCGCACAAGCCTGGGCTACAGTGTACATAACAGTTCAGTCGGCACACTTGGAACACAAACCGGGGCTACAGCGTACATAACAGGTCAGTCGGTTCACCTAGCACACAAGCCGGGGCTACAGTGTACATGACAGGTCAGTCGGCCCACCTAGCACACAAGCCGGTGCAGCAGTGTACATAACAGTTCAGTCGACAAACCTAGCACACAAGCCGGGGTCACAATGTACATAACATGTCAGTCGGCACACCTAGCACACATGCCGGGATCACAGTGTACATAACAGGTCTGTCGGCACACTTAGCACACAAGCCTTTGTAACAGTGTACATAACAGTTCAGTCGGCACACCTAGCACACAAGCCGGGGTCACAGTGTACATAACAGGCCATTCGGCACACCTAGGGCACAAGCCGTTGTAACAGTGTACATAGCAGGTCAGTCGGCACACCTAAGACACAAGCCTTTGTAACAGTGTACATAACAGTTCAGTCGGCAAACCTAGCACACAAGCCTTGGTCACAGTGTTACCTAACAGGTCAGTAGGCACACCTAGCACACAAGGCGGGGTCGCAGTGTACACAACAGGTCAGTCGGCACACCTAGCACACACACCGGGGCTACAGTGTACATAACAGGTCAGTCGGTTCACCTAGCACACAAGTCGGGGCTACAGTGTGCATAACAGGTCAGTCGGCACACTTGGAACACAAACCGGGGCTACAGTGTACATGACAGGTCAGTCGGCCCACCTAGCACACAAGCCGGTGCAGCAGTGTACAGAACAGTTCAGTCGGAACACTTAGCACACAAGCCTTTGTATCAGTGTACATAACAGTTCAGTCGGCACACCTAGCACACAAGCCGGGGTCACAATGTACATAACAGGCCAGTCGGCACATCTAGCACACAAGCCGGGGTCACAGTGTACACAACAGGTCAGTCGGCCCACCTAGCACACAAGGCGGGGTCACAGTGTACATAACGGGCGGCACGCCTAGGACACAAGCCGGGGTCACAGTGTACATAACAGGCCAGTCGGCACACCTAGGGCACAAGCCGTTGTAACAGTGTACATAGCAGGTCAGTCGGCACACCTAGCACACAAGCCGGGGTCACAGTGCACATAACAGGTCAGTCGGCACACCTAGCACACAAGCCGGGGTCACAGTGTACACAACAGGTCAGTCGACCCACCTAGCACACAAGGCGGGGTCACAGTGTACATAGCGGGCGGCACGCCTAGGACACATGGCGGGGTCACAGTGTACATAACATGTCAGTCGGCACAACTAGGACACAAGGCGGGGTCACAGTGTACATAACGGGCGGCCGTCCTAGGATACAAGGCGGGGTCACAGTGTAAATAACAGGTCAGTCGGCACACCTAGCACACAAGGCGGGGTCACAATGTACATAACAGGTCTGTCGGCACACTTAGCACACAAGCCTTTGTAACAGTGTACATAACAGTTCAGTCGGCACACCTAGCACACAAGCCGGGGTCACAGTGTACATAACAGGTCTGTCGGAACACTTAGCACACAAGCCTTTGTATCAGTGTACATAACAGTTCCGTCGGCACACCTAGCACACAAGCCGGGGTCACAATGTACATAACAGGCCAGTCGGCACATCTAGCACACAAGCCGGGGCTACTGTGTACATAACAGTTCAGTCGGCACACTTGGAACACAAACCGGGGCTACAGTGTACATAACAGGTCAGTCGGTTCACCTAGCACACAAGCCGGGGCTACAGTGTACATGACAGGTCAGTCGGCCCACCTACCACACAAGCCTGGGCTACAGTGTACAACACAGTTCAGTCGGCACACTTGGAACACAAACCGGGGCTACAGTGTACATAACAGGTCAGTCGGTTCACCTAGCACACAAGCCGGGGCTACAGTGTACATGACAGGTCAGTCGGCACACCTAGCACACAAGCCGTGGTTACAGTGTACATAACAGGTCGGTCGGAACATATAGCACACAAACCGGGGCTACAGTGTACATAACAGGTCAGTCGACACACCTAGCCCACAAGCCGAGGCTACAGTGTACATAACAGGTCGGACGGCACACCTAGGACACAAGCCGGGGCTACAGTGTAGATAACAGGTCAGTCGGCACACCTAGCGCACAAGCCTGGGTCACAGTGCACATAACAGGTCAGTCGGCACACCTAGCACACAAGCCGGGGCTACAGTGTGCATAACAGGTCTGTCGGCACACTTAGCACACAAGCCTTTGTAACAGTGTGCATAACAGTTCAGTCGGCACACCTAGCACACAAGCCGGGGTCACAGTGTACATAACAGGCCAGTCGGCACACCTAGGGCACAAGCTGGGGCTACAGTGTGCATAACAGGTCAGTCGGCCTACCTAGCACACATGCCGGGATCACAGTGTACATGACAGGTCAGTCGGCCCACCTAGCACACACGCCTGGCCTACAGTGTACATAACAGTTCAGTCGGCACACTTAGAACACAAACCGGGGCTACAGTGTACATAACAGGTCAGTCGGTTCACCTAGCACACAAGCCGGGGCTACAGTTTGCATAACAGGTCAGTCGGTACCCCTAGCACACAAGCCGGGATCACCGTGTACATAACAGGTCTGTCGGCACACTTAGCACACAAGCCTTTGTAACAGTGTACATAACAGTTCAGTCGGCACACCTAGCACACAAGCCGGGGTCACAGTGTACATAACAGGCCAGTCGGCACACCTAGGGCACAAGCCGTTGTAACAGTGTACATAGCAGGTCAGTCGGCACACCTAAGACACAAGCCTTTGTAACAGTGTACATAACAGTTCAGTCGGCAAACCTAGCACACAAGCCTTGGTCACAGTGTTACCTAACAGGTCAGTAGGCACACCTAGCACACAAGGCGGGGTCGCAGTGTACACAACAGGTCAGTCGGCACATCTAGCACACACACCGGGGCTACAGTGTACATAACAGGTCAGTCGGTTCACCTAGCACACAAGTCGGGGCTACAGTGTGCATAGCAGGTCAGTCGGCACATCTAGCACACAAGCCGGGGTCACAGTGTACACAACAGGTCAGTCGGCCCACCTAGCACACAAGCCGGTGCAGCAGTGTACAGAACAGTTCAGTCGGCACACCTAGCACACAAGGCGGGGTCACAGTGTACATAACAGGTCAGTCGGCACACCTAGCAAACAAGCCGGGGTCACAGTGTACATAACAGGTCTGTCGGAACACTTAGCACACAAGCCTTTGTATCAGTGTACATAACAGTTCAGTCGGCACACCTAGCACACAAGCCGGGGTCACAATGTACATAACAGGCCAGTCGGCACATCTAGCACACAAGCCGGGGTCACAGTGTACACAACAGGTCAGTCGGCCCACCTAGCACACAAGGCGGGGTCACAGTGTACATAACAGGCGGCACGCCTAGGACACAAGCCGGGGTCACAGTGTACATAACAGTTCAGTCGGCACACCTAGCACACAAGCCGGGGTCACAATGTACATAACAGGTCAGTCGGCACACCTAGCACACAAGCCGGGGTCACAGTGTACACAACAGGTCAGTCGACCCACCTAGCACACAAGGCGGGGTCACAGTGTACATAGCGGGCGGCACGCCTAGGACACATGGCGGGGTCACAGTGTACATAACATGTCAGTCGGCACAACTAGGACACAAGGCGGGGTCACAGTGTACGTAACGGGCGGCCGTCCTAGGATACAAGGCGGGGTCACAGTGTAAATAACAGGTCAGTCGGCACACCTAGGACACAAGGCGGGGTCACAATGTACATAACAGGCCTGTCGGCACACTTAGCACACAAGCCTTTGTAACAGTGTACATAACAGTTCAGTCGGCACACCTAGCACACAAGCCGGGGTCACAGTGTACATAACAGGTCTGTCGGAACACTTAGCACACAAGCCTTTGTATCAGTGTACATAACAGTTCAGTCGGCACACCTAGCACACAAGCCGGGGTCACAATGTACATAACAGGCCAGTCGGCACATCTAGCACACAAGCCGGGGTCACAGTGTACACAACAGGTCAGTCGGCCCACCTAGCACACAAGGCGGGGTCACAGTGTACATAACGGGCGGCACGCCTAGGACACAAGCCGGGGTCACAGTGTACATAACAGGCCAGTCGGCACACCTAGGGCACAAGCCGTTGTAACAGTGTACATAGCAGGTCAGTCGGCACACCTAGCACACAAGCCGGGGTCACAGTGTACATAACAGGTCAGTCGGCACACCTAGCATACAAGCCGGGGTCACAGCGTACACAACAGGTCAGTCGGCCCACCTAGCACACAAGGCGAGGTCACAGTGTACATAGCGGGCGGCACGCCTAGGACACATGGCGGGGTCACAGTGTACATAACATGTCAGTCGGCACACCTAGGACACAAGGCGGGGTCACAGTGTACATAACGGGCGGCCCTCCTAGGATACAAGGCGGGGTCACAGTGTAAATAACAGGTCAGTCGGCACACCTAGCACACAAGGCGGGGTCACAGTGTACATAACAGTTCAGTAGGCACACCTAGCACACAAGGCGGGGTCGCAGTGTACACAACAGGTCAGTCGGCACACCTAGCACACACACCGGGGCTACAGTGTACATAACAGGTCAGTCGGTTCACCTAGCACACAAGTCGGGGCTACAGTGTGCATAACAGGTCAGTCGGCACACTTGGAACACAAACCGGGGCTACAGTGTACATAACAGGTCAGTCGGTTCACCTAGCACACAAGGCGGGGCTACAGTGTACATAACAGGTCAGTCGGTTCACCTAGCACACAAGGCGGGGTCACAGTATACATAACGGGCGGCACGCCTAGCACACAAGGCGGGGTCACAGTATACATAACGGGCGGCACGCCTAGGACACAAGCCGGGGTCACAGTGTACATAACAGGCCAGTCGTCACACCTAGGGCACAAGCCGTTGTAACAGTGTACATAGCAGGTCAGTCGGCACACCTAGCACACAAGCCGGGGTCACAGTGTACATAACAGGTCAGTCGGCACACCTAGCACACAAGCCGGGGTCACAGTGTACACAACAGGTCAGTCGACCCACCTAGCACACAAGGCGGGGTCACAGTGTACATAGCGGGCGGCACGCCTGGGACACATGGCGGGGTCACAGTGTACATAACATGTCAGTCGGCACAACTAGGACACAAGGCGGGGTCACAGTGTACATAACGGGCGGCCGTCCTAGGATACAAGGCGGAGTCACAGTGTAAATAACAGGTGAGTCGGCACACCTAGCACACAAGGCGGGGTCACAATGTACATAACAGGTCTGTCGGCACACCTAGCACACAAGCCTTTGTAACAGTGTACATAACAGTTCAGTCGGCACACCTAGCACACAAGCCGGGGTCACAGTGTACATAACAGGTCTGTCGGAACACTTAGCACACAAGCCTTTGTATCAGTGTACATAACAGTTCAGTCGGCACACCTAGCACACAAGCCGGGGTCACAATGTACATAACAGGCCAGTCGGCACATCTAGCACACAAGCCGGGGTCACAGTGTACACAACAGGTCAGTCGGCCCACCTAGCACACAAGGCGGGGGTCACAGTGTACATAACGGGCGGCACGCCTAGGACACAAGCCGGGGTCACAGTGTACATAACAGGCCAGTCGGCACACCTAGGGCACAAGCCGTTGTAACAGTGTACATAGCAGGTCAGTCGGCACACCTAGCACACAAGCCGGTGCAGCAGTGTACATAACAGTTCAGTCGGCACACCTAGCACACAAGGCGGGGTCACAGTGTACATAACAGGTCAGTCAGCACACCTAGCAAACAAGCCGGGGTCACAGTGTACATAACAGGTCAGTCGGCACACCTAGCACACAAGCCGGGGTCACAGTGTACACAACAGGTCAGTCGGCCCACCCAGCACACAAGGCGGGGTCACAGTGTACATAGCGGGCGGCACGCCTAGGACACATGGCGGGGTCACAGTGTACATAACATGTCAGTCGGCACACCTAGGACACAAGGCGGGGTCACAGTGTACATAACGGGCGGCCCTCCTAGGATACAAGGCGGGGTCACAGTGTAAATAACAGGTCAGTCGGCACACCTAGCACACAAGGCGGGGTCACAGTGTACATAACAGGTCAGTAGGCACACCTAGCACACAAGGCGGGGTCGCAGTGTACACAACAGGTCAGTCGGCACACCTAGCACACACACCGGGGCTACAGTGTACATAACAGGTCAGTCGGTTCACCTAGCACACAAGTCGGGGCTACAGTGTGCATAACAGGTCAGTCGGCACACTTGGAACACAAACCGGGGCTACAGTGTACATGACAGGTCAGTCGGCCCACCTAGCACACAAGCCGGTGCAGCAGTGTACAGAACAGTTCAGTCGGCACACCTAGCACACAAGGCGGGGTCACAGTGTACATAACAGGTCAGTCGGCACACCTAGCAAACAAGCCGGGGTCACAGTGTACATAACAGGTCAGTCGGCACACCTAGCACACAAGCCGGGGTCACAGTGTACACAACAGGTCAGTCGGCCCACCTAGCACACAAGGCGGGGTCACAGTGTACATAACGGGCGGCACGCCTAGGACACATGGCGGGGTTACAGTGTACATAACATGTCAGTCGGCACACCTAGCACACAAGGCGGGGGTCACAGTGTACATAACGGGCGGCACGCCTAGGACACAAGCCGGGGTCACAGTGTACATAACAGGCCAGTCGGCACACCTAGGGCACAAGCCGTTGTAACAGTGTACATAGCAGGTCAGTCGGCACACCTAGCACACAAGCCGGTGCAGCAGTGTACATAACAGTTCAGTCGGCACACCTAGCACACAAGGCGGGGTCACAGTGTACATAACAGGTCAGTCAGCACACCTAGCAAACAAGCCGGGGTCACAGTGTACATAACAGGTCAGTCGGCACACCTAGCACACAAGCCGGGGTCACAGTGTACACAACAGGTCAGTCGGCCCACCCAGCACACAAGGCGGGGTCACAGTGTACATAGCGGGCGGCACGCCTAGGACACATGGCGGGGTCACAGTGTACATAACATGTCAGTCGGCACACCTAGGACACAAGGCGGGGTCACAGTGTACATAACGGGCGGCCCTCCTAGGATACAAGGCGGGGTCACAGTGTAAATAACAGGTCAGTCGGCACACCTAGCACACAAGGCGGGGTCACAGTGTACATAACAGGTCAGTAGGCACACCTAGCACACAAGGCAGGGTCGCAGTGTACACAACAGGTCAGTCGGCACACCTAGCACACACACCGGGGCTACAGTGTACATAACAGGTCAGTCGGTTCACCTAGCACACAAGTCGGGGCTACAGTGTGCATAACAGGTCAGTCGGCACACTTGGAACACAAACCGGGGCTACAGTGTACATGACAGGTCAGTCGGCCCACCTAGCACACAAGCCGGTGCAGCAGTGTACAGAACAGTTCAGTCGGCACACCTAGCACACAAGGCGGGGTCACAGTGTACATAACAGGTCAGTCGGCACACCTAGCAAACAAGCCGGGGTCACAGTGTACATAACAGGTCAGTCGGCACACCTAGCACACAAGCCGGGGTCACAGTGTACACAACAGGTCAGTCAGCCCACCTAGCACACAAGGCGGGGTCACAGTGTACATAACGGGCGGCACGCCTAGGACACATGGCGGGGTTACAGTGTACATAACATGTCAGTCGGCACACCTAGCACACAAGGCGGGGGTCACAGTGTACATAACGGGCGGCACGCCTAGGACACAAGCCGGGGTCACAGTGTACATAACAGGCCAGTCGGCACACCTAGGGCACAAGCCGTTGTAACAGTGTACATAGCAGGTCAGTCGGCACACCTAGCACACAAGCCGGTGCAGCAGTGTACATAACAGTTCAGTCGGCACACCTAGCACACAAGGCGGGGTCACAGTGTACATAACAGGTCAGTCAGCACACCTAGCAAACAAGCCGGGGTCACAGTGTACATAACAGGTCAGTCGGCACACCTAGCACACAAGCCGGGGTCACAGTGTACACAACAGGTCAGTCGGCCCACCCAGCACACAAGGCGGGGTCACAGTGTACATAGCGGGCGGCACGCCTAGGACACATGGCGGGGTCACAGTGTACATAACATGTCAGTCGGCACACCTAGGACACAAGGCGGGGTCACAGTGTACATAACGGGCGGCCCTCCTAGGATACAAGGCGGGGTCACAGTGTAAATAACAGGTCAGTCGGCACACCTAGCACACAAGGCGGGGTCACAGTGTACATAACAGGTCAGTAGGCACACCTAGCACACAAGGCGGGGTCGCAGTGTACACAACAGGTCAGTCGGCACACCTAGCACATACACCGGGGCTACAGTGTACATAACAGGTCAGTCGGTTCACCTAGCACACAAGTCGGGGCTACAGTGTGCATAACAGGTCAGTCGGCACACTTGGAACACAAACCGGGGCTACAGTGTACATGACAGGTCAGTCGGCCCACCTAGCACACAAGCCGGTGCAGCAGTGTACAGAACAGTTCAGTCGGCACACCTAGCACACAAGGCGGGGTCACAGTGTACATAACAGGTCAGTCGGCACACCTAGCAAACAAGCCGGGGTCACAGTGTACATAACAGGTCAGTCGGCACACCTAGCACACAAGCCGGGGTCACAGTGTACACAACAGGTCAGTCGGCCCACCTAGCACACAAGGCGGGGTCACAGTGTACATAACGGGCGGCACGCCTAGGACACATGGCGGGGTTACAGTGTACATAACATGTCAGTCGGCACACCTAGGACACAAGGTGGGGTCACAGTGTACATAACGGGCGGCCCTCCTAGGATACAACGCGGGGTCACAGTGTAAATAACAGGTCAGTCGGAACACTTAGCACACAAGCCTTTGTATCAGTGTACATAACAGTTCAGTCGGCACACCTAGCACACAAGCCGGGGTCACAATGTACATAACAGGCCAGTCGGCACATCTAGCACACAAGCCGGGGTCACAGTGTACACAACAGGTCAGTCGGCCCACCTAGCACACAAGGCGGGGTCACAGTGTACATAACGGGCGGCACGCCTAGGACACATGGCGGGGTTACAGTGTACATAACATTATCAGTCGGCACACCTAGGACACAAGGTGGGGTCACAGTGTACATAACGGGCGGCCCTCCTAGGATACAACGCGGGGTCACAGTGTAAATAACAGGTCAGTCGGCACACCTAGCACACAAGGCGGGGTCACAGTGTACATAACAGGTCAGTAGGCATACCTAGCACACAAGGCGGGGTCGCAGTGTACACAACAGGTCAGTCGGCACACCTAGCACACACACCGGGGCTACAGTGTACATAACAGGTCAGTCGGTTCACCTAGCACACAAGTCGGGGCTACAGCGTGCATAACAGGTCAGTCGGCACACTTGGAACACAAACCGGGGCTACAGTGTATATAACAGGTCAGTCGGTTCACCTAGCACACAAGCCGGGGCTACAGTGTACATAACAGGTCAGTCGGTTCACCTAGCACACAAGGCGGGGTCACAGTATACATAACGGGCGGCACGCCTAGGACACATGGCGGGGTCACAGTGTACATAACAGGTCAGTCGGTTCACCTAGCACACAAGGCGGGGTCACAGTATACATAACGGGCGACACGCCTAGCACACAAGGCGGGGTCACAGTATACATAACGGGCGGCACGCCTAGGACACATGGCGGGGTCACAGTGTACATAACAGGTCAGTCGGCACACCTAGGACACAAGGAAGTAACCAAGCGCTCTACCGATTCCAGTGATCTCGCGCCGCCTGTATTGCAGGGCAGGTGGCAGGTGGCAGGTGGCGCTGTTGGCGGTTCACTCCAAGAGACGTCGAAAGAGGTCAGAAGAATGAATTCGTAACTCAACCAAACTTGCATAGTGACATGATTATTCCTAGTGATCCCTGGCCGTCAGACCTATAGTTACATAATGTATTACATGTTTTAAAACGAATTTGTATGACCATATTAACCAGCATGCAATGGCACAAACCGTAGGCCCATTTACACAATGTTCACGTTATGAATATTCCATTTTTATTAAGCACAACGCAAGGTTCAAATGATTCCAAATACAAACTTGTGTACTTGTCCAATTACTGGGCTTCGGGATACGAACTTGTCAAATTACTGGGCTTCGGGATACAAACTTGTCAAATTACTGGGCTTCGGGATACAAACTTGTCCAATTACTGGGCTACGGGATACAAACTTGTCAAATTATTGGACTTCGAGATAGAAACTTGTCAAATTATTGGGTGCAATTTGGGGCAAAACAATATACGCACAACCACATTCACTGCGAGCGCGCATGCGCATGTATTTGGACAAATACGTAAGGTGTCAAAATATACATCACTCTACCCTATATATTGATAAAAGTAGATTCGGTCTTGTGTTTCAGTTACTGCTTCGAAGCCTGGGGACGCCATTCTGGGAGCTGAAGCCCGAAGTATGGGATGATGTGAACAACGTGGGGCTGAGGTTTGTGCCACATGGGAATTGACATCTAAATACCACGTGGGACTTTATGATTTAATGGGACTGATGGCTGTTGTGTCGCGTGGGACTGATAACTGATATGTCACGTGGGACTGATGGCTGATATCACTCTCTGCCTTCGACTCACTCCGCTAGGGCTCCATTATATCTCTGTTATCGCCTACGTCCTCAATGCATTTTCACACTCGCTCGCCAGGTCGGCGCTGCGCAAATCGATAGGAAAAATGCGTCGCGCATTTCTAAAAATTAGTGCTGGGACCCAGCCTAAGCCTAATAACACATGAAATCAGATGATGAAAAGAAAGAGTTCTGTCACAATTATAACTTTTTCGAACGGGTACAAGACGTTTTTTGCTGTATTAAATACACAAAGCCCATTATTTTTATGTTTTATTCTTAAAAATTATAATGTTGCGAGAGATTACAGCTGATTTAACCGTTTTTCAAGAATCTTGAAACTTGTTCCCGGGCGACAGCAGCGGTAAAAGCTAGCTTGCGTAGCGCCACGGTGGGGGAGCTTGGGCTGATATGTCACGTGGGACTGATGGCTGATATGTCTCGTGGGACTGATGGCTGATGTCACGTGAGACTGATGGCTGATATGTCACGTAGGACAGATGGCTGATATGTCACGTGGGACAGATGGCTGATATGTCACGTGGGACCGATGACTGATATGTCCCGTGGGACTGATGACTTAAATGATTTCTGCTGCGTTACATCGTTGTCGCATGGTCTATTTCAGGAACCACTATGTCTGCTCGGTTTACGCCTGTCGTATGATGATACCACGGAGACAAGGTCTTATCGTCAACGTCTCGTCGCCCGGCGGCCTCAAGTACCTCTTCAACGTCGCCTACGGGGTCGGCAAATGCGCCGTAAGTGACGTCACAGCGTGGCCTGAATGTAGTCAGTCAGAATAATTTATAGCGCAGTCGAAAAAGTATAGTGCGGGATCAGTTTATCCCAGAACTGGTTTCACAATGTGCCGCAGATGCAGAGAGTGGGATGAATTAGTGAATCTCTATAGCTGTATAAGAATCAGGTTTACGTAAGGTATATGTGACAATAGTTTATCCTGGGTATATGTTTTATCCTGGATAAAGCTTCGACCAAAATTGAGTATAACCCCCTTCTTAGGATAAAAAAAGCCATAATGTAAATGATAATAGTATAAGACTTGTACATACTGCACAGCTGAACCGGATGGCTGCCGACGTTGCCGTGGAGACTCGTAAACACAACGTGACCTGTGTCAGCCTGTGGCCGGGTACGGTGAGGACAGAGACGATGACGGACTCCATTGACAACCAAAGGCTGGCCCAGAACGTGACCCTGCCCGGGGTGGGCGACGGAACCGGCGGGTTCAAGATGGTGGGTCCATACGATGAGCACGTGGTCTCACCCTCATTTGTTTTGAATTTTTATTTAAACATTTATTTTTAACGAGATCCCCCCAGAAACGGATTATCATATATTGAGCAGGGCAGGAAATTTCTCTTGCAAGGTACTTTTGTTGGGGTCGTAATAATAAGTCGTACTAAGCGCTACGCAAGTCCGTGCATGTATTATCCATATGGAATTAAATGCAATGTTTGGATTACTAATCCCAACATATGTCCAACATATTCTTGCACGCGGTGCTCTTCACTTCACAGCTTCACCACGTCGGTGTGGAGGCGTTCATAATGTCAACATGAGGATTTCTGACATTTTGCCCGATTCTTAGTTCTACAAATTACTGAGTAGTTGTTTCCAGCCGAGAACCCCGATTTTACAACTTTGCAATAAGAACGTTTAGCTTCTGGACACCGCCTGATCAATATAGACTTACACAACCAAGGTAATCAGGGTGAGTGTGGGTTAAGGTCGTCGGAATAAGTGAGGCCCAAGGTCACTAAGAAGTGTGGGCCAAAGTCACTAGGATGAATGCGGACCAAGGCCATAAAACTGAGTGTGGGGTCAGGTCATCATGATAAGTGCGAGCCATGGTTATTAGGAGGTGTGGGTCAAAGTCATCAGAGTGAGTGTGGGGTCAGGATATCAGGATAAGTGCGAGCCATGGTCACTAGAGTGTGAGTCAAGGTCACTAGCATGAGTGTGGGTCGAGGTCACTAGGATGAGTGTGAGTCAATTTCACTAGGAGGAGTGTGGGTCAAGGTCACTAGCATGAGTGACCATGTCACCGGTTTGTCCTGTTGGACTGATGCACCTATGCATATGTTACATGTATTGTTACATGTTCAGCAGATCAACTTAAGCCTGGATAACACTTGTTTTCACAGTGGAAGTTGACGTTCATGGAGATGGAGGGCCCCATAGGGGCTTTTTCGACACGGCGACACGGCGATTTTTAAAATCGACAACGCGACATTGGGGTTGTCTTAGAATCGACATGCGACATAAGACTTAGCGACACGCGACATGGAACTTTTCTTAAAAATCGACACGCGACATAGACCTTTTCTTAAAATCGACACGCGACATGGACCTTTTTCTTAAAATCGACACGCGACATGGACCTTTTTCTTAAAATCGACACGCGACATGGCTACCCCCCCTCAGGGGCCCTAGATGTGGGAGACCATCGAGTTCGCCGGGCGCGCTGTCGTTCACTTGGCAACAGGTAACCATGGCGACAGCTCATCGTGCAGTGTGACGTCTCAGTGTCGCACATTAACTCCTAACAACCTCTAAAACTTTATTTTGAGCGTTTCCTTTTGACGTTATTAATAAAATTGCTGTTAATTTCATAATATTCTTGTTCTTCGAACTTTGTAGTCTGCGGGATAAACACATTAAACCTAACATCGTCCGCAATACGCAAGGGCGGATCTAGATTTTGGGGTCCAGGTAGTCCGGACCCCCCCCCCTATTTTTTTTATAAAGAACGCCATCTAAGGCGGCGTGGACGCCTCCCCCGTTCACAAGTTTTCAGTGCGCACCCCACCCTCTCTTTCAAATTCCTGGATCCAAACCTGCCTATGTATTATCGGTAATCGGATTGCCTTCCAGATAAGAACAGAATCCGCAAGTCCGGACGGATCCTGCTGGCTGCAGACCTCTCCAACGAGTTAGGGTTTACTGACACTGACGGTAGGTGGCGCGCCGGTGCTTTAAGCTCCCATGGACGATATTGTAGGGTTAAGTGATCCCCAAAGACGTGTGCTTTGGTTGAGTCCCGAGTATTAACTTAGTTGAAATCCCAATATAAGGTTCTGTATTTTATAGGATGGAAACTAGCCGTTTTGTTGTAAAACCCAATTGTATTGCCCAATTGTCGTTCATGGTGTGCGAGGAACTACGTTGGCCAAGCTACACGCGATAAAACTGATTTATGTATGCTGTTATATTTTATCTTAAACCTTAATTTTGAATTAATCTTATTTAATTAATCAATTTTAATCACAACATACTTTGTATATGGCCTCGTTGGTACTCGCCTTGGCCTGTACCTAGGGAGTAAGCCGCCCAACCTGAGGTGTGTGTCGACTCTGCTGGCTCTGGGGGGCTGGACCAAGCTCAGCAAGTGGATCCCCTCCTGGATCAAGCTGCCCGGACCACTTATGTGGAACGCCAGTAACAAGTTTTAGCCTCTAAAAGTACCGAATGTGTATAAGTCGACAGCGTATGATTTTAATATATCTAGCTGTGCCGTTGACGTAAAGCATCTGACAGAAAAAAACGTTTAATTGTTGTACGTATTATTACACAAATAAATATTTAATCAGGAACATAATTGACATTAAAAGACCGTTATGCGTTAAAAAACGTTGACATTAAAAAACCGTTATGCAACGTTTCACGACCAGCCCTGGCAAACACGGCGACGATTTTTTCTGTGATTGTTCAACAGCACTTGTGGTAATGTTATCTTACAAAGCTAACTCTATATATATATCGAAATGCGAATAAAGTTCAAAGTCGAAACCTGACCTCAACTGCCGCACATTCGGATATGCACTTCTAGATACCAAGTAAATAAAGCACTCTGAACTATTTGTTACACAAATAGTTATTCTTTGTACACATTCCGCGGAAGTGTTCCAGTGTGAATGCCCAGATCAGGCCAAATGTTGCTAAAATCCGTCACAACGACGTTCATCCTCCCATCCATCCCCCTACACAACCTGTCTTCCATCCATCCACCCATCCATTTATCCATCCATCCATCCATCAATCCATCTATGCATCCATCCATCTATCCATCATTTCATCTACCTATCTATCCATTCAGTCTTTCACCTTTCTATCCATCTATCCATTCACCCATCCACCAGCCAGGCTGGCATCACTCAATGCGTTAAGGGGTGCAAGTAGGCCCAACAGCTGTGTCAACGCAAAATACAGTGGTCCCTGCGTTATAAATTTCTGTTCTGCCACCCCGAACAGACAGTATCACGGAGAGAGTCGTATAATAGAGGGATGCCCTGAGATGGGCATCTTTCGCTAAAGTATCATAACGTACTCGAACGGGAAACTATAATTACACTATCATAACGTCACGACAAATCGTTTATTTACACTTAAGCAAAACATCGAGTGTGATTACCAGTAGTTGCCTAAATATGCATCAATGCCGCTCTGTTGCGCCTGTCCAACAATCTTTAGCTGTTGAATTTCCACATTTTATTGGAGTTACTCGTAACCCTCACATATGTTGGAAAGCCGCAAACACCATTTAGCGACCGTCTCCGAATATTACGGGAATGTACGTCCGTAACATAACACGGAAATAACATTGAGCGAATATTACGCGAATGTTCTGTGTTTGCTGGGCCACGGCCAGGATATATTCCCACGGATATATATATCAGACAAAAGGTGTGATTTTGCGTCGTGTTCCCAGATCACCAAGAATAAATTGTTTTATTCCCAGGTCACAATGAACTAAAAAGGATGACTCCCAGTATATATAGGACGGGCGGACACGTGATATGAATTAGCGATTTCCCGATTCACGGTTATTTAATATGAAAATTCCCAGTTCACAATTACTGAAAATTCTTGATCACGGCGGTCGGCTAATATTCCATTCCCAGTTCACGATGAATTGAAAACCCCATTCCTGAGGAATGCCCGCCATAGATGTAGCGTAAATAGGCAGTGCAGCCTAGACAGTGCACGCCACAGTGGCATTAAATGCCGATTACAGGGGCTGGGGACGGATACTCTGATTCGCGAATCCCCATGAATTAGGGAAAGCAATATCGAATCTCCGAGATGGGGACTCTTCAAGACCTGGCGCGAAAACAAAATTGATAAGTATTTCAACTACGGTCATCCCATTGGTCAATCTATAGATTCGACCTGCAGGTTTTGTGACTCAAGACACATGTACATATAGCTTTAGCAATACTTTTATTGTCCAGCTACGTTGACAATAAATTCACAGTGGCCTATCGATGCCTTGGAGTTGCCTCTAGACCTGGCGACTCACTGATGACTTGGCACTGATTTAGCCGTTGTACTGGTGGATGCCGTCGATGCAGTTGTAGGACAGGTTGTCGGTGTCTCCGGGACAGAACTGGTCGTCGTTGCTGGAGTCGGCGTCCCTGTTGCCACACATACCGGTCAGCTTACCGTTGTAGTTGTCACTGGCGTCTACCGTGATTCTGTCGTTGCCTCCAGCGTTGCCGCCCTTTCCGGCCTCCTCGTAGAGGACAGTGAACCAGCAGCCGAGGGAGGGAACCTCGCCCCTCACAGAGAACACGCCGTCCGCCTCAGTGTCGACGCAGAAGCTCCAAGCCTCGGGGAAAGGGTCGGATTGGTAGCAGCCCGTGTCGACAATGGTTGGTTTGTAACCGCGACCTCTGACCTCCACCTCACCCTGGGTCAGAGACAGCCGGAAGTTCCTCTCGAACTTCTCGTCGTTCTTCTGGTGAATCCCGAAGGCGACTCCAGACCATCCGACCTGGGGTGACCCATCTGGGGCGTCCTCTGTGTCCACTCGCACCTGGAACTTGCACTGGTCGTCATTCACGAGGTACTGGCTGAACAGGAACTTGTTGTTGGTTTCCATCTCGTAGGAGGCGCCGTCGTAGCTGGTGACTGTGTTAGGACCGGCCCACCCCGCCGTGCAGGGTAAACTGTCACACGTAGGTTCACAGGAACAGCTGCAGGTGCAGTCGCCATTTCCCGCGGTACACGTGTCGTCGCCCAGAGCGACAAGGAAGAGAGCTGAGAGAATGAAGATCTTCATCGTACGTGTTGTGGATGATATAGTCGCTATCGTCCAGAGAGAGATGTTCTCGTCAAGGCGAGGTTTGACTTTTATACTGGTTTCCCCCATAACGCGTGTGTCGCACAATCGATCAAAGGTCGATATTTAGCGAAAAAACTGTCCCAGGAAAGTAGCATTAGCTAATAAATAACAAAAATGTAACTAGAATCAACAGTCCATATTTGGCTGAGAGTGTTAACACGACCGTTCTGCATGCTCAACGCTCGCGTGCTTAAGTCGATAAATACATCATCCCCAACAAATAATTGATGCATCATTTATTTATCCAAACACTAAGGTACACGTGCGGGATTTATTCATTTCCTTCCTCGCTGCCACCGCAATCTTATATCTCCTTCTGACCGATGAGGCGCCTGTCGTGTCACTGACGATATGCCTCATTAGCGTCCAGTGATGTGGAATACGATCGATGTAAACATATGGTTAGAACTGCGCTGACCACCTCACATAGATCCATTCAATGTCAAAACTGCAGGGGCAAAAGTAATCATGTACGCTACGTGTGAAACGCTACGGCGCTACGGAATATGTACGCTAAATGCAACATCTTGCAAACGCGCATCACATACGCATCACATACTTAATGTTGCCCGAATACCATAACTTACATTATCTAGCACATGCAGTGGCGCCTCAAGGGGGAATAATATGAACTAGGATAGGCGAAGTCGTCTTCGTTATTATGACGAAACCAAGATGCAACGTCGCTGTACATTTGCCAGTCGGAAACTCCGAAGTTCAAAAGCCATGAGTCCGCCACACACCAGTTCTTCCATAAATCTGAACGATCGGTCGATACGGGCGAAGAAAATTAGTTTTCCAGCATTTTAAAACTTGAAGAGTGAGCTTTCATTGTAATTTTGTCGCCTCTTTGTCTCTGAGGAAGTAGATTTTGAGGCCCGGTATATTGCAATTCCTGGTAAAGATGACGTCAATGGCGGGGGAATTGACCAAAGACGTCAAAGCAATGGCAGACGTCGTTACTGACCCAGCGAGCAAATTTGTCAACCCGAAAGTGCGCATCAGCTGATATATAGCTGATATATATATAAGGCATACTTTTTTTCACTATACTTGTTGCTATCAGCATTTCTGTTGTAAATATCATTGTCTTTATTCCCGGTCTGCATTATATCTCTGTTGCCGCCTCCTATACGTTGTCGTTCCTTAATGCCCTTTCATACTCGCTCGCCAGGGCGGCGTTGCGCAAATTGATAGGAAGAATGCGCTAAACATTTCTACAAATTAGTGCCGTATTAAATACATAGAGCTGGTTATTTTTGTTTTATTCTTAAAAATATTAATATTGCAAGAAATTACAGCTGATTTGACCGTTTTATAAGAATCTTGAAATTTACCACCAGCCGGCAGCAGCGGTTAAAGGCGGAGATTGCTTAGCGCCGCCGTGCGGGGAGCTTGGCGTTTAGGAAGTTTTTTTCACCTATTTTGCCCAATTAGGGTTGCCTTCTCTCATAAAACAGTCTATAAAACGATGCTCAGGAAGGTTAACATTAAAAGATCATTTAAAAGGCTGGCAGCATTGTCGAATGGAATCATTTGTATAATCACATTCAAGATACACAATAGTTAAAAATACACAATACATATTACGGTGTTTATTTTTGCAGAACATAATTGAGTCCATATGGTATATTTTATACGCAGCAGTTTCATACGTTAAAGGTACATGTTGAGGATCCAGGAAGTCAGAGTGTACGTTGTGATTTGTGAGGCTACGTACGATGGTGATACAATGGGGTACATGGAGAGCGGCCCGGCCACCCGAAAGGACGAACTCGTGATACAACTGTAACAGAGAGAGATAGGAGGATAGCCGTTAGGGGTGGTGGACCAAAGGTAACCATGGCGACAGCTCATCATGCAGTGTGACGTCTCAGTGTCGCACATTAACTCCTAACAATCTATAAAACTTTATTTTGAGCGTTTTCGTTTTGACGTTACTAATAAAATTGCTGTTAATTTCATAATATTCTTGTACGGTCTTCGAACTTTTGTAGACGAAATATGTGGTCTGGTCTGGTTCCGCAATATGCAAGGGCGGATCTAGATTTTGGGGTCCAGGGAGTCCGGACCCCCCCCCCCTATTTTTTTTTATAAAGAACGCCATCTAAGGCGGCGTGGACGCCTCCCCCGTTCACAAGTTTTCAGTGCGCACCCCCCCCCCCTCCCTTTTTCAAATTCCTGGATCCAAACCTGCCTATGTATTATCGGTAATCGGATTGCCTTCCAGATAAGAACAGAATCCGGAAGTCCGGACGGATCCTGCTGGCTGCCGACCTCTCCAACGAGTTAGGGTTTACTGACACTGACGGTAGGTGGCGCGCCGGTGCTTTAAGCTCCCATGGACGATATTGTAGGGTTAAGTGATCCCCAAAGACGTGTGCTTTGGTTGAGTCTCGAGTATTGACTTAGTTGAAATCCCAATATAAGGTTCTGTATTTTAATGGATGGAAACTAGCCGTTTTGTTTTAAAACATCCATTCTTTCTCTGAAAACGGTATTGCCCAATTATCGTTCATGGTGTGCGAGGAACTATGTTGGCCAAGCTACACGTGATAAAACTGATTTATGTATGCTGTTATATTTTATCTTAAACCTTAATTTTGAATTAATCTTATTTAATTAATCAATTTTAATCACAAAATACTTTGTATATGGCCTCGTTGGAATACTCGCCTTGGCCTGTACCTAGGGAGTAAGCCGCCCAACCTGAGGTGTGGGTCGACTCTGCTGGCTCTCGGGGGCTGGACCAAGTTCAGCAAGTGGATCCCCTCCTGGATCAAGCTGCCCGGACCACTCATGTGGAACGCCAGTAACAAGTTTTAGCCTCTAAAAGTACCGAATGTGTATAAGTCGACAGCGTATGACTTTATTATATCTAGCTGTGCCGTTGACGTAAAGCATCTGACAGAAAAAAACGTTTAATTGTTGTACGTATTATTACACAAATAAATATTTAATCAGAAACATAATTGACATTAAAAGACCGTTATGCGTTAAAAAACGTTGACATTAAAAAACCGTTATGCGACGTATGACAACCAGCCCTGGCAAACACGGCGACGATTTTTTCTGTGATTGTTCAACAGCACTTGTGGTAATGTTATCTTACAAAGCTAACTCTATATATATATCAAAATGCGAATAAAGTTCAAAGTCGAGACCTGACCTCAACTGCTGCACATTCGGATATGCACTTCTAGATACCAAGTAAATAAAGCACTCTGAACTATTTGTTACACAAATAGTTATTCTTTGTACACATTCCGCGGAAGTGTTCCAGTGTGAATGCCCAGATCAGGCCAAATGTTGCTAAAATCCGTCACAACGATGTTCATCCTCCCATCCATCCCCCTACACAACCTTTCTTCCATCCATCCACCCATCCATTTATCCATCCATCCATCCATCCATCTATGCATCCATCCATCTATCCATCATTTCATCCACCTATCTATCCATTCAGTCTTTCACCTTTCTATCCATCTATCCATTCACCCATCCACCATCCAGGCTGGCATCACTCAATGCGTTAAGGGGTGCAAGTAGGCCCAACAGCTGTGTCAACGCAAAATACAGTGGTCCCTGCGTTATAAACTTCTGTTCTGCCACCCCGAACAGACAGTATCACGGAGAGAGTCGTATAATAGAGGGATGCCCTGAGATGGGCATCTTTCGCTAAAGTATCATAACGTACTCGAACGGGAAACTATAATTACACTATCATAACGTCACGACAAATCGTTTATTTACACTTAACAATCAGAACATCGAGTGTGATTACCAGTAGTTGCCTAAATATGCATCAATGCTGCTCTGTTGCGCCTGTCCAACAATCTTTAGCTGTTGGATTTCCACATTTTATTGGAGTTACTCGTAACCCTCACATATGTTGGAAAGCCGCAAACCCCATTTAGCGACCGTCTCCGAATATTACGGGAATGTACGTCGGTAACATAACATGGAAATAACATTGAGCGAATATTACGCGAATGTTCTGTGTTTGCTGGGCCACGGCCAGGATATATTCCCACGGATATATATATCAGACAAAAGGTGTGATTTTGCGTCGTGTTCCCAGATCACGAAGAATAAATTGTTTTATTCCCAGGTCACAATGAACTAAAAAGGATGACTTCCAGTATACATAGGACGGGCGGACACGTGATATGAATTAGCGATTTCCCGATTCACGGTTATTTAATATGAAAATTCCCAGTTCACAATTACTGAAAATTCTTGATCACGGCGGTCGGCTAATATTCCATTCCCAGTTCACGAAGAATTAAAAACCCCATTCCCGAGGAATGCCCTCCCCCCCTCCCCCGCCCCCCCCCCCCCATCCCGCCATAAATGTAGCGTAAATAAGGCAGTGCAGCCTAGACAGTGCACGCCACACTGGCATTAAATGCCGATTACAGGGGCGGGGGCGGATACTCTGATTCGCGAATCCCCATGAATTAGGGAAAGCAATATCGAATCTCCGAGATGGGGGACTCTTCAAGACCTGGCGCGAAAACAAAATTGATAAGTATTTCAACTACGGTCATCCCATTGATATTAGATTCGACATGCAGGTTTTGTGACTCAAGACACAAGTACATATAGCTTTAGCAATACTTTTATTGTCCAAAACTTTGACCATAAATTCACAGTGGTCTATCGATGAATTGGAGTTGCTCTAGACGTGGCGACTCACTGATGACATGGCACGGATTTAGCCGTTGTACTGGTGGATGCCGTCGATGCAGTTGTAGGACAGGTTGTCGGTGTCTCCGGGACAGAACTGGTCGTCGTTGCTGGAGTCGCCGTCCCTGTTGCCACAGATACCGGTCAGCTTACCGCTGTAGTTGTCGCTGGCGTCTACCGTGATTCTGTCGTTGCCTCCAGCGTTGCCGCCCTTTCCGGCCTCCTCGTAGAGGACAGTGAACCAGCAGCCGAGGGAGGGAACCTCGCCCCTCACAGAGAACACGCCGTCCGCCTCAGTGTCGACGCAGAAGCTCCAAGCCTCGGGGAAAGGGTCGGATTGGTAGCAGCCCGGGTCGACAATGGTTGGTTTGTAACCGCGACCTCTGACCTCCACCTCACCCTGGGTCAGAGACAGCCGGAAGTTCCTCTCGAACTTCTCGTCGTTCTTCTGGTGAATCCCGAAGGCGACTCCGGACCATCCGACCTGGGGTGACCCATCTGGGGCGTCCTCTGTGTCCACTCGCACCTGGAACTTGCACTGGTCGTCATTCACGAGGTACTGGCTGAACAGGAACTTGTTGTTGGTTTCCATCTCGTAGGAGGCGCCGTCGTAGCTGGTGACTGTGTTAGGACCGGCCCACCCCGCCGTGCAGGGTAAACTGTCACACGTAGCTTCACATGAACAGCTGCAGGTGCAGTCGCCATTTCCCGCGGTACACGTGTCGTCGCCCAGAGCGACAAGGAAGAGAGCTGAGAGAATGAAGATCTTCATCGTACGTGTTGTGGATGATATAGTCGCTATCGTCCAGAGAGAGATGTTCTCGTCAAGGCGAGGTTTGACTTTTATACTGGTTTCCCCCATAACGCGTGTGTCGCACAATCGATCAAAGGTCGATATTTAGCGAAAAAACTGTCCCAGGAAAGTAGCATTAGCTAATAAATAACAAAAATGTAACTAGAATCAACAGTCCATATTTGGCTGAGAGTGTTAACACGACCGTTCTGCATGCTCAACGCTCGCGTGCTTAAGTCGATAAATACATCATCCCCAACAAATAATTGATGCATCATTTATTTATCCAAACACTAAGGTACACGTGCGGGATTTATTCATTTCCTTCCTCGCTGCCACCGCAATCTTATATCTCCTTCTGACCGATGAGGCGCCTGTCGTGTCACTGACGATATGCCTCATTAGCGTCCAGTGATGTGGAATACGATCGATGTGAACATATGGATAGAACTGCGCTGACCACCTCACATAGATCCATTCAATGTCAAAACTGCATGGGCAAAAGTAATCATGTACGCTACGTGTGTAACGCTACGGCGCTACGGAATATGTACGCTAAATGCAACATCTTGCAAACGCGCATCACATACGCATCACATACTTAATGTTGCCCGAATACCATAACTTACATTATCTAGCACATGCAGTGGCGCCTCAAGGGGGAATAATATGAACTAGGATTGGCGAAGTCGCCTTCGTTATTATGACGAAACCAAGACGCAACGTTGCTGTAAATTTGCCAGTCAGAAACTCCGAAGTTCAAAAGCCATGGGTCCGCCACACACCAGTTCTTCCATAAATATGAACGATCGGTCGATACGGGCGAAGAAAATTAGTTTTCCAGCATTTTAAAACTTGAAGAGTGAGCTTTCATTGTAATTTTGTCGCCTCTTTGTCTCTGAGGAAGTAGATTTTGAGGCCCGGTATATTGCAATTCCCGGTAAAGATGACGTCAATGGCAGGGGAATTGACCAAAGACGTCAAAGCAATGTCAGACGTCGTTACTGACCCAGCGAGCACATTTGTCAACCCGAAAGTGCGCATCAGCTGATATATAGCTGATATCTATATAAGGCATACTTTTTTCACTATACTTGTTGCTATCAGCATTTCTGTTGTAAATATCATTGTCTTTATTCCCGGTCTGCATTATATCTCTGTTGCCGCCTCCTATACGTTGTCGTTCCTTAATGCCCTTTCATACTCGCTCGCCAGGGCGGCGTTGCGCAAATTGATAGGAAGAATGCGCTAAACATTTCTACAAATTAGTGCCGTATTAAATACATAGAGCTGGTTATTTTTGTTTTATTCTTAAAAATATTAATATTGCAAGAAATTACAGCTGATTTGACCGTTTTATAAGAATCTTGAAATTTACCACCAGCCGGCAGCAGCGGTTAAAGGCGGAGATTGCTTAGCGCCGCCGTGCGGGGAGCTTGGCGTTTAGGAAGTTTTTTTCACCTATTTTGCCCAATTAGGGTTGCCTTCTCTCATAAAACAGTCTATAAAACGATGCTCAGGAAGGTTAACATTAAAAGATCATTTAAAAGGCTGGCAGCATTGTCGAATGGAATCATTTGTATAATCACATTCAAGATACACAATAGTTAAAAATACACAATACATACACGGAGTTTATTTTTGCAGAACATAATTGAGTCCATATGGTATATTTTATACGCAGCAGTTTCATACGTTAAAGGTACATGTTGAGGATCCAGGAAGTCAGAGTGTACGTTGTGATTTGTGAGGCTACGTACGATGGTGATACAATGGGGTACATGGAGAGCGGCCCGGCCACCCGAGAGGACGAACTCATGATACAACTGTAACAGAGAGAGATAGGAGGATAGCCGTTAGGGGTGGTGGACCAAAGGTAACCATGGCGACAGCTCATCATGCAGTGTGACGTCTCAGTGTCGCACATTAACTCCTAACAATCTATAAAACTTTATTTTGAGCGTTTTCGTTTTGACATTACTAATAAAATTGCTGTTAATTTCATAATATTCTTGTACGGTCTTCGAACTTTTGTAGACGAAATATGTGGTCTGGTCTGGTTCCGCAATATGCAAGGGCGGATCTAGATTTTGGGGTCCAGGGAGTCCGGACCCCCCCCCCTATTTTTTTTATAAAGAACCCGCACCCCCCCCCCCTCCCTTTTTCAAATTCCTGGATCCAAACCTGCCTATGTATTATCGGTAATCGGATTGCCTTCCAGATAAGAACAGAATCCGGAAGTCCGGACGGATCCTGCTGGCTGCCGACCTCTCCGACGAGTTAGGGTTTACTGACACTGACGGTAGGTGGCGCGCCGGTGCTTTAAGCTCCCATGGACGATATTGTAGGGTTAAGTGATCCCCAAAGACGTGTGCTTTGGTTGAGTCTCGAGTATTGACTTAGTTGAAATCCCAATATAAGGTTCTGTATTTTAATGGATGGAAACTAGCCGTTTTGTTTTAAAACATCCATTCTTTCTCTGAAAACGGTATTGCCCAATTATCGTTCATGGTGTGCGAGGAACTATGTTGGCCAAGCTACACGTGATAAAACTGATTTATGTATGCTGTTATATTTTATCTTAAACCTTAATTTTGAATTAATCTTATTTAATTAATCAATTTTAATCACAAAATACTTTGTATATGGCCTCGTTGGAATACTCGCCTTGGCCTGTACCTAGGGAGTAAGCCGCCCAACCTGAGGTGTGGGTCGACTCTGCTGGCTCTGGGGGGCTGGACCAAGTTCAGCAAGTGGATCCCCTCCTGGATCAAGCTGCCCGGACCACTCATGTAGAACGCCAGTAACAAGTTTTAGCCTTTAAAAGTACCGAATGTGTATAAGTCGACAGCGTATGACTTTATTATATCTAGCTGTGCCGTTGACGTAAAGCATCTGACAGAAAAAAACGTTTAATTGTTGTACGTATTATTACACAAATAAATATTTAATCAGAAACATAATTGACATTAAAAAACCGTTATGCGACGTATCACAACCAGCCCTGGCAAACACGGCGACGATTTTTTCTGTGATTGTTCAACAGCACTTGTGGTAATGTTATCTTACAAAGCTAACTCTATATATATATCAAAATGCGAATAAAGTTCAAAGTCGAAACCTGACCTCAACTGCTGCACATTCGGATATGCACTTCTAGATACCAAGTAAATAAAGCACTCTGAACTATTTGTTACACAAATAGTTATTCTTTGTACACATTCCGCGGAAGTGTTCCAGTGTGAATGCCCAGATCAGGCCAAATGTTGCTAAAATCCGTCACAACGATGTTCATCCTCCCATCCATCCCCCTACACAACCTTTCTTCCATCCATCCACCCATCCATTTATCCATCCATCCATCCATTCATCCATCTATGCATCCATCCATCTATCCATCATTTCATCCACCTATCTATCCATTCAGTCTTTCACCTTTCTATCCATCTATCCATTCACCCATCCACCATCCAGGCTGGCATCACTCAATGCGTTAAGGGATGCAAGTAGGCCCAACAGCTGTGTCAACGCAAAATACAGTGGTCCCTGCGTTATAAACTTCTGTTCTGCCACCCCGAACAGACAGTATCACGGAGAGAGTCGTATAAAAGAGGGATGCCCTGAGATGGGCATCTTTCGCTAAAGTATCATAACGTACTCGAACGGGAAACTATAATTACACTGTCATAACGTCACGACAAATCGTTTATTTACACTTAACAATCAGAACATCGAGTGTGATTACCAGTAGTTGCCTAACTATGCATCAATGCTGCTCTGTTGCGCCTGTCCAACAATCTTTAGCTGTTGGATTTCCACATTTTATTGGAGTTACTCGTAACCCTCACATATGTTGGAAAGCCGCAAACACCATTTAGCGACCGTCTCCGAATATTACGGGAATGTACGTCGGTAACATAACATGGAAATAACATTGAGCGAATATTACGCGAATGTTCTGTGTTTGCTGGGCCACGGCCAGGATATATTCCCACGGATATATATATCAGACAAAAGGTGTGATTTTGCGTCGTGTTCCCAGATCACCAAGAATAAATTGTTTTATTCCCAGGTCACAATGAACTAAAAAGGATGACTCCCAGTATACATAGGACGGGCGGACACGTGATATGAATTAGCGATTTCCCGATTCACGGTTATTTAATATGAAAATTCCCAGTTCACAATTACTGAAAATTCTTGATCACGGCGGTCGGCTAATATTCCATTCCCAGTTCACGAAGAATTAAAAACCCCATTCCCGAGGAATGCCCTCCCCCCCCTCCCCCGCCCCCCCCCCCCTCCCGCCATAAATGTAGCGTAAATAAGGCAGTGCAGCCTGGACAGTGCACGCCACACTGGCATTAAATGCCGATTACAGGGGCGGGGGGCGGATACTCTGATCCGGGAATCCCCATGAATTAGGGAGAGCAATATCGAATCTCCGAGATGGGGACTCTTCAAGACCTGGCGCGAAAACAAAATTGATAAGTATTTCAACTACGGTCATCCCATTGATATTAGATTCGACATGCAGGTTTTGTGACTCAAGACACATGTACATATAGCTTTAGCAATACTTTTATTGTCCAAAAACTTTGACCATAAATTCACAGTGGTCTATCGATGAATTGGAGTTGCTCTAGACCTGGCGACTCACTGATGACATGGCACGGATTTAGCCGTTGTACTGGTGGATGCCGTCGATGCAGTTGTAGGACAGGTTGTCGGTGTCTCCGGGACAGAACTGGTCGTCGTTGCTGGAGTCGCCGTCTCTGTTGCCACAGATACCGGTCAGCTTACCGCTGTAGTTGTCACTGGCGTCTACCGTGATTCTGTCGTTGCCTCCAGCGTTGCCCTCCTCGTAGAGGACGGTGAACCAGCAGCCGAGAGAGGGCACCTCGCCCCTCACAGAGAACACGCCGTCCGTCTCAGTGTCGACGCAGAAGGTCCAGGCCTCGGGGAAAGGGTCGGACTCGTAGCAGCCCGTGTCGACAATGGTTGGTTTGTAACCGCGACCTCTGACCTCCACCTCACCCTGGGTCAGAGACAGCCGGAAGTTCCTGTCGAATTTCTCGTCGTTCTTCTGGTGAATCCCGAAGGCGACTCCGGACCATCCAACCTGGGGTGACCCATCTGGGGCGTCCTCTGTGTCCACTCGCACCTGGAACTTGCACTGGTCGTCATTCACGAGGTACTGGCTGAACAGGAACTTGTTGTTGGTTTCCATCTCGTAGGAGGCGCCGTCGTAGCTGGTGACTGTGTTGGGACCGGCCCACCCCGCCGTGCAGGGTAAACTGTCACACGTAGGTTCACAGGAACAGCTGCAGGTGCAGTCGCCATTTCCCGCGGTACACGTGTCGCCGCCCAGAGCGACAAGGAAGAGAGCTGAGAGAATGAAGATCTTCATCGTACGTGTTGTGGATGATATAGTCGCTATCGTCCAGAGAGAGATGTCCTCGTCAGGGCGAGGTTTGACTTTTATACTGGTTTCCCCCATAACGCGCGTGTCGCACAATCGATCAAAGGTCGATATTTAGCGAGAAAAACTGTCACAGGAAAGTAGCATTAGCTAATAAATAACAAAAATTTAACTAGAATCAAGAGTCCGTATTTGGCTGAGAGTGTTAACACGACCGTTCTGCATGCTCAACGCTCGCGTGCTTAAGTCGATAAATACATCATCGCCAACAAATAATGAATCCATCATTTATTTATCCAAATACCAAGGTACAAGTGCGGGATTTATTTATTTCCTTCCTCGCTGCCACCGCAATCTTATATCTCCTTCTGACCGATGAGACGCTTGTCGTGTCACTGACGATATGTCTCATTAGCGACCAGTGATGTGGAATACGATCGATGTGAACATATGGATAGAACTGCGCTGACCACCTCACATAGATCCATTCAATGTCAAAACTGCATGGGCAAAAGTAATCATGTACGCTACGTGTGTAACGCTACGGCGCTACGGAATATGTACGCTAAATGCAACATCTTGCAAACGCGCATCACATACGCATCACATACTTAATGTTGCCCGAATACCATAACTTACATTATCTAGCACATGCAGTGGCGCCTCAAGGGGGAATAATATGAACTAGGATAGGCGAAGTCGTCTTCGTTATTATGACGAAACCAAGATGCAACGTCGCTGTACATTTGCCAGTCGGAAACTCCGAAGTTCAAAAGCCATGAGTCCGCCACACACCAGTTCTTCCATAAATCTGAACGATCGGTCGACACGGGCGAAGAAAATTAGTTTTCCAGCATTTTAAAACTTGAAGAGTGAGCTTTCATTGTAATTTTGTCGCCTCTTTGTCTCTGAGGAAGTAGATTTTGAGGCCCGGTATATTGCAATTCCCGGTAAAGATGACGTCAATGGCAGGGGAATTGACCAAAGACGTCAAAGCAATGGCAGACGTCGTTACTGACCCAGCGAGCAAATTTGTCAACCCGAAAGTGCGCATCAGCTGATATATAGCTGATATATATATAAGGCATACTTTTTTTCACTATACTTGTTGCTATCAGCATTTCTGTTGTAAATATCATTGCCTTTATTCCCGGTCTGCATTATATCTCTGTTGCCGCCTCCTATACGTTGTCCTTCCCTAATGCCCTTTCATACTCGCTCGCCAGAGCGGCGTTGCGCAAATTGATAGGAAGAATGCGCTAAACATTTCTACAAATTAGTGCCGTATTAAATACATAGAGGTAGTTATTTTTGTTTTATTTTTGAAAATATTAATATTGCAAGAAATTACAGCTGATTTGACCGTTTTATAAGAATCTTGAAATTTACCTCCATCCGGCAGCAGCGGTTAAAAGCGGAGATTGCTTAGCGCCGCCGTGCGGGGAGCTTGGCGTTTAGGATGATTTTTTTCACCTATTTGGCCCAATCAGGGTTGCCTTCTCTCATAAAACAGTCTATCAAACGATGCCCAGGAAGGTTAACATTAAACGATCATTTAAAAGGCTGGCAGCATTGCCGAATGGAATTATTTGTATAATCACATTCAAGATACACAATAGTTAAAAATACACAATACATATTACGGTGTTTATTTTTGCAGAACATAATTGAGTCCATATGGTATATTTTATACGCAGCAGTTTCATACGTTAAAGGTACATGTTGAGGATCCAGGAAGTCAGGGTGCACGGTATGATTTGTGAGGCTACGTACGATGGTGATACAATGGGGTACATGGAGAGCGGCCCGGCCACCCGAGAGGACGGACTCATGATACAACTGTAACAGGGAGAGATAGGAGGATAGCCGTTAAGGGTGGCGGACCAAAGCGACTGACGTGTTAATTGGGGGTCTTGGGTTCGCGCCCCCCCCCCCCCCCATACTCCCCCAGCACCCCGGGGTCGTGGGCGTGAAATTCTCGATGATCACGGAGGCAAGGGGTGTTGGCAAGGGGCGGATAGGGTCAGCTGGGTGAGCAGGGGGTTGGGGGGGGCGGTGGTACAGGGAAGGACTCATGATTCTCTCCGGGGCGGTTCGTGTCTTGTGGAAGGTGCCCGGCTCCGGGTGGTACGGTGGGTGGGCATGTGGGTGGGTGGGTGGTTAATTGTCAGTAACGTGGTACACGGGTGATCGGGGTCATGTTGTGTGGTGGGTGACCCGTCAGTCTGGTAGTGTCAGGCTATGTGGCCTATGACAAGGCGAGGTGTGGGGGTGGGTGGTGGTGGGTGGTGATGAACTCAACACAAGTCTTGAAATGGAGGTTATACCATTTGCCAGGTTTTCAATGCAATTACGAAGTTTGGAGTTGAACCTGTTACTCACCAGGCAAGGCGATAGGGAGGGGCGGGGGGGGGGAGGGTTGTAATATTGAATGTCCGAGCGTCATCATGCAGGAAGTGGGGGATGGGGTGGAGGGTAATTCGGAGGGGTAAATTAAATATGGAAGGTCTGAGGGTCAGTCGGGCGGGGTGGGGTAATATAGGAGGTCAGATGGTTAGCCTGGTTAGGTCGGTTATATAGTCAGGACACTTTAACCACTTGTACTCATATCGCGTCAATGCGAGAAGGTAGCCTTGGCGCAAGTGCCCCTAGGCAAGCCCGCTTTCTAGGGGCACAACTGTGTCCATGCAAAGTTCTTTAGACGCCAGTCGGGAATGGACTGTAGCTTTAATCATAATGTGTGCGCGTACAATCATAGCGTTTACGTATTCTATATACCTTGTTCTATCTTCTGACATCAAGAAAGCGTGTCAACACTAGGTTGTTTCGGTTACATTTTCGCGTAGAAATGTTGGAGCATAGTCTTTTCCCGACCTGTCTTTTCCTTTTGCCTGGGGGCACTTGCGCCAAGGTAGAGCCGAAACCCTACTCTTTGCGAAGAAAGACATGGGATCTTATCCTGCGACCACACAGATACGGCCACAGTAGGGTTCGAACGAACCACCGTTCCACGTGCCGTCAGGCGTCTGGTTAGGAAGTTTGGCTGACATGATTGGTTGGTATAAGTAAGAGAGTAAATCACATTGACTCAATGGAAAGGGTCAAGCTAGAGATGAGCCATGTCTCCGGGAGTAATCCCTTAATATTCTTTGCGGAGAAAAACGTAGACATTTGCGCTGGTGGGGGTCGAACTAGCCCCAGTTCTGCGGCTGTAGGACGGGCACAAATCTGACAGGGCCCGTCCTACAGCCACAGTACAGACGGGCCCTGTCACATTTTTGCCCGTCCTACAGCCACAGTACAGACGGGCCCTGTCAGATTTTTGCCCGTCCTACAGCCACAGTAGAGACGGGCCCTGTCAGATTTTTGCCGTCCCACAGCCACAGTACAGACGGGCCCTGTCAGATTTTTGCCCGTCCTACAGCCACAGTACAGACGGGCCCTGTCAGATTTTTGCCCGTCCTACAGCCACAGTACAGACGGGCCCTGTCATATGTTTGCCCGTCCTACAGCCACACAACTGGGCCTAGGGGTCTGGGGCTAGGGGTCGAACTATGGAGCAGGGAACCTCCTGTCGGGGTTAAAGTTGCTCATACAACAATTGGTTAATAAACTCTATACCCCCCCCCCCAACCCCTTCCCCTTTCCACTCCTCCTCTAGGTAACTCAGCAAGCCTGCATGGTAGTATTTATCAGCGTACTTCTCGCCATCAAGGTTGTATAATTCAAGCGGCACACCTTGGTGGAGACGCCTCAGTTTTATGGACACTGTAAGCCTGACAAAAATCGGACAGGGCCAGACTTCTCACGCGGCGATTGCCCGTCTAACACCCACAGAATGATGGGTTGGGCCATTACGGCATGTGTTCCTCGTAGGTGTGTGTGTGTTGGGGGGGACGTACATCTTATATAGCCCCGGGCCTCCAATAATCAACAGTCAATACGTTTAAGAACCACTCGGGACGGCCCCACTCCCACTCCCAGGCACCACTCTATCCTACGCTGAGTCGTGAGCTGTCTCGGTCACGCTTAGTTTCACACTGCCATATATATCTTCATTTCTCACTTTCTCCGTCTCTTTATAACGCCTAACGCTAACGCCAGCGCATACTTATCGGGGAAAAAACATGGCTATTTGTCAGCGACAGCGAACTTCGTTTACTTCCTGGTGCTGTAAGGCCCTGCGACCAGACGAAGCGAGTAGTCTTACCCGCCTGTGGCTGGCGGCCCATGGCAAAGGACTGAAAACGGCCCAGGGTAAAGGACTGACAACGGCCCAGGGTATGGGGCTGACAACCGCCCGGGGCAGAGGACTGAAAACCACTCACGGCGTAAGAACCCGGATATAGGATTGGCAATGGCCCAGGACAAAGGACTGACAATGTCCCAGGCATAGCACAGACAACGAGCCGTAGATCTTACAGCGACAAGAGCCGGGTAAAACTGAGTTCACTTCAACCTGTGCTGGGTCAAAGAGCGTGGGATCTCGGCGCAGAGGTCTCCAGGACGTCAGCAAAACAACAGTTTATTAGCCCTTAACTCTCGCCACACGTGGAGGGCCGACTAGACGGGATTTACATCTGTAAAGGTATTGATTGCGGGAGCCGAAGACAGTAAGCAACTCACTATCCACCACCTGAGACGGATCCCCAGATTCCCAGGTAAGTGGTGGCTATCAGTCTCTTTCCTCAGCAAGCAAGTGACTATATATACACGCTTTCCCCGAGCTGTGTCTCAAGGTGTTTGATAATGCGGCATGGGAGCCAATTATTGGTGAGGTTTATATACAAAACACTCACCTTTAATTCTTACTTTTTTAGGTTCCAGAACATTATATTCGAGGAGTGTCTGACAGAAATAAGTGTCCTGCTACTAATACTCACTCAATTCTTTTATTTGGTCCGTTAACAACTTTTGCTGACAAGTTTTGTTGTCTTGTGTTGTGTCGTCTCACGAGACCGCAGGATGTCACTCGTTTCTTCCGGTAAACCCCCTCTGGCGAACTGGTTGCACATTTCCCAAAGACCTGGTTCCAACACTCTTTCTGTTTATTAACAGTGACACGTGTTTTTATGTCAGGTGTACAGAAGACAGGTGACACTTACTGTAGATAAACAGAACGGGAACCAGGTCTTTGACAAATGCGCAGCCAGTTCGCTAGAGGGCGTTGACCGGAAGGAACTAGCGACATCTAGCGATCTCGTGGGACGAGACAACACAAGAAGATGGCAACGCTAGCCAGGAAAACTTGTTAGTGAACAAAATGAATGAGTTGAGCTAGTGTTAGTTGCACGAAATGTATTTTAGTCAGACACTCCTTGAGGATAATGCTCCTGAACATAAACAACTAAAAATTTGAGGTAAGTGTTTGGTGTCAAAACCTCCGGCAACTTGTTAAGTGGACATCTCACCGTTTTTTAGACTGAATATGGCGGCCTACGCCGTGGCGGTAAGGACGGCCTATCAGTCTGCCGTAACCATTAACGCCATCAAACGGGGCTACTGACAACCACCATCCACCTACCCCCGAGCGCCCGCCAATCGGGGGGACACATTGTCATAGCCTGAATATAGCCATGACCAATGTTCCCCTTAGCTTAGCATGGGGTCACCGATCCTAATTGGTGAATGAGCGTCGGGAAGGGGGAACACATTGTCATGCATTAAATACAGCCATGACCAAGTGTCCCATCAGCTTAGCATGGGATTACCGATCCATGTGGGTTAAGGCCCTGGGGAGGGGGGGGAGGGGTTGAGGAGCATATTGTCATGGGCTAAATCCCACCGCCATGACCAAGTCACACCCCACCCCCTGTATAAGCGCTCCGGGGAAGCTGCATGTCAACCAACGAGACTCTTGTTTAATATGCAGGTCTTGTACCAGCTCGGACACTAAGTGCAATAGCTCGACTAGTCGTAGACGAACTTCAATAGACTTATGTGTGCCTTTTTACTCTGAGGTTTCTTCTTGGTGATTTCACTTCAAGTGGCCCTAAAACGACACAACTATCTTGGCCTGTGAACACAACAGGGAGCAGTCGTAAGGAACACTTGAGTGTGCACTGAAGAGGTTAATGCACAGACATAGGGGGCAACGATGGTAGGAGAGAGCAGGCTGGGGGTGGGCTCGGTGGGGGGGGGGGAGGGGGTACTTGGAGCCCGCCTTGTGCAATATTGCCAATGCATGTACAATCATAGCATAAAGCAAATGTTGCACATCAAAACAATGTAAGTGTCGTGCAGTACTGATCGTTATCTGTAATTTCGAAAACGCCATATTATTTCTAGCGATATATTTCCGCCAAAATTAATAAAAGGCATAATGTGTAAACAGAAGGATTAACAAATTTCAGATTTAACAGAACTGCATAATTTGCTAATATTGGAAGGGTAAATATGTCTTTTCAAATAGAATAATACAGAGCAGGAACTCGATCCTGCCAGTCAATATCGTAACGGCACCATCGATGGATGCATTTAAATACCGACTTGATACATTATGGAGAAACTATATACTGTATAATAAGGGTAATGACGTCTGCCTCTCCCGATCATCGTGCAATCAGCCGACACGAACAATAGGGAAGAAGACGAATGCCAGGGTCAGTCAACCGGCTTACAGCCTAACATTAAGACTGAAGAAGATATATGTAGGCAATGTCATAATATGTCAGGCAAAGTACCGTGTTGCTGTATAGCTCTTATTATGAACTCTACGTGTACCACGCCAGATATGTGTGTGCAGTCCATGAAGTAGAGATCTGCGCGGGGCGGGCATGCCCGCGTGGGCTGCGGGTACCGGCCCGCGGGCGCCCGCAGTGCTGGTTCGCGGGTGCGGGGCGGGCGCGGGCACAGTTCTTGCGAGCGCGGGGCGGGCGCGGGCAGCAAAGGGGCTTGAGACGCGGGTGTGGGGCGGGCGCGGGCAAGCTGGTGCGGGCGCGGGGCGGGCGCGGGCAGATAAGTCGCGCCCGCGCAGATCTCTACTATGAAGCCTAACCCGCTCGTATAGTCGATATATAGCCTTGTTACTTCCCTGTTGGTTTGTTTAACGTCGGCTAACATTCAACTTGAAGATTGTGTAAGTACTTATTTTCCTCAGTTAAGTACACACGATCACACACACCAGTCACGCCTGGGAACCCTTGGGCCAGGCTATATGTATAGATGTGCCGTTCGGGTGACTGGTGAGCTCCAACATTGGCTAACTGGCTCCAACATGAGTTAACTAACGTTACTTGCGAGTACGTTGATCTTTTAAAGGTTGAACGCTTTAAGTTATTTGTTCCCAGCGCGACAATGGAACGGGTCAAGATACCGAGGAGCCATGTCTCCTGAGTATCCCTTTACTCTTTGCGAAGAAGGAGATGGGATCTTTATTCTGCTCAAACATTGATATGTGCACATGTGGGAGTTCCAATAACGCACTAGTCGCTCGACAAAAGCCGATCACGCTACCGACTGGGCCACAGGGTGACACCCTGACTTGCGACTCAAGTCCATTCAGCGAGACGTCGGCGTAAATAAGTAAACTTATTTATATACCATTGCGCATGTTTGGTGGGGTGCAGTGGGGGTGAGGGGGGGATCAATGATAGAGGCATACATAACGCTCTTATCGTGAGGGGTTGAGAAGGTTTGTATGAAGTTATCATCAATTTGTTTGTTGGACATATTGTGCGATCACTATATTTGTAATTACAGCTGTTATTGGTTTAAACATATTTTTACTTGACAATAGGAAAACAGGCAAGGCCTATATAATTCCTTTTGCACATAATATTAATATATAATATAACACACACAGACCCACCAGTGGATACAGATTCAAAGAAAGAACACTGTATTAACCATTAGTTCAATGGTTTACCCACGCAGCGATAGCAAATGGCGATAGGTACTTGCTGTTGGCATCCGTCCGTCTGCGAAAGACGATGGCTTTGCAGCTTTGTTTGGTTTAAGTTATACGATTCGTAACGCGGCATTTACGCTGGTGACTGAGTAAGCCTATCTGTGATCGACAGAGCTTTCCGCAGTCATCGCAACGGTGACCTGTTGATAGATCTTGGTTTGTGCTTGCTGGTGGACGCCTAGATTGGCGTTTCAAGTCCAGTTTCACAAACCATAGCGAGTCGTGATGGACCATTCCGTCACGCACGACACGTGCCCATCCCCTCTTTTGGGATGCCAGATCCTCCCAAGAATCTGGATCAATGCCGAAAGCCTTCATGTCCCGCTTACAAACATCCTTAAACCTAAGCTTTGGCCGTCCAGTTGGCCTTTTTGCCGTCGACGAGTTCACCGCATAGCACATCCTTGGGAATGCGTTCATCTTGCATACGATGAACGTTCCCAAGCCAACGTAGACGACTTTGCTTCACAAGAGCAAGAATGCTTGGTAGGTTGGCCCTGGCTAACACTTCAGCATTCGTGACCTTGTCTTGCCAAGATATGCCTAAAATGTTTCGCAGGCAACGAAAATGGAAGTTATTCAATTTACTTTCTTGGCTACAATACGTAGTCCACGTTTCACTGCCATACAGCAAGCTACGCACGCCCTGTAGCTTAGCATTTTGGTGCGAATGGTAAGTTTTGAATTACGCCAAGCACCTTTGTTTAACCTACCAAACATGGTGGCTGCCTTCCCAATTCGAGTATTTATTTCCTCGTCCATGGATAGATTATCCGTGACGGTACTTCCCATGTAACACAACTTATTAACCACCTCTAAAGGCATGTTGTTAAGGGTAATCACTGGCGGTGTGATAGCCCATTGGCTTAGCACGACTGTTTTTTTAACACTGATAGTCAAAGCAAATAAAGTACACGCATTTGAGAGCCGATCCATGAGTCTCTGTAGCTGGCTTTCTGAGTGCGCAACCAACGCTGCGGCGTCAGCGAATAGCAGTTCTCTTATTAGCAAGCGCTTCCGCTTGGACTTAGCGATAGGTACACGTGATGTCTATTTAAAGCTGTTATTACGAGTGTGCTATCAGCAACGTCATAGGAATGGGATTGGGTTCGGGAAGCACATGTGATGAGGGAAGGAGGGGTGGGGGGGGGGGCGCACTCCATCAGGGTAAATGAAGGGCATCTCTTGGCCCTCTCTAACACCCCCACCCCCCTTGCCCAGTCCCGCCGGTTTCTCTATCATACATATTGCGTTTTGCTTTCAGTTTGAAGGACGAAGTATGATCAGCTACGAACTTGAGATGCCCAGAATGGCAGCAATTCGTGTCATCCTGCTCGTGTCCCTTGTCGGCACCCATACGAGTGGTGCAGCTCACACCCGAGAGCACCCACCAGATGGCGCCACTGCGACATGTCTCGTAACAGAGGGCGTTTCGCGCTGTTATACGGTGGCGCCCCTCGCGGAGGCGACGAATGGTTCATGGGACGCCGCCAGGGGTCTCTGCGAGCTCAGTTACCCGGATGTTGGGAGTCTGGCGGCGCTGAACAACCCGGGTATTCGCATTTTTGTGGAGACCTTCGTCCTTCCCGGCGTCCCTCCGGAGTTGGTCTGGGTCGGCGGGCGGCGGAGGCAAGACTCCCAAGGCTGGCAGTGGGTCGACGGACACAGCTACAGTGGCAACCCTGGTGAGTGGCTAGAACCACAAACGACGTGCTTGTTCTTTCATGAACGATTATTTTTTATTATTTCTCTTTCGATCAGAGCGGATTCATCCAGAAAGCCGCTTTCCGTCTCTCATAGCAACCAATACCTAACAGTTTCACAGTAAATAGAAGAAGCCTCTTTCTCCGCCAAATTTGCATATTGTATGTATCAGAAACAACCAATATACTACGTTGAGTATTCGTTCAACTTGACAATTCTATATTTTGTTGGGCCACTTATGATACAATTTGATCGCCACCGGGTTCATAGAACAGAGGCTAATGCATGCATGTCATTTTACTATTTTTATAATTAAACAAGCATAACAGTTTTTCTCTAAATCATTAAATTCAAATTATAAACAAGCGGACCGCCTGAACGGTGTTCAGGCGCATTCAAACACCACCAGTCCTTAATGAATCCCGGATAGCCTATGCGATTGAACATCGGAATTTTGATCACGGTTGTCAGGGTCTCATTACCTATTTTAAATGTGTAAAACGACTAGTGCTCCATTGTAGATCGGCCCTTGCCGGACGATCGGGGTCACTGTGGATCATACCGCCTGGGAAACTACACGGAGACCAAGTGCGACGCCCGTACTGACACGTTCCTGTGCGCAAACATAACCCGTAATTACAACCTTCACTGATCTAGGATCTATATAAATTTATCTAACTCGGTTTGAAGTGTGAACCGCATTGTAAAGTTGAATCCTGCGAGATTAGGCCAAATCAAGAACGTAGGCATCTACATTCCTTTCATTGTTCAATTAGTTTAAATAGTCTAAGATTAAATTTCGCGAAATTGTACATCCTTTCATGGGTCGTTTGTCAAGGAGGCTTCCGAGAAAGTTGAATTTAAACCTCTTCAAACTATGCAATCCTTATTCAGATTGAATGGAGTGCTATGTTACATTATGATTTTTTTGCCACAGTTAAAGCATGGTGCTATACCCGGTCATGTTATGCATGCTATGATGTCTTTCAATTTAAGTTGCATATCGAGTTCTTTTCCGCTAACACTAAAGAAGTCAAGATACAAATAAGAATCAGTCCTTGAATCATCCAATATTTCTTTTGTCTATATTCCACGCATGCCAGACAGTCTCTCAGCCTTGCCCTTGATATCGATGTACCACCGGTTTCAACTTAGTGGTAAACGTCACCAGTTTGTGTGCATCGCGATGCCTTGTTATAAGTAGCATTGCCGCGACAGAGTTCTGCGGTGTGCCGGGATAAACACGTTTGCCACATCACAGCCGAAACGGCGATGTTTCTTAGGCTTTTGAATGTATAGAATGAAACAATCGAGTTTTCCGCACATTTTGATATATATGTCGCCTGAGCTTAGTTGTGGCGGGAAAGAGCTCGATATGCAACTTTAAATGTAGTTCCTTCCATGTAATGATACCATATTATAACTTAGTTATAAATTATAAGCTACATGTTTTGTACGACGTTTGGCAGATTCACCGGCGGGGCCTGTGTCATGCAGTCTTCTGCAGTCTTCTGCAGTCACGGGAGTTTCTATCTGCCGCAATGATGCAGAAGTCACGTGGTACGAGGCGCGCAACTTCTGCCTGGATCTGGGTGGCGACCTGGCGAGGTTAGAGGCGGTACCATCTGACGGCGAGCTCAACGCCATCGGCGGGGCTATCTGGATAGGGCTATACAGGCGACCTTGGCTCTGGTTTTTGGAAAGTAAGTGGATTTTTGCTATCCGTGTATTCAGAAAGTGATGATGGAATGAAAATGTGTTTAATATATGATCAAACAACTTTATACTTTAAGGTGAAATTAAAGTCCTATATTATATTCCAAGCTAACACCAATATATATATAACTGCCCCCCCCCCCTCCGCCCCACCACCCCCTCCGCCTCCACCCGACCCCCTCATGTCATGGCCTGCTGATATAACCTCAATTTACTTACACATATCTCACATGACAAACTATAATTCGCATTTCCTTGTTGCCCAAACCTTACCGGCTGGCCAAATAACACAAATCTCATAAAAACGGAAGCTGCATACTGCAGCCAAGTTGTCTGCGATCAACATGAAAGACTCACATACCGCTAATTGGGATGGCTCAAATTTTTCACGGCGGTGCCAAATGTCTTTGTATAGAGACCACATGGAACCTAAGTGGTGTTTTCTGCTAGATTATTCACTAATGCGTACAAATACAAATGTCTGCACTCCACGCACGTGTGATTTTGAATGGCTAGTCCAGCAGATGGCGCCATGGTACGCTGCCGTATACGGAATTCGGTAATGATTGAAAGGGAATAAACATCCCAAAGGCGAAAGGCTGCCACGCGTTATTCACGATTATTTAAATGATATAATTATACATTATTTGATATGATAAATGATATTATTATACATTATTTCGGTCATGTGTGTTTCTTGATAATTCAGATAATCATTCTATATAATTATATATTATATAATTAATTTTTAAGTCCAATAGTTAAATAGTTAATCAACTGCACTTCCATGGTAAATTTATGTTGATTCATGCGATATCATATTATCACATATGTGTAGTTTTTAATATATTATTGTCTATATATGTTTCTTAAATTATCACATTTGTGATAGACTTGCAGCACATAAAACGAAAACGACTCCTTGTCGTCGCAGATAACACGGAGGAGGAGGTGACGTGGACATCCTGGGGAACGCAGGAGGCCGAGGCCGACTGCATCGCCCTCAATGTGACGTCAGCAATGTGGATGATGACGTCATGCAACCGGGTCCTCAGATACGCCATTTGTCTGGTCTCCAATAGTTTCAGTGACAATGTGATTCCGACAGCAGGAAATATGGCGACCGACCCCCAGGGTAAACATCTGGCCTACATCACTTATCATTAGAACTTCTGCTTTGTAAACAACGATTGTTAGAGATTTCTGAACTATATCCCCGATTCGAGATGACAACGCTGCGTGTGATATTTCGAAAGAAAAATTAAGAAAAAAATATAAGTCACGTTTACTATTATCATTTATGGGTCACGCTAACTTTTGGTTAACTCGTAATGTCATATCACGTGATGTTATAACAACCATTTGTCTTCACATTCTTTGCGCCATAAGACAATAATATGGAACATATAGATTAACTTCATTCATGTCTCATCGTCATTTATATTCCTGTCGATACTGGTCATCAATTGCGTGTTACTGATATGGGTGTTAGTGATATGGGTATTATTTATATGGGTATTATTGATAGGGGTGTTATTCATATGGGTATTATTCATATGGGTATCATAGATATGGGTATACTTGATATGGGTATTATTGATATGGGTATTATTAAGATGGGCATTATTGATATGGATATTATTGATATGGGTCTTATTAAGATGGGCATTATTGATATGGGTATTATTGATATGGGTATTATTGATATGGGTATTATTAAGATGGGCATTATTGATATGGATATTATTAATATGGGTGTTATTGATATGGGTATTATTGATATGGGTATTATTGATATGGGTATTATTGATATGTCTATTATTGATATCGGTATTACTGGTGGACTTTTGCTTGATCACAGGTACCAATCTGATCCTGATCATATCTCTCTCCGTGGTCCTTGGCGTCCTGCTGCTCACGGCAGTGGTTCTCGGCGTTCTCTGGGGGTAAGTTGTACGCCATGATGGCTAAACGTGTGTTATTTTCGTTCGCTTGGGGTAAGTTGTAGGCCGTTAGGGGCACAAGGGCGTCCTGTGCGTTCCCTGGGGGTAAGTTGTACGATAGCGTTCTGTAGGCACATAACCCTTTGGCACAGCGCAGTCGGCTTGGGTAAAACACGCCGTAGATGCGGGTTCCAGGGGCTAATAACTCACGGTCACAACCTGTTGGCCGGCAGCTCAGTCGCCCAACCGACTATCATAATGGAGGTTCCCACATATTCCAATGAAGAAATAGTGGTAAAATATACGGCTTTTCACATATATTGCATGTTGATCAGACACGATAATGTGTGGGATGATGTAAAGTTGCTTAGTTGCCATTGTCTGTATGGTATCTCTTTGTTCCGAGGGGATGAAAGCAAATATACATTGCCAAAATTAAGGGAATGCCTATGGCGTAGTAGGGTCAATGACGTCACGCCTCCCATCTGCCGCTTGATGGTCGCCTTGGTGCAATGGTTACCCCACTAAAACGCTTTGATCTACAAACTGCTGATATATTTTCATGTATTGCTTCTAATTCAATGAATATATAGATTCCGTTAATGTATCATATGGATGTGTGTAGTTATTTATGACATCTTGGGAATAAATAATGTTAAAAAAAATGGTTACCGCACTAGACCGCACATCAATAGGTTATGTGTTTGAATCCAGGCCCGGACACCTAATCTGGGATATGTTTCACCCTTTCATCCTTCGTCTGTCCGGTGGGTTCATTGGTTCATTTTAACCCGTGGGTATATAAAAGTAGCCTAAAACTCTCATTCGCAACCTCGCTGCTACTATTTGATATATGTCCCCGTGTGTCTTCGCCAGAAGGAAGCATCCATGCCGCAAAACTGACGCCGAGAACTGTCCAACCACAGACGGCGGCCATGACAGTCACGTGGCTGCGCGTCCCAGCAGCGCCGTCGTCTCACCGTACGCCGTGGCGACAGGCGCGCACATTATGCGCCGCGAGGGGAGCGATGGCGTCCAGCGACACGGAAGCAACCGACTTACCCGGCTGTGGGCCGCCTTCAAGCGTACCGTGGAGAGCAACACTGCGCATGCGCCGCCCGGGGTCCCAACTAGGGGCCCCTCGCCAGAAGACGATGTCGCTCCGGGTTATAGCGTCGTTAGACTGCCGCGAATAGACGGCGACGCGAGACCGGTAGTGGCAGATGGCACCACAGCGAATGGCACTTCCGGTCCAGTAGCCATGGCGAGGCCGCCGACGCGACGAGATGTGCTGTCCTATGAAGACGTTAACATTACCGCCACAGCAACTGCTCATTCAACGTTGTCGAGCGATGAGAAATCGGTCGGAACGACCACTCGAAGTGATCCAGAATCCCAACAGAACGGTTATGAGGTGGCATGTAACTATGCGTCCGATACCTCCACGAGACCCAGGCCTGCCTGATGAGGGCGTACACCCTGGTGAACGGGAACTCACTGCTCTACCTGAGACAAATATATCCACCATCGACCAAGTGGAGTATGATATATAAATTACCCAGGCATATAGCTGGCACCTTGTATAGCCCACGTGTTACTCACGCTCCTCCATTTTTGTCCAATTCGTGGGCGATAATAGCCGGACTGTGGATCGGGAATGGCTACGTCCTTGACCTTGGGATCACACTGTGATCAAGGACAACCTTGTGGTTCCTCGTGTGTACTTCACCGTGTGAAGCGTCCATAATATCCCAGATAGTGAAAGACGGAGAGTGAACATGCGGATATCTTCTTAAAAAACTAGGACATGCACTCGCTGTACCTGCATAGGCAAACTTAATCAACGGAATATACTACAAGCTAACATGCTAACATGTTATTGTTACAGAGTGAGCCATGAGACATAATCAGGATTGTCTTTTCGTTACCGAACCGCATATAAACCACATTTGACAGTGATCACATTTTGTGAAGAAATCATCCATGCGTTACAAAGGCACTCTTCCGCCCAAATATCGATGACTTCCAATGGCTCCACCAGTGGAGGTAGTAGCTGTGACGTATATGGTATATGGAATTTGGAATGAAAAGAAGATGAGAGAACATCTTAATAGCCCACGTATCACTCCTGATTAACTGAATACATGTGAACGCTTGAGGACCCTGGGGGTACTAGTACATTGCTGGATTTGGGATATAAAGTTCCCCCTTTTTCACCGCCAAAATCCGCTCGGTCGGGGCGTTTCACCGCCAAAATCAGCTCGGAAGGGGTATGAATTCCAACACATCTGAGTTGGTCAACGGAATGTTTGTATAACTCACGCGTCTGTCATATCAGTAATGCGCTAATTAAAATATATTTACACGATAAACCCAAATTAATCCACCGTGACGTCACTATCAATAGTAGCTGCCATGATTTACGTGTAGGTGGTGCACTTGTTCGCGCCCATTACCACTTCCGAATGGCTGAAGTACCACGGAACAGGTGGTGCAGGCAGGTGGAAAATGTTCTTGTGTCATTGATTACGGGGCAACCTTAATTTAAATGATATTGTCCAGAACATGTTTGCCCCAAAATATTGTCCTTCTTAAATGTTGTATTTCAAGGCAAGAGAGAAATAAAAACTGTTTTATTTTTTATAAAAGTCATTTTTAACATTAATTAATAATATTGGCCAGAGACATCTGCTGAAATGTTTCTCGAAATTTTCGCCGTGTACAGCTTCTTACCAACGGCTTCAGGACGGTAGTTCAGCTCTGCCGGAAGCACTCATGACGTCATATCCATTCCGGTGATGTCGCCACCTGGTGGCGATGCGGCTATAAGTAGGAAGTAGGCATATGTCTCACGTTGTCGTTGGTAACGTGAGCCAGGATGTGGGGGGCGGGCAATGATGAATAGATCGCTTCAGTGTGTTTGTTAGGCGGTTGTGTTGTCCACGGTAATAACACATCGCTTCAGGCGGTCTTTTTTTCTTCGGTGATTGCCTGGTCTGTTGGAGCTAGCCGGGGAGGCAGCTGAAAACCTCCAATTATTTGTTTCTCCGGATGTAGCACTTGCGCAAAAAAATCAGTGAAATGAAATATTATGACTAAAAATCTTATACCATCGTCATCTGCGTTGTGTTACACGGTGCGACTGTGTAGAACTCCACCTCAAGTATATACCTGAACTACCCCCAACCCCAAACTCATACCCCTGCACAGTGGCGGATCTAGGAATTTGTGAAAAGGGGGGGGGGAGGGGGGGCGCCAGACCCCGTGTGAAAATATTTTCCATAAAAAACTATTTTTTTCCTCAAAAATCCGACTTTAACAGTGCTTAGCTCGCCATCCCCCCCCCCCCCCCCGCCAGATCCGCCACTGCCCTGACTAGAAAAGTCCTGCCCACACCAAAACCACTTAGTCAAACGTGACTCGTGACCTCAGCCAGTCGTATCAGACCGCCGACCGTAGTTATGAGCCTTGACCAATGCTTCGTCAATTCGAGAAACAAAAATCGTGTGTTTACAGCAATATTACATTTTAACGAAAAACAATCCTTTTTAACATCTATCATTACACCTCACCTTCAACACCCTAACGCCCCCCGCTCCCCTTCCACTCGCCACCAAAAAAACATGACTCCAAAACCTCATGTCTATGTAAGCCAACGCATACCCGTTCGATAACTCACCCGAACCCCGCCACCCACTCGCACACCCACACATAGCACCCCAATTACGAGCGTGGACACATCACTATACACTATACACTATACACTATACACTATACACATCACTATGTGGGCTGAGAGCCCAGGACTCGGGGCCCTAGCGATGAGGCGTCAGACACGCCGTGTCTCCGAAACGGATAAAATTACCCTTGACTCTCGCCTCGTTTGGGGTCACGGACATGGTTCACGTCGCACTTCACACCATAACTGTGGTTGGTTGCCCTACATAAAGAGTACATCAAGCAAAGCGTCCTATTTAGGAAGTTGTCGTCGCAAACGCCGCATGAAATACCTCGAGTAGCTTCAGTTAGGCCCTGAATGTAACCCGTGATACATATATAAACACATTTTACAGGTGGATATCTCAGTTCGGAGTCAGATCGCTGTCGTTGCTCTTCAAAGCAGTGCGCAGTGGACGGTAGTACAGCGGGTATTGCCCGTTGGAGGGTGATAATCTGCAGACGGTTAAACTGCAATGTAAGGCAGTGACTTATTTCTACTGAATAGTAAACTGGTCCCAGAGGACATCACGAACTTGTCTGAGGAGATATTACGAACGTGGCCGGAGAAAACATTACGAGCTTTTCTGGTAAGGCATTGCGGACGTGTGTGAGGACAGATTACGAAACTGTCTAATGGAGCTTGCAAGCTTGACCGAGTTTTTCAGTTTGTCTGAGGCGATATTTCTAACTTGCATGGTAAGGCATTGCGGACGTGTGTGTGGAGACTGGAGAGATACGCACGAATGTCTCTGAGGAGAGATACGAACTTGCCTAACGCCACGGAGTCCTACGGCAAAACAATCCGACAACGGGGTGACATTTACTAAAATATATTGACTAAAATATCGTCCTTGCTTCAGTTCTGTATTTGGACATTTAGCCACAGTGCAATAAGCAGACGGCTTGTGCCGAGGTCGCTACTGGTAAGCCGCATCAGCTCGCATCATGGCGGGCGTCGTGCCGCTGACCAGGAAGCTCCTAACAACCGCCATTGTCTGCACGGCCTTGACCTTGGTGACGTGTACAGCGCAGCCAGAAGAACAGACGCCCAAGGACACCCATTGCCTTAAAGGTCCAGAGACACGCTGCTTCACGTTGCTGAATCTAACATCTAGCAAGGCTAGCTGGGATGAGGCTCAAATCACGTGTCGAGACAAGATGGCGGGCGTTTTGGCTCCACTCTCGTCGGAGGTGGCGCTACAGTTTGTCCTAAACGACGTGTTCCGTGGAGTGGAAACAGGATTGGTTTGGGTCGCAGGGAGGCGAGTGAGGGCCTCCTACACTTTGTTCATGCCTGATGGACGGCTCTACACAGGAGATCACGGTCAGTATGTATGGCGATTTACTCATTCGGCATGTCTCTAACTTCTCCATACAGCGCGTATTAAAGCAATATATTCTGTAATTTTTTGTATTACCAACCTCTTCCCTATGTCAAAAAAGTATATTCTGTCTCGAATTTAAATCATGAAAGCCTTTGGGCTATCCGGAGAGAAGCAATTTGTTCACCGGAGCAGAGGTCTATATCCCTGCGCTCCTGTTTGCTGTTCGGTATTTTGTGTGTGATGTCGACCGCGGCTCGCTATCACGTCCGCGCGCAATATAAATAAACCGCGCAGTTTTATGTTGAAATTGTTGTTTTACATTCTCAGAGATATAAAACATACATGCATCATAATTTTGAAATACTTTTAGTCTTGATTCTAAAATGTAAAATATCTAACATGGCGCATGTCAGTATATTGCTTTAAAGCTATTTGATATTCACGCTGAAGGCGTCTAATCTATCCAGAGTTGTTTATTACAATAAAATTAATAAATATATGTATAATGGCGGATCCAGAAAGGGGTGGGTCCCCGCTTTCTGTTAGGTTGGAGACACCTTCTCGGCATGCATTGCAAACAGAAGTGCGTGTTACATTTGGAGTTGAAACAATCGTAATCGGCCAAGCATGAATTAAAAAAAATGTGTATGGGTAACGTTTGAGTTGAATTAATGTCCTTCTGTAAATTATTTACTTTAGTAACGGCGGATTATCAATATCACTTAGTAAAGGCAATATATGTATTGTATTTTCGTTTCTCGTTGTGGTGTGTTTACTTCCATTAACATGGTATTTGTTTACAAATATTTCTACTTTTCTATTTCTCCCATTTTTTCAATTGGCAATTCACTAATTCATCAAGACATCCCGGCGATGGAGGTTTAAATGTCAGCCTATACGTTCGTTCTTTTTAACCAGTGTTGGACGGTATTTGTATAAAGATTTATATTTGATTTATACTTTATACCATTTATCAATTGTATGATTTTATTTTTGAAACCCAACGTGGGTTCTGTAGCCGTCACGACGGAGTTATCAACAGCGGACATCTGCGGTGCACTACTCATGGGAAATGTTACGTCACGCAAATGCGATACCGGGATCCCATCGTTCCTCTGTGACCTCAGCGACGGTATGTACGTGTGTGTTGTGACGTCATACGACGGTATGTACGCGTGTGTTGTGACGTCATACGACGGTATGTACGCGTGTGTTGTGACGTCATACGACGGTATGTATGTGTGTGTTGTGACGTCATACGACGGTATGTATGCGTGTGTTGTGACGTCATACGACGGTATGTATGTGTGTGTTGTGACGTCATACGACGGTATGTATGCGTGTGTTGTGACGTCATACGACGGTATGTATGTGTGTGTTGTGACGTCATACGACGGTAGGTATGTGTGTCTTGTGACGTCAGTCTCAGTGTATGTATCGGTTGTGAGGCCTCCCTAATACGTTGTGAAAATACTGGATACGTGTACTGATTCACAATTTCTCAAACAGATATATTTCGACAATCGACGGCGGCAAATGAAACCAAGTGCACAACGCTTCGTGAAACGATTCGGAACTGTTCTCCGTCAGGAGAGGTGACATGGTACGAGGCCAGGCTCCGATGCCAGGAGCTTGGAGGGCACCTCACAACGCTGCCAGAAGACTTCCCTGCGGATGATCCATTATACAAGTGGATAGGACTGAGGAACCAACCATGGCGGTGGGTGGAGGCAGGTAAGGTCGCTCACCCTCTCAATATCACCCGGTGTGACGTCAGCCTCGTGTGGTGGGTGGAGGCAGGTAAGGTCGCTCGCCCTGTCAATATCACCGGTGTGACGTCACCCTCGTGTGGTGGGTGGAGGCAGGTAAGGTCGCTCGCCCTGTCAATATCACCGGTGTGACGTCACCCTCGTGTGGTGGGTGGAGGCAGGTAAGGTCGCTCGCCCTGTCAATATCACCGGTGTGACGTCACCCTCGTGTGGTGGGTGGAGGCAGGTAAGGTCGCTCGCCCTGTCAATATCACCGGTGTGACGTCACCCTCGTGTGGTGGGTGGAGGCAGGTAAGGTCGCTCGCCCTGTCAATATCACCGGTGTGACGTCACCCTCGTGTGGTGGGTGGAGGCAGGTAAGGTCACTTACGCTGTCAATATCACCCGTATTCTATATATACGGCTAAGCCGTGAATCTCCCATTAATACATAGGTAGGTGATTAATGTGGGAGCCACGCTAAAAAATGTATATACCGGTATAGACAGGCAATTGCTATGGTATGATGCGACTGTTGATATCTCGTAATTGCGAAATAAGAGAAAGAATTCCAGTAGGAGTCCGGCCCAAGCGGCCGGTGCGTGGTTCTAGCCTCATAAATATGCCATGATTGTGCAGGATAGATATCCCGTGTCTTCCTTCGCATAGAGTAAGGGATTAATCCCGGGGACAAAGCTTCTCTCTCTTTCTCTCTACCTTGACCTTAACGCTCGCCCCTTTGTCACGGGATGACGTTTGACCCTTACCACAGGATGCATCACTTATCATTTTGAGAGCCGGCCAGATACCAGCACTCCAATACCATAGCGAATGTATTATACAGTTTAATACCTACTTTATAATACCTATATACGCTGTGCCAATACCCAGTGTCACAGATCACCGGGCATCAATGTTATCCCTGTTTGTTTGTGATGAGTCAATCATAGGCATGATACTGATGTCACCCCATTACAGCGCACACCGTGCCGTTACCATGGGGACAGTCGCCGGCATTCGTCAATGAGGAGCACGTGGGTAACTGCTTGGCTCTCAATATGACGTCATCGGATTTGGTTGTGACGTCATGTAACGTCACGCTGCCTCACGCGCTGTGCTCGAGATCACGTGACGCCAACACGGATTGCGGTAACTAGGACCTGCTTCATGAATGATTGCAGGAATTCATGTTTTAAGTCACGTTATATTACTTTATCTTACATTTTAATTAAATCGCGTTATTCGCTTTATTAAATGGAATTTAGACATTCATAATGCGACCTTCTAGTTATGGTCATCAATAACTGCAAAAAAAGGCTTCCTTTGGGAATTGAAAGCACAAGTTTGCGATAAGAAGACACAATACCGACTGAGATGGCGGGGCTTCGTAGCGACTGTGAGACGATAAATGGTGCAGTCAGGGACTACAGTTGTAATGTTAAGAACTACAATTGTGAATGAACATGTTTAGTGTATGTGGAGGCTCGAGTATCAGTCCATCTCAAGGGCCGGTCCGTGGACAAGTGCCAATGATTTTGTACGTGATTTCTTCGTTTTTGTTTTTCACAAAGAGCAGTTACTCCCAGTAGTCTTGAATGTGGTCTGCTAGGCCAGCCAAACCGGCAGGTGCATGGTTCCAACCCCCACCCGAGTCAGTATGCGTGTTCGTCCCATGTCTTCATCAGCGAAGTGCAGGGGTTTAGTCCTGGAGTCATGGCTTCTTGACGGGGCTGGCCCGATAGCTCAGTGGGCTAGAGCGCTCGCATTGCATGCTCTGGCCACCTGAGAGTCTAACGGCACGTGGATCCGTGGTTCGCACCCCGCTGTGGCCATGTCTGTGTGGTCGCAGGATAAAGATCCCATGTTTTTCTGCGTAAAGAGTAGAGGGTTACCCCCGGGGACATGGCTCCACTCTCCCTTCCTTCTCCCATTGACGCGATATGACCAAAAGTGGTTAAAGCGTCCTGAATATACAACCAACCATGGCTTCTGTCTACCACGTAAATCCATGAATCAACGAAGCCCTTCTCCTTGCAGTGATCGCCTGGAGTCTCACTGGAGTCACTGTCGGGATTCTCATCGCTGTCCTGGTGGTTGTCCTGCTCTGGAGGTAAGATTTCTCGGCCATGACGATACCTGTTGTCAGTTGTAACTTGTGGACTCGAGATGATAATACGTGAGCTATACTGACGCAAATGTTGGCTCTGCAATTTGCCCACAAAAATTGTAGCTCGCCCGCATAACTGTCTCTTGAAAAAGTTCTAAGCTAACTCCCCCCCCCCCCCCCAATGAATGACATTGTCCGTCCCTCCTCTCAGACGATTGTCCAAACGCTCACGAATTTTTTTGCAGGCGAGGAATCAAATTTACCCCGTGCCAGAAATCTTCCCCGGACGGTGACCATGTCGACGGTAACCATGACAATGGTCACCGCCAGGCGAGGCGTCGCACGAGCGCGGTGGTGTCCCCGTACGCCGTCGTCACAGCCATTGATTTCGCGCGCCGCGAGCAAGGCGTACAGCGCCAGAGCAGTCGTCTGGGACGCCTATGGGACACTTTCCAGCGCACAATGTCACGTGACCCTCCCACAGACAGCGACACGTCCCCGGATGTTATCCCCGTCTACAGCGTAACGCGCCGGCCGGAAGTGGCACCAAGGACTCAACTTCCGGTTGCTGAACCGACGGAGCGTTCGCTAGATGGCGCGATAGAATTATTGCCCGATAATGAAATCGGGACAGTTCGCGACGATCTCCTCTCGGACGTTGCTGCCGCGCGACCGATGAAACATGCCCCACATGATGTTGAGAAGGATTCGCCAGATGGCCACGCGTCTGTAGATGACGCAGACATCTCCCGTGATGGGGCACACGCGAGGCACGAGAGCGCAGGCCCAAGACCCTTCAGCGGATATGACGTCACAGAAAACGCAGCGTATATTCAGTCGCCCGTTCGAGTAGAAGTGCGCACTTTGGATGCACGTCCCCCGAGAAGAAACGAACCATGAAGAATGGCTACTGTCGGCGAGGCTCTTTGTGCCCGAGAGTGAGTATGGTAGTTGCAAATGCAGCCGCTAGATGGCGACATCGCATGGTAGGCTTATGGCCATAGAAAATAAACTGAGAGTAGCATAGTGTTAATTACGGCTGGTGGCTACGGTCCCATCTCAGTAAGTCCATGCCTTGGGTCCACCATAGTTACACAGACATATGTGAGCATCCCTTCCCCTTCCTGTAGACACACTTATGCTGAGCTGCCACGGATTGGGGATGAATAGCCGTATTCATGGCTGAAGGTGTCGTTAAGCCCACATCATCTAAATCAGTGTCAAAAGCAAAATAAATATATATGTATATATAGCCAGTCTGTATGCAGGTTCGCATCTATTCACTGTGTTACCGCTCAGGCCTGTTGATCAGTTGTTGATTCCCATGTTAAATTGTTGTGTATTTTAAGTGTTGTTTGCCTCAACCAGATCGTTATGATTCGTCATGATTTAATGTTAAGAAGAATAAGTACTAAATCTCACCTGGTTTTGTATGTCTGCTATCCATTTATATTTGCCAAAAGCACTGGTATCATCGTTTAATTCGATGTCGTTGCTTGTATAATGCCGCGTTTTTGTTTTGCTCGCCATGCTTGCCTTGATATGGAAGTGACGTCACAAAGTAGGTCACTGAGGAATTGTGGTGCGTAAACTGCCGTATTTAAGCCGTCGCGCGGGGTGTCTCAGCCGTTTCAACTTCAGTGTGTAGCTCCTGAACGACCACCCCATGGTCATTCCTGGAGTTACTTAAGGTTGCTCGTTGAACTTGTTGCGGAAAACGTCGTGGTTTACTCCCAGTTTACCAAGAACAGTGCAGGGTCTTCATTATAGGTATGTTTCCTGTCTTTAATGTGAATTTATAATTTGGTAATTGCTATAGGGGTTTTGAGAGTATAAATATTGGAGCCCATGTCATGTCATGTTGTTTAATCTGTTATAAACTCTTATAACTTCTTTAAACAGGTTCTTGTGACGTTTTGAGGCTAAGCATTGTTGTATTTTGCGTAATTTACGAGGGTTTAATTGTATTTCTAGCATGGTAAACCCGGTTGAAATTAGTTCATATCACATGCATATGTCTTGCCTCACCACATGGCTGAGTAGGCCTACGAGTGGTCCGCCGACGTGGTTGAATGTCTGTACTGTGTAATAATCTCTATTTGTGTTGTCCTAATTATAGAATAAAAACATCGTGCCTGCCAGCACCTCACCCATCTGGTGTTCGTTTCCTTTTTGAGCCCATTACACATATATATATAGTCAGTCAGTATGCATGTTCGCATCTATTCACTGTTTTACCGCTCTACTAGACATTGTCAATCATAAATTGTAAACATTCATACATTATAGGCATTGTGTCCAAGATAAAAATAAACGATATGCATATATATATATTGTAAATCATAACTAAGAAGGGTTATTGATTCAATATCGCTATCACAAGCGCAGATCCACAATGTTTGAATGGTCCAACGGGAGTGGGGTGGGTGCTGAGTGGGGTGGGGGGGGTGGGGCGTCACGTCCATAACGGGGGAATCTGGACTCCCTGCCCCTACCCCCACCCCCATGAATCCCGCAGCGTGTCATATGCATGCTTCTGTGTGATGGTCAGCCACATGTGTATTAATTTATTAACACTTATTATTCGGAATGCTTTAATTGCTTATGACAAGATTATTTGAGCAAATATGCAATAAAATATCCGCCACCCCCAATACGTTTATTGACCCAAACCTCTTCCTGGAACTCCGCTTATCCATGTACCATCACTTAGTCTCAGGAGGCTGTATGTATATATGATGTATATATACAGTCATGTTGTCACGGCACAGACCCGGATGGGATAACTATGTCGTCAGCACGTTACTCTGTATGATTAACACATGTCAGATATAAATAAACCTAAGAACAGGTCATAGTGTGTGTGTGCGTGCGTCTGTGAGAGGGAGAGCGGGGAGGGAAGGCGGGGGGGATAGATGGGGCATCATTTGTCTAATATAAATGAGCAACGTCGAATGTCTTGATGATTTTTGTTTTACTGCTATCGAAAACGTGTGGCTCATATGTAAACAGCAGTCGCATCATTCTCCTATCTGAGTTCCGACCTTCGGAGTGCTGTTTGCCAAACCTTCCAGTATCTAACAGTATCTAAGGGCTTTCGCCATGCGATGTCGCCATCTAGCGGCTGCATTCGCAAGTACACAGCTGACTGCCGTAGCTCTCACCATCCCATCCACGTTGGACGCCTCCACCCCCCCCCCCACCCTCCACCCCCCTTCCTTTCGACCACCCGGATCGCCGATCCGCTATTGCATAAACATTTAATCTGGAAATAACTGGTGGTTGAATGACTCGTCAGACTTACGGACATACGGATATAGTGTAACGTCGACCGTCTATTCCTACCAGTCACTCGTCTCTCTCTGGGCAAATGGGTCCGTGAACTTCACGCGACGCGCAATTTTGGTATTATAATAATTAATAAAAAAAAACTTCATTGCCCGCTAAGGAAAAACAGCCATCTACATCCCTTTTGAAGAAACGACGTATCATGGCAGCCAGAGAATTGAGCACCAACAGCCCTGCCGCACCCCCCCCCCCCCCCGCCCAACCACTCGCCCCACCCCCGGCGTCGCGTCGCGTCGCGTCGCGTCATTGTCGCGGAGACAAAGCGACAAATCGACACGCTTCGACGACCCGGCGGTCGCTGTCATTGTTCTCGCTGGTGCACGACGCAATGTGGCCGTTCATTGTAGCGACAAGCACGAGGAAGCCTTAATAACGCAGTGTCGGGGTGGTTAAGAACCGCGCCGTGCCACCCTGATCACTTCACCCTGCTCTGACGGATGTCGCCCCCCGCTGTGGTCACCCATCCTACCGCCTCCAGCGGGCTAGCGGGCCCATACCCCGTCCCCCTCCGCCCCCCCCCCCCTTTCCTCCAGCTCCCTGCCGTCTACGGTCTCTCTTCCTGTTCGTAGCTTCCCGGGGGTGGGGTCGGGTGAGAAGTGGGGCAAGGAACTTCTCGCCGGGCACCGAAGCTTCATGACCAGGGGTGGGGGCCGGGAAGGGGGGTGGCGACCGGGAAGGGGGGTGGGGGCCAAGAGGGGGTGGGGGTGTGGGCCGTCGACGGGGGGGGGGGGGGTTGCGCTGAAGTGAGAGAGGTGGACCCAACTTGGAGGGGTGGTGAGGGGTAATAGCAAACTATCCGGCGGGCACGGTAATAAGGCTGAGTGAGAGTGAAAGGATAGGAGGAGAGGAGGGGGAGGGGGGGTAAGTAGGGGTGTATTACTGGGACTGTGACTGGGCGAGAGAGGGGGTGGGGGGGAGGAGGGCGGAGAGGTGGTGGTGGGTGAGAGCATGGACAAAACTCGACGGGGGCCCCGGGGTTACGCTTCACTGACACTCGACCGGTGAATTCACTGTGCTAAACCGTGGGACAAGCACTGAACCCGCCCCACCCCCGCCACCCACACCCACACGTACCGCTAACCTAGCTGTCACCCTCCCACCGCCCTGGCCCTGCACACGCATGACAACACCCCGTCCATCGCCCATCCGTCACCGCCCAACCATCCCCGCCCCTGCCCCTAGCCCCTCCCCCTCCCCCTGCCCCTCCCCCTCCACACCCTCTCTTCCAGTCTAGTTTCCTCGTTTTTGTCTACTAGACACGACATCTCACTCTTCCTCTCTCCCCTTCTCTCTCTCTCTCTCTCTCTTTCTCTCTCTCTCGCTCACAACCGGTAAATATAACTTAATATTACGCTGTGTCTCAGTCTCGTGACGTCTCGCGAGAGATGACGTTATATTCATCACTCCAGGACATTAGTCTCCGCCCCCAGGGGGCACGCCAGTAAGATATACGGAACAGGCCCGCAGCAAGTAAACATGAAGACCCAACAGTGTGTGGACTAACAACTGACAGGCGAACAGACCGTCCGTTAGTACCACTGGCTGACGTGATCAAGACAAGAACTTTAGGGTAAGTACGTTACGGGTTAGGGGTTAGGGCTAGGGTTAGGGGTTAGGGGTTGATGTTAGGGTTAGGGGTTAATGTTAGGGTTAGGGGTTAATGTTAGGGTTAGGGATAGGGTTACACCAGACGGCAACCGATATAATGTTAGAGTTGCAACGGTTGGACACACGGTGGCCGACAGGTAGCGCGCCCCGCTATTGCAGAGTGTTCTGGGCTTGGCCAGCCCTAGTGACCGGTGCTTGGTTCGAAGCCCATTTGCGCTCACACAGGTTGGTTGGTTGGTTGTATTGTCAGGACGCTTTAACCACTTTTGGACATATTGCGTCAATGGGAGAAGGAAGCGAAGAGCGGAGCCATGTCCCCGGGGGTAACCCCATACTCTTTGCAAAGACATGGGATCTTTATCCTGCGACCACACAGACATGGCCACAGCGGGGCGCGAACCACCGATCCACGTGCCGTTAGGCTCTCAGGTGGCCAGAGCACTCAAGGCGAGCGCTCTAAGCCACTGAGCTATCGAGGTGGTATCTGTGCTCACACAGGTCGGCTGTCACTGGCTGTAGGACACTGTCGGGTAGTGTCCTTCTGGAGCTTACACAGGACTCGGTCGGCTGTCACCCGCTGTAGGACCCTGGCGGATAGTGTCCTCCTGGAGCTCACAGAGGATTCGGTCGGTTGTCACTCGCTGTAGGACACTGGCGGATAGTGTCCTCCTGGAGCTCACAGAGGACTCCGTCGGTTGTCACTCGCTGTAGGACACTGGCGGATAGTGTCCTCCTGGAGCTCACACATGACTCGGTCGGCTGTCACCCGCTGTAGGACACTGGCGGATAGTGTCCTTCTGGAGCTCACACATGACTCGGTCGGCTGTCACTCGCTGTAGGACACTAACGGATAGTGTCCTTCTGGAGCTGATACGGGATTCGGTCGGCTGTCACCCGCTGTAGGACACTGGCTGATAGTGTCCTTCTGGAGCTCACACAGGACTCGGTTGGCTGTCACTCGCTGTAGGACACTGACGGATAGTGTCCTTCTGGAGCTCACACAGGACTCGGTCGGCTGTCACTCGCTGTAGGACACTGGCGGATAGTGTCCTTCTGGAGCTCACATAGGACTCGGTCGGCTGTCACTCGCTGTAGGACACTGGCGGATAGTGTCCTTCTGGAGCTCACACAGGACTCGGCCGGCTGTCACTCGCTGTAGGACACTAACGGATAGTGTCCTTCTGGAGCTGATACGGGATTCGGTCGGCTGTCACTCCCTGTAGGACACTGGCGGATAGTGTCCTTCTGGAGCTCGCACAGGACTCGGTCGGCTGTCACTCGCTGTAGGACACTGGCGGATAGTATCCTTCTGGATCTCACAGAGGACTCGGTCGGCTGTCACTCGTTGTAGGACACTGGCGGATAGTGTCCTTCTGGAGCTCACACAGGACTTGGTTGGCTGTCACTCGCTGTAGGGCACTGGCGGATAGTGTCCTTTTGGAGCTCAGACAGGATTCGGTCGGCTGTCACTCCCTGTAGGACACTGGCGGATAGTGTCCTTCTGGAGCTCACACAGGACTCGGTCGGCTGTCTCTTGCTGTAGGACATTAGCGGATAGTGTCCTTCCGGAGCTCACAGAGGACTCGGTCGGCTGGCACTCGCTGTAGGACACTGGCGGATAGTGTCCTTCTGGAGCTGACACAGGACTCGGTCGGCTGTCACTCGCTGTAGGACACTGGCGGATAGTGTCCTTCTGGAGCTCAGACAGGACTCGGTCGGCTGTCACTCGCTGTAGGACACTGGCGGATAGTGTTCTTCTGGAGCTCGCACAGGACTCGGTCGGCTGTCACTCGCTGTAGGACACTGACGGATAGTGTCCTTCTGGAGCTCACACAGGACTCGGTCGGCGGTCACTCGCTGTAGGACACTGGCCCATAGTGTCCTTCTGGAGCTCACACAGAACTTGGTCGGCTGTCACTCGCTGTTGGACACTGGCGGATAGTGTCCTTCTGGAGCTGACACAGGACTTGGTTGGCTGTCACTCGCTGTAGGACACTGGCGGATAGTGTCCTTTTGGAGCTCAGACAGGATTCGGTCGGCTGTCACTCCCTGTAGGACACTGGCGGATAGTGTCCTTCTGGAGCTCACACAGGACTCGGTCGGCTGTCTCTCGCTGTAGGACACTAGCGGATAGTGTCCTTCTGGAGCTGACACAGGACTCGGTCGGCTGTCACTCGCTGTAGGACACTGACGGATAGTGTCCTTCTGGAGCTCACACAGGACTCGGTCGGCTGGCACTCGCTATAGGACACTGGCGGATAGTGTCCTTCTGGAGCTGACACAGGACTCGGTCGGCTGGCACTCGCTGTAGGACACTGGCGGACAGTGTCCTTCTGGAGCTCAGACAGGATTCGGTCGGCTGTCACTCGCTGTAGGACACTAGCGGATAGTGTCCTTCTGGAGCTGACACAGGACTCGGTCGGCTGGCACTCGCTGTAGGACACTGGCGGATAGTGTCCTTCTGGAGCTCACACAGGACTCGGTTGGCTGTCACTCGCTGTAGGACACTAGCGGATAGTGTCCTTCTGGAGCTGACACAGGACTCGGTCGGCTGGCACTCGCTGTAGGACACTGGCGGACAGTGTCCTTCTGGAGCTCACACAGGACTCGGTCGGCTGTCACTCGCTGTAGGACACTAGCGGATAGTGTCCTTCTGGAGCTGACACAGGACTCGGTCGGCTGGCACTCGCTGTAGGACACTGGCGGACAGTGTCCTTCTGGAGCTCAGACAGGATTCGGTCGGCTGTCACTCGCTGTAGGACACTAGCGGATAGTGTCCTTCTGGAGCTGACACAGGACTCGGTCGGCTGGCACTCGCTGTAGGACACTGGCGGATAGTGTCCTTCTGGAGCTCACACAGGACTCGGTTGGCTGTCACTCGCTGTAGGACACTAGCGGATAGTGTCCTTCTGGAGCTGACACAGGACTCGGTCGGCTGGCACTCGCTGTAGGACACTGGCGGATAGTGTCCTTCTGGAGCTGACACAGGACTCGGTCGGCTGGCACTCGCTGTAGGACACTGGCGGATAGTGTCCTTCTGGAGCTGACACAGGACTCGGTCGGCTGGCACTCGCTGTAGGACACTGGCGGATAGTGTCCTTCTGGAGCTCACACATGACTCGGTCGGCTGTCACTCACTGTTGATATTGATAGGCAAACGCAAGTCCAAGGAAACTAAAGAACTTATTGGGATATATAAATATATCTTTGAACGAACTGACAATAGAAACAATCCGGCAAATCACATAGCGTTGACCGCACAGGCACAGTAAATCAGTGGGAGAGGCGGGGGGGAGGGGGTGTAGGGATCCCCCACATCATCGTAGGCCTATATGCTCACACGTTTGGTTGCTTAAATGTTTTCATGTGAATTTGATAACACTAAGTATCTTATTCAATCTTGTGAGTACTTGTCGTGTCTCTAGTTCAGCATGTTACCCATTCCGACCCTCAGAATTACCGGCACAATTTCCATGTTCAGAGTTACTTTACAAAAAAAAGAGGTAGAAGACCCATATATTTTTTATCTCTTATTTGAACAAACAAGGAGCAAGCTTGTTACAGACACATTTTTATTAACTTTGTCTGAGCCGTTTTTTTTCTGTTGAATATTTCGTGTCGAAATTCCAAAATTTTACATTGACAGCCATTATAAAATTAGATGTGACCCCCTACCTATTCAACGTCATTTTGACAGAAAAGTAGGAAGAAGACATATCTTTTTTATGTAATTTTATCCTTTTGGATACACATTACTATAAGTTAAAAAAAATGTCAAGAAGTTTGTCTGAACAAAATGTGATCTATGCATCTACTTTAAATACGCCCTGGCCATGGCACGGTATCATTAAGGTGCCCCCCTCCTTCCACCGCCTTGCCCTCTAGTTCAGTTTTCCCGCATATTTATATTTTAAAGCCCTAAATCGTGGATCCCCCCCCCCCCACTTCCCCACCTTTTACGCCCTCGACTCCATGATTAATCCTACGAATTTTATCCTTAACCGCCCTTAGGAACTATGGTTATGTCCGGTTGAAATGGGGAGTTAAATTTCCATCTATGCTTACCCGGTAACCCAAAAACAAATAATAATCATAATATAAAGTAAAATCCAATAAAAGGTCACAAGACAATTGTGACTAGTTGTTTTAATTGGTGAATCGTGGCGAAAATAGCTTCAGTGGCGTCAGTTATACCTCCCACCCCCCTCCCCCTCCATCCTATTCCTATCGCAACTCAATATGGCAACTTGATATGAAGCACGACACTTATCATCACCTCATATATATATATATATCGTTATGCATATGTCATGTGCCTTAATTACCATTACAGTCATGGTTTATATATACATATATATGGATTATATTTATATAGAGAGATACCGTCGGATCAGGAATGTATACATAGATACAGACACTGCATTTAAGATCACGTTTGCGTGTTCTTTTTTATTTCATCCGTGTTATCATTTTCGACGAAATTGATTCGCGCGACTACATCCAGCATTGACAATGGCTTACGTCAGAGCCCTGGAGGTGAAGCCAGTGTGACCGCTTCAAAACCGGAGCGACCCCTCCATTTGGCAGCCCAAATAACATGGAAATCCCCTCCCCCCCTTCCTCGTCCGTGCTCCCTCCCCGAGCCCCAGCCCCATCCCCTGGTCCCCGCCCCATCCCCGGGCCCCCGCCCCATCCCCGGGCCCCCGCCCCATCCCCGGGCCCCCGCCCCATCCCCGGGCCCCCGCCCCATCCCCTGGTCCCCGCCCCATCCCCGGGCCCCCGCCCCATCCCCGGGCCCCCGCCCCATCCCCGGGCCCCCGCCCCATCCCCTGGTCCCCGCCCCATCCCCATCCCCTGGTCCCCGCCCCATCCCCATCCCCTGGTCCCGGCCCCCTCCCCGGGCCCCCGCCCCATCCCCCTCCCCGGGCCCCCGCCCCATCCCCTGGTCCCCGCCCCATCCCCTGGTCCCGGCCCCCTCCCCGGGCCCCCGCCCCCGCCCGATCCCCTGGCCCCCACCCCTCATCATTGCCATAGTCACGTGATCTGGACTCATCGCGCTTCAACCGCAGATAACAAGGAAAGTTAATGAAATGTGACCCCCCCCCCCCCTAATCTCGTCGTACTGCGATCGTGTTTGAAATGTACCGTTATGGATAGCCGAGTAGGCAAAAACTTCTTCGCACGATAATCCGAACCATTGTTTCGGGTTAAAGTACTATTATGACGTCATCATATTGTCTAAACTGTACATTAATTTTCAAAAATGTATTGTTTTAGCGAGCTGATAAATTGTGATTGACGTAAGGTGACCAAACTATTTTCCTGTTGAACAATGTTCCTTCTGTTACGAAATCGACAATGGCAGTCAATGCCAATCATGAGTAATAAGTGAGCTTATCTGAGACAAGTCACAAGCTTGACACCCGATGGAAAGCTTCAGCAAAAACAGATACATGTTTTTCTTCAAAGGAAGCGTAGATGACAAAATCCATTTTTATCAACGGAATTTGAGATCATAACATACCAACATTTCCTTATATCCTGTAATCACACTAGGAATCATTTTTCGTCCTCGTTAAACCCATGAAAGTCATTTTGCTAAGCGTATCCTATCCATCCACAACGCACTGGGTGTTTCTGGTTTCAAACACCATCGCATCATCGCCGCGTGATGTCATATCCTTTCAGTATCCAATAATTTGAACGATTAAATCATATTCCACACTCCAATAACAAGTATAATGACACATAATCCATGTGAAGTAGCCCACGCGCCTTGATGCGAAACACGACGTCCTTCTTGCAATCTGTAGATGAACTGAACTGACTTGTGGCGGCAGGGTCAGACCTTATTCCGTGTTAGGGCGAACCATTCTTTCAGCTTGGCTAGCGTATGACGCAATCCTCAAATTGCTACAATAATACATTTCCCGGGTTCTAAGATGAAAGATGGACCGACTTCAGTCAGCAATTTTATTGGTTTTCGGAAGCGAGAGATGTACATCTTAAAAGAACTCCTTTTCACGCTACAGAGAACAGGTGAGGCTCATCCTACTTCAAGTCAGAGAATACCCGTGTAACAGTTCATTCTTGAAAAGATATGCACTCGGCTTGCACCTCGTACACTGTTCTTCAAGAATGTACTGTTACATATTCTTCTAACCAAAACTCACGTATTACTCACGTCGAGCATTTACTACCGCGATTTCGTTGGATTTACCATGATAGATGTGATCCCGCAGGGAATATCTAGAATTTAATTTGTTTTCATCTGCCAAATGAAGTGAAATCCTGCTTAATGACATCCGTGTCCATCGCCAGACAGTCCGGATCGGGTGATGATTGCCTGTCGACCCCTGACCGTTACTCGTCTGTAGCGCTATAGCGGGATGTGTAATGTCATTACTTGGCAGTTTTATATTCAGCGCGGAAGCTGAAACGTCACCACACACGGCCTTGTCACCACGGCGAGGTGAAGTGACGCGGGGTGAGGCGGGGTGAGGCGGGGCGGGGCAGGGTGAGGCGAGGCGGGGTAAGGCGGGGCGGGGCAGGGTGAGGCGGGGCGGGGCGGGGTGAGGCGGGGTGAGGCGGAGTGAGGCGGGGTGAGGCGCGGCGGGCAGGGGTGAGGCGGGGCGGGGTGAAGCGGGGCGGGGCGGGGCGGGGCGGGGCAGGGCAGAAGGAGGCGGGGCGGGTGAGGCAGGGCGGGGTGAGGCGGGGCGGGGTGAGGCGGGGCGGGTGAGGCGGGGCAGGGTGAGGCGGGGCGGGGTGAGGTTTGGCTGGGTGAGGCGGGGCGGAGGGACGCGGGGCTGGGTGAGGCGGGGCGGAGTGAGGCGAGGCGGGGTGTGGCGGGGCGGGGTGTGGCGGAGTGAGGCGGGGCGGGGTGCGGCGGGGTGAGGCGGGGCGGGGTGAGGCGTATGGCTGTCCTGTCTGCTGTCTCTCACTCTTTCTTCACTCCATAATCTCGTTCTATCTATCTCTACCCATCTGTCCGTTTCTCTTTCTCGTTGTCTCTCGCTCTTTCTGTCTGTCTTTGTCTGCCTCCTTTCTTGTGGAGTCTTTTCTGTGGTCTCCCTTTCTCACTTAAAGCAGTGTTCTGTCTTTTCAAATTTAAATCATCTTCTCTGTTCAGTCCCAATTATTTCTCTTTGCTTACTCTCAATTATTTATCTGTTCACTCAATTATATCTCTCTGTTCACTCTCAATTCTATCTCTGTTCACTCTCAATTATTTCTCTGTTCCTTCTCAATTATTTCTCTCTGTTCACTCTCAATTATATCTCTCTGCACACTCAATTATTTCTCTCTTACCGCTCTTCTGTTATAAAACTTCTCACTTGTTATCTCTATCTACAACTGTAATATTACCTCGCAATACCGCAGCGCTGCCTTTACCTCCTCCCTCCATGGTATCGTCTACATATATATATATCACATATTTTTCTTGACGTATTGTCCCGTGCTTTATGATAGAAATGTCGCTCCCTATAAGTGCGTTTGCAACGGTAAGTTTTCAAGCATTCAATGCGGGGCCGTTTTTCTTGGTGAATTGTGGTATCAAAATACGGAGATACACCCATCTACCCCTCAATAAGTCTCAGCATGGACGACCGATCTTGAATGATGCCCTGGCCTGTAATATAAAGCATGTGTCGGGTTTTTGCAACGGCAGGAAACGTGCGTAAGACACGTGTATAAGTCTTATATATGTTACCCATGGACCACGTACTTAGGCCCATAGTACAAATGGGCAAACGATATTGTTCAGGATATGTACACGGACCAATCACTAGGAATGTAAACGGATCAGGAATATGGATAAGGAATATGGATCAGGAATATGGATCAGGAATATGGATCAGGAATATGGATCAGGAATATGGATCGGGAATATGGATCGGGAGTATGGATGAGGAATATGGATGAGGAATATGGATCAGGAATATGGATCAGGAATGGGGGTCAGGAATATGGATCAGGAATATGGATCAGAAATATGGATCAGGAATATGGATCAGAAATATGCATCAGGAATATGGATCCGGAATATGTATCAGGAATATGGATTGGGAATATGGATGCAAAGTTTTTCTATAGATCAGGATGTACACCGATCGGAAATGTATGTAGATCACGAATGTACATGGATCCAGAATGTATAGAGATCAGGAGTGTCTACGGGTCAGGAATCTACATAGGATCAGTGGCCGCATCGATCAGGACCCCGCAGTACTCTCAGTACTAGCCCCATGTGATGCACATGGGCCATATATACTTTTGCGCCGAAATGAAGAAACTGTATGTCTCGGAGTATGACGTAAAGACGATCAGTGAATAACAAGGCCAATACCCGGATGTGATGCCCTATGTTATGTGATGCCCATATGTTCTGTGATGCCCGTATGTCCTGTGATGCCCGTATGTTCTGTGAGGCCCGTATGTTCTGTGAGGCCCGTATGTTCTGTGAGGCCCGTATGTTCTGTGAGGCCCGTATGTTCTGTGAGGCCCGTATGTTATGTGAGGCCCGTATGTTATGTGATGCCCGTATGTTCTGTGAGGCCCGTATGTTCTGTGAGGCCCGTATGTTCTGTGATGCCCGTATGTTCTGTGAGGCCCGTATGTTCTGTGATGCCCGTATGTTCTGTGAGGCCCGTATGTTCTGTGAGGCCCGTATGTTCTGTGAGGCCCGTATGTTCTGTGAGGCCCGTATGTTCTGTGAGGCCCGTATGTTCTGTGAGGCCCGTATGTTCTGTGAGGCCCGTATGTTCTGTGAGGCCCGTATGTTCTGTGAGGCCCGTATGTTCTGTGAGGCCCGTATGTTCTCTGATGCCATGAAGCTCTATGATATATCACATGAATATTTCTTTATTTTTCAGATAGAAATCTGTGGACTCCTTTAAGAGAACTGCGAGCACCCGCCAGACGGTGAATTCTCGCGTTGACACAACGTCAAGTCCCGTTAGCCGGTTCACCATGGTAACACTGGGGGGGATCCCGCGTCACCCAGCCACCCTGCTGGCCGCGCTCTGCATAGGTGAGTGCCACACACTTTTACATCGCCTCTGTCGTACGTGGGTGTGTCAAAATTCATCGACGTGTGCAAACTATTGGCTTCTGAATTGACCCACATCTAAAACTAAAACTAAACAAATAACAGACATTGAGTCGACGTGTCATTCACGGTCTTGCTGAGTGAATGTAAAGATATTACTGCCGCTGCGCATTTCATCTTATACTTAGTGCAAGGGCGGTCTTTCCAATGAGGGGGTGTATCTTTGTTCGTTTGTCAGCGTTATAATTAGTTTTATGCATACCTAGACGACAAATTATCAGTGGGTTAGAGCGCTCGCTCAAGCCACCTGAGAGCCTAACGGCACGTGGATCGGTGGTTCGCGCCCCGCTGTGGCCATGTCTGCGGCCGCAGGATAAAGATCCCATGACGTTCGTCGCAAAGAGTAGGGGGTTACCCCGGGGGACATGGCTCCACTCTACATTCCTTCTCCCATTGACGCGATATGACCACAAGTGGTTAAAGCGTCCTGAATATACAATATACATATATACAAGAGGCTTTCGTCGAGCGCATTCAATGGCCATGTCAGTTGTGGCTCAAGTGTGCAAAATTATGGCCTAAAACACCATAATGTCTAATCCAGTTTCAAGTATTGGGGTCGGTACCCGGCAGGGGGCGCTGTTGGCAGTACAATCCGGTGACACACCGCAATGTAAAGTGGATGTTTGTGGTCGGTCGGGCCACGATTTACACACTTCACAACTTGAACTTGAACATGTGCCTCGATCGATACTGTCACTCGTCACGCATTTAGCGGCTGCCTTACACTTGAAAATAAGAATGGGAAGGGCGAGCTGTGTTTGTTCCTTCAATGGTTGATCGACGACTGGGGCCCATGGCCGCCCATGGTCGCCCATGGCTGCCCATGGCTGCCCATGGCCGCCCATGGCTACTATTCCATCGTTACGGGCAGGGCATGTGTTTCCCCCTCTACCCTCTATCCTCCTTGCCCACCGCTCCCCTCCGCCACTCCAAACTATGCGGCTTGTGCTCTTGTCGGGCCACCAATATTTTCGATCAGTCCTACCTCTCTCAGTCGGTTCCCAGGCTGAACGGCACATGACCAGGTCGTGTGTTCGAGGCCTGACATTTGCCACTGAGACAAGTTTCAATCAACAGCATTGCATTGTTGCGGGAGGTTTCGTGGCTCAATTTGTAGCCTTAATGTGAACTACAAAAGCGGGCTGAAACACCAAAATACAGCCCCCCCCCCCTCGCACCCTCTCACCCCAGGTCATCCCGCCTGTTTGCTGACCCCCTCACTCCTCAAAACTCAACAGCGCTAACCACCAGTCCGCCAGTCCACCACTTCAACGCTATATGACCGTAACCAGGTGCCGCCCTCTAGTGAGCCATTTCGTAGTTTACTGATGACCTGTGCTTCCACACAGTGAAATTATAATATTGCAAAGAGGCGACGAGCCGATATTGATGCAGTCTTCGTACGCCACTGATAACCGAGTTATATTGAGGCCTGTCCTCCAGCAACAGGCACAGTTACGCCGACCGAGTTATATTGAGGTCTGTGCTCCAGCAACAGGCACAGAGAAGCCGACCTAGTTATGTTGAGGCCTGTGCTCCAGCAACAGGCACATATACGCCGACCTAGTTATATTGAGGCCTGGGCTTCAGCAACAGGCACAGATACGCCGACCTAGTTATATTGAGGCCTGTCCTCCAGCAACAGGCACAGATACGCCGACCGAGTTGTATTGAGGTCTGTGCTCCAGCAACAGGCACAGATACGCCGACCTAGTTATATTGTGGCCTGTGCTCCAGCAGCAGGCACAGATACGCCGACCTAGTTATATTGAGGCCTGTCCTCCAGCAACAGGCACAGATACGCCGACCTAGTTATATTGAGGCCTGTGCTCCAGCAACAGGCACAGATACGCCGACCTAGTTATAGTGAGGCCTGTGCTCCAGCAACAGGCACAGATACGCCGACCTAGTTATATTGAGGTCTGTGCTCCAGCAACAGGCACAGATAAGCCGACCGAGTTATATTGAGGTCTGTGCTCCAGCAACAGGCACAGATACGCCGACCTAGTTATATTGAGGCCTGTGCTCCAGCAACAGGCACAGATACGCCGACCTAGTTATATTGAGGTCTGTGCTCCAGCAACAGGCACAGATACGCCGACGTAGTTATATTGAGGCCTGTGCTCCAGCAACAGGCACAGATACGCCGACCTAGTTATATTGTGGCCTGTGCTCCAGCAACAGGCACAGATACGCCGACCTAGTTATATTGAGGCCTGTGCTCCAGCAACAGGCACAGATACGCCGACCTAGTTATATTGTGGCCTGTGCTCCAGCAACAGGCACAGATACGCCGACCTAGTTATATTGTGGCCTGTGCTCCAGCAACAGGCACAGATACGCCGACGTAGTTATATTGAGGCCTGTGCTCCAGCAACAGGCACAGATACGCCGACCTAGTTATATTGAGGTCTGTGCTCCAGCAACAGGCACAGATACGCCGACCTGGTTATATTGAGGCCTGTGCTCCAGCAACAGGCACAGATACGCCGACCTAGTTATATTGAGGTCTGTGCTCCAGCAACAGGCACAGATACGCCGACCTAGTTATATTGTGGCCTGTGCTCCAGCAACAGGCACAGATACGCCGACCTGGTTATATTGAGGCCTGTGCTCCAGCAACAGGCACAGATACGCCGACCTAGTTATATTGAGGTCTGTGCTCCAGCAACAGGCACAGATACGCCGACCTGGTTATATTGAGGCCTGTGCTCCAGCAACAGGCACAGATACGCCGACCTAGTTATATTGAGGTCTGTGCTCCAGCAACAGGCACAGATACGCCGACCTAGTTATATTGTGGCCTGTGCTCCAGCAACAGGCACAGATACGCCGACCTGGTTATATTGAGGCCTGTGCTCCAGCAACAGGCATAGATACGCCGACCTAGTTATATTGTGGCCTGTGCTCCAGCAACAGGCACAGATACGCCGACCTAGTTATATTGTGGCCTGTGCTCCAGCAACAGGCACAGATACGCCGGCCTAGTTATATTGTGGCCTGTGCTCCAGCAACAGGCACAGATACGCCGACCTGGTTATATTGAGGCCTGTGCTCCAGCAACAGGCACAGATACGCCGACCTAGTTATATTGAGGTCTGTGCTCCAGCAACAGGCACAGATACGCCGACCTAGTTATATTGTGGCCTGTGCTCCAGCAACAGGCACAGATACGCCGAACTGGTTATATTGAGGCCTGTGCTCCAGCAACAGGCATAGATACGCCGACCTAGTTATATTGTGGCCTGTGCTCCAGCAACAGGCACAGATACGCCGACCTAGTTATATTGTGGCCTGTGCTCCAGCAACAGGCACAGATACGCCGACCTAGTTATATTGAGGTCTGTGCTCCAGCAACAGGCACATTTACGCCGACCTGGTTATATTGAGGCCTGTGCTCCAGCAACGGGCACAGATACGCCGACCTAGTTATATTGAGGTCTGTGCTCCAGCAACAGGCACAGATACGCCGACCTAGTTATATTGAGGCCTGTGCTCCAGCAACAGGCACAGATACGCCGACCTAGTTATATTGAGGTCTGTGCTCCAGCAACAGGCACAGATACGCCGACCTGGTTATATTGAGGCCTGTGCTCCAGCAACAGGCACAGATACGCCGGCTTAGTTATATTGAGGTCTGTGCTCCAGCAACAGGCACAGATACGCCGACCTGGTTATATTGAGGCCTGTGCTCCAGCAACGGGCACAGATACGCCGACCTAGTTATATTGAGGTCTGTGCTCCAGCAACAGGCACAGATACGCCGACCTAGTTATATTGAGGCCTGTGCTCCAGCTACGGGCACAGATACGCCGACCTAGTTATATTGAGGTCTGTGCTCCAGCAACAGGCACAGATACGCCGACCTAGTTATATTGTGGCCTGTGCTCCAGCAACAGGCACAGATACGCCGACCTAGTTATATTGAGGTCTGTGCTCCAGCAACAGGCACAGATACGCCGACCTGGTTATATTGAGGCCTGTGCTCCAGCAACAGGCACAGATACGCCGGCCTAGTTATATTGAGGTCTGTGCTCCAGCAACAGGCACAGATACGCCGACCTGGTTATATTGAGGCCTGTGCTCCAGCAACGGGCACAGATACGCCGACCTAGTTATATTGAGGTCTGTGCTCCAGCAACAGGCACAGATACGCCGACCTAGTTATATTGAGGCCTGTGCTCCAGCAACAGGAACAGATACGCCGACCTAGTTATATTGAGGTCTGTGCTCCAGCAACAGGCACAGATACGCCGACCTAGTTATATTGTGGCCTGTGCTCCAGCAACAGGCACAGATACGCCGACCTGGTTATATTGAGGCCTGTGCTCCAGCAACAGGCATAGATACGCCGACCTAGTTATATTGTGGCCTGTGCTCCAGCAACAGGCACAGATACGCCGACCTAGTTATATTGTGGCCTGTGCTCCAGCAACAGGCACAGATACGCCGGCTTAGTTATATTGTGGCCTGTGCTCCAGCAACAGGCACAGATACGCCGACCTGGTTATATTGAGGCATGTGCTCCAGCAACAGGCACCGACACACCGACCTAGTTATATTGAGGCCTGTACTCCAGCAACAGGCACCGACACACCGACCTAGTTATATTGAGGCCTGTGCTCCAGCAACAGGCACAGATACGCCGACCTAGTTATATTGAGGCCTGTCTTACAGCAACAGGCACAGATACGCCGACCGAGTTATATTCTTCCGGAAGTTGTTCGCATTAAAGTAGGATGTGTACATAAGCAGGATTACATCCTGGTCCCAGAGTCTGACCTACACTCCAGGACCCTCCGTAACTCAGGTGGTAGCACGCTGAGCTTCACGCTAAAGGGTCCGGGTCGATCTGCCAGCGTGCTGGACGACTGTCCTGGAGAACGTTTGGCGGATCACACAGCTCGTTTATCCCAGGGGGCGCTAGGGGGCGCCATGGCCCTGAAAGTGTACGTTTGTAGAGCGGATTGCCGCGACACAATACCCCGTCCGAGCGCTTTTGTAGGTAAAACCACGACTGAGAGGATTTTGGCTGTAAAACGCTCCGACCGAGCGAATTTTAGCGATGAAAAAGGGGCGACTTTACCGCGGACCCCCCTCCCCCCAAACCCAGCAAAGTATTAAAATACCCCCCCCCCCTCGGGGATGGGGAAGTGTTTCATTAGTTCAGAGCCAGACGTATACAAATACCACTGATCATTATGGAGCCCAGTTCCCTCCGCCAGTGATGAATTGAAGCGTTAATCATAGGGTTGTGACCTCGCCCCCTATAACACGTCCTTCTTCGGTTTAGAAATATGTTTTTCCTAAACGGTCGTCAATGTATGGAAATAAATGATTCGACCTTAGACCGGGATTCTACGACGAACAGTTCCTTCCAGCAGGTTCTCATTTTTTTTTGTAATACGTGTAGTAGTTTTAACGTGACCCAGATGTTAAATGGATATGAGTGTCTCGACTGTGTCTGAACTGGGTCGATAGTCTGAATCCGTGATGTCGGCAACAGCGTGTCATGGCCACACCCAATTGCTTGTGTCGTAATACAATGTGCATATAATAGGGTCCGGTATATTAGTTACATCAATAAACGTCCGGCGAACGAAAAAAATGGTTAACGTACAGGCAAAAGTTATCACACAAAAATGTAGAGTTTATTTATCCTGTTTACAAGCCTCATACAAATGATACAAATAAAAGCATATATGATGTTGGTCATTGCTCTTTGTCTTTGAGAATTTGTCCTTTTTTTGTCGGGGTAGGGGGGTGGGTTGGTCAGTATGAAACAATATGAACCCGTTCCTCCCTCATATCGTAACGATATATACACCCGGTTCTACGGAAAAACATCCGGCAGTCCTGGGAATGGGGTAAGGGGATCAGCGACTTTGTCCCGGATGACTACACAGGAGACAGGGGGACGCCCCATCGGGATCCGTCAGCCCACTAGCTGTAAACAAATGACGCTGTACTCATTGAGACATGCTTATATTGTCGAACGTTGTTGTAATATCGTGTCAAAAATTCCAGTATGTATAATAATATGTTTGTTACGTATGCAGACAGAGATGTTAATTCGAATTTGAATGACGCAAATTAAGAAGTCCTTTGTACAGTATCTGGTCACGAAGGTGCGTCGTCTGGTGGCTGTCTCAGTAATGGCGCTAATATAAAGTCACTTATACAAACCATGGAAAGCCGAGCAAGATCTAGAAGTTTGTATTGTGTCCGATGTATTGCGACTGATTATAAAAATGAACGACTATTTATCCGTCTGTCCATTTGTGTATTTGAATCCAGATTGAAATAGTTTGCTACGTATTTTTAGCAGTCTATTTATTCATTAACTGCGTTGATACAACGATTGTACATATATATTGCTGTCAGGGATTGGTAGCAGAAGAGTATGCATGTATGACTTACATCGCTTCGATGCAAAAAAATGCGTCTATGAATATTCGTCCCCCGCACTAATGGACCAATGGTTTGACTGAACCCAAATTATAATGTACATTTTGCCAAAATACACGACTTGAATGTGTCTTGGTTTCAGCGTCCTGGATAACACTGGGAGAAATGGCGGAAAATGTCGATGACGTCATCCCTGAGGCATGCACGGCGAGTACCGGAAGTGGCTCCCGCTGCTTCCGGTTGTACGCCCCGGTAGTTGCCGCATCCTGGTTCTCGGCGGACGACTTCTGTCGTACTCGAGGACTCCGCTTGGCCACTGTGCAGGACTCTCAGGCCCAAGAGGCGATAGTTAATCTGAGTGGCTTCCAGCATGGCACCAGACACGCCTGGATAGCCGGACGACGCTCTACAGACGCCACCTGGCGGGCGACGGGCTCAACTCTCAGTTGTAAGATAGACTGATACAATGACATTATGCATCATGGACTGTGGCATTTATTGCCCACTAGTTTGCACCCCTCAAGTACAATTATTTTATCCTCCTGTATTTCTTTAAAACAACACATATCATGTAAAATTGTCGGTTCGCTCTTGCTTTTGTTTTCATGTTCGAACTGCAACAGTTTTTATCGTCGTTTCACTCAAGTATAGCAATACCCAAAAACAAACACTGAGATGAAATATATACAGCATATGCTGCTTGATCGACGTATCCATGAAGTGCTAAGACCAAAATAAGTTTGTCTACAGCAGTCTACAAATCAGGGTTTTCATGATTTTTTTTATCTTCCATTGATAACACGATCGGAACCTGTTCCCATCTTCGAGATGGGGGCGGCGCAACAGCTCAGTGGGCTAGAGCGCTCGCATTGAGCACTCTGGTCACCTGAGAGCCTAACGGCGCGTGGATCGATGGTTCGAGCCCTGCTGTGGCCATATCTGTGTGGTTGCAGGATAAAGATCCCATGTCTTTCTTCGCAAAGAGTAGGGGGTTACCCCCGGAGACATGGCTCCACTCTCCCTTCATTCTCCCATTGACGCGATATGACCAAACGTGGTTAAAGCGTCCTGAATAACCAACCAACCAACCTATCTTCCAGATGACGTTCCCGACCACCGTGGAAGATATTGCTCTCAACTGGTTCGTAGAGACCCGAATATGACTTTTGACCTCGTGGCTGCCCCTTGTGTTTATACCGATTTCACAATGGCGTCTAGTCTCTGTCAATATCAACAAACCTCTGGTAGGTGTTCATTCATGCATTGTACAACGGTTTTATCCAAAGTGATACAAAATCTATCTCCGGTAAATGTAATAATCATGGTTTTCCGTCCCAGTGTGATCAGTTTATAGGGAGAACAGTTACTGAATACAGAGGTGGTCGGTTTATGAAGGCAAGCGGCTTTTAAAAGTAAGTGGTTTATGAAGATGGACAGTTCATGAAGGTAGTCAAGTAATGAAAATCGTTGAAAGAAAATGAAATTAAAATACAATATTAAAATAATCGGCCTTTATGAAATTCATCGCCTAACGTTTATAGCTTAAGCGCATTGCGCATCTAAATAAAGGTCGGCTCCTAATGCACGTGTTTCCTGTCTCCCTGCAGGGCCCTGTGTGGGTGGATGGTTCCCTCTGGATGAGCAGTGCTTCCGCGTGGTAACCCAGGAGAGGGGCTCGTGGTACGAGGGTAGGGCCGACTGTCGGAGTGCTGGACCCCCCGGGGTCGAGGGAGACCTGGCCTACAGCCACCTCACAGACCCTCGACTCTTCCAGGAGTTACCCCCTGAGACTCCCCACAGGCTGTGGGTGGGTGTTTACAGGAACCCCTGGGTCTGGCTGACCGGTGAGCCACGTACTCAACATGAAGGCAAAGATAATTTATCCAATTGAAAGTGGCTATTGCTACGTTAATATAGGGTGTAATATTTGCTTCCCACATATGTGGTGCGCCCCATTATTTGTCCGATTAGGTTCATTTTCAATTTTCGCGTACGAAGGATACCTGGTTAAATTCGACCTCATAGTGCGTGGCACATAGGGAATATAACGCGGGTGAAGATAGCATGAGTGCATGAGAGCAGTGCCTCCGCTTAATAAGCTATTCCTTGGTTGGATGTAGGTGGATCGCTAAGAAGATTGCATCGGAGCAAAACCACATTACCCTCTAGTGCATTTTTTTCACCGATTTGCTATGTCCCAAGACGTGATTTTCTTGTGTAGGTGTCTAATATTAGAATTTAATATCAAGTAAATTTGATTTCGCGGTCCGCGAGTAGTGTTTGCATCAATAGTTGTGGACTATTAAGCACGACGCCTTCAGGTGATCGTGAAGAATTAGCGCCATCTTCAGGTGTCAGTTTCCTTCGTCGAGGATCTAACTATTTCAATGTCTTTACAGCTGACTTAACAGAGATGGAGATAAGTGAGTTTTTCTGGGTCCCTGGTCAAGGGACTTCGACAAGCCTGAGCGAATGTGTCTATGCGGACCTCCGAGAAGGTTCATCGTGGGGTGACAGACCTTGTATTGACAGCCTTGGCTACGTCATCTGTGAACAAGGTGGGGATAGCAGCGGAACCCAGCCGTTCACCGATATATCAGTACATATAAGTTACATCTGGCATATTTACCGCTGTTTCTGCCACGTTTACCTTTAATGATGTTAATAATAATAGACCCGGAATCCGGCGATCACTCACAAATATTGTCATCATTACACTATTTATTCAGTTAAAAATGTTGTAAACCTTATTAACGGCTTCATTATCATGATACGTTGATGCCTCTCTGGTTGTTAGTCAAACCAATAGAAACGACCCCGGCACCTGGCTCATCGCAATCATCACCACGTGCTCGCCTGACAACTGAAACAACCCCGGCACCTGGCTCATCGCAATCATCACCACGTGCTCGCTTGACAACTGAAACAACCCCGGCACCTGGCTCATCGCAATCATCACCACGTGCTCGCTTGACAACTGAAACAACCCCGGCACCTGGCTTATCGCAATCATCACCACGTGCTCGCTTGACAACTGACCTTAGCAACCAGCGAACCACAGCAACGTCATCGGATGTTGCTGATCGCCATGTCACTGCGACAGAGGCCGTTGAGAGACAGGGTCTCCGACTAGGTGAGATTAGGTTTCTTGCAGACATTTCACATTTACTTGGAGTATTCCAATATATGTTCGGCGTCTGCCAAGAATAGCCATCTTTGTTACAGATCCTCGGTATATAATATACATTTATTTATTTATACCCTTTATTTGTGCATTTTAAGTACATTATATCTATTTATACTCATACTGTACGGGGAATGAATTTGTCTATGCCAGTAGAAATCCAGGAATATCTTTGTCTTATGATCAATTAACGACCTTGTGAGTCATTTGCTGGAGCTGTTTCCACTTTGCATACTAAATTATATATGGGACCCACACTGGTGCAATGTCTGATGGTGTAACCAAGATTATTCACTTAATGATCCACTCCGTTCTTACATCGGACTAATTCACTGTCCAGTATAAGTAACTCTCCGCACTCCAGCATTTTGAGCTTAATTACCAGCACTTAGGCTTAATGCGGTTTACGATAGTGTCTCATCCCAGTTGTCCTTTCGCTCATTATTTAAGTATTTGAGAATTACACAAAAAGTTCAGAATTAAGTACGCGCTAAAGGCATCATTCTTCGTATAAGTCTTTGCCAATCAAATAAAATACATTTTTAAATTGTCGACAGGGAATTCGATTTTGATTGGATGTTTGGCGGGCGGTATCGGCGTTCTGTCTTTGGTTGTAATCATTCTCGTCATCATGCTCAGGTAAGTAGCTCACTCATACATTTATCCCAGACATGAGTAACGTTATAATCGGCCCTGTGCTATTTTGATGGCGTCGTTAAAGGCATTTGTGCAATTATGGGGATATTTTGGCGTCGATGATTAAATAATTTATTTATTGCCCAATTAAAATATCTAGGATAAGTATATGACAGATATGCAGATGTAGTGTTGCATTTTGTTACATTGTATAACATATATAAATAATGGTCAAAACATTGATTAAATACGTTAATTCGTTTCATGAAATATTTAATTTTAATGATCCCTATTATCGAAGCTACAATATGACATCATGTGTTACTCGCGATGTCGACACCAACTCTGATCGCATTCATGTCTCTCAATCAACAGGAGGAGGAAGAAACAATCAAAGCCCAAACCTCGCTCCACAAACACCGGTTTGGACGGCTCTCCGTACGCCGTAACAACCATCGTGACGTCACCGGAAACAGCCGGAAACAATTACCGAGGTTTGCCGAACAGTGACGACGCCAGTTGGACGTGGGAAAACCACGTGACCCCGTCTCAGTCATCCGGGCCCCTAGAGCCAGGCATCCCGGGGCCGGCGTCCCCGAGACCGGGGGAGGGTGACTATGACGAACCCTGGGATGACATTATGACAAGACTCGGACTCCAGCCGCCGGAACCGGATCTCATCTCCCAGGCCGGCGCGCGGGGACCCCCGGGATCGATTCCCATGGCGACGCTCAAGGCTGAGAGGTGGGCGGGTGGGGAGTTAGAGCCGCGGCCGCCAGCTGGGCCCCTCAAGCACCCGGACTTGGCCGCCAACCCGTATCGCCGGAGTATTCACCCCGCGTCCTGAGATATGATCGTCTCTGGCATGTCCCGGGGTCGTCTCTGGATCGAGACTAGAATGTATCTAGAATGCCCCTATAATGTTCGCTATAACGTCTCTAGAATGTCTCTAGAATGTCGCTGGTTCGTATCTAGAACATCTGGAGAACTGCTCTAGAAACTACATAAATCATATCTAGAATGTCCCTGGATCGTATTTAGAACGACTTTAGAATGTCTCTAGAATGTCCATGGGTCATATCTAGAATGTCCCTGAATCGTCTGCAGAATGTCCCAGCTTCGTATCTAGAACATCTGTAGAGTTGCTCTAGATGGTCTCGAGAATGTACATGACACATATTTTGAATGACCCTGGATCGACTCCAGACCATCTGTAGAAAAGACATAGAAAGAAAGAATATCTAAGTAAACTCGTCTACGGAACATGTATGGGTCACACGTCTACCATCTATAGAACGTGTATTGGTCACACGTCTACCATCTATAGAACGTGTAAGGGTCACACGTCTACCGTCTATATAACGTGTATGGGTCACACGTCTACCGTCTATAGAACGTGTATGGGTCACACGTCTACCGTCTATAGAACGTGTATGGGTCACACGTCTACCGTCTATAGAACGTGTATGGGTCACACGTCTACCGTCTATAGAACGTGTATGGGTCACACGTCTACCGGCTATAGAACGTGTATGGGTCAAGCGCCTACCGTCTATGGAGCGTGTATGTGTCACACGTCTACCGGCTATAGAACGTGTATGGGTCACACGTCTACCGTCTATAGAACGTGTATGGGTCACACGTCTACCGTCTATAGAACGTGTATGGGTCACACGTCTACCGGCTATAGAACGTGTATGGGTCACACGTCTACCGGCTATAGAACGTGCATGGGTCACACGTCTACCGTCTATAGAACGTGCATGGGTCACACGTCTATCGTCTATAGAGCGTGTATAGGTCACACGTCTACCGTCTATAGAACGTGAATGAGACACACGTCTACCGTCTTTAGAACGTGTATGGGTCACAAGTCTACCGTCTATGGAGCGTGCATGGGTCACACGTCTACCGTCTATGGAGCGTGTATGGGTCAGACGTCTACTGTCTATAGAACGTGTATGGGTCACAAGTCTACCGTCTATGGAGCGTGTATGGGTCAGACGTCTACTGTCTATAGAACGTGTATGGGTCACACGTCTACCGTCTATGGAGCGTGTATGAGCCACACGTCTACCGTCTATGGAGCGTGTATGGGTCAGACGTCTACCGTCTATGGAGCGTGTATGGGTCACACGTCTACCGTCTATGGAGCGTGTATGGGTCAGACGTCTACTGTCTATAGAAGGTTTATGGGTCACACGTTTACCGTCTATGGAGCGTGTATTTGTCACAAGTCTACCGTCTATAGAGCGTGTATGGGTCACACGTCTACCGTCTATAGAGCGTGTATGGGTCACATGTCTACCGTCTATAGAACGTGCATGGGTCACACGTCTACCGTCTATGGAGCGTGTATGGGTTACACGTCTACCGTCTATGGAGCGTGTATGGGTCACACGTCTACCGTCTATAAAACGTGTATGAGACACACGTCTACCGTCTATGGAGCGTGTATGGGTCGGACGTCTACCGTCTATGGAGCGTGTATGGGTCACACGTCTACCGTCTATGGAGCGTGTATGGGTCAGACGTCTACTGTCTATGGAACGTTTATGGGTCACACGTTTACCGTCTATGGAGCGTGTATTTGTCACAAGTCTACCGACTATAGAGCGTGTATGGGTCACACGTCTACCGTCTATGGAGCGTGTATGGGTCACATGTCTACCGTCTATAGAACGTGCATGGGTCACACGTCTACCGTCTATAGAACGTGTATGGGTCACACGTCTACCGTCAATGGAGCGTGTATGAGACACACGTCTACCGTCTATGGAGCGTGTATGGGTCAGACGTCTACCGTCTATGGAGCGTGTATGGGTCACACGTCTACCGTCTATGGAGCGTGTATGAGACACACGTCTACCGTCTATAGAGCGTGTATTTGTCACAATTCTACCGTCTATAGAGCGTGTATGGTTCACACGTCTACCGTCTATAGAGCGTGTATGGGTCACATGTCTACCGTCTATAGAACGTGCATGGGTCACACGTCTACCGTCTATAGAACGTGTATGGGTCACATGTCTACCGTCTATAGAACGTGCATGGGTCACACGTCTACCGTCTATGGAGCGTGTATGGGTCAGGCGTCTACCGTCTATGGAGCGTGTATAGGTCACACGTCTACCGTCTATGGAGCGTGTATGGGTCACACGTCTACCGTCTATGGAGCGTCTGTCAAATGTATTTTGAATGTCTCTGGAACGCATGAATCGCCTCTGGGCACCCTTTGCATTGTACCTCCCATATCTATGTCGCCAAAGACACATGGTATGAGGTACGTGGTCTCGTGGAACCCTATTCACTTCGCCTGACAGGTCCATAACCGCAGGATTCGCTTAGTATCAATTGTCCCATTGAAAAAGTGAAATGTATGCTTAAGTTATATCATATGCCTAATTAGTAGTGTATGCCGCGATGATCTGGGAAGTGGTATTATGATGTGAATGTCAAGCGCTTAGGGCTCCATGTATACAGACATGCACTCTCAACCTGTAAGCCATACAGGATTCCTAGAGGAAAGATGTTAAGGATTTATTAGTTAGAGATATGTAAGTTAAGGATATTTGACATAGTATAATACTCGCTAAATCATGTCACTGTTATTGATCTCTTACCAGCTGCTTACCTGTAGTATTATTTGGTTGCGGGCACCAATGTTCTGATTTCGTTGTCAGTCCTGATGTGATGAGTCAGTCCTGATGTGATGTGTTATTGCTGCTATCATTTATCCGCTCTGATGTGATGTGTCAGTACTGATATTAATTTGTCAGTCCTGATGGGATTTGTCAGTCCTGATGTGATGTGATTTGTCAGTCCAGATATTAATTCGTCAGCCCTGATGTGGTGTGTCAGTCCTGATGTCATGTGCTATTGCTGCTATCATTTATCCGCTCTGATGTGATGTTTTAGTCCTGATGTGATGTGTTATTGCTGCTGTCATTTATCCGCTCTGATGTGATGTATCAGTACTGATATTAATTTGTCAGTCCTGGTGGGATTTGTCAGTCCTGATGTGATGTGATTTGTCAGTCCAGATATTAATTCGTCAGCCCTGATGTGGTGTGTCAGTCCTGATGTCATGTGCTATTGCTGCTATCATTTATCCGCTCTGATGTGATGTTTTAGTCCTGATGTGATGTGTTATTGCTGCTGTCATTTATCAGCTCTGATATGGTGTGTCAGTCCTGAAGTGATATTGCTGATGTCATTTGTCAGCTGTGATGTGATTTCTCAGTCCTGATTTGACTTGTCAATCAGTGTGTTACCCAGTTCGACGTCAAATCACTACTTACAGGAATTATTAATCCTGATGTGACTTATCAATCTTGATGTGACTCATCAATCCTGATGTGACTTATCAATCCTGATGTGACTTATCAATCCTGATGTGACTCATCAATCCTGATGTGACTCATCAATCCTGATGTAACATCAATCCTGATGTGACTCCTCAATCCTGATGTGACTCATCAATCCTGATGTGACTCCTCAATCCTGATGTGACTCCTCAATCCTGATGTGACTCATCAATCCTGATGTGACTCCTCAATCCTGATGTGACTCATCAAGCCTGATGTGACTCATCAATCCTGATGTGACTCATCATTCCTGATGTGACTCATCATTCCTGATGTGACTCATCAATCCTGATGTGACTTATCAATCCTGATGTGACTCATCAATCCTGATGTGACTCATCAATCCTGATGTAACTTATCAATCCTGATGTGACTCCTCAATCCTGATGTGACTCATCAATCCTGATGTGACTCATCATTCCTGATGTGACTCATCATTCCTGATGTGACGTCACTTTTAATAGCTGTCCGCCTTGGGCGCTATGGTCACGTGACATGACCCGCCCACCATATTTACGAGTTGCCTCGCGAACGCACTGATGAAATGGAATGCCTTTTAATATTATTCCCAACCTCTGTGGAGTGACGTCACTCGAAGATGACGCTATGAATAGATAACGACATTTACAATCAGTCGTCTCTCTTCAGATTGATTATTCTGCGTAAGGTATTACACACAATCCTTATATTATAAAGTGATTACAGATTATACAGGGACTACAATTTCCTTATACATTATTTGACTTGTCTGGACAAACGAGAACTTCTATTTTAACGTATGAAGAATACTTGCTTAAATAGTATGTCAAGCTCGAGAGCTGTATAGATACAGGCTAAAATGGTCAGAATTTTCCCTATACATATCACTTTATATTCTGGATTAGTACTTTATCATAATCAAGTATAGGATATTTGCATCTGCTATGTTATAAGCTGCGTTACCCCATAATAATATCTGTGTTATATATTGTTATATATAATACCATATGTGTGATATTTTGTTAAATATAATAACATCTATATGTGTTATATATTATTATATATAATATCATATGTGTTATATAGTGTTATATATAATACCATAGGTGTTATATTTGGCTATATATAACATCATCCGTACGTGTTATATATTATTATATATATTATCATATGTGTTATATAGTGTTATCTATAATATTGCCGGTGTTTTATATTTTGCTACAGTATCAGCTGTTACCCTAGTATCTGTTTGCTATTTATGCTATCTCCGTAATGCAAATGCTCTTCAAGTCGCTACAGTGGCAGTAAGTCACGTGGCTTTGCAGGCAGTTATGTTATATGTGACCGGATTATTAACAGTTTTCACCCATTTTTAACATTGTTGTAATCATGGATGGATTCATAATTTGACGGAAAGATCAGGTGGAGAGGGTGGGGGTGGGGGGGGGGGCACATGAGTCTGACTTCAAATAAACTGGGTTTTTTGTTTATCCAGTTTTGTCACAATTTGCTCATGTTTTAACCAAAAATCCCGAGTGTTCACCGAAAAATCCGCCAAAATAGGGAAGAAATGCATGAGCCCAACGAAAACGTGGGTGTGTGGGCCCCGCAAAAAACGGAGAAGTGTGTCTGCACTCCACCCCCCCCCCCCTTCCAGATCCCCATTCCACGTCCAACGTGGATGTTTATTGCATGCTTTCTTTTTGTGTTATGGAGCGACTTCTTTGTATTCTTGACAAGTAAATGTACACGGTCTCTGTGAGGCTGGAAGATACATGGAGATGGGAAGTTGTGTTTTGTGGTTTTCTTTTAAAGCGTTAATTCTGCAATCCAGATGGATTTCCTGTGTTCTGCTTTACTCCATGGCGACGCCGGACTTCCCGGTCCATGACACAGTCTAATATACTGAAGTCAATACATTTTCTGCGTTAAATAATTGAACTAGGAACACTATATAATGATAATTAACGAACATTACATCCGGACGTAAAATGTCATGTCTTATACGGTCAAGTCACTAATCAGTACGCAATAATTAGTTATATGTGATTGGCCTATTCGCCATACTACAAATAACGGTATAGGTATCCGCGCGAAAACAATGATATTTGGTACATAAACTCCACATTATCCTAAGAACAAACTGAAATATAAAAAGTCAAAAGTAGCATTCCGTTCCCAAAACCGTGCGGCAGATTGATTACGTGTGCACACATTAATATTTGGTGACTAATTGAGCATTTAACACTAACGAAATGGCCTCTCCATGAACAGGTTTTCTGTATATTTTTGGTGTGTTGATGGGTAGCTATACCCACAGCTGACCAACCGCAGGGTGGGGGGGGGGGGCACTACAATACTACAGTGGGGGGGGGGGGAGGTGCCGCTCCTGCCTTAGGGGGCATATGGAGAACGAGAGAAGAGATTGTGAAATATTGTGGTTACAAAGAGATAATTGTTTGGTTGAAAAGGGCATCCAAATCCGACACTGATAGTCGTGGCAAAGTGTATGGAGGTTAATTATTTAAACACTTGCGATGTCTACCAGTACATATAGTCAAGAGCTGCACTTTTTTATATTTTTTATAGGGGAGCCCTATATGTGCTTGATACCATGCGTTCCATCATTTCATTATTCCAGGGATTCCTTGGTCCTTTTAGCCCGTATGTGCACACAGCTTGCTCAACATAATAATCCATCGACCTATCCTTATCATGTGGGTGTGAGCCTCACAAATATCTACCATCAGGCGGATGTTCTTTTCATAGAAAACTCCTGACCCCCGATGTCGCGTATGGGACACCTACAGTGATCCTTTATGGCAATACCCCTGACATGTGACCCCTGATATCAGTCCAGTAATGCCGGGTGTACACGGCACTATCATTCCTTCAATAGTCTTAACAACGGTAGAAGTATCGGTCGGTCAACACTTCACACGGTCCAACCGCGTACCAACCGATTCAGCAATTTTCCCTACCGCCACCTAGCGAACAAACCATTGAGGGCATCGCGCGTCATAGCGTCATGCATACAAGCCATACATGCATTCATCATTGTCATAATGCAAACAATAAAGTCAACCGACAATTCCCAAATCTTGAAGTTGATCGAACTTCAGAACATGCGCTAAGCTTACGATGCGTGCAAAACCGGCCCTCCAATTGATGAGTGGATTGAAAAGTTGATTTGTTTCAATGAACTTTACAACGTATTGCATCGTGTGAATAGGGCATAGTGCCGGGTCTGGCAGATAAATCTCGACACATACGGACAAACACGAGGCCGGGGTGGGGGGGACACATAGGCCAGCTAGCCACTTGACCCAGCCCTTATCTTTACCCACTAAAATAATCAAAACTGTTTAACCAGTGTTGCCAGGTTTAAGCCAGAAATGAAATGTTCTTTGGGCCGGATGGACTAGAAAACAATAAAGCTATCTATCTAGTCAGAATGGCTGTCCGTCCATTGTACAGGTAACTTAACCCACACTCTCTGTGGAGTGGGTTACTTGACAACAATTGTAAAATTACATGTCCCCGGGGGGTAATCCCTTACTCTTTGCGAAGAAGGACATGGGATCGTTATCCTTTATTCTTTATCGTTATGCACAGACATGGTCACAGCGGGGCTCGAACCACCGATTCACGTGCCCTATAGGCCTTCAGGTGGCCAGAGCACTCTATATAGAGCGAGCGCCCTAACCCACTGAGCTATCGGGCCGGCCCTTATCACTCACGGATAAGCAGAGCGGTTGTCATCAGCTATGATCCCAACAAGCCACTTGATCTACACTCTTCAGGGGTGGATAAAGGGGGGTAGGGAGGGGTTTCAGCGGCTCATAACCTCCACTAGCACAAGCCACTTGACCCATACGCTCTATGGAGTGGATTAACAATGATGAAGAGCGTTTCATTGTCTAATCATCGCAGCCAGCACAAGCCATTAATTAATGGCTCAACATGACATTATGTATGCGTCCGGCGGTCGTCCTCTGCCCTAATCTGACAGTGGTTACCGTGTGTATTTTATCTTTCGGTCGTCGTCCTGGTGATTAGTTTTGTATGCTGCGCATTGTTCATGTGTTTGCTACACCGTTAGCAATGTATTGTCTATAATACCATGCGCTAGCCTGACCGAGAAAAAAATGTTTGTTTCTGGTTAGCGTGTTGGCCTGAGCAACATCGTTGCAGCGCACAGCAGGGTCATCCTTCCGAACACACATAAGCGCTTACAATAAGCCTTGCGGACGCCACCTTATGGCATTTATGGGCAACATCATAAGGCTTAATTCTGTCGCTCGAAACGTTTCCATTCAATTACGCTAACTTAGCATGTGAACCTTAGGGCTAAGAGTTCGTTTAACTCCGTTTAGCACATAGTTAAACGAACCCCGAAGATCATATCCCAAATCCTGGAAACTTACCTAGGATAAATATCAAGGTTAAATTGCAGGTCGAAAGAGAATGAAAAATGCTGCAATATTAATTTGAACGATATCGGCCAGAAACAAATTCTACGCAGATGGCAGCAGCCCGTTTCATTAACGCTGAATTAACCTTAATTCTGTTCGTCGCTCTCATATTGTTACGATCCGTGGTAAGAGAAAATAAGACAGGACTGCGAGCCGCCTCCTGATGCAACATAAGGGGATTACCATCCAAAAAATTTGTTTCCTTGGCCTAGCTTTACCTTTATTCCTATACTGCAGCCAGGAGCTTAGCTAATCGGTCTGTTATCATCGAACACCTCGGCCCTGACCGGCTTCACTCGTTGGGTACGCCTATGGTGTGGATAATGTTGCTACAATCGCCGTCTGACTAGTATATATATACATATTATATATATATATGTCTGTGACCAATGACCAACGCGGATTTTCAATCTTGGTGAATAAAGCACCTTCCAGTGAGTCCGGATTAATAGAATCGACAAAACGTTAATTACTGATCGATTCACGCTAATAAGGCGTCAACCAATTAGAACGCCATAAGGACTGACGTAGTGCACAACAACACGCGGATACTAGTGACGTCACGCGTGGACCATTATGACGTGTGCTTTACTGGGCAGCGTTCTACACACGTACTGGAGGCTCATCGTGCTGGTGGTGACGCCGCTGGCTCTGCTTCCGCTTCCGGTTTTACTCCAAGACCAGGTAAGGTGAATGACGTCATCGTTGCTGGCGATAGTCTTGTCTGCTCATGCCCCAATTTTTAATGATTTTACACCAGCTTCAAATATATAAAAGTTGAACTCTAATTTACACCAATGGAGGCACTTAAGTAAGAGCTTCGTTACTGATTACGTTTATGGCGGCTTATATTAATCGGCCTTTGTTGATCAAAACGTCTGTGGCGGCTTTAGGGAAGAGACATAAAAGACCGCATTGATTCAATTTATGTGATGCTCGTCGGACTATTTCGGGTCTATGTATGGATAACATGGATAATCATAGTGAGCCCGTCAAGGTCAATGCTTGGACCCCAAGCCATCTGGTTCCGGGAAATAAACCTTTCTTCGGAGCACATGTACAGCCCTTGTTCCTGACATGTCGCCCTTGCCTGATTATGACGTAGTCAGAAATCGTCAATTTATATCACACCTGACTAGACACTTACAGTGAGAAGGCATCCATTCGTATAGCTCAGGAAATAAGATGAATCATAACGCTCAGTGTAGCTCTGTTTCAGATAAAATTAGAGCGGTTCGAACAACCTTTGCCGCCCAAATCATGACACTTTCTCCACTTTATACAAGTTGAACATGATTTTGTGTTGGCCGTTAATGTTCACTACACCGGCATTTCTAACTTTCCATCAGTTACCAGGCGACATCCCCCCGGACGGGGGGGGGGCGCACCATTCTACAAATCTGATGGGGGGGTTCCGAGGGTGCCTTGACGCCTGAGAAAGCGGACATTTATGATGCAAAAAAACCTTTCCGAGCGGATTTTGGCTGTAATTTTCCGACCGAGCGGATTTTAGCGGATTTTGGTGGATTTTTAGCCCCGAAACTCAGCATTGTTTTAAGTACATGTATTAAGCCGGGGGGTGGGGGGGGCGATATCCAAGTTAGTTTACCAGATTGATCATACCACGTTTGACAGCTCCGTCAGTCCGCTGTGAGCGCTTTCCTTTGAGCTTAGAAAATTAGATAATTAGATAAAATTAGAGCGGTTCGAACAACCTTTGCCGCCCAAATCATGACACTTTCTCCACTTTATACAAGTTGAACATGATTTTGTGTTGGCCGTTAATGTTCACTACACCGGCATTTCTAACTTTCCATCAGTTACCAGGCGACATCCCCCCGGACGGGGGGGTGGGGGGGGGGGGGGGTGCGCACTATTCTACAAATCTGATGGGGGGGTTCCGAGGGTGCCTTGACGCCTGAGAAAGTGGACATTTATGATGCAAGAAAAACCTTTCCGAGCGGATTTTGGCTGTAATTTTCCGACCGAGCGGATTTTAGCGGATTTTGGCGGATTTTTAGCCCCGAAACTCAGCATTGTTTTAAGTACATGTATTAAGCCGGGGGGTGGGGGGGGGCGATATCCAAGTTAGTTTACCAGATTGATCATACCACGTTTGACAGCTCCGTCAGTCAGCTGTGAGCGCTTTCCTTTGAGCTTAGAAAATATATGTATATATAATCAATGAAAGTTGCCTCTCTTCTTTTCATTTATATTGATCTCGGATTGCGTGTCTTTGATAGCGGGCGACATGCGGGTACATGTTGCTGCTGATGGCGGTGTTCTGGGTGACGGAGGCCCTCCCTCTGGGGGTGACAGGACTGATTCCACTCTTCCTGGCTCCTATGCTGGGACTCCTGAGCCTCGACGACGTGGCTCCCAACTACATGAAGGTACTTTATCTGGAATGAATACTACTAAGCTTACTACTGCTATTACAGGTACGAATAATAACTTTATTAATAGTGTTAAAATAATTATGACAATATTGATAATTATGCCAATATTGACAATTACGACAATGTTGATAGTTATGACAATATTGATAATTATGACACTAATAATACCAATACAAATAGGAAGTAAATTATTTTGTGTAAGAATAAGACTAAATAATAATAATAGCGTGATAAAGATTATAACTGAACTGTATAATGCCAAACTCTTTAATTATAAAATTTACTGAATAATACAAAAAAAGGATCACGTTTCCCCAAGCCTTTCAATGTGACATTTAATACCTTTTCCGCCTGCTTCATAATATTATTGGTAATACCGATACGACTGTATACATACTGGCTTTACATTACTCTTCTTTACAGCCGAACACAGTGTCCTTCATGGGCAGCATTGTGTGTGCCTTAGCAGTGGAGAAATGTAACCTGCACCGGAGACTGGCACTACGAGTCCTGCTGGCCATCGGGTCAAAAACACAGTGGTAAGACATTGGCACTACGAGTCCTGCTGGCCATCGGGTCCAAGACACAGTGGTAAGACATTGGCACTACGAGTCCTGCTGGCCATCGGGTCAAAGACACAGTGGTAAGATATTGGTACTACGAGTCCTGCTGGCCATCGGGTCAAAAACACAGTGGTAAGACATTGGCACTACGAGTCCTGCTGGCCATCGGGTCAAAGACACAGTGGTAAGATATTGGTACTACGAGTCCTGCTGGCCATCGGGTCAAAGACACAGTGGTAAGACTTTGGCACTACGAGTTCTGCTGGCCATCGGGTCAAAAACACAGTGGTAAGACATTGGCACTACGAGTTCTGCTGGCCATCGGGTCAAAAACACAGTGGTAAGACATTGGCACTACGAGTTCTGCTGGCCATCGGGTCAAAAACACAGTGGTAAGACATTGGCACTACGAGTTCTGCTGGCCATCGGGTCAAAGACACAGTGGCAAGACATTGGCACTACGAGTTCTGCTGGCCATCGGGTCAAAAACACAGTGGTAAGACATTGGCACTACGAGTTCTGCTGGCCATCGGGTCAGACACAGTGGTAAGATATTGGCACTACGAGTGCTGCTGGCCATCGGGTCAAAAACACAGTGGTAAGACATTGGCACTACGAGTTCTGCTGGCCATCGGGTCAAAAACACAGTGGTAAGACATTGGCAGTACGAGTTCTGCTGGCCATCGGGTCAAAGACACAGTGGTAAGACATTGGCACTACGATCCCTGCTGGCCATCGGGTCAAAGACACAGAGGTAAGACATTGGCACTACGAGTGCTGCTGGCCATCGGGTCAAAGACACAGAGGTAAGACATTGACACTACGAGTCCTGCCGGCCATCGGGTCAAAGACACAGTGGAAAGACATTGACACTACGAGTCCTGCCGGCCATCGGGTCAAAGACACAGAGGTAAGACATTGACACTACGAGTCCTGCCGGCCATCGGGTCAAAGACACAGAGGTAAGACATTGACACTACGAGTCCTGCCGGCCATCGGGTCAAAGACACAGTGGAAAGACATTGACACTACGAGTCCTGCTGGCCATCGGGTCAAAGACACAGTGGTAAGATATTGGCACTGCGAGTCCTGCTGGCCATCGGGTCAAAGACACAGTGGTAAGACATTGACACTACGAGTCCTGCTGGCCATCGGGTCAAAGACACAGTGGTAAGACATTGACACTACGAGTCCTGCTGGCCATCGGGTCAAAGACACAGTGGTAAGATATTGGCACTGCGAGTCCTGCTGGCCATCGGGTCAAAGACACAGTGGTAAGGGGACACACACAAATACATGTCCAACGGCTTCGTTGTCCACGTGTACAGAAGGGTGGTCCATAACACCCATCTGTCCATCCATTATTGCTTTACAGTGAGCCGCCACGCTGTGGAGCGGTGACAAACATCTATTCATGTCATCCTCAGCCCATGTATTAAGTGGCTCGGTTAAACCAATGTGTACAGCGTGGTGGCCTAAACATCGATCTATCTATTCATTGGAAACTTAGAAGAGATCGTTGACCACTACTCTACTGGCCATATGTTCATCTCATCATGCGCCCATCCTTGTTTAGACCTATGTTATAACAATGCGACCTATATTCCAGGGGGTGGGGGTGGGAGATTCCTCCCCCCCCCTCCCGCCCCACCCTCTTGAATAGTCAAGTTACATAATTTTCTTTCATTATTATGCCTTGGCTCGATTCATGTGTACACAAAGATGGCCTAGGATATCCCCACCCACACGTTGACCCCCAGGTTGATGCGGGGCCTGATGATCACCCCACCCCCACCCATTCTCTCCAGTTTGATGCTAGGCCTCATAATCACGCCCTCCCCCCCACCCCACCGGCGCCCTTACCCTCCAGGTTGATGCTAGGCCTGATGATCGCCCCCCCCCCTTCCTCTCCCGGTTGATGCTGGGCCTGATGAGCACCCCCCCCCCCTTCCTCTCCCGGGTGATGCTGGCCTCATGATCACCCCCCCCCCCTTTCCCCTCCAGGTTGATCCTGGGCCTGATGATCACTTCCCCACCCCCACCCCCTTCCTCTCCCGGTTGATGCTGGGCCTGATGAGCACCCCCCCCCCTTCCCCTCCAGGTTGATACTAGGCCTGATGATCACTCCCCCCCCACTTCCCCTCCAGGTTGATGCTGGCCTGATGATCACCCCCCCCCTTCCTCTCCAGGTTGATACTAGGCCTGATGATCACCCCCCGCCCCCCCTTCCTCTCCCGGTTGATGCTGGCCTGATGATCACCCCCCCCCCTTCCTCTTCAGGTTGATACTAGGCCTGATGATCACTCCCCGCCCCCCCTTCCTCTCCCGGTTGATGCTGGCCTGATGATCACCCGCCCCCCCTTCCTCTTCAGGTTGATACTAGGCCTGATGATCACTCCCCGCCCCCCCTTCCTCTCCCGGTTGATGCTGGCCTGATGATCACCCCCCCCCCCTTCCTCTTCAGGTTGATACTAGGCCTGATGATCACTCCCCGCCCCCCCTTCCTCTCCAGGTTGATGCTGGCCTGATGATCACCCGCCCCCCCTTCCCCTTCAGGTTGATGCTGGGCCTGATGATCACCCCCCCCCCCTTCCTCTTCAGGTTGATACTAGGCCTGATGATCACTCCCCGCCCCCCCTTCCTCTCCCGGTTGATGCTGGGCCTGATGATCACCCCCCCCCCCTTCCCCTTCAGGTTGATGCTGGGCCTGATGATCACCCCCACCCCCAATCCTCTCCAGGTTGATACTAGGCCTGATGATCACCCCCCCCCCTTCCTCTCCAGGTTGATACTAGGCCTGATGATCACTCCCCGCCCCCTTCCTCTCCCGGTTGATGCTGGGCCTGATGATCACCCCCCCCCCTTCCCCTTCAGGTTGATACTAGGCCTGATGATCACTCCCCGCCCCCTTCCTCTCCCGGGTGATGCTGGCCTGATGATCACCCCCCCCCCTTCCCCTTCAGGTTGATGCTGGCCTGATGATCACCCCCCCCCTTCCTCTCCAGGTTGATGCTGGGCCTGATGATCCCAACCTTCATCCTGTCCTGGTTCGTGGTCAACACCGCCGCCACGGCCGCCATGCTACCGCTGGTCGAAGCCCTTCTGGATCAGATGGATCCCGACATAGTCCAGACCGACCCAAAAAGTCAACTAGATATCGATCCGGATACCATTGAGCGCGATACGAACTGCGATGAACGGTGTGAGCGTTCACATAATCCAGATGACGTGAATTTGAACGGTAAGATCCACAAGTCTGGAGCAACGGTTGTCCAGATGTCATCTCTGAAGGATGTAGAGGATATCCCGACGAATCCTGGAGAACAGGGTTTACCTGATCCAGATGGCTTGGAGTCCACGCTCTGGACGGAATCCCGAATAGGTGAGGTAGCAGGTACCTGAGTATCTTTTCCGTCTGGGAGATCTCAGTGCGATCCTTCCTACGCTTCAAACACCGTACCTTTGGCAACGAGAGTTCAACAACTTAACGGGAGTGGCACATGCTCTATACATATTGTACGCAGTGGTGGATTCGGAGGGGGGGAGGGGGGGAGCACGCAGTTCCATACGCCCCCTTGTTGGGCGAGGATGCCCTGCTTCAAGGCTCACTGCACATCATCTTTAAAGTAGCCATACGCCATCATACGAGGACGGAACTTAAATGCAGTCACATAACATCACTTTCGGGGTGGGGGGTGGGGGGGGGATTTAAATTCAGACCTTTGTCATGATATAGAATGGGAATTTAGCGCGACGATAGTGTTCATCAAACACACCTTTTCCGACATTTTGTTTTATTTCGGACATTGGGCAAGAAATATTCCCGCAGAACAACTTGTGTTTGGTTGCATGTCATTATATGCAAGACAATTATGCAATATTGCTTACACGTGGTGCATTTTGTTCTGGGCTTTCTGTTTACCCGTTCCAGTGCCTCAAAGCTAATCTCAACGTCTATTGTATTGAGACATGTATAAGCGCGTGGAACTTTGGAACCAATCAAAGCCAGTGGTATCAATATAAATGGGAAAACTTACAGGGATTTTTTACCTTAATATGAACCTCGAATATATTGATGCTATGTATTGATTTGGGGTTTACGTTGATGCTCTGTGTTGTGGTAAAATACAATTATAAACAATTCAACGTTGGGTTAAATGCGATGAATTGCAGTAATGACTCTTAGATACAGAACAGTTTAATCGTATTCAAGCGATCGCGTTCACAGACTTGAAAAGTATTAACAACAATATAAGTATGGTCTGCAACATTTTCATTTCTGAGACGACCAGGTTGCGCTCACCTTCGTTGGCCCATTAAAGACTGACAGTGCCGGGGGCCAGCAGAATAGAGCCTTCGTCCCTGACGTAGAAGGGGACTCAATGGCTATCAATCTCATGACAACGAGCTTTCCGCGTCAGAACGACAACCGAGAGAACACATCCCGGTGAGATATAGTTGTACCCTGGATCCGCATGCAGTGGCGGATCCAGGACGGGGTGGATCCTTGTGGTTCGTACCGCCCGCTATGTCAGCAAACCCCCTTCTTTTTTCTGGTTCGCTCAGCGGAACTCACGCCAGCGGATCTATCACCACTCATTTTAAAATATTGCAGGGGCCGCCCCGATAGATCAGTGGGCTAGAGCGCTCGCATTGGGTGTTCTGGTCACCTGAGAGCCTAGCTAACGGCACGTGGGTCGGTGGTTCGAGCCCGCTGTGGCCATGTCTGTGTGGTCGCAGGATAAAGATCCCATGTCCTTCTTCGCAAAGAGTAGGGGGTTACCCCCCGGGGGACATGGCTCCACTCTGCCTTCCTTCTGCCATTGACGCGATATGACCACAAATGTGTTAAGCGTCCTGAATATACAACCAACCGACCAAAATACTGTATTGTGCCATTGATACTGGCATTGTACCATGCTTCTTGATCCAGGTTGTTCAAGATAAACCATTATTTCATTACCACCCTCGTTTCTGTGTTTATAAAGTTTAACATAAAGTAAATTAGACCATTTGTGTGCAAGGTGCATGTATTAAGACCTGTTTAGCACTATAAGCTTCGAGTGACTTGATATATCCTATTTAGTACAGCTAGTTAGCAGACCGAACTGGAGATCACTTTGGATCCGAACCCTGCCGCTTGCATCGGCGGCATCTTTCATCTAACCCCACTTCATTAGTCAACTCGCAATATTTCTGTTCCGCTCTCTCCCAGTAGGAGTCAGCACAGGTCTCCCGCGTCTACAGAGGATATCGCCAGGCGGCGCCGCGAGCACCGGAAGTTGTCCAAGGGTCTGACGCTGTCTGTGGCGTTTGCCGCCAACGTTGGCGGGATCGCGACCTTGACAGGCACCACCCCCAACCTCATCATGAAGCAGACGGCAGACGAGTGAGTCACGTCGATTATTAATATTGCCACCCCCAACCTCATCATGAAGCAGACGGCAGACGAGTGAGTCACGTCGATTATTAAAGTTGCTGAGAGCGATACTTGTTCAGTTAAAATTTATAGCTCCAATTCACGCCAAAATGAGTTTAGTTGACAAAGTTCTCTTAACACCATTGGAAATTTGTTCAGGTATAGTAGACATTTTTCCATGTTTAGTTTTTAATTTGTGGGTGTAAAAACTTGCTCAAATGCAGCTGAACGTTAGTACAAGTTTTGATTTGTGTAAATGAAGTGTTTTCATCAAGTTTCTGCTTTTTGTCTACTCCCACATCCTGCTGTACACGTTTAGAATGTTTGAAATGGAGCGTGTGGTAACTCGACCCCGAGTTTCTGTTTTTTTTTACTCCCGCCTCCTGCTGTAGCCTGTACGCTGCCCACGGGATGACGTCACCGGTAAACTACGCCACGTGGATGGTATACGGCGCGCCATTGGCTGTCATTGTGGTCATCATCCTCTGGCTCTGGCTCCTCGTTCTCTACGTCGACTGCAGGTCCGTGGTGACGACAACACGCCACGTGGTCATGCAGCAAACTAAGTGGCATTATTAAACATATGGTAGTAACCTGTGGCCCATGTCACTCAGAGTTACGAGCTCGACACGTCTATCTTAACCGTGTTAAATTTGGGATTTGTGCTCATAAATTGATGAGAGACATGAATATGTAATGTCTGATAATTACTGGTGTATATTAATACTTATGCAATTGATTTTTAGCCAGAATGTTTCACATTGATGTCGGTATGTAACATGTGATGATAACAAAATATTGCCTATCAGCAGCCATGCAGTAGGGTTTAAAAGTTACAACGAAATAATCCCCTGGAACAAGGATGTTTGTTATTAGGATGGGTGACGCCGAATCATAGGCGCTACGTCCTGCGACTGCAGGGCTGAATACGGGCAGGGTGGGCGGGTTAAGATGATGGAGTTGTTATAGTTTCGTACAAATGTTAGTATATGGATATCTTTCTTTTTACTGTAAATACGTAAGGGGCGAAATGTCAACACCAGTCAGATTCTACATGTGTGGTAGATTACACACTGTACACTACATAGCGTAACATAAACCGCTTTCCTTCGAAATTCGAGTTCTGGATGAAAATGTGTGTATTTGGCAGTTGCCGTAATTTGGTGAAAAAAGTCTTCAGGTTTGTTGTCACCTTTCTCTCACAGGAAATGTAGCGCATCCTCAGCAGACGATACCCGGTCAGAAGCTATAGCAGCACACGTGATTCGCTCTGAGTATGACAAGCTGGGAAGACCCAAGTGAGTACAACAGTCGAGTGGAGGTAACATAATTATTTTTATTTCTCTTGACAATTGTGGAAATAGTAAAGATCGCGGACATGTGATCGACAAGAAACAGCAGAAGCCAAACAATCTATGCTATGTATGCTAAGAGTAGGAACATGTTTTTTAAACTGTATGAATTTATAAATAAATTGTATGTTCAGCAACTTTCCATAGATGTGGTACATACATAATTTTCTTAATAGTAAAGAAAAGCAAAGTCAACTAATGTACCAAGGCAAAGCGATACATGCCAAAATAGGACTTTTTAGCATAAATAGAATAGGACGAGGCGATGGTATATTGTCCACATATTTCTCTGTTGATGACAAAGTTATGGTGGGGCTGCCCTTGATGCATGATATAGTGCTCTGTTGACAGGTATGACGAGGTGATGGTGGGGCTGATCTTTATACATGATATATTGGTCTGTTGACAGGTATGACAAGGTGATGGTGGGGCTGCTCTTTATACATTATTTATTGCTCTGTTGAAAGGTATGACGAGGTGATGGTGGGGCTGCCCTTTATAATGATATATTGCTCTGTTGACAGGTATGACGAGGTGATGGTGGAGCTGCCCTTTATACATGATATATTGGTATGTTGACAGGTATGACGAGGTGATGGTGGGGCTGCCCTTTATACATGATATATTTCTCTGTTGACAGGTATGAAGAGGTGATGGTGGGGCTGCCCTTTATACATGATATATTTCTCTATTGACAGGTATGACGAGGTGATGGTGGGGCTGCCCTTTATACATGATATATTGGTCTGTTGACAGGTATGACGAGGTGATGGTGGAGCTGCCCTTTATACATGATATATTGGTATGTTGACAGGTATGACGAGGTGATGGTGGGGCTGCCCTTTATACATGATATATTTCTCTGTTGACAGGTATGAAGAGGTGATGGTGGGGCTGCCCTTTATACATGATATATTTCTCTATTGACAGGTATGACGAGGTGATGGTGGGGCTGCCCTTTATACATGATATATTGGTCTGTTGACAGGTATGACGAGGTGATGGTGGGGCTGATCTTTATACATGATATATTGGTCTGTTGACAGATATGACGAGGTGATGGTGGGGCGGCTCTTTTTACATGATATATTTCTCTGTTGACAGGTATGAAGAGGTGATGGTGGGGCTGCCCTTTATACATGATATATTTCTCTATTGACAGGTATGACGAGGTGATGGTGGGGCTGCCCTTTATACATGATATATTGCTCTGTTGACAGATATGACGAGGTGATGGTGGGGCGGCCCTTTATACATGATATATTGCTCTGTTGGCAGTTATGACGAGGTGATGGTGGGGCTGCCCTTTATACATGATATATTGCTCTGTTGACAGGTATGACGAGGTGATGGTGGGGCTACTCTTTATACATGATATATTGCTCTGTTGACAGGTATGACGAGGTGATGGTGGGGCTGCTCTTTATACATGATATATTGCTCTGTTGACAGGTATGACGAGGTGATGGTGGGGCTGCTCTTTATACATGATATATTGCTCTGTTGACAAGTATGACGAGGTGATGGTGGGGCTACTCTTTATACATGATATATTGCTCTGTTGACAGGTATGACGAGGTGATGGTGGGGCTGCTCTTTATACATGATATATTGCTCTGTTGACAGGTATGACGAGGTGATGGTGGGGCTGCTCTTTATAGATGATATATTGCTCTGTTGACAGGTATGACGAGGTGATGGTAGGGCGGCTCTTTATACATGATATATTGCTCTATTGACAGGTATGACGAGGTGATGGTGGGCTGCTTTGATACATGATATTTTGCTCTGTTGACAAGTATGACGAGGTGATGGTGGGGCTGTTCTTTATACATGATATATTGCTCTGTTGACAGGTATGACGAGGTGATGGTGGGCTGTTCTTTATACATGATATATTGCTCTGTTGACAAGTATGACGAGGTGATGGTGGGGCTGTTCTTTATACATGATATATTGCTCTTTTGACAGGTATGACGAGGTGATGGTGGGGCTACTCTTTATACATGATATATTGCTCTATTGACAGGTATGACGAGGTGATGGTAGGGCTGCTCTTTATACATGATATATTGCTCTATTGACAGGTATGACGAGGTGATGGGGGGGCTACTTTTTATACATGATATATTGCTATGTTGACAGGTATGACGAGATGATGGTGGCTACTCTTTATACAAGATATATTGCTCTATTGACAGGTATGACGAGGTGATGGTGGGGCTGCTCTTTATACATGATATATTGCTCTATTGACAGGTATGACGAGGTGATGGGGGGGCTACTTTTTATACATGATATATTGCTATGTTGACAGGTATGACGAGATGATGGTGGCTACTCTTTATACAAGATATATTGCTCTATTGACAGGTATGACGAGGTGATGGTGGGGCTACTCTTTATACATGATATATTGCTCTGTTGACAGGTATGACGAGGTGATGGTGGGGCTACTCTTTATACATGATATATTGCTCTATTGACAGGTATGACGAGGTGATGGTAGGGCGGCTCTTTATACATGATATATTGCTCTATTGACAGGTATGACGAGGTGATGGTGGGCTGCTTTTATAAATGATATTTTGCTCTATTGACAAGTATGACGAGGTGATGGTGGGGCTGCTCTATATACATGATATATTGCTCTATTGACAGGTATGACGAGGTGATGGTGGGGCTACTCTTTATGCATGATATATTCCTCTATTGACAGGTATGACGAGGTGATGGTAGGGCTGCTCTTTATACATGATATATTGCTCTATTGACAGGTATGACGAGGTGATGGGGGGGCTACTTTTTATACATGATATATTGCTATGTTGACAGGTATGACGAGGTGATGGTGGCTACTCTTTATACATGATATATTGCTCTATTGACAGGTATGACGAGGTGATGGTGGGGCTACTCTTTATACATGATATATTGCTCTGTTGACAGGTATGAAGAGGTGATGGTGGGCTGCTCTTTATACATGATATACTGTTGACAGGTATGACGAGGTGATGGTGGGCGGCTCTTTATAGATGATATTTTGCTCTGTTGACAGGTATGACGAGGTGATGGTAGGGCGGCTCTTTATACATGATATATTGCTCTATTGACAGGTATGACTAGGTGATGGTGGGCTACTTTTATATATGATATATTGCTCTATTGACAGGTATGACGAGGTGATGGTTGGGCTGCTCTTTATACATGATATATTGCTTTGTTGACAGGTATGACGAGGTGATGGTAGGGCGGCTCTTTATACATGATATATTGCTCTAATAACAGGTATGACGAGGTGATGGTGGGCTGCTTCTATACATGATATATTGCTCTATTGACAGGTATGACGAGGTGATGGTGGGGTTGCTCTTTATACATGATATATTGCTCTATTGACAGGTATGACGAGATGATGGTGGGGCTACTCTTTATACATGATATATTGCTCTATTGACAGGCATGACGAGGTGATGGTAGGGCGGCTCTTTATACATGATATATCGCTCTATTGACAGGTATGACGAGGTGATGGGGGGGCTACTTTTTATACATGATATATTGCTATGTTGACAGGTATGACGAGATGATGGTGGCTACTCTTTATACATGATATATTGCTCTATTGACAGGTATGACGAGGTGATGGTGGGGCTACTCTTTATACATGATATATTGCTCTGTTGACAGGTATGACGAGGTGATGGTGGGGCTGCTCTTTATACATTATATATTGCTCTGTTGACAGGTATGACCAGGTGATGGTGGGGCTACTCTTTATACATGATATATTGCTCTGTTGACAGGTATGATGAGGTGATGGTGTGCTACTCTTTATACATGATATATTGCTCTGTTGACAAGTATGAAGAGGTGATGGTGGGGCTGCTCTTTATACAATCATGATATATTGCTCTACTGACACGTATGACGAGGTGATGGTGGCTGCTCGTTATACATTATATATTGCTCTGTTGACAGGTATGACGAGGTGATGGTGGGGCTGCTCTTTATACATGATATATTGCTCTGTTGACAGGTATGACGAGGTGATGGTGGGGCTGCTCTTCCTCGCACTCATTCTCCTCTGGTTCTTCAGGGAGCCAGGCTTCATGCCGGGTTGGGCGGGGCACTTTGAACCCGGGTGAGTATCCCAGACGTCACTCTACATTATAAGAGGACCGACCAATAACATCCATATGCATATGACTATTAACCCGTCATTTCTAAACGAGATAATTATTGACAAATTTAGTGTCGAATTCAATAAACAAATGGAGACTTAATTTTCTAAAATGCAAATAGTACTTTTTTTACCCTGTTAACCTCATTACCAGTTGTTGACAGCTTGCAGATGGCGTATTATAGAATGCTGAAATATTAACACATTTATATGTTTGACTGTTTTGTATGATGAAACGTATCAATGCAACAGTCGTCCTTGATCTGTCCACTGACAGTCATAAATGTGATTCATGGATTGAATATATATTAATTAAGAAATTTAATCAAAACAAAATTGAATGAAAGGGAATATAATATCCTACAGCTTCGATTCTACCTGAAAATGGTGTGCAATATTTAGCTGCGACAGGTGACTGAATTGTAAGAGACATCATTCCAGCAAGGGGTTATTCAGAGAAAACCAATTCATTCTTACCTACGTTTCAGATACGTGGGGACGGCCGTGCCTGCCATCTTGATATCGGTGGCTCTCTTTGTCATTCCAGCCAAGATCCCGTCCAAGAAAGTGCTCCGAGGTGAGTTCATGAAACTTTAATTTTATGCAATGAAATGTTTATGCATTTTATTTTTGACAAGGGAACTACAAAATACGATTAGGCACTTTCATCTGGCTTCTCACTGTGTGATATACGCCAACGTTTTCCATTTATATAATTTAAATGCGTGTTTGTCTCGTGTCCCGCGTCCGTACTTGTGATACCACCTGACCAGCCCCAGACGCTCCCGATACGCTGATGAACTGGACCACGGTTCACCAGAAGATGGCCTGGGGCATCCTGCTCCTGATGGGAGGTGGCTATGCTCTGGCGGACGCCATGGAGGTGGGTGACAGATCCTGGGAGGAGGGAGGGGGGGGGGCGGTGGCTGCGCTCTGGCGGACGCCATGGAGGTGGGTGATAGATCCAGGGAGGGGGGGGGGGTAGGGGTGGCTGTGCTCTGGCGGACGCCATGGAGGTGGGTGATAGATCCAGGGAGGGGGGGGTGGGTAGGGGTGGCTGTGCTCTGGCGGACGCCATGGAGGTGGGTGATAGATCCAGGGAGGGGGGGGGGGGGGTAGGGGTGGCTGTGCTCTGGCGGACGCCATGGAGGTGGGTGATAGATCCAGGGAGGGCGGGGGGTAGGGGTGGCTGTGCTCTGGCGGACGCCATGGAGGTGGATGATAGATCCAGGGAGGGGGGGGGGGGTAGGGGTGGCTGTGCTCTGGCGGACGCCATGGAGGTGGGTGATAGATCCAGGGAGGGGGGGGGGTGGTAGGGGTGGCTGTGCTCTGGCGGACACCATGGAGGTGGGTGATAGATCCAGCGAGGGGGGTGGGCAGTAGCTGTGCTCTGGCGGACGCCATGGAGGTGGGTGATAGATCCAGGGAGGGGGGGGGGGGGTAGCGGCGGTGGCCACGCCTAGGCTTATAGGAACTTTAATTTTAACTTAAGCAACGTAAAGCTGGAGCTTATTAGCGCTTACGTACACCCCGTTCAACTTTAATATATAATTAACGAAATCATTTAAATATGAATTATAATTTTAAAAAAAGAACGAAAACGTGTTATTATTTTGTATAATAACACAATTCGCCATGTTGATTCTTACGTTATCGTAATCGGAGACTTACTCTCTTTGTGTTACAGGTCTCCGGTCTGGCCTCGTGGATCGGGGAACAGTTGACGGTGCTGGGTGAGTGGCCAGAGGTTCCCATGGTGATGGTGCTGTGTCTGGCCGTGGCTATCCTCACGGAGGTGATGAGCAACCCGGCGGCCTGCACCCTGATGATGCCTATAGTGGCCAGCATGGTCAGTGCCTTCATTATCATTATACGTGGCGTGTTCGTCAACTGTGGCCAGCATGGTCAGTGCCTTCATTATCATTATACGTGGCGTGTTCGTCAACTGTGGCCAGCATGGTCAGTGCCTTCATTATCATTATACGTGGCGTGTTCGCCAACTGTGGCCAGCATGGTCAGTGCCTTCATTATCATTATACGTGGCGTGTTCGTCAACTGTGGCAAGCATGGTCAGTGCCTTCATTATCATTATACGTGGCGTGTTCGTCAACTGTGGCCAGCATGGTCAGTGCCTTCATTATCATTATACGTGGCGTGTTCGTCAACTGGGGCCAGCATGGTCAGTGCCTTCATTATCATTATACGTGGCGTGTTCGTCAACTGTGGCCAGCATGGTCAGTGCCTTCATTATCATTATACGTGGCGTGTTCGTCAACTGTGGCCAGCATGGTCAGTGCCTTCATTATCATTATACGTGGCGTGTTCGCCAACTGTGGCCAGCATGGTCAGTGCCTTCATTATCATTATACGTGGCGTGTTCGCCAACTGTGGCCAGCATGGTCAGTGCCTTGGCTTCCCGCCAGATCAACCCATAGTCAATTTGTATGTTAGCAATCTCTTCTCCACGTCAAATAAGTACATTCTGTCTTGAATTTAAATCCTGAAAATCTGCGGGCTATCCGAAGAGAAGCAAATTTGTTCAACTAACCAGAAGTTGGCCGGCTTTATATCCCTGCGCGACTGTTCGCTGTTCGGTATTCTGTGTGATGTCGACCGCAGCTCGCAAGGACGTCCGCGCGCGATAAAATAGCCCGCGCAGTTTTATCTTGAAATTGTTGTTTCACAGACTCAACGAGATATCAAACATATATGCATCCTAATTTGAGATACTTTTAGTCTTGATTCTAAAATGTCAAAAATATAAGATGGCGCATGTAAGTAGGCTGCTTTAAGTTGGTACATTATCGCCCCCTGAATACACATAGTAGTCGCCACGTGCTCGCCACGTGGTCTATATACGTGGGGCGTTGTCTGGTCTGCTGGGCCACCTCAAGCTGTCGGTGCGAGGTTCGAGTCCGACCGGTGCAAATATATATGTTTATGCTGGATAAAGATGTCTTCCTTCGCAAAGAGTAGCGGGTTATTCCCGGCAGCATAGTTCGTTGTCTACGTTTAATCCTCATGCGATCGGTGAAAGGCTCGAGTTCTACCTGTGCAAATATATAAGCAGAAAAGTTTGTTTTCTACCTTTAATCTCCATTGTCGCAATATGATCTGCAAGGGTTTAAGCGTCTCAATGTTGCAGCATAGGTATTCAATAAATAATATTACTTTATCATTACATTGTTACACACCACCAGGTTGATATTTAATTTGAAGTACTAAGGTAGAAGATAGAGGAACATAGTCAGTGAAATCGGCCAATTAAGGAATCCAAAAGGGCGTTACCATTGTGTGTTTTAACGAAGCCTATCCCTGTCCAGGAACAGCAACCTGATACTGAGGAAAGACCGGTGCGCCCCCCCACCCCTCCCCCGCTTCCGCCGCCTATGCATTGTAATCGTGAAATTCACGCCCACCACCCCCTCCCCCCTAAAGGTTGGACCCGCTCCTGGGATATTATAGATACACTTACAGCTAATGGACAAATGTCGAAGATACGTATACCTATATACATATTGTTATATCTATGCAGCTACAATAGATAAGGTATGCATATACATACGCAGCTACTTTAGATAATTTATGCATATAAATATGCAGCCACTTTAGATAATTTATGCATATAAATATGCAGCTACTTTAGATAATGTATGCATATACATATGCAGCTACTTGAGATAATGTATGCATATACATATGCAGCTACTTTAGATAATGTATGCATATATATATGCTGCTACTGTAGATAATGTATGCATATGCATACCTAACCGTAAGTAATCTGCATCATCAGCTGTTTCAGTTCTTTCAGATAAATATGCAACATAGGAAATGCGCAAATTGCCCACACATGAATAGCCAAACAAGTGTCCTGTTGTTCTGAAGTGCAAGGGGATTCCTCTACGGTGGGGGATACCCCCCCTAAATCGCCAATCCCCAAGAATTAGGGAGGGCAATATCGAATCTCCAAGATTAGAACATTTTAATTCTGGGCTCGAAAAAAAACGCCTTAATGGTGATATCGCGAATATCGCGAATTCGCAGACTGCTACTAACGGATCGCTGTAAATAGGCAAAGGGTCTTCGCGTTGAACCTTGAGTTAAACGGACAACGATCCCCAAAAATTGCCAACAGCTTATCTCGAATCTCCAAGAATTCCTAGATGCCAAGACGTCAACTGAATGGACGTCTTATTTTTTCAGGCTGAACAGATGGGAAAAAACCCGTTGTACCTGATGTTTCCAGTCTGCGTCTCAACGTCATTTGCCTTCATGTTGCCCGTGGCAACGCCGCCGAACGCTCTGGCGTTTGCCTATGGTCGGGTCAAGGTCGTTGACATGGTAACGTATGCAAATTCGTGGCGTAGCAAGAGCGTAGATTTTAGTATGAGGCAGTTGGTGCTAGCGTGTCGTGTATTGAACAAACCACAAGTTCATTAATTTCACAAATACCATGTAAATAATAGCAATACGACGTCAGATGCACTAAATAGCAATACTTTACTGCTTAATTATAACTGTATTAAATACTCTGAATGCCATGATCGATTTCTTGGTATATTTTGCCTATTAGTATGATAGCCAGGGTCAGTTTGAATGAAGCCGTTGCCCTTGTGACAGAGACTTTAATCCCAATTCGAAAATGAAAAAAAAATGTCAGACATGTTAAAGTAATCTTCGAAAACCATTCGTGACCCCAACCCACTGAGAGCAGAGTAACGACTTATCATTACAATGGCAGACTGCAATTAATAAAGAGTCAATGAAATAATTGGTTATTTTGCAGGTTAAAGCCGGGTCTCTCGCTAATGTGATCTGTGTCCTTGCCGTGACCTTGGCCAACTTTACGTGGGGGATGACTTTCTTTGAACTGAACACGTTGCCATGGGAGGCACAGAACTTCACGATGACGACAATGGAAACCTTTTGACTATAACATCGGCCTGTGCGTTTTCTTCAGAAGTGGTTTTGAATAAATTGCTAAGCTTCAAACCGTAGGTCTCTAACCATAATGTGTGTGTTTTATGCATATCGCGTCAATGGGAGAAGAAAGGGAGAGTGGAGCCATGTCCCCGGGGAAACTCTTTACGACGAAAGAACCACTCGAACCACCGACCCACGTACCGTTAGGCTCTCAGGTGACCGGAGCACTCAATGCGAGCGCTCTAACCCACTGAGCTATCGGGGCGGTCCCTCAAGTGGGTCTGTGTTGATGAAGGGATCATTCTCCCTGTTAAACACAGTTATATCAATATATCCAATATACTAAATTTACTAATTGATCCCCTTGTAGTTTGAGCATTATTATCACTGAGGTATGTGACAGCGGGTAAGCGCAGGATAAGAATATGAGTTACATTTGTTTTGGTGTGTCACCAACTGTTAACTGCGAATCGAAGAGAAAAGCAACCCTTATTATAACCGGCTTTTAGACCCTAAAATAGAAAAACCTGTTTCTGAGCAAAAATTAAAACATTTGTTATCTCTAAATGTCGATTTTGACTTTTCGAGAACGTATAGGACGAAAATATCAAAATGTCAAATCCTGAAATTGGCTGAGTTTAATTACAAGATACTGCATAATGTACTACCATGTAACGCCAATCTTAAGTAGTGGGGTAAACGCGAGTCACCCAACTGCGACTTGTGCCCTGGAGTCCAAGACGTACCACACCTCCTATTTCAATGTTGTCACGCGAGGAAGGTGTGGTCTGTCCTGAGTCGTTTGATTAAGCCAGTACAGCTCCAGGATATATATGTGGGCCGCGAGAATAAAACTGAAGATCTGGTAGCAACATTGGTAGCATATTGATTATATAAAGAATGGTTGGTGTCTGTCAATGATGACAAACCACGTCTTTGGGAGAATTCTATAAGGTTTTTACTCACGAACTAGCATCAAGGGCATCACTGTATGCAAACACGATTAAACAGCAAGATACCATAACGCTACTGAAGCAACTATCCGTAGAATATAGAAAGTAATCTAGCATACACAAAATAGTAGTTGTACCCTACGTACCATCAACGTGCACCTGCGTGTATTATATTTCTCTTTGTGAATAAACTGTTATTTAAAAAAAAAAAAAGTTAATTGCATGGCTACGGCAATCTTACACTCTAACGTTTAACATGAGCCACTACACTACATGTTGACATGGCATGTAGCATCTTAGTGGCAGTAACGGTATAAACGAGACAATATGTTCGCGCAATATAGGACCACGGATGACCGATACTGTAGTAGTTCCTAACGATAATCTATTGGCAATTTATGGCGAGACAAGACGTGGGACGTTATGTGTGATCTGAAGATTCCTTCACTCTTATGTTTATTGATCACATCGTAGTATATCGACCTCGGTTTGCCTACGATGGAAGTAAGAGTTCCAAGCTCCCATTCTCTAGGTGGCGCTACGCAGGCTCCGCTTTTGCCGCCACTGTCTGAGCTGTAATTTCTTGCAAAATTTTATCATTTGCAAGAATACAACATAAACATACCGAGCTCTGCGTATTTAATACAGCAGACTACCTATTAATACTTATGAATACTTATTGTAGAGCCTACCATTTTGAAAAGTTATAATTGAAAGTGAACTATTTCCTTTCTTTACCTGATACCGACGGCAGAGAGTGGCGTTAGTCATCGGATTTTACGAATACATGTACTATGTAGGCGGCCGGGGGGGCGGGGGGGGGGGATGTAAGTGGGGGGGGGGGGCTGGGCACAGCCTATTTTTAATCTTCTGATTATTTTTGTTTCACCGTAAAGTAGGATTAAGGGAAATAATTATTCGTGAATTGGGAATAGGCTATTGTCCGACCGGCCTTATCAAGGATTTTCATTATCATGAACTGAAAAGTGTAAAACTAAATATATAACCGTAAATCGGGAAGTCGCCAAATGATATCATGCATCCGTCCTCTCTTTGTGTGCAGGGAGATCTCCATCTAATTCATCGTGACCTGGGAATAAAGAAACTTATTCTTTGCGATCTTAAAATACGACCCCCTGCCCCCCCCCCCACCCCCCGCGCCGTCCCCGTCTAGGGGACGGGCAAAGTGATACTCGTGTGCCCTCCGCCCCACCCCACCCCCTAGACACCCACTCTTCTTTAGCTAACCCAAAAGCTATAGCGCTTCGGCACGATGATCGCAACTATTTTTTCGGTGGGAGCCGTACGTGGTCTGAATACCATTATTATTACCTGTTGATTATTGTGTCCATATCTCGTGTTAGTATTCAGCTGGTTTTTCGCTGTGTTTTTCAACTGACCTAAAGCAAATTGTAACCACGGCGACCCGGTATTTGTTATCGAATAGAGAACAAATCGTCAACAAAAAAATCCGCGCCGCGTTTTGCAGGCGTGTGTTGTTCCACAGTGTTTACATTTATCCTTTACCTCCACCCCTGTCAACATGGATACACGCAATCTGCCCCTCCTACCGATCCTCAACTCGCGCCCTCTAGCGACGGCACATCTCGGTGGAGAGTGCTACCGTCAGACTCAACAATCAAGCTTTTGAAAATTAATCCAAGCGCGCAACGTTGTTTTTGTCCTCGTGGTATATGCATGCGAGAACCCCGGTCAGGTTTTTAATTACTCCTGCCCGGGGAGCAAGGCGCCAGCGTCAACAACTCGTCCACCAGTTTTCTGCTGACAAAAAGAAAAAGAGTCCTCATTCAACACCTACACGGGCTAGAATGTAAAAAGACCCCCTCGACTGCCTTCCCCGCCCCTCCATCCCCTGCCCCCCCCCCACCCCTCCCTTTACTCCCACAACCCCCCCCCCGCTATCCTCAGTGGGGGGCACGCGTTAAGCTGACCATGTTTGGAATGTCAAACTGAGAGGAGATCACAACCTTCCCTGACCCGATGTGACTTCAACCTTAACCCGAGACAGGGTTTGAATACACTGCAGTATATCAGTGGAGGGTAGACTATAGAGTGGCAGGCCTCGTCACCATCGACACCATGCAAGCGGCTTAGGGAGATGTCTGGGATTTGGCGGTGGGTGATGGCACAGGAGAGCCAAATTCAAATTCAATTCAAATTCAAATATCATTTATTTGGGCAAGAACGAGTGCATACAAACGTAAAAATACAAAACAAAGTGGTAACTTAATTCATTCTTACCCTGGAGACTCCTATTAAGACCACGATGGTCGCTAGCATAGGAGCCACCGCAGCATAGGAGCCACCGCAAAAGACGACTGGCTCCGACACTGATGACCGTGGAGGGGAGAATGGGCGGGGGTCAAACTATTGGAAAGGAAACTAGGGGACCGGCAAAGTGATACTCGTAAGCCCTCCGCCCCACCCCCTAGACAACACACATTTCTGCCCCGTGCCCCCCCCCCCCACTTCCACCCCCCTCTTTCCCGCATCACAAGACGGTTCCACTACCCATATATAGCAGGTTAAAAAGCGGCGTCCAAGAGTCAGACGCCTCCAAAACTGACGACCCCTATGGAGTTGGGAGATCAAAGTATTCAAGGGGACGTAGGGAGCTTGCAAAAGGATAATGGCGCGCCCGTCACCCTCCCGCTGGTGAGGCATGCCCCCCCCCCCCCCACCACCACCCACCACCACCACCCCCATCTGGCCGGCTCCTCCTCCACCAGTGCGTATCAGGTTAAGAGGCGACGTTCGTGCGTCACGTGACAACGCGACGTCATCACAGCTACTGGCGGAAGCGTCTTTAATTTTGTTTGTTTTCGTACTTGTTTGTAGTTTGCGCACGCCGTAGCGCGTGATGCCGGGTGTTTGTTTTTCAATTCGCACGCAAGCACATTACTTCATGCGCAGTCCCTTATTTTTTAACATACCCCGAGAAGAGTGTTTGCGAACTGATTTATCTCCATGTTGGCTGACATTCTTCACACCTGCGTGTCGCCACAGGGGTGAGTGCATATAGGTTTGTGGCGGGTTCGATTCCACCTCAATTCGTTGCATAGAAATGTCAGCTTTATAAAGCAAAACGAAGTTTAATCTAAAAGTATATAAATAAATAAATGTAGTGCTGCTTGTAGTTATAAAAGTACATAAAGAGTGAATGTAGTGCTGCTTGTAGTTGTAAACGTACATAAATAGTAACTGTAGTGCTGCTTGTAGTTGTAAAAGTACATAAAGAGTGAATGTAGTGTTGCTTGTAGTTGAAAAAGTACATAAAGAGTGAATGTGGTGCTGCTTGTAGTTGTAAAATTACATAAAGAGTAAATGTAGTGTTGCTTGTAGTTGTAAACGTACATGAAGAGTGAAAGTAGTGCTGCTTGTAGTTGTAAACGTACATAAAGAGTAACTGTAGTGCTGCTTGGAGTTGTAAAAGTATATTATGGGTAAATGTAGTTCTGCTTGTAGTTCTAAAAGTACACAAAGAGTGAATGTCGTGCTGCTGGTAGTTCTAAAAGTACATAAAGCGTGAATGTAGTGCTACTTGTAGTTGTAAAAGTACATAAAGAGTAAATGTAGTGCTGCTTGTAGTTGTAAAAGTACATAAAGGGTGAATGTAGTGTTGCTTGTAGTTGTAAAAGTACATTAAGAGTAATTGTAGCGCTGCTTGTAGTTGTAAACGTACATAAAGGGTGAATGTAGTGCTGCTTGTAGTTGTAAAAGTACATAAAGAGTGAATCAAGTACTGCTTGTAGTTGTGAAAGTACATAAAGCGTGAATGTAGTGCTGCTTGTAGTTGTAAAAGTACATAAAGAGTGAATGTAGTGCTGCTTGTAGTGGTAAAAGTACATAAAGAGTAAATGTAGTGCTGCTTGTAGTTGTAAACGTACATAAAGAGTAACTGTAGTGCTGCTTGGAGTTGTAAAAGTACATAAAGCGTGAATGTAGTGCTGCTTGTAGCTGTACAAGTATATTAAGGGTAAATGTAGTGCTGCTTGTAGTTCAAAAGGTATAAAAAAGAGTGAATGTAGTGCTGCTTATAGTTGTAAACGTACACAAAGCGTAAATGTAGTGCTGCTTGTAGTTGTACAGGTACATAAAGCGTGAATATTGTGCTGCTTGTAGTTGTAAAAGTACATACAGAGTAATTGTAGTGCTGCTTGTAGTTGCAAACGTGCATAAAGCGTGAATGTAGTGCTGCTTGTAGTTGTAAAAGTACATACAGAGTAATTGTAGTGCTGCTTGTAGTTGCAAACGTGCATAAAGCGTGAATGTAGTGCTGCTTGTAGTTGCAAAAGTACATTCAGAGTGAATGTAGTGCTGCTTGTAGTTGTAAAAGTACATAAAGTGTGAATGTAGTGCTGCTTATAGTGGTAAAAGTACATTAAGAGTAAACGTAGTGTTGCTTGTAGTTGTAAAGGTACATAAAGAGTAATTGTAGTGCTGCTTGTAGTTGTAAAGATACATAAAGAGTAATTGTAGTGCTGCTAGTAGTTGTAAAAGTACATAAAGCGTGAATGTAGGGCTGCTTGTAGTTGTAAAGGTACATAAAGAGTAATTGTAGTGTTGCTTGTAGTTGTAAAGATACATGAAGAGTAATTGCAGTGCTGCTTGTAGTTGAAAATTACATAAAGCGTGAATGTAGTGCTGCTTGTAGTTGCAAAAGTACATAAAGAGTAATTGTAGTGCTGCTTGCAGTTGTAAACGTACATAAAGCGTGAATGTAGGGCTGCTTGTAGTTGTAAAAGTACATAAAGAGTAATTGTAGTGCTGCTTGTAGTTGCAAAAGTACATAAAGAGTAATTGTAGTGCTGCTTGTAGCTGTAAACGTACATAAAGTCTGTAAATTAACTTCTTAACATTGATCTACGACGGAGAGTACAGTCAACTTAAATAAATGTACATTTTAAGGGCGTGGTTTGAGTTTTTACGGTGTGTAGTCCTGTCCCTCCGCTCAGATCATGTTCGGCGCGATATTCACCATGAGATAAATAAACAGATTAACCCACCCCCATCGCTCATTATTGTCGTTGGTTGTCGTTTGCATCAATATATCGCATCAATATATCACATCAATATATCACATCAATATATCGTATCAATATATCACATCAATATATCACATCAATATATCGTATCAATATATCACATCAATATATCACATCAATATATCGTATCAATATATCACATCAATATATCACATCAATATATCACATCAATATATCGTATCATTATATCATATAAATATATCACATGAATATATCGCACAAATATATTAATATATCGCACCAATATATCAATATATCGCACCAATGTATCAATATATCACATCAATATATCGTATCATTATATCATATAAATATATCCCATCAATATATCGCACAAATATATTAATATATCGCACCAATGTATCAATATATCGCACCAATATATCGCATAAATATATCGCACCAAAGGGGAAGATCCAGGGTTGACCCCTTCCCTACTTGTCGAAATATTATTATGCCGTTCATAACAATATTGATGTATATATATGCCAGGACGGATTGGTGACTGAAAAGGAGGCCTCGGGGACGAGCTCTTCCTGACGACACATAAAAGCAGGGGGAGAACCTGTTTGTATCACCCCCTCCCCCTCCCCCACCCTCTCTGACGTCAGTTTCATGCAATCCACAAGCACAACATTATATTGGATTAGTTAATGGCCAGCCTACGACGCACTTGATGTGTGTGTTAGCAATGAAAGCGATTACTGAAAATAATTCCCAATCGGATAAAGCAAAGACGCATTTGAACCAGCGACCTCACTTTCGCACCTTTCGGTCACGCATTCTCCTCACTTAATTAGACCTTCTTCACCCTTTATGACCCTTTAATATGATTACGCCCAGTGGCTCAACCTATTCAATATTATAACTGGACAATCACATTTAATATAATACTTTTTAAGTTCTTAATCCGTCGCCTGAACTTGGTATTCGTTGTACTTCACACTTGTCACAGAAGTCATTTTTTCCCTTTGACACCTCTCAAATTTGTCCCCTTCAAAAGCCCCCCCCCCCGCCCTCATTCCTCCCCCAGCCTCTCCACCGCCCCCCCCCCCCCCCCACTAACCCATAACGAGGTACCAACTCATGTTTTTTTTCAGAATTGAGTCTCTCTACTCAGCTACTGTACCCTTACGGTGACATACTCACAACTACCTGCTGGCGCCTCACCCCCCCCCCCCCACCTCCACCACCCACCCATGTCCACCCTCACCCCCACACGTTTTTTATGATAGCCCGACCCGACACCTCCCTACACATGTCGCCATGGCGCTGATCTCTGAGTGCTGAGCTCACGACCTCCACCACGCCCCGGCCACCCCTCCACCCGCCACTCCACCCACCACTCCACCCACCACCCCCAGCCCCACCACTCCACCCACTCCGTCACCGCCCCACCTTCATGACACCTCTCACCCGCCCCCTGTGATATCCCATCCATGACCACCGTTGCAACCCCCCCCCCCCAACCCCCACCTCCATCTTCACCCCCCTCACCCCTACCCCTCCCCCTCCCCCGCCCCTACACCGACAGTGTGCAATGGTCCTATAAAGGCAAGGGCGCCTCGCTTGGAGCTCAGACAGTTCCATGTCGAGCCTCTGACACCCGCCGTGACACACGACACTAGCACCCGCCGTTACACACGACGCGACACGACACGAAGCAGGGACGGCAGCACCCGCCCCGCGACATGAAGACATACATCTGTCTGTTCGTCGCCCTCACCGCCCTGGGTAAGTGAAACATCTGTAGAGTAACGTCATGCAAGTTATTACAATTTCGTAAGTAATGCAAGTACCTGATTCTGTTTTGTTTGCATTTTTAGCCAGTTTTGTCTTCAGTCAACGCAGTATGTTGGGCACTATTTTTATTTTATCTGGCACCGTTGCATAACCTGCCATTGCATTTATTTGAGAAAGAAAGTCTAGAACGTGAAAAGATATTACTGTGCGCGTACTTTACGGCGACTTGTTGGGGTATTCCACAGGCACAGTAAATCAGTGGAGGGGGGAGGCCGGGGGGGGGGGTAGGGGGCCCCACAACGCATACTAAACACACAAGGTGTCCAACTCCCGCTGGAACTGAGCGACAGGCACCCGCTTCAAATCCCAATATCGCACCTTTACCGCGCTTGACGGGCCTCATAGATGCCTAAGTCCGATATCTAAGTAAATTATTTATTTCATCAGTAAGTAAACGAGACCTGTACTGCCGTGTAGTCGCGACAAATAAAGAATTATGCAACGACAACAACCAACTCCGGAACAGATTGAGCAAAAATTGCTGACATCAGTCAGCGAGATGAATCTGATTGGTTGGCAGTCGAAAAATGTGTCACGTGACACAGGGGATGCAACTTCAAAATTTGTTGAATCGGGACGAACATTAGCATAGCATCTCCCTATGATGTGATTAATCAAAATGACAGATTTTAGGAGTACCTCCCCACATGAGCGTCATGTGAAAGCTGACCAATCGTCATATCGTGCACTGTGCCTGAGATCTCGCAGGCGAATTCTCGCGATGTCAGCCATTTTTGCTCAATCTGTTCCGGAGTTGGTTGTTGTCGTTGCCTAATTCTTTATTTGTCGCGGCTAGACGGCAGTACAGATCTCATTTACTTTTTGATGAAATAAATAAATTACTTAGAAATCGGACTTAGGCATTTACGGGGCCCGTCAAGCGCGGTAAAGGTGCGATATTGAGGGTTGAAGCGGGTGCCTGTCGCTCAGTTCCAGCGGGAGTTGGACACCTTGTGTGTTTAGTATGCGTTGTGGGGCCCCCTACCCCCCCCCCCCCCCCCGGCCTCCCCCCTCCACTGATTTACTGTGCCTGTGGGGTATTCTGTACATTATAGGGGTGGGGTGGAGAAGGGGGGTGGGGGGTTATCCCCTCTAATCGGCCAATCCCAAAGAATTAAGGAGAGCAATATCGAACTTTCAAGATGTGGACTGTTCAAGACCGTGTCTTCGCGTTGAACCGGTAATTGTATGAATAACGACCCCCCCCCCCCCCTCCCACACAATTGCCAACAGCTAATCGCGAATCTCCAAGAATTGCTGGATGCCAATCGTCGAGGTCGGAAAAGGTATCCACCCACCCCTCCTCATTATAGAGCAATACACTACAGCATAGAACGTTGATTAAAAATAGTACGCAAGCGCTTTTTATCTTGAGCCATTACTATCATCGGATAACTACAGTATTATGCCCAATTGTACCGTACCCCACAGAACAACGTTGATTATTCCAATATGACCCTGGTGCCATTCGCCAGATATTTATATCTTACTTTGTCTGGATTTATTACTGTGCCTTATTGGAAGTATGACGTAGTTCCTCAATGTGAAGGATTGTCTCCTTCTTTATGATGACATCCTGTTACCCTAGGTCAGTGGGCGTCATGTCGGGGTTGGAGTTGAGAGGGATACAGGGGATGAGAGGGTGGATGCATGGAGGGGGGCACTGTTATACGAATCTGGGTGGGGGTGGGGTCCGCGGTTGCCCCTTGATTCCTGAGAGAGCGGACATTTGTGATGAAAAAGATACCCCTAAAGAGCGGATATTTGAAAAGGTACGACTGGGGGGGTGGGGGGGGGGCTCCAAAAATGTGTGTTCATAGGGTGGGTTTGCCGAGACAAAAATACTTTGGATTTTGGCGGTAAACAAAAATGTGTGGGGGAGGGCTTGCTGCGAACCCCCCCCCCCCCCGCCCACAGCAATCTATTAAGTGCCCCCCTGGGATGGGTGCTGGTTGTACGAAGCTTTATTGGCATGAACCTCGCCCCATACTGATTTTTCACATGACTAAATGTTAATCAGCTCCCTGACGTTATCGATGAGGTAAATAAACAACACTGTCCAGTGCTCTTAAAGAGTCTTTCAAGGCAGCCATTGATGGATATTATTATAAGCGGTACGGGCGTCGGATACGCCCTCTATGGGTAAGAGTTTTACATTATAATGTCGTGAATCAAGTATAAACCAGGCGTGAATCTGGTATAAACCAGGCGTGAATCAGGTATAAACCAGGCGTGAATCAAATATAAACCAAGTGGGAATCAGGTATAAACCAGGCATGAATCAGGCATGCCCCAGGCATGAATCAGGTATAAACCAGGCGTGAATCAAGTATAAACCAGGCGTGAATCAGGTATGAACCAGGCATGAATCAGGTATAAACCAGGCGTGAAGCAAGTATAAACCAGGCGTGAATCAGGTATAAACCAGGCGTGAATCAAGTATAAACCAGGCTTGAATCAGGTATGAACCAGGCATGAATCAGGTATAAACCAGGCGTGAATCAAGTATAAACCAGGCGTGAATCAGGTATAAACCAGGCATGAATCAGGTATAAACCAGGCGTGAAGCAAGTATAAACCAGGCGTGAATCAGGTATGAACCAGGCATGAATCAGGTATAAACCAGGCGTGAAGCAAGTATAAACCAGGCGTGAATCAGGTATAAACAGGCGTGAATCAAGTATAAACCAGGCGTGAATCAGGTATGAACCAGGCATGAATCAGGTATAAACCAGGCGTGAATCAAGTATAAACCAGGCGTGAATCAGGTATGAACCAGGCATGAATCAGGAATAAACCAGGCGTGAATCAGGTATGAACCAGGCATGAATCAGGTATAAACCAGGCGTGAGCAAGTATAAACCATGCATGAATCAGGTATAAACCAGGCATGAATCAGGTATAAACGAGCATGGCGGGTTCACAAATCTGACCAAGGGTCTTGTTCGTCGAGTTTGTCTGAGTTCAAGAAGTCCAGTCCAGCCAGTGATACTTAACATGTACAATAAACGCCATCAGTTTGACACATCACACCTCCCCCCGATGATCGTTAGCTTGTCCGGGCCAGCAGGGTGGGGCCGGGGCCGGGGGCGGGGGTACTCACGTCACCCCCCGCCCCCCCCCCTCCCCCTCCCCATAATCTATGTCTAGATCAACTGGGGTGACCCGCACCCCCAAAGCCGCCCCGCCAGCTTTACATCCCTCCCCCCCTGCCACTGTCCCCCAGTACGCTCACCCCTTACCTTAACCCCCGCCACCCCCACCACAGACCCCAATATTCGTGGATCACTGGTCACTTCGCAGTTCTAGTATTCACTTAATTGCATGAATGTGGCGCCAGCAGGCTTGTCGCAGGGCCAATCCCCAGCATATTGAATACGTACATAAGTCCCGGGTCATTAATCTGGCAATGACGCCATGACCGGATCGCGTCGCCCCCTCCCCTATGCGTTTCATACCGCAAACCCTAATCCTTCGTGAAGTTGCCAAACATATGACCGCCACGGCGCGTGGGTTGGCTAGGGGGCGACACGGCCGATTGGTCGCACACAGAGAACGCGTGAACGTTCGCTTCCCTGACGGTACCATACACTCCTAATTAAAGTAGGTCAGGTCTATCACAAGAGCCCCCGCCCCTCCTCACCCTCCCTCGTTCCTAATAACTATTGGGTACACTAATACATTGTTTTATTTTGTTTCTGTGTTGACTTTTGTTGTTGTTTTTTTCGGGCGGGGGGGGGGGGGTGGGGGTCCGCGGTAAAGCATCCCCTTTTTCACCGCTAAAATCCGCTCTATATGGGCTTCTTTTTCATCACAAATTTCCGCTCTATAGGGGTATCTTTATCATCACAAATGTCCGCTCCCTCAAGCATCAAGGTACACCCGCCGACCCCCTCCCGCCTCTCCCCCCACCAGATTTGTATAACAGTGCCCCCCCCCCCCCCCCTCCTGCCCCCCCCCGGTCATGGGGTTAGCGCTTGGCTGTGATTGTCTAGCCCGATACATAAGGCGATGAAGCATTGCAAAGTAATTGCAGCAATAACGCAGTCAGGGCTGCCATTTCGGTTCATGGCTGTCCAAAGCCGTGTTTACACAAGCCGGCTTCATTATAAAATGTGGCGCAATGGAATGTCGACATTCATGCGCAGGCGCAAATCATCAGATTATTCCACTGTGAGGCGCCACTGCATGTGAAATGCATTCTGGATATTATTTTGGTCTTTGCGAGATGTCGAGATGGCGTCATCGCATGACCACATGCATATTCTACATTATAGATTTATACCATTATGCAAGTATATATACGATACTGTCCTCTATGTAAAGGAAAAATTATGTCTTATGGATGTAATTTGGACAAGCTTGTTAATTTTATGCATGCCTTGCCAATAAACTGGAATTATGGAATTTATCGCCTAAGAAAACTTCAAGATGACACCAAAATATTTCCCAGAAATCTTTGCGCCAGTCAATCTTTTTCTAAGTTGGTGCATAATTGTGAAGTCGTGTATGCTTTAGTAGCGGCCGGTGCGGTCTGCTATTATTATAAGCTCCCCGTTTCCATGTAAAATTAAATTAAAATATACCTTTTGCAAATTGTAACTGCTTACTACGCACTCTCCATTATCAATGTTGTTTGCTTGAAATAAGTTGGAACGGGATATCGGAGGGGTTTCTGTAAGTTAGTCTATTTCATACACGACTTCCCAATTATACGCCATCTTGGAAAGCACGACAGGCCTAAATATTTCTGAGAAATAATTTTGGTGTTATCTCTATTTTTCTATGGAGGTCAATACGATATTCCCTCTCATGTATAAAGTTAATAAACTTGTCTAAATTAGATCCAGGAGACTTTTCGTTACATATATTACAATATCGTTTGTTTAAATGTCGAGCGAATATGTTTTCTTGCGACGACGCCATATTGACACTTCACAAATAATACTTAGAATGCATTGTACAAACAGTGGCGCCTCACAGTGGCTATGATTTGTCAAGCCGTCTGTTGATCTTGCTCACGGACACACAGCCTTGCGCATTCCCTTTGCATCAAATTGTTTGTGAACAAGATTATATTTAAATGTTTGCATCGGAATACTTCGTTCCCTTATCCATCAATATATTAAGACGAATGCCTTTTTTATCAGTAGATTTACTATTTGCATAATTAATACCGTTATGGTGTGAACATGTTAATATATATGATATAAATGATATATACATGTATAAATATTTCCTCGTTTTGGGCTTCCGTTGAATCCAATGTTTCCTGATTTATTGATGTAAATTGTATACTCTTCACTTTGATGGGAAGTAAAAATCAAAGTAAAAACAACAGTGGGACGTTACGCTTGCAGGATTCAAGCCTCTTTCTAGTTATAATTATTATCAAATCAAAATGAAATAATCGTCCCATTTTATCCTGTTTTATGATCTTCATGTCTGCATAGAATGTGGCCAAAATAAAAACTTCTTGATCTGCTTTGATGTCAATCATACTTATATTTTGCCCCTGTGCCTCGACTCGTCAATTGCACTTTGTTCTTACTTAACCTCAATTTTACTCTGGTACCATATTAACCCTTTTTATTCATTTCATTTCGTATTATATACTGGCTTCTACCCAAGATGCATAAACATAAAATAAAGACACAGTAATGACTACATGCAGACGATATGAAAAAAAAATGAATGTGGGAAACTTCAGTAATCAGTAATCTGATTTTTCCTTTCGAGGGTCAAGCTTGCAAATTTACACAAATGAAATATGGTTAGCTCGTTGTTTGTGGACATCAGCTCTACACATGTATCCGTTATTTAGTACGTATAATAGTACTTCCTAATGTAAAGGGGGGGGGGTGTAAGGGGTTTTCCGTTCTTTGGGAACCGGCTATTCATTTCACCATGAACTGTGAACGACGAAAATAATTTTTCGTGAACTGGGAAACCCCCCCCCCCCCTCCCCAATGTAGATGTCACAAATATCGTCATACTATGCACAATATAACTATATTAACCTGGTCGATGTGTGTTTAAGCCTATGTAAAACGTTGCAGCGGGCGGTGCCTGGGCCGCCTACCCGTGTGACACAGCGGCAGATTGGTTCGCCGTGTACGACGGATGTAAGAGCATGTTACGCCACACCATGGGGGACGGCATCAAGAACAAACACGACTCCCTCTGCACGTAAGTCCAAGATAGGGTCTTGGTGTCTTTATTGGGTGTTCCTGATTAAACACACACGACTCACCGCACGTAAGTCCAGGTGGATAGGGTCTCGGCGTCTTGGTGGGTGTTCATGGCTCCATCTTCCATGTGACAGAACACAAAATCGATCATTCTAGTTGGAAGAATAAGAAGATTTCAGGTGGATGGAGTCTTGGCTTTGTTTGGTCGGTGTTCCTGGCTCCATCTTCCATGTTAGAGCCCACGAACTTGACAATTCTAGTCGATTTTTTTTTAAACAAAAATATATTGCAGTAGATGGTAGGCATGAGCCATACGTGAGCTACGCTGCAAAACAATTGTTCGGAATAACATGGAAGACTGCACGTAAGGTCATGTGGATGGGGTCTTGGCTTGGTTTGGTGGGCATTGCTGGTTCCATCTTCCATGTCACAGACCAAGAAATCAGTAATTGTTGGAGAAAAAAAGCATTTGTTGTAAATGATAGCCATGAGCCATACGTGAGCTAGGCTAAAACAATATGTCCAGCATAACATAGAATTGCAATGGCGTTAATTGTGTTTATCGATTGAGCTGATCGCAATTGACTTGACTTGACATGTGATTACATACATTGACTTTCACATATCCTTATCTAGTATATTATGCTTCTATATTTTGTCTGTGCCTGACACGTCAATTGCACTCTGCTTTTACTTAACCTAAATTTTACTACGGTACTATGAGATGCGTACAAAATATGTCAATCTTAAACTTATCTTTTGCATCAAAGGAGTCACAAATGACGTCGACTGGTGTTACTATAGGTTGTGGTGATAATGTCATGAATGTGGATGATTATTTTTAATTGATTATTATTGATAATGTAATTATAACTGTAAATGTAACTATTATTAATCATTTAATTAAATGGTATTAATAAATAAATAAATGATTATTAATCATTTAATTAAATGGCATTAATAAATAAATAAATGATTATTAATAATTTAAACGATTATTATTAATAAATTAATCAATTATTATTAAAAAAATTAATCCATTATTATTGATAATTAAATCACATATTAGTAATAATTTAATATATTTAATTAATTATTAATAATAATAATGAAATATTAGTACTAATTTATTTAATTATTATTAATAATTTAAGTAGTATTAAGAATTTGACCATTATTAGTAATATAATTATTATTAATAATTTAATCATTATTAATAATTTAATTATCATTAATACTTTAATTAATTATTATTTAATTATTATTATTACTCAGCGGCACCATCGACCCGTTCGTCTCGTGCATGGAGGTTGCGTTCGTTGCCTGTGACACGGCCTTTCAAGCCAAGGTGACGAAGTGGATGGGCGAGTACAAGGCCAGGGTGTGTGACATAGATATTCCAGCCGAAGGGATCATCTACCGTGAGTCTCAACGCAACTGATTAAGAATACAGAGGGTGACTTCAACGCAGGGTTGGGTTTCCTGCCTTGCTTCACCACAGATTCATTTCGGGACACCATTAACCTTTTGCTCATGTTCCCACATTGAACTGTACATTATACAAGTATTTGACGGTAATTCATATTCTTAATCTATTCGATTGATTACTATATCGGTTTAAACACTATCACCATGATGATCACTGCGTCCTGTGTTGGAATGCGGACCCGCGCGGGCACATAACTTGTTCCATTTATTCACTCTTCATTTTCCTTCGACCAGTTTAGCGCACTCTTCATTTTCCTCTGACCAGTTTAGCGTTGCAAAAGCGGGTGCCAAACACCAATAGACCACTTCGCTAATCGTAGTTCCAATTTTGCCACCGTGAGGCGCCACTGCATGTGCAATGCATTCTGGGCATCATTTTGGTCTTTGCGATATGTCAAGATGGCGTCATCGCCTGACAACGTATTTTGCAGACATTTAAACATGAAATAGTGTCATCTATGTAAGGGAAAAGTTACGTGATCTGAATGTAAGTTAGATATGCTCATTAATTTTATACATGCCTCGCCTATACGTGGAAATATGGTATTTATCTCCATAGAAAAATCCAGATAACACCAAAATATTTCCCATAACTCTTTGCGCCAGTCTCGATTTTTCCAACATGGCGTATAATTGCGAAGTCGTGTATTGATTTGTTCTGTTTCCATGGTGCCTGGGCAGTGACGCACACCTTCGAGTGTTTGTTCAACGAGTCGGATTGTACGTGCGAGCCTCCTGTCGACATGTGCAACTATTGGTCGACATATGACGAGGTGAAGGTCTGCTACGACAGGCTGTACTCCACTGATCTCTTCAACGTCAGTCTCGCCACTAAGTCATTGGAGTGGGCTCAGCCATTGCTGAAGAGGTAATTGTATTTTGATAGTTTATGCGTGTCTAGTATGATATTGAATAATACCCCGTCCCACAACAGAAAAAAACATCTGTGGTATCCATATTTTATTTCATTTTTTTCTACATGAAGTCCGCCTTTGGTATCCAGATACCTGAAGTCCGCCGTTTGTAACCAGATACATGAAGTCCATCTTGTGTATCGAGATACATGAAGTCCACCTTGTGTATCCAGGTACATGAAGTCCGCCTTGTGTATCCAGGTACATGAAGTCCGCCTTTTGTATCCAGGTGCATGAAGTCCGCCTTTTGTATCAAGGTACATGAAGTCCGCCTTTTGTATCCAGGTACATGAAGTCCGCCTTTTGTATCCAGGTACATGAAGTCCGCCTTTTGTATCCAGGTACCTGAAGTCCGCCTTTTGTATCCAGGTACATGAAGTCCGCCTTTTGTATCCAGGTACATGAAGTCCGCCTTTTGTATCCAGGTACATGAAGTCCGCCTTTTGTATCCAGGTACATGAAGTCCGCCTTTTGTATCCAGGTACATGAAGTCCGCCTTTTGTATCCAGGTACATGAAGTCCGCCTTTTGTATCCAGGTACATGAAGTCCGCCTTTTGTATCCAGGTACATGAAGTCCGCCTTTTGTATCCAGGTACATGAAGTCCGCCTTTTGTATCCAGGTACATGAAGTCCGCCTTTTGTATCCAGGTACATGAAGTCCGCCTTTTGTATCCAGGTACCTGAAGTCCGCCTTTTGTATCCAGGTACATGAAGTCCGCCTTTTGTATCCAGGTACATGAAGTCCGCCTTTTGTATCCAGGTACATGAAGTCCGCCTTTTGTATCCAGGTACATGAAGTCCGCCTTTTGTATCCAGGTACATGAAGTCCGCCTTTTGTATCCAGGTACATGAAGTCCGCCTTTTGTATCCAGATACATGAAGTCCGCCTTTTGTATCCAGGTACATGAAGTCCGCGCTGCGCTGCATCCGGCACCGCATTGATTTCCGGAGCTCTCGTTGCGATGAGGTCAGCCGGATGGCGCTGGTCTGGTATCACCTCTACGCCCTGATGCCACCTGGCGTCGTGGTCACCTACTCGGACGCCAGGGCGCGCTGGAACCTGGTACGTCATTGTGACGTCATGCATCTATAAATAGGCATTCTACCATTGACGATAATTACAAATATTTTTTAGATAGACATTCTAATTCTAAGTCTTGATCATGTTCTAGATAATTAGTCTGGTCGTAATCATGTTTTAGATGCGCATTCTAGTCTTAATCATGTTTTAGATAGGTATTCTAGTCTTAATCATGTTTTAGATAAGCATTCTAGTCTTAATCATGTTTTAGATGGGCATTCTAGTCTTAATCATGTTTTAGTTTTAATTCCCAGTTTTAATCATACATGTATTTATCTCTAAGCATTTTAGTGTCATACGTAACAACATTAGGGCCAATAATATCATCCTAGCTTCAGATATGATAGACAGTGGGAGGCTATCTGTACTACGTCACATACATTGTGTGTAATCGTCCTCAACGAATAGGGGATTGTTTTCATGCCTTCTCACTACGTCTACCCCTTCCCGTTATCGCGATATGTCCTACATAGGTTACAGCGTCCTGCTTAAACCAGATTAAACCAAACCAACTAATTACTATTAAGTTAATTTTGTAAACAAAAATTATGTTAATTTCTGCACATTTTTTCATGTTAATTTGTTAACATTTTTTTAATGTTATTTTGTTAACGTGTTTTAATGTTAATTTAACATTTTTTAATGTTAATTTTTAGTGTTAATTGTATTATGATCACTGGGTGTTTGGTTTGGTGTGGTTTTCACGATAGGATACTGGTGTTGGCCCACGATCCACCGTGGCGGCCTTCGGGGACCCGCACATCCTGGGTTTCCGCCAAAACAAGGCCATCACGTGCTCCAGCCCGGGGTCGACTATTCTGTTGGATAACGGCGTCTGCAAAATCGAGGTCTACAACACGTATGCTTCTCCGGATCGCAACGGGTCCCCGGATCCCAACGCCCCTCCGGTCAGCGACGCTACCGGGGTTACAGAGGTGAGCTATCTGGATCAACAGGGGTCAGGAAGGGGTAAATGGTGACACGCGACACAGGCATATTTGAAAAATCGACATATGACATTGACACCCAAATTTCGACACTGAGGATCTGAAAAAGAGACATCGACGCGGATATTTGACAACAAAAACGACACTGAACGTCGTGAACAATCGACATTCGACTCGGAAAATTTAGAAAAATCGACACTGGCCACAGACCTCCAGACCCCTGTCAACAAAACAGTGTTCATAAAATACTAAGCAACTTCGGATCATGAATCCATCGATACAAGAAGTGGGCATTTCAGTCTCCAGATCACCAGGCTAGTATGAATAGTAATGAGTTCCGGATCATAATTAAGGAACATTAATCAATAGGTTAGGAGGTTAGTGCTGAAATCATCCTATCTCGCACGAGAATCACTGTCATATGCCTTTTCTCGCACGAACCGTCGTCAAATTTTAAGTGGTGACAAATCGAACCATCCAAGTTCTCTGAGCCCCCCCCCCCCGCCCCCGCCCAGGTCGCGAGTTTTCAGAGAGCACCCCTCCCCCCCCCCTCCCTTTTCACATTCCAAGATCCGCCCATGGAGACGTGTTTTTCACAGATTTGGTGTCACAATGGGCCACAGCCAAGTGAGTGCGACAAACATGAATAACTTTTCTGGTTGCAGATTGTGATCACGTTTAGAAACGACACGACTGGCGAGACCTTGGCCACATACGAAGCGTTCGACGGAAAATTGCCGGAGTCGTTCGTCGGCGGTAGAGACCTGATCAACCCCGGTAGGAGGAACAAGTCTTAAAGTGAAAATGCTTCCTGTCCAACGAAACGTCGGCGCCTGCATATATATATATATATATATATATATATATATATATATATATATATATATATATATCGCAGGACGGCTATAATTATATTGGAATATATGCATTATCATCTCAGTTATAGTGAAAATGGGAGGATCTAGCGGAATGTTTATGATTTTACTGGGCCCGCCTCGATAGCTCTGTGGGCTAGAACGCTTGCATTGAATGCTCTGGTTATCTGAGAGCCTAACGGCACGTGAATCGGTGGTTCGTGGCCATGTATGCGTGGTAATAGGATACAAATCCCATGTCTTTCTTCGCAAAGAGTAGGGAGTTACCTCCGGGGACATGGCTCCACTCTCCGTTCCTTCGCACATTGAGGCGATATGACCAAAAGTGGTTAAAGCGTACTGAATATACAACTAAACTATGATGTTATTTATAGGAGGATGGCATGAGGATCTGTTTGTGCCTTTATTACATGTGTTAGATATATGTGCTTACGTGGCACTCACACTGTTCCGTCAGCGCGACCCATTGTCATATGGGTCATATGACGTCATTGCGCACTCGTCACGGAGGCCATGGAGATATGGTTGTCACGTTGTTGTCCTAACATTGTTACCTCGTTTACATGTAATCTTGTAATCTCAATTTCCTCCCCGCCTCTTTAAATTTTGTTGTCACGTGGTCTTAGGTCTGTCGTGGTCACGTGGTCCTGGTCCTGTCGTGGTCACGTGGTCCTGGTCCTGTCGTGGTCACGTGGTCCTGGTCCTGTCGTTGTCACATGGTCCTGTCGTTGTCACGTGGTCCTGGTTCTGTCGTTGTCACGCGGTCCTGTCGTTGTCACGTGGTCCTGTCGTTGTCACGTGGTCCTGGTCCTGTCGTTGCCATACCGCCGCGGTGTGATCACGTGATCGCGATGTATCGTTGTCACGTGGCTGTTCTTGTCGTTGCCATGCATAGGTGTGGTGACGTCGCTATGACGATGCAATGACGTCATTTGTCCTCTCAAACACGTGAGTTGGCTTTCATGTCATTATCGGTGAACCACGTCGTTATTTCCGATAACGCCTTCTCTAGTGTTAACTTAACCTTGTTAAACTCCTTACCTTGAGCCGCCGTAGTGTTATCATCAGCATAGTTATACGTATCGGTTTCCGGGGAGGTGGAATACTAGCAGGTCATGCGTTAAACATATTATGCAGATGTGGGCCGAAAACAGAACCCAGTGTGGTGCTCCTTTTCTGAGAGAGAGACACCCGCTCCGATTATATCCTAGTTTTACCGCCTATAACGATGCAATGACGTTGTCATGGCAGATCTGAGCGTCAAAAAATGGAAGCAGGACTACATCACCATCAAGCACGTCTCAGCAAGCATTGCGATCATCATCGCCAGACACGAGTAAGTCCCAATGTCAGGAGAAAACGACACATTTTGTTATTAATTCTGAATTTTCGTTCTGAACCGGTAACATCTTTATTACTGTTGCTATGTAATTTTATTCCATGTATGATCTAAATACTAGAGTAAACCGTTTGGCGCTTCTCATATACGTTATTAAAACACAATGTAAACATGCCAACAGGCATGAACTAACCCAATCTAGAGCATATTTATTCATTCACGATGCATCGTCCCTGGAGATTCCTTGGCCCAGTTCAACAAGTGTGTTCACAAAAGCGGCGCAGAAAACCAATTCGTTTTATACGGTTTAGTCGTAGAATCACATATTATATCAGATTGGGATCGTAGCAAATTTAATTGTGGCGTTATATCTGCTGCAGGAAGTTTTACCCGATTCTAAGTGCTCGGATGCCCGACGCCCTCCTGGAGATGTCCTACGGTCTGTTCATCGACCCCTGCGAGGATACCATTGACATCTCCCCCAGTGAGTACAGACCGTTTTCAGCGTGGCGGACAGTGAGTACACACCATTTTCAGCGTGGCGGACAACGAGTACAGACCCTTCTCAACGTGACGGACAGTGAGTGCAGACCTTTCTTAGCGTGGGGGACAGTGTTTACAAACCCTTTTTAGCGTGGCGGACACTGAGTACACACCCTTCCCAGCGTGGCGGACAGTGAGTACACACCCTTTCAACGTGACGGGCAGTGAGTACAGACTCTTTTCAGCGTGGCGGACAGTGAGTACACACCCTTCTCAGCGTGGCGGACAGTGAGTACACACCCTTTCAACGTGACGGGCATTTAGTACAGACCTTTCTTAGCGTGGGGGACAGTGATTACAGACCCTTCTCAGCGTGAGTACACACCCTTCTCAGCGTGGCGGACAGTGAGTACAGACCATTCTCAGCGTGGCGGACAGTGAGTACAGACCGTTCTTAGCGTGGGGGACAGTGAGTACAGACCCTTCTCAGCGTGGCGGACAGTGAGTACAGACCCTTCTCAGCGTGGCGGACAGTGAGTACAGACCCTTCTCAGCGTGGCGGACAGTGAGTACAGACCCTTCTCAGCGTGGCGGACAGTGAGTACACACCCTTCTCAGCGCGGCGGACACTGAGTACAGACTCTTCTCAGCGTGGCGGACAGTGAGTACAGATCCTTCTCAGCTTGGCGGACAGTAAGTAGAGACCCTTCTCAGCTTGGCGGACAGTGAGTACAGACTCTTCTCAGCGTGGCGGACAGTGAGTACAGCCCCTTCTCAGCTTGGCGGACAGTAAGTACAGACCCTTCTCAGCTTGGCGGACAGTGAGTACTGATCCTTCTCAGCTTGGCGGACAGTAAGTACAGCCCCTTCTCATTATGGCGGACAGTGAGAACATACCCTTCTCAGCTTGGCGGACAGTGAGTACAGACCCTTCTCAGCGTGGAGGACTGTGAGCATGGATCCTTCGCAGCGTGGCAAACCTATGTCAGTGCCAATCTTATTTGTGTCCCGATAATCTCTGACCTCGTGCTACCTTACCCTATCTGTATCCCGAAAGTCTCTGGCCTCATGTTACCTTACCCTATTTGTGTCCAGATAGTCTTTGACCTCGTGTTGCCTTACCCTATCTATATCCCGATAGTCTCTGACCTCGAGTTACCTTACCCTATCTGTGTCCCGAAAGTCCCTGGCCTCATGTTACCTTACCCTATCTGTGTCCAGATAGTATTTGACCTCGTTTTGCCTTACCCTATCTATGTCCCGATAGTCTCTGACCTCGAATTACCTTACCCTATCTGTCACCAGATAGTCTCTGACCTCGTGTTGCCTTACCCTATGTGTGTCCAAATAGTCTCTGACCTCGTTTTACCTGACCATATCTGCGTTCCGATAGACTCTGACCTCTTGTTGCCTCCCATCCAGATCGCAGGAAGAGGGCATCTACTGAGTGCGAAAGCGCATGCGCGTCGTTTCCTAGAAACTACTACGACTACTGTGTCTACGATTGTGACGTCACGGGGGACGTCAATGTAAGCTACCTTCACAGTTCACATGCGTCTTTACATATGGGTTCTTCGTATATTCCCTATTTTTTTGTATTATATGACATTTTAACCAACCATGCATTGGCTATCATCCGATTGACGCCTGCAAATGCACTGGTAGCGTGCACCAAAGAAGTAAATAAGTTTTCAAATAAGGGTACATTATTGTAATGTTAATTACTACAAATGTCAAACATGGGAGCCAAAAAGCATGTCAGCAGCGACCACATGACGGCGTTCGAACATTTCTAATTTCATGACATATTGTGAAGCAATATTGACAATTTTGTACAAGCAATATTTATTTAAAGAGGTTTGCAACATTGACTTTTTTGTACCCCCCCCCCCTTCCCCCTCCGCCGCCCACCCCGGCAGTTGGCCACGGCTGCTGACGTCACCGCGGCGGAAGCCGAGCTCCTCTCCTTGGACATCGAGCTGGCCAACGGAGCAGCCAGCGCTCAGCCAATCGCATGCGCGGCCACGATGACGTCACTGGTGCTGTACGCCGCCAGCCGCCTCCTCTAGGCACCGGGCGACGAGATGATTGATAAACTGATGGCAACAAGGATCTTTACACTATGAAAAACTTCACGTATGAATGGAATAATCATTCTTACTTGATGATGATTGAAGCTATTTAATTAAGTAGTGAGATATATTTTGATATGTTCTTCGGGAATGGCAAAGACAAAATATTTTTGCTTTATTTTTATTTCACATGCTTTGGTCACGTCACGCAGATACAACGCTAGCTGTAGATGAAGGGTGACTTTGGGCGCCATTTTGTGTGATAAGAGATCTCGTTTGTCAGGTGCCTCCGGGCGTTTGATGCATCTAGGCACTATGAATACATTAATTGTTTACTGCAGCAATGACGTCAAAGGGAATCTGCAGTCAATGTCACCAACATACATTGTCTACATTGTCTAATACTGATTTTCACTGTGATAACGTTCGATCATTGAATGTTCAGCGAGTGGATCTGTTTGTGCAGTTATGATCTTGCTTAGCCTGTGATACACCTGTATAGGACTCTCCTGTGATATAGCCCGAAAGGGTGTGAGATAATAATTTGACGATCTCTTAACTTGACAGGGAATGTTTTTATCTGTTAGAAACCTTGTTGTCCTTATATGTTGTCAACATTTACGTACACAGTCATTCCGTCCTAATGTGTAGTGTATCTTTTGTCTTATATTTTAAAGCTATTCAATTTTACCAGTTTAAGCAATTGTTGGATGTTATATTCTTTTCCTGATGGCATAACGCTAGTTATATAGAGGGCTCTTCATCTGTTCTGTCCTTGCCACGACAAATAAAATCATGAACGAAACAAAAGGGCTTCACCAATGTCTATGTAATTGTCTGTGCAAACGTTCTTGTTTACAATGTTATAAAAAACAATATACGGACACTGTTAATGCTAAGCTGACGATAAATTATTTACGCCAAAGCAATGAAATGTCATGATATTTGTTAGGAACAAAAATGATATGCATTTAATACATAGATTATCTTTTATCTACATCGGATATCATTTCGACTTCGTGAGGAAACGGGGAAGGGAACGCTTGGGTGTTAGCTCTCTACCCGCCATTGGCCATTTAATGAAAGCCGCTCCCACGACCGTGTTCAATAGTTATTTGTAGCGATGTAAGTTTAACCCTCCACCCCCCGGGGCTGGTGGGGATGGGGGGGGGGGCACCGACGGTTATTCCAGGTATATATGGGAATGGGCCAGCTGATTGAGATCTCCGGGGGCGGAAATCAAGGAGTAATATGCGAAGAAAGTATGAAGCATTTTTAGTCTCAGATGGACACATTGAGAGAAAACCGTGTGGTAATGATCACTGCCTTAGGCTACCCGAGCAACATTATGTCCCTGAATATCACCATCAGATACTCAGTTTCTCATAACATTGGTGTCGGTTACAGCAATGTGTTCCTGTTTTGCATTTAAAAACGTAATTTTTGCCTGAGGAGAGGGGAGACCACACCCCCTGGATCCGCTCCTGCATTTCATCATGGTGTATGCCTTGCCGCTGTGTATCGGTTTCTGGGAGGTATCACTCCCCTCAGACGTACCCGTGACGTCATATCCGCTTGTTACTAGCTGGGGATCGTTTCGATTGGTCGTTGCGGCAGATTTCTCTCCACTGAACAACGTCGACTGCGCAGCTACTGCGCCGCAGACGTGGTAAGGTAACACGCGTGAGGCGACATAGAGCGTCCTTGCGGTGATCTGGCGCTATCGACTCTACCGGAAGTACCATTGGTTGTCGCACCATCACCAACTTACGGTCTGTCGACGCTAGGACTTGGCGCCAGATACGGGTGTTCATCATCGTTGTCGTCACTTGGAAACCTTGTTTGGGGTCCGGACGGCGCAGGCGTAGGGTTGGTCTCCGTGGTACGCCAAAAGGCGGCCCACAGCCGGATGAGTCGGTTGTTGCCATATCGCTGGACGCCATCGCTCCCCTCGCGGCGCGCGATCTCTGCCCCCGTCGCCACGGCGTACGGCGAGACGACGGCGCTGCTGGGACGCGAGACCACGTGACTGTCATGGCCTATCTCTAGGTACCCGGATGAGGGTGGGGTCCCGTGGTTCCAACGGGCACCGTCGCCGTTCGGTAAACCTCGGCCATTGTCGGCTACGTCCGGTGACGCCGCGAAGGTTGTTACGGCGTACGGAGAGCCGTCCATAGCGCTGGGAGGTTTAAGGGTTGATCCTTTCTTCCTCCTCCTATTGACGAAGAGAAAGATTGAGATCAGATCGAGTGTCGAGGTAAAACGATGGTTCTATAATATGGCGTCATATTACAGTAAGATTTGGTAGCAAGACTTAAACCAATTATCTCCCCGAAAGTGTTTGTGTCTAGATCATAATTCTTATATTTAAACACGTAAACAAAGGGCATGTTTTATGCATGTCTGTTGGATTCCATATAGTTTAACATATGAAAAAATGACGGTATCAGGAACATCGACATTTAATTGCACTAAGGGCCTTAACGACGAGATAATCATGGTGCACGTGACTGATCATACCATACGTCATTTCTGGGGTACATTAATAAGTTAACTACTAACCTGAGCATGACGACAAGAATCATCACAACCACTGACAGAACGCCCATACCGCCAGCCAAACATCCTATCAAAATTTGGTTTTCTGTCGACATGTGAGATACGTATTTCCTTAAGAATGACTTTAATACATTGCAAAAAAAAGTGCTTACAAACATTAAAAGATATGAAACCTGCGACGCGATGAAGTCGTTATCACGGCCTTTGAAATCGTAGGCCTTATGGATTATATTTAAATTATAAACGCAAACCAATGCTGAGATGCGGAGACATAGCACCGAAAATGGTAATAGTTATGAAGTAATTTGAATCTAGATTGAAAACGGCCCAAATGGGACGACAACAAATAAAACTACCCCTGCAAACGAACAACAGTAATATTCTGCTCACCTTGCAGAACAAGATCGGTCTCAACTGTCACCGTGACGTTGTCATAAGCCACCGACGACGTTGCTGCTGTTCGCTGGTTGCTACGGTCAGTTGCCAAACTAGCACTTTGTGGTGATTGCGATGAGTGAGGTGCCGCAGGTGTTTCTATTGGTTTGACTGACAAGGAGAGAATCAACAACACTAAACATCATGGTAACACTACCGTTAATATTTAAGGTCACGTTTACAATATTCCAAAATTCCGAGAACACCAAAATTAAAGTTCAATGTAGCGAAAAAAAACTGTAAATATACCGGATATAAAGTTGTATGTAATAAGCAACCTATATATCGGTGACCAGGTGGGTTCCGTTGTTATCCCACCTTGTTCACATATGACGTAGTCAAGGCTGTCAGTGCAGGGTCTGTCACCCCACAATGAACCTTCTCTGAGGTCCGCATTGAGACAATCGTTCAGACTTGCCGAAGTCCCTTGACCAGGGACCCAGAAAAACTCACTTATCTCCATCTCTGTTACATCAGCTGTAAAGACATTGAAATAGTTAGATTCTCGATGCATGACTTTAGATATCCATTAGGGACACCTACACAAGAAAATGATGTGTTGGTACACGGTAATATGTTAAAGTTGACACCAGACGGTATCGAGTCTTCGCACCGGTAAATATTTAGCGATTCGTCTACAGAAACCTTCTCATGCACTCGTGTACGGTAGATTGCGTTCCGCTTGGACAACGGAAAATTACGGCAAATTTAACTATCCGAACCATCGTTCATGCTAAAAATATTGAAATGAATATAATCGAAAAAATAGGGGCGGTTCACATTGGGCGTGGCACCCGCATTACGACGGGGGGCGCAAGAGTTAAGGGGTGAGGGATCCCTCTATGCTCGACAAGGCCGGGTCTAGACCCCATGCATCCCCCTCCCTCGCTCCATCTGCACACACACGCACATAGTAATAGCTTCAATTGTGCATTTTTTCTTTGCCTTCATGTTGAGTACGTCGCTTACCGGTCAGCCAGACCCAGGGGTTCCTGTAGACACCCACCCACAGCGTGTGGGGGGTCTCAGGGAGTAGCTCCTGGAACAGTCGAGGGTCTGTGAGGTGGCTGTAGGCCAGGTCCCCCTCGACTCCGGGGGGTCCAGCACTCCGACAGTGGGCCCTACCCTCGTACCACGAGCCTGTCTCCCGGGTTGCCACTTGGAAGCACTGGTCATCCAGAGATAACCATCCATCCTCACAGCGCCCTGCAGGGAGACAGGAAATACGTGCATTGGGACCCGACCTTTATTTAGATGTACAATGCGCGTTCTATAATCATGGTTACCCTGACAACATATCCTATATGTAGCTACGTGTGAAATGCGTTTAAGCTATGAACAGCAGGCGATAATTGATATAAAAGCCGATTACTTTATTATTTTCATTTAATATGTTCATTATTTTCCACGATTTTTTATTTTGACTCCCTTCATAAACCACTTACTTTTAAAAGCCGCCTGACTTCATAAACCGAACACCTCTATATCCAGTAACTGTTCTCCTTGTAAACTGATCACACTGGGATGGAAAACGGAGATAGATATTGTATCATTTTGGATAAAACACAATGCATGAATGAACACCTACCAGAGGTTTGTTGATGTTGACAGAGACTAGGCGCCGTTGTGAACTCGGTATAGATACAAGGTGCAGCCATGAGATCAAATGTCATATCCGGGTCTCTACGAACCAGTTGAGAGCAATACCTTCCAGGGTGGTCGTGAATTTCATCTGGAAGATGGGAATCAATGGTACAGGAGAACAGGTGTCAATTGTGTTATCAATGGAAGATAAAGAATACTCAAAGACCCGATTTGTAGACTGCTGTAGATTTAAGCGCAGACTTATTTTGTGTCTTGGCACTTCATGGATACGTCGATCAAACAGCAAATGTATCTTATTGTATATATTTTATGGCAATGTTTGTTTTGGGGTATTGCTATACTTGAGTGAAACGACGATAAAAACTGTTGCAGTTCGAACATGAAAACAAAAGCAATGGCGAACCGACAATTCTACATGTGTGTTGTGTTAAAGAAATGGAGGAACATATTAATTGCACTTGAGGGGTTTAAACTAGCGGGCACTAAATCCCACAGTCCACGATGTATTATGTCATTGTATCAGTCTATCTTACAACTGAGAGTTGAGCCCGTCGCCCGCCAGGTGACGTCTGTAGAGCGTCGCCCAGCTATCCAGGCTTGTCTGACGCCATGGTGGAAGGGGCCACTGACATTCACTAGCGCACCTTGGGCCTGCGAGTCCTGCACAGTGGCCAAGCGGAGTTCTCGTTTACGACAGAAGTCGTCCGCCGAGACCCAAGATACGGCCCCTATAGGGGCGTACAGCCGGAAGCAGTGGGCGCCACTTCCGGTACTCGCCGTGCATGCCTCAGCGATGACGTCATCGACATTGTCCCCCATTTCTCCCAGTGTTATCCAGGACGCTGAAACCAAGACACATTCAAGTCGTGTATTTTGGCAAAATGTACATTGTAATTTGGGTACAGTCAAACCATTGGTCCATTAGTGCAGGGGACGAATATTCCTAGATGAAATTTTTGACATTCAGATTGAAATAGACAAAAGGACAGACTGATAGATAGTCGTCCATCTGCATAGTGAGTGGCAATAATATATCGAACACAATACAAACTTCTAGATCTCGCTCGGCCTTGCAGGGTTTGTATAAGTGACTTTAAGTTAGCGCCATTATTGACACAGCCATCAGACGACGCACCTTCGTGGACAGATAAACTACAGGGGGTTCTTAATTTTCGTCATTAAAATTCTAATTAACAACCTGAATGAGTACGTCATTTGCTCACAGCCAGTACGCTGACGGATCCCAGATGGGCGTCCCCCTGTCTCTTGTGTAGTCATCCGGGAGAAAGTCGCTGATCCTTCTAATATATTCCCAGGACTGCCGGATGTTTTGCCCGTAGAGCTTGAGAATCGTCTGTACATATGTTTACGGTATGAGTGAGGAACGGGTTCATATTGTTTCATACTGACATCCCCCCCCCCCACCGACACAAAAGGTAAAATTCTGAAGGGCAAAGAGGAAAGGACAAACATCATATATGTTTATACTTGTATAATTTGTATGAGGCTTGTAAACAGGATAAATAACGTCACAATTTTGTTGTCATAACTTTTGCCCGTACGTTAACCATTTGTTTTGTTTTACGTTCGTCGGACGCTTGTTGATGTAACTAATATACCGGACCCTACTATAGGCACATTGAATTTAAACGCGAACAATTGGGTGAGCTCATGACACGCTGTTGCTGACATCGCGGATTCAGACTATCGACCCAGTCTAGACACACGTCGACACACTCATATATATTACATCTGGGTCACGTTAAATCTACTATTACAAGCAAATTTGCCAACTTGGGGGAACGCACTGTTCGTCGTAGAATTCCGGTCTATGGTCGAAGCATTGATTTCCATACATTGACGACCATGGGGGATTGAGGGGGGGAGCATCTTTCGGGAAAAATAATTTGTAATACCGAAGAAGGACATGCGAAGGGGGCGAAGTCACAACCCTACGATCAACGCTTAAATTTCTCACTGGCTGAGCCAACAGGGCTTCATTATCAAGCATATGCCCAATTCATAACCGGTTCTTATTCACGCTTTGATGCCTTACTTCGCCCGACGCTCGATTTAGGGCCGAACCTCCTTCGAGGTACGTATACTGCCTTTCAAGTCTGCGACGCGACCCGGTAATGATCAGTGGCGTTTGTACGCGTCTGGCTCTGAATTAATCAAACCATTTCCCACCAAAATTGTTGTAATAACCCCGTTAAGCTATGGTTCTGAAGCCAAATAGGGCTTTATTCTAATTACAATTTGTTTATGTATCCTCAATCACCTGTCATCATTAATGGTCACGTCTTAACTTTCAGGCGGTTAAAAGGTAAAAGGGTAAACAGATGTAAATCATGCACGTTTTTAGTGCCAACGTAAACTACACCGGACAATGGCGCTCCCTCGCGCCCCCCCCCCCCCAGATAAACGAGCTGTGTGACCCCCAAACGTTCTCCAGGACCGTCGCCCCGCATGACGGGGGATCGAACCCCGGACCCGTTAGTGTGAAGCTCAGCGTGCTACCATCCGAGGTACGGAGGGTCCTGGAGTGTGGGTCAGACTCTGGTACGGGATGTAATCCAGCTTAAGTACACATCCTGCTTGAATCCGAACAACGTCTGAAAGAATATAACTAGTTCGGCTTCTCTGTGCCTGTTGCTGGAGCACAGGCCTCAATATAACTAGGTCGGCGTATCTGTGCCTGTTTCTGGAGCACAGACCTCAATATAACTAGGTCGACTACTCTGTGCCTGTTGCTGGAGCACAGACCTCAATATAACTAGGTCGGCTTCTCTGTGCCTGTTGCTGGAGCACATACCTCAATATAACTAGGTCGGCTTCTCTGTGCCTGTTGCTGAAGCACAGACCTCCATATAACTAGGTCGGCTTCTCTGTGCCTGTTGCTGGAGACACAGACCTCACGATAACTAGGTCGGCTTCTCTGTGCCTGTTGCTGGAGCACATACCTCAATATAACTAGGTCGGCTGCTCTGTGCCTGTTGCTGGAGCACAGACCTCCATATAACTAGGTCGGCTTCTCTTTGCCTGTTGCTGGAGCACAGACCTCAATATAACTAGGTCGGCTTCTCTGTGCCTGTTGCTGGAGCACAGGCCTCAGTGGCGTAGGAAGACTGTTTGCGTCAGACGGTATCGTCTAGTCGCCCCGTTGCAATATTATAACTTCACTGTATCGAAGCACAAGTCATCAGTAAACTACGAAATGGCTCACTAGAGGGCGACACCTGGTTACGGTCATATAGCGCTGGAGTGGTGGACTGGCGGACTGGTGGTTAGCGCTGTTGCGCTTTGAGGAGTGAGGGGGTCAGCAAACAGGCGGGATGACCAGGGGTGAGAGGGGGCGGGGGGGGGGGTGGATATTTTGATGTTCCAGGCCGCTTTGTGATGTGCACATTAAGGCTAGATTTAGCCACGAAACCTCCCGCAACAATGCAATGCTGTGGATTGAAACTTGTCTCAGTGGCGAATGTCAGGCTTCGAACACACGACCTGTTCATGTGCGGTTCATCCTGGGAACCGACTGAGATAGGGAGGACAGCTCAAGAATATTGATGGCCCAACAAGAGAACAAGCTGCATAGTTTGGAGTGGCGGAGGGGAGCGGTGGGCAAGGGGGGAGAGCGGTTAGGGCGGAGGCGGGGGTGGCAGCATGCGCCCTGCCCTTAACGATGGATTTGTGTGTGCAAAGGGGCGGACGGACCACAAACATCCACTTTACACGGCGGTGTGTCATTGGATTGTGCTACATAGAGCGCCCCCAGCCGGGTACTGACACCCATGATGAACTTAAGGCTGAATTGGACATTTTGGTGTTTTATGCCAGCGTTTTGCACACACAACACAGACCGATGAATCACCTCAGCGGAAGCCGCGGTTAACGGTACAAAGCTCAGAGCGCTATCGTCATTTATAATGCAATGAACTTTTGTCCAGGTATACGTAAAGCAAATAACGGCACTGACAAACCTGATATGATACTCAACACTATAATAGGTATTCATAGTGGAGATTCAAACATTTATTAATTGCTGCATATGCTCATGGATTTACGAACATGGTGGTTAAGGTATTACTTCAGCCAAACATGCATTGCAGTGGTTAAGGTAGTACTTCAGTAAGCGAGTGTATCAATCACAAAAATACACCCCCACTTTGGACAGACCGCACTTACACTAAGTATATGAGTAAATAGGGAGCGACATAATTAGTTTTACATTCAATGTAGTAAGGGGGGTAAAAGTCACGTCGACTCAATGTTTTTTCATTTTGTTTTATTCTAAATTAAGAGTTATTTTAAAAGCGAATATATTGAAAACGTCGATGAATACAATAACGACTACGGCATAACACACTACTGGAGTGGTGTACAGGGGTTTACGCCCATTTTGGCCGCGGGAATACATGGTTGGGCATACCAGGGTCCGATGAGCTGGCTGCCTGCCTGGAGTAGCGAGACAGGGTCCCATTCCCCAGCCACATATGAGGCCTAAACCCACTTCCCCTTGATGCTTCATACTTCATCCACAGTCAAATTATCCAGCGGTTAAAATGGACCGCGGTCAAAGTATGCCTGCACGTGTACAAGGGCGTTGCACTCACCTATACAAAGGGCGCCAAGAAGGGTGGTTCGGTGACACGAGATCCAACCCAGTGTTGCCATGGTGATGGTACCTCCAGCCAGCTGACGAGACGTCATGTTGGGTCAAAGCTCCGGAAGGACACTATCCGCCAGTGTCCTACCGCGAGTGACAGCCGACCGAGTCCTGTGTGAGCTCCAGAAGGAGACTATCCGCCAGTGTCCTACAGCGAGTGACAGCCGACCGAGTCCTGTGTGAACTCCAGAAGGACACTATCCGCCAGTGTCCTACAGCGAGTGACAGCCGACCAAGTCCTGTGTGAGCTCCAGAAGGACACTATCCACCAGTGTCCTACAGCGAGTGACAACCGACCGAGTCCTGTGTGAGCTCCAGAAGGCGACTATCTGCCTGGATCCTACAGCGAGTGACAGCCGACGGAGTCCTGTGTGAGCTCCAGAAGGACACTATCAGCCAGTGTCCTACAGCGAGTGACAGCCGACCGAGTCCTGTGTGAGCTCCAGAAGGACACTATCCGCCAGTGTCCTACAGCGAGTGACAGCCAACCAAGTCCTGTGTGAGCTCCAGAAGGACACTATCCGCCAGTGTCCTACAGCGAGTGACAGCCAACCGAGTCCTGTGTGAACTCCAGAAGGACACTATCCGCCAGAGTCCTACAGCGAGTGACAACCGACCGAGTCCTGTGTGAGTTCCAGAAGGACACAATCCGCCAGTGTCCTACAGCGAGTGACAGCGGACCGAGTCCTGTGTGAGTTCCAGAAGGACACAATCCGCCAGTGTCCTACAGCGAGTGACAGCCAACCGAGTCCTGTGTGAACTCCAGAAGGACACTATCCGCCAGTGTCCTACAGCGAGTGACAACCGACCGAGTCCTGTGTGAGCTCCAGAAGGAGACTATCTGCCTGGATCCTACAGCGAGTGACAGCCGACTGAGTCCTGTGTGAGCTCCAGAAGGACACTATCAGCCAGTGTCCTACAGCGAGTGACAGCCGACCGAGTCCTGTGTGAGCTCCAGAAGGACACTATCCGCCAGTGTCCTACAGCGAGTGACAGCCAACCAAGTCCTGTGTGAGCTCCAGAAGGACACTATCCGCCAGTGTCCTACAGCGAGTGACAGCCAACCGAGTCCTGTGTGAACTCCAGAAGGACACTATCCGCCAGTGTCCTACAGCGAGTGACAACCGACCGAGTCCTGTGTGAGTTCCAGAAGGACACAATCCGCCAGTGTCCTACAGCGAGTGACAGCGGACCGAGTCCTGCGTGAGCTCCAGAAGGACACTATCCGCCAGTGTCCTACAGCGAGTGACAGCCAACCAATTCATGTGTGAGCTCCAGAAGGACACTATCCGCCAGTGTCCTACAGCGAGTGACAACCGACCGAGTCCTGTGTGAGTTCCAGAAGGACACAATCCGCCAGTGTCCTACAGCGAGTGACAGCGGACCGAGTCCTGCGTGAGCTCCAGAAGGACACTATCCGCCAGTGTCCTACAGCGAGTGACAGCCAACCAATTCATGTGTGAGCTCCAGAAGGACACTATCCGCCAGTGTCCTACAGCGAGTGACAGCGGACCGAGTCCTGCGTGAGCTCCAGAAGGACACTATCCGCCAGTGTCCTAGAGCGAGTGACAACCGACTGAGTCCTGTGTGAACTTCATAAGGCCAGTGTCAGCTCTCAGATCGAGTCTGCCAGTATAACTGTATATAATGATATAGGTTACCGTGTATTTCTATTCAGACACTTACCCGGAAGTTCTTGCCTCGATCACGACAGCAAGTTTTCTGACTGTCTGGCTTCGCCAACATTTATGCTTGTATCATGGTGCGTGGGGACTATGGGTGGGTGGCGAGTGTGGGTATTACGGGGGTCGAAGGAGTTGAACCCAATCTTACCCTGATTGTCACGTTTTAAACGCAGTGAGTTTGCCGGTCGAGTGGGGCGCAACCCTTTCTCTCTCTTGCTCTCTCGCTCTCAGTGATACACCTATTGTCACGGACAGTGTACTTCCCATTTTGCTTTCATTCAGCCAGACCTCAGTGCTAGCAGCCTTCACGAACCCCCACCCCTCACCAACCCCCACTCCTCTCCAGCCCCCACTCCTCACCAGTTGCCACTCCTCTCCAAATCCAATCCTCACCAGCTCCCACTCCTCGCCAGCTCCCACTCCTCGCCACCCCACTCCTCCCCAGCTCCCACTCCTCGCCAGCTCCCACTCCTCACCAGCTCCCACTCCTCTCCATCCCCACTCCTCACCAGCTCCAACTCCTCGCCAGCTCCCACTCCTCGCCAGCTCCAACTCCTCGCCAGCTCCCACTCCTCGCCACCCCACTCCTCGCCAGCTCCCACTCCTTGCCTGCTCCCACTCCTCTCCACTCCCACTCCTTACCAGCTCCCACTCCTCGCCTGCTCCCACTCCTCGCCAGCTCCAACTCCTCGCCAGCTCCAACTCCTCGCCAGCTCCCACTCCTCGCCAGCTCCCACTCCTCGCCTGCTCCCACTCCTCTCCACTCCCACTCCTCACCAGCTCCCACTCCTCACCAGCTCCCACTCCTCTCCATCCCCACTCCTCACCAGCTCCAACTCCTCGCCAGCTCCCACTCCTCGCCAGCTCCAACTCCTCGCCAGCTCCAACTCCTCGCCAGCTCCCACTCCTCGCCAGCTCCCACTCCTCGCCTGCTCCCACTCCTCTCCACTCCCACTCCTCACCAGCTCCCACTCCTCGCCAGCTCCCACTCCTCGCCACCCCACTCCTCCCCAGCTCCCACTCCTGGCCAGCTCCCACTCCTCGCCACCACACTCCTCACCAGCTCCCACTCCTCGCCAGCTCCCACTCCTCGCCACCCCACTCCTCGCCAGCTCCCACTCCTTGCCTGCTCCCACTCCTCTCCACTCCTACTCCTCACCAGCTCCCACTCCTCGCCAGCTCCCACTCCTCGCCAGCTCCCACTCCTCGCCTGCTCCTACTCCTCTCCACTCCCACTCCTCACCAGCTCCCACTCCTCGCCACTCCCACTCCTCACCAGCTCCCACTCCTCGCCTGCTCTCACTCCTCTCCACACCCACCCCTCACCAGCTCCCACTCCTCACCAGCTATCACTCCTCTCCACCCCCACCAGTTACCAGCTCCCACTCCTCTCCAACCACACCCCTCACAAGCTCCCACACCTCACCAGCTCTCACTCCTCTCCAGCTCTCACTCCTCTCCACCCCCACTCCTTACCAGCTCCCACACCTCTCAATCCCCACACCTCACCAGCTCTCACTCCTCTCCACCCCCAGTCCTTGCCCACTCCCACACCTCACCAGCTCCCACTCCTTGCCATCCCCACCCCTCACCAGCTCTCACTCCTCGCCAGCTCCCACTCCTCGCCAGCTCCCACTCCTCGCCAGCTCCAACTCCTCGCCAGCTCCAACTCCTCGCCAGCTCCCACTCCTCGCCAGCTCCCACTCCTCACCAGCTCCCACTCCTCACCAGCTCCCACTCCTCGCCGGCTCCCACTCCTCTCCACTCCCACTCCTCACCAGCTCCCACTCCTCGCCTGCTCTCACTCCTCTCCACACCCACCCCTCACCAGCTCCCACTCCTCACCAGCTATCACTCCTCTCCACCCCCACCAGTTACCAGCTCCCACACCTCTCCAACCACACCCCTCACCAGCTCCCACACCTCTCCAACCACACCCCTCACCAGCTCCCACACCTCACCAGCTCTCACTCCTCTCCAGCTCTCACTCCTCTCCACCCCCAGTCCTTGCCCACTCCCACACCTCACCAGCTCTCACTCCTCTCCAGCTCTCACTCCTCTCCAGCTCGCACTCCTCTCCAACCACACCCCTCACCAGGTCCCACTCCTCTCCAGCTCTCACTCCTCTCAAGCTCCCACTCCTCTCCAACCACACCCCTCACCAGCTCTCACACCTCCCCAGCTCCCACACCTCTCCACCCCCACACCTCACCAGCTCCCACTCCTTGCCATCCCCACCCCTCACCAGCTCCCACTCCTCTCCAACCACACCCCTCACCAGCTCCCACTCCTTGCCATCCCCACTCCTCACCAGCTCCCACTCTTCTCCAGCTCCCACTCCTCGCCAGCTCCCACACCTCACCAGCTCTCACTCCTCTCCACTCCCATTCTTTGCCCACTCCCACACCTCACCAGCTCCCACACCTTGCCATCCCCACCCCTCACCAGCTCCCACTCCTCTCCAACCACACCCCTCACCAGCTCTTACTCCTCTCCAGCTCCCACTCCTCTCCAGCTCTCACTCCTCTCCAGCTCCCACTCCTCTCCAACCAAACCCCTCACCAGCTCCCACACCTCTCCACCCCCACTCCTCGCCAACTCCCTCTCCTCCCCAGCTCCGACTCCTCTCAATCCCCAGTCCTCAACAGCTCTCACTCCTCACCAGCTATCTGTCCTCTCCACCCCCACTCCTCGCCAGCTCCGACACCTCACCAGCTCTCACTCCTCACCAGCTATCTGTCCTCTCCACCCCCACTCCTCGCCAGCTCCGACACCTCACCAGCTCTCACTCCTCCCCACCCCCAATCCTTGCCCACTCCCACACCTCACCAGCTCCCACTCCTCGCCACCCCACTCCTCTCCAGCTCCCACTCCTCACCAGCTCCCACTCCTCTCCAGTTCCCACTCCTCACCAGCTCCCACTCCTCGCCAGTTCCCATTCCTCTCCACTTCCACTCCTCACCAGCTCTCATTCCTCTCCACCCCACTCCTCACCAGATGTTACTCGTCCCCATCCCCACTCCTCACCAGCTGTTACTCGTCCCCATCCCCACTCCTCACCAGCTCCCAGTCCTCTCCAAGGGTCGCCCCGGTAGCTCAGTCGGCTAGAGTGCTCGTCTAGAGTGCGCTGGTCACCTGAGAGCCTAACGGTACGTGGATCGCTGGTTCGAGCCCTGCTGCGGCCATGTCTGTGTGGTCGCAGGATACAGATCCCATGTCTTTCTTCGCAAATCGTAGGGGGTTACCCCCGGGGACATGGCTCCACTGTCCCTTCCTTCTTCCATTGACGCGATATGACCAAAAGTGGTTAAAGCTCCTGAATGTGCAACCAAACAACTCCTCTCCAGCCCCAGTCCTCACCAGCTCGTACTCCTCTCCACCGCCACTCCACACCAGCACCAACTCCGCACCAGCTCCCACTCCTCGCCTGCTCCCACTCCTCTCCACTCCCACTCCTCACCAGCTCCCACTCCTCACCAGCTCCCACTCCTCGCCACTCCCACTCCTCACCAGCTCCCACTCCTCGCCTGCTCTCACTCCTCTCCACACCCACCCCTCACCAGCTCCCACTCCTCACCAGCTATCACTCCTCTCCACCCCCACCAGTTACCAGCTCCCACACCTCTCCAACCACACCCCTCACCAGCTCCCACACCTCACCAGCTCTCACTCCTCTCCAGCTCTCACTCCTCTCCACCCCCACCCCTTACCAGCTCCCACACCTCTCAATCCCCACACCTCACCAGCTCTCACTCCTCTCCACCCCCAGTCCTTGCCCACTCCCACACCTCACCAGCTCCCACTCCTTGCCATCCCCACCCCTCGCCAGCTCTCACTCCTCTCCAGCTCGCACTCCTCTCCAGCTCGCACTCCTCTCCAACCACACCCCTCACCAGGTCCCACTCCTCTCCAGCTCTCACTCCTCTCAAGCTCCCACTCCTCTCCAACCACACCCCTCACCAGCTCTCACACCTCCCCAGCTCCCACACCTTGCCATCCCCACCCCTCACCAGCTCCCACTCCTCTCCAACCACACCCCTCACCAGCTCCCACTACTTGCCATCCCCACTCCTCACCAGCTCCCACTCCTCTCCAGCTCCCACTCCTCGCCAGCTCCCACACCTCACCAGCTCCCACACCTTGCCATCCCCACCCCTCACCAGCTCCCACTCCTCTCCAACCACACCCCTCACCAGCTCCCACTCCTCTCCAGCTCCCACTCCTCTCCAGCTCTCACTCCTCTCCAGCTTCCACTCCTCTCCAACCACACCCCTCACCAGCTCCCACACCTCTCCACCCCCACTCCTCGCCAACTCCCTCTCCTCCCCAGCTCCGACTCCTCTCAATCCCCAGTCCTCAACAGCTCTCACTCCTCACCAGCTATCTGTCCTCTCCACTCCCACTCCTCGCCAGCTCCGACACCTCACCAGCTCTCACTCCTCACCAGCTATCTGTCCTCTCCACCCCCACTCCTCGCCAGCTCCGACACCTCACCAGCTCTCACTCCTCCCCACCCCCAATCCTTGCCCACTCCCACACCTCACCAGCTCCCACTCCTCGCCACCCCACTCCTCTCCAGCTCCCACTCCTCACCAGCTCCCACTCCTCTCCAGCTCCCACTCCTCACCAGCTCCCGCTCCTCGCCAGTTCCCATTCCTCTCCACTTTCACTCCTCACCAGCTCTCATTTCTCTCCACCCCACTCCTCACCAGATGTTACTCGTCCCCATCCCCACTCCTCACCAGCTGTTACTCGTCCCCATCCCCACTCCTCACCAGCTCCCAGTCCTCTCCAAGGGTCGCCCCGGTAGCTCAGTCGGCTAGAGTGCTCGTCTAGAGTGCGCTGGTCACCTGAGAGCCTAACGGTACGTGGATCGCTGGTTCGAGCCCTGCTGCGGCCATGTCTGTGTGGTCGCAGGATAAAGATCCCATGTCTTTCTTCGCAAATCGTAGGGGGTTACCCCCGGGGACATGGCTCCACTGTCCCTTCCTTCTTCCATTGACGCGATATGACCAAAAGTGGTTAAAGCTCCTGAATGTGAAACCAAACAACTCCTCTCCAGCCCCAGTCCTCACCAGCTCGTACTCCTCTCCACCGCCACTTCACACCAGCACCAACTCCGCACCAGCTTTCACTCCTCACCAGTCTCCACCCCTCACCAGTCTCCACCCCTCTCCAGCCTCCACCCCTCTTCAGCCCCCACCCCTCACCAGCCTCCACTCATCTCCAGCCCCACTCCTCTCCAGCCCCTACCTCTCACCAGCCCCCACTCCTCTAAATCCCTACTCCTCACCAGCCTTTACTCCTCTCCAGCCCCTACCTCTCACCAGCCCCCACTCCTCTAAATCCCCACTCCTCACCAGCCTTTACTCCTCTCCAGCCCCCCCCCTCTCACCAGCCCCCACTCCTCTTCACCCTCACTCCTCACCAGCTTCCAATCTACACCCCCACTCCTCACCAGCCTCCACTCGTCTCCAGGCCCCACCCCTCACCAACCAGCACGCCTCTTCACCCTCACTCCTCACCAGCCTCCACTAATCTCCAACCTCCACTCCTCTCCAGCCTCCACTAATCTCCAGCCTCCACTCCTCTCCAGCCCCCACTCCAGCTCCGACACCTCACCAGCTCTCACTCCTCCCCACCCCATCCCTCACCAGGCCCCACTCCTCTCCACCCCCACTTCCATCCTTTACCAATACATATCCTTCTCTCGCCTCTATAAGCTATTATTAAGATACACTTAAAGTTATTTAGCATAGATAAATAATTTGAAAGTTTATTTAGGCCAAAATATATCAGGACATAAAATGTTACGGCATGAAAATTGTTTGACCTATTTCAGAATGAAAAGTGACTCCTGAAAAACAAAAATTTTCATTGCTCATACTTGGAGAATTGTCCCCTGCCGACACCAATTTACAACTTCGCACACATACACACATCAAAGTTTACATGTTTTATTGTCATGCAGTAATTACTTAGTTATCACATCCTGGTCTGTGTAGTCAAGATGTACATGTGGCCAAAGCGGCGTACTGGAAAGGTGTTTGAGTCAACTGACGACAGATGGGTGGGGATGGGCATAACCTGGACATAGCCTGCATGACATTGCCATTTATCTATGGCAGATACATCGTAGGAGACATAATGCTATTGGGTATAAGGATTACTGATAACGACCATCAATGGCAAGGGTGATTAGAGCCAAAACACTCCGTTGTGGCCCTGAAGTGTATGTTATAGTAAGCCAGGCGACATCCTCGCTGCTTGGGGTGTCTAAGTTGGTTGCTGCTTGTATATTCAGAACGCTTTAACCACTTTTGGTCATATCGCGTCAATGGGAGAAGGAAGGGAGAGTGGAACCATGTCTCCGGGGTAACCCCCTACTCTGTGCGAAGAAGGACATGGGATCTTTATTCTGCGACTACACACACATGGCCAGAGCGGGGCGCGAACCACAAATCCACGTGCCATCAGCAAGTTTGCAAGTTTGTCTAAAAAGATAATATTCCCCATCGCTATCGGGTGGACACGCATAATTGTTGTAAGGTACCGGAATAACCGTGACAGCAATAACAAAGACGCGACTGCTACAATGATTGCCCAGTTTAATGTCGAGTATATAGAAAAGAATAGTCATCTGACAAACATACTTACTGATAATTAGTCTATTCTTTAACTCGCAGTATATGGATAAATAATGTAGCTTACCTTTATATATGGCTACGGCGTATGACACACGACCAATATCATTAATATGATGGTATATTTGTGTAACACGTATATAACCAGATACCAGCCTGACCACTGGCCGGCTCCTCGGTACTTCATAATATTACATGTTATCGGTTACAGCAATGAGTTTGTTATATTGTAATTACTGATGTCTGTAATGTTATCGGTTATTAGTACGGTGACTGTCACTTTTTGTCAGCTATTCACATTAATAATTCTGGGTTGAGTCACAGAGCAATAAAGATGTGTCATTTATAAAACTCTCATCGTTGTGCCTTCAATATATACGTGGACAACAGAACACCGGTCACCATGGGGAACGCCCTCGTCATATACGTGTCGGTTATTAGGAGGTCCCCCCAGCTGTAGGCTTGACGTCATATCCGCTTGTTACTGACTCGGGATCGTTTCGATCTTCCTTGCGGCAGACTTCTCTTCGATGAACAACGTCGACTCGGCAGCTACTGCGGCGCAGACGTGGTAAGGTAAACGTCTGCACACGTGGTAAGGTAACACGCGTGAGGCGATATAGAGCGTCCCTGTGGGGATCTGTTACTAGGAATTATACCGGAAGTGCCATTGGTTGTCGCGCTATCACCAACTTCCGGTCTGGCGACGCTTGCACTTGGCTCCAGATACGGGTGTTCATCGTCGTGGTCGTCACCCGGAACCCTTGTTTGGGCCCCGGGTGGCGCATGCGCAGTGTTGCCCTCCGTGCTACGCCAGAGTCGGTTGTTGCCCTGTCGCTGGACGCCATCGCTTCCCTCGCGGCGCGCGATATCTGCCCCCATCGCCACGGAGTACGGCGAGACGACGGGGCTGCTGGGACGCGCAGCCACGTGACTGTCATGGTGTATCTCTAGGTACCCGGATGAGGAGGGCGTAAGGTGATTGTCTTGGCCCATATCTCGGTTCCCGGATGAGAGCGGCGTCACGTGACTGTCATGGCCGCCGATTGTGACTGGGCAGTTTCCGGCGTCGACTTTGCTGCGGTGATTCCTTCTGCTAAAGACGCACGGAGACACACATTACGAAGCAGCCGCGACAGCAACCTATTACGTTAATACAAACTATTCCATAGTTTATTTACTTCATAAAGGTATATTAATCTAATAAATAACATGTAAACAAGGGCAAGGAATATGGGGGGGGGGGGCGGACCGAGCACTGTTGGTAAGCAGGATGAGTAACAGAGCAACAGGTCGTGTATTCTTTGCCCGGCACCGGCATCTATGGCATGCATCAACCAACCCCCATTTAAACCAATAACAACAGCTCCGGGAACATGTACAACTTCCCCCAGATGACGCATACAACGCCCTTGTGGCCCTGACGGCGTACAACCTAACCCCACAGGACGCACAGAACGCCCTTGTGGTCCTCACGGCGTACAACTTACCCGCATAGGACTCCGAGAACCACTGTCGTGAGGAGCAGGATCCCAAGGACCGCAGAGAGAGATATGATCAGGGTCATATTAGTACCTGTGAACCATCAAAAATACACCAAAAATACCCATATCAATAATACCCATATCAATAATACTAAATCAATAATACCCATATCAATAATAACCATATCAATAATAACCATATCAATAATAGCCATATAAATAATACCCATGTCGATAATACCCACATTCATCATTATCACGCAATTAATGAACAGTATGCGACAAGAATATGGATGAAGATGACGAAACACGTGAATCAATATGGTGTAATCATCAACATGATAAGAATTTAATGTAAGCAGCCGATATGTAAAGGAAATGAATATCGCATATTTTGAGTGAAATGTCAATATGAGTGAACGAAAGATTATTACGATCGATAAATCAGTATTTAATAGTATGCATTGATCAGTGTGTGATAGTGTTAATCAACATCACAGGCAGCATTGTCATTGTGAAGTATAGCGGTATAGAGGTTCATACCTTTAAACTTGTTATTCTAAAATAGACTATGCTGAAGAGATTTATTACTTATCTAAAAGTATGTAGAGCAGCTATTTACCATCGGTGACAGTCGCCATGTCCCCTGCTGTCGGGGTCACATTGTCATAGAAACCATTAGAGACCAGACAAATGGCGTATCTAAGGACCCGGTTGCATGACGTCATCATCCACATTGCTGACGTCACATTGAGAGCGATGCACTCGGCCTCGGCCTTGACCTCGGCTTCCTGCGTGCCCCAGGATGTCCACGTCACCTCCTCCTCCGTGTTATCTGAGACGACAAGGCGTTGTTGGCTTTATCTGCTACAAATCTACCACAATTGTAATAATACATGTTAAACTAATGTATAATTTAGTGAAATTAAAAACGCTAAACAGATGATCATTTGATATTGCAATAGGACTTTATAATGGATCTTACAGCTAATTAAAGGTTTAGATTCAAAAACCATGAATTATTACATCAAACTTAAAATTCTAAATAATCGGAGAGACGCGCTGCATGGGAGAGGCCAAATGAAGGATGTTCAGCCCCTTTCATATCATAACTGTATTCCGAATTCGCGTAGTACCATTGTGTCATCGGCTGGGCCAGACGTTTATAATCACCGTTTCGTAGATAGCAGGTTTTACTGTGAGTGAGTGAGTTTATTGATCATTCAGGGCCATCAGGCCCAAAGTACATATCAAAATAACAGTAAATAAACGTAAACATGTGCAATTTACCAATAATTTTAAATTTCTGATGGTCACTCACTTTTAATTTTATTTAAATTTAAATTTACATATATGCGTCTTGTTTCCATGGCTTTAAATATATAACAATACAAGTTTTGGTTCGCCTGAGCATCATGTGAAGACAATAATGTAACACATTTTTGAAATGTTGGATTTTTCCAATATGTACTGTCTATATAATGCTGTCTTGGCTTTAGGTAATATGCACAACAGAGTAAAAAATGAAATTCATCTTCAATAACATATATTTGGTGTTGTTCGAATGTAGTTATATATCAATGGATAACAATATCGGTAATACACAAATAGTCAAATAGCTTGAAAGCTGATTCTGCTGGTAAGCCGTCGAGTTGAACCGATGTGAATCACTGTGACAACTGTTAATTGCTTTGTTTGCTTGCGACCACGACAGTAAAGAGGAGGATACAATACCTTAATATTTATATCCTGGGACCACCTCCACTTGCTGTCTTTATCTTTGTCATATTTATAGACAACCCCTAGTTTAAACAAAATAATCCAATGACATCTATCCTTTTTATTAATCCCCCAACACTGTCACTGTGTTCCCTGATGTTCGCGTACATCAGGTTCATAATATTCGGGGGCTCCTCGTCGACAAATACACCCTTACAGCCATGTTCTTTTAACTCGGTGACCAATTAATCCATATATAAGGCAACGGTGAATGGGCTTAGCAGACAGTCTTGTCAAAATAATCAGTGATGCCATTTTCACAATTTATAGCTGTCTTTAGCTGATAATTGATCGACCTAAGAATAGTGAAAGCTTTCTCATGGACGCCCTTTCGAAGGAGACGATACATTAGTGCTTGTTGCGGAATACAGTCAAACGCTTTGAGAAGTCCGCGAATAGAACATAAAGCGACCTTTCGAACTTTGTACGTATGGGTGATTCACTACCAGATGGAAACACTGTTCCATGCTGCTTCTACGGCATTCTTTACCGAAAAGGAAAGTCTGATCGCCCTCCGCCCCCCTCCCCTTCAAGCCATGAGAGCGAGAGGGGTGGACAGGGGGGAGGGGGTGGCGACAACGACTCAACAATAAAAGTATAGAGCTGAGAGATCGTATCACTTAAAGGTACGGTATTTTTAAGCACATTTTCAGTGCACCATCAGGTTCTGAAATATAACGAAAATCTACTAACTTTCCAGAAACCAAAACCAAGGTCGCCTGTGCAGCCCGACCCAGATAGACACGTCGTTGACGTTGAGGTCGACGTCAGATGGCACCACCTCAAACCTCGCCAGGTCGCCACCCAGACCCAGGCAGAAGTTGCGCGCCTCGTACCACGTGACTTCGCTATCATTGCGGCAGATAGAAACTCCGGTGCCTGCAGAGGTCGGTATCGATGTCTGGTTGCATGACGCAGGCCCCGCCGGTGGAACTGCTAAGCGTCGTGAGAATGCAACTTATAACTCAGCTATAATATAGTATTACTGTATGGAAATTAGTAGGTTTCATTGAATGACATCATAACATGCATGACAAGATTTGGGGCACAGCCCCTTGCATTACCGGTGGTCCATTCAATGTGAATAAAGATTGCATAGTTTGAATACGTTTAAATTCTACATTCCGAGACACCTCCTTGACATAAATGACATGCAATTTTTCGGAATGTTATCATAGACTAATTAAGCTTGAGGATGACGAAGTCACTAAATCCAACTGAACAATCAAAGGAATTTGGATGTTTACGTTCCCGAGTTGGCCTAATTTTTCCTGGAATGCGATTCACACTGCAAACCGACTCAGCAGATACAATATATAGATCTGTGAAGGTTGTATTTACGGGTAATGTTTGCACACAGGAATCTGGCAATACGGTCGGCGCAATTGGTCTCCGTGTAGTTTCCTAGGCGGTATGAGCCACAGTCACCCCGATCGTCCGGCAGGGGACGAACTACAATGGAACACTGGTCGCTACGTTTTACACATTCAAAATCGGTAATGGGACCCTTAAAACTGTGATCAAAATTCCGATGTTCAATCGTATGAGCTATCGGGGCTTCATTAGTGAATGGTGGTGTTTGAATGCGCCTGTTCAGACGGTCCGCTTCTATATGATTTGAATTTAATGATTTTTTGAATGAAAAACAACTGTTATGCTAGTTTAATTACAAAAATAGTAAACTGACATGCATGCATTAGCCTCTGTTCTATGAACCCGGTGGCGATTAAATTGAATCATAACTGGCCCAACAAAATGTAGAAATGTCAAGTTGGACGAATACTCAACGTACTATATTGGTTGACTGTGATACATACAATATGCACATTTGGCGTAGAAAAACGTTTCTTATGTTTACTGTGAAACGGTCTGGATGAATCCGCTCTCTATCGAAAGAGAAAAATATATCTCTCACCGAAGAACAATCACGTCATCTGTGTATTCTAGCCACTCACCAGGGTCGCCACTGTAGCTGTCTCCGCCGACCCACTGCCAACCTTGGGAGTCTTGCCTCCGCCGCCCGCCGACCCAGACCAACTCCGAAGGGACGCCGGGCAGGACGAAAGTCTCCACAAAGAGGCGAACATCCGGGCTGTTCAGCGCCGCCAAACTCCCCACATCCGGGTAATTGCGCTCGCAGAGACCTCTGGCGGCGTCCCAGGAACCATTCGTCGCCTCCGCGAGGGGCGCTACCGTGTAACAGTGCGAAACGCCCTTTGTTACGAGACATTTTGCAGTGGCGCCATCTGGTGGGTGCTTTTGGGTGTGAGCTACACTCGTATGGGTGACGACAAGGGACACGAGCAGGATGACACGACTGACGATCAGGGTGGGCTCCACAAGTACATGCTGGTAGCTGATCATACTTCCACCTCTGAACTGAAAATAACACGCGGCAGATAAAAGAGGGAGATAAACAGATTGGGAAGGAGAGGTCACACAACCGGTCACGTATGCCACACAACTCGTCATGTATGTCACACAACCCGTCACGTATGTCACACAACACGTCACGTATGTCACACAACTCGTCATGTATGTCACACAACACGTCACGTATGTCACACAACACGTCACGTATGTCACACAACTTGTCATGTGTGTCACACAACACGTCACGTATGCCACACAACTCGCCATGTATGTCACACAACCCGTCACGTATGTCACACAACTCGTCATGTATGTCACACAACACGTCACGTATGCCACACAACTCGTCATGTATGTCACACAACTTGTCATGTATGTCACACAACTCGTCACGTATGTCACACAACTCGTCACGTATGCTATACAACGCGTAACGTATGTCACACAACTCGTCACGTGTGTCCCACAACTCATCATAGATGTCACACAACTGGTCTTGTACGTGACACCACTCGTCATGTATATCACACAATTCGTCACGCATGTCACACAACTCGTTATCTATGTCATACAACTCGTCACGTATGTCACACAATTCGTCCCGTATGTCAAGCAATTAGTCATGTATGTCACACAACTCGTCATGTATGTCACACAACTCGTCACGTGTGTCACACAACTCATTATAGATGTCACACAACTCGTCACGTATGTGACACCATTCGTCATGTATGTCACACAACTCGTCACGTATGTCACACAACTCGTCACGTATGTCACACAATTCGTCATGTGTGTCACCCAACTTGTCATGTATGTCACACAACTCGTCACGTATGTCACACGATTCGTCACGTATGTCACACAACTCGTCCCGTATGTCATGCACCTCGTCACGTATGTCACACAATTCGTCATGTATGTCACACAACTCGTCACGTATGTCACACAACTTGTCATGTATGTCACACAACTCGTCAAGTATGTCACCCAATTCGTCACGTATGTCACACAATTCGTCACGTATGTCACACAACTCGTCACGTATGTCACACAACTCGTCATGTATGTCACACAACTCGTCACGTATGTCACACAACTCGTCACGTATGTGACACAATTCGTCACGCATGTCACACAACTCGTTATGTATGTCACACAACTCGTCATGTATGTCACACAACTCGTCACGTATGTCACACAACCCGCCACGTATGTCACACAATTCGTCACGTATGTCACACAACTCGTCACGTATGTCACACAACTCGTCTCATCCTAACTATTATGGCCGCCTCGGGTTGCCATAGTGGCATGAAATAACAACCAAACGCATAGGGCTATAAAGTCTCGTTTGCTTAGACTTCCGGTTTACTCATTTTGGGGACAAACAAGCGAAGCACGTGTTCGGAACGATCGGGCCGCGAGACTTCAGTTTTGGGGACAAACAAACAGACGTGTGCTATGTTGAAGTATAGGCAGCTATAAGTCAATTTCTTTCCAGGTTTATTCTAAAGACTATGAGTACCATTTCACTAAACATGGCTATGAGAGATATACGTTAAAATATTTGGAGGCGATGAAGCGCAGAACTTTGGGAATATACAAGGAAAATCCGTCTTCAAAACACTCGAAAGCTAAAAATAACGTTCTAAATTTAGCCCTGCACCCGGGCTTTCGCAAGTTCACCAAACAGCGAGTGACGAGTGTCGCGTGCCCCCGCGGTAACAAAAATGGCAAGAGCAAGTGATCGACTTAACCATTCCGCTGTCAAGATGTGCAGTGCATGGAGCAACAACACACGAGTGCGTCATTAAACCACATAGTAAAGATAAAATAAGACCAGTTGGATGTTTTCGTATCACTTTTGGATCACGAAAAGGCCAATTTTGTAAGTTTTCTGTTTGAAGCGTTGCGCCAACGTTGTCACTGGGGAGAATCCATGTGACGTCATAATGCCTCGTTGTCTTAGGAAACGCACAAAAACGTCTCTCAGTCGTATTGTCCCGTCGTAACAAATATTCGTCATTGTGATGGCGCAAACGAATAAAAAATATGTCGTCTATCCGTTTTGTGAAGCTATATTTCTTAAATATTCTTAATCATAGCGCCAGGCCTTCCGCAATGGACCCACCCCTCGACGCCAGGCTTTTGCGCAGGTAGTCTGGTTCCCAGTCTCTCTCTTTGCGTAACATACACGTCACCCCTACGTCACAGATAGTCAGGATACCAGTGTGCGCAGAGATCCTAAACTCGTTCCGAACACGTGCTTCGTTCGTTTGTCCCCAAAATGAGTAAACCGGAAGTCTAAGCGAACGAGATTTTATAGCCCTATTGGCGTATAGGCTGCACACACGTCGTGCTGCACCTGGTTACAGGGACATATGCAACACACCAGGAAGTATAAGCGAAGTCTGCCGTCGTTGACAAACATTGAACGATTTTTTAATCTTAGTGTTTGTTGTAAACGTAAAGCAGAAAGTCAACAAAACACGTACGTATCGCGGTAGTCATTCGGGCGGATCTAGGAATTTGCTAAAGGGGGGGTTGCTCTCTGAAAACTTGCGTCCAGGTGGGGGAGCTGTGATCTCCCCCTCCTCCTCCTCCTCCCCCACCCCCCACCCCAGACAGATGCTGCGAGCTGCACCTACAGGCCGGTTCCCAGCCTACTCGTTTCGCGCCAATAATGAGTGAGATACGTGCATAATACAAGCTGAGTCAGTTTGTATGACACCCCCCTTAGCGCAACTCGCCGAAAATTTGAGACCCAGCCAATGAGAATGTGATGAGGTCGACCGAACCACGCACCCATGCCATCCGCATGCATGATTAAATACGTCACAGATTAATTGAACAGTCCTTATCCTGGCCAAACATTAGTAAATGAAACACTATATACAATGACAGAAATAATTAGTAACCTTATAACCCTGATATACGACCATATTTTAGGCACTACTTGACGGTATATACCTTGCTACGCAAGACCTATTGGTGTGTAACCGGGGCAAGTCGCGTTACTTAGGTGAGACCTTGTGAGCGGCTGATTATCTTGAAGAAAGGCTTGCCAGCTACGTGCAATACATCAGGGGCCGGTTTCATGTAGCGGTCATAACGCAGTTTACGACCGTGCACGATCATAGCGCCATATCTCGGTTTTATAAAGCGATCATAACCTCTTACACCTAGTAAATTGTTCATAGTGGCGGTCTTAACTTATGACTGCTGCCAGTCCCAGCGCTGGGAGCCATAGCCCGGCGACCGGAGCCATAGCCCGGCGACCGGAACTATGTCCCAGCGCTCGGAGCCAAAGCCCGGCGACCGAAGCCATAGCCCGGCGACCGGAGTCATAGCCCGGCGACCGGAACTATGTCCCAGCGCTCGGAGCCAAAGCCCGGCGACCGAAGCCATAGCCCGGCGACCGAAGCCATAGCCCGGCGACCGGAGTCATAGCCCGGCGACCGGAACTATGTCCCAGCGCTCGGAGCCATAGCCCGGCTACCGAAGCCATAGCCCGGCGACCGGAGTCATAGCCCGGCGACCGGAACTATGTCCCAGCGCTCGGAGCCATAGCCCGGCGACCGAAGCCATATCCCAGAGCCATAGCTCGGACCCAGAGCCCGAGCCATAGCCCGACGCCAAATTCCGGAGTCATAGCCCCGAGCCATAGCCCGGAGTCATGGCCCGGGGCCATAGCCCGGAGCCATAGCCCGGAGCCATAGCCCAGAGCCATAGCCCGGAGTCATGGCCCGGAGCCATAGCCCGGAGCCATAGCACAGAGCCATAGCTCGGAGTCATGGCCCGGAGCCATAGCCCAGAACCATAGCCCGGAGCCATAGCCCAGAGCCATGGCCCGGTTGCGATTTGGGCGTCAATGTCAAATGTCGATTTTTCAAATATGTCGCTGCCGCGTGTCACCATATACCCCTTTCAGACCCCTTATGATGCATCCACGGCATCAGATTCGATAAGGTACTGCCCATCATGTGGAATCATATGACAGTTACAACCAACACCTACCGCACGGGTTGGCGCATGGGAGACCAACCACATCATCCATCTGATCCCTTCCATGACTTCGGCTACTCCAAGCGAGTTGCTATAGTCAGCCCTGTCAGCTGGGTGGTCGGTCCGTGTATATACCGTCAAATCGTTTTTCGTCTTCCCCACTCAAGACTTAGTACCATATACCGTTTCAAGTGCCACTGAACGAAATACCGAATGAAGTACACTGTCGCGTAATGACACATCGTTTTTCGTTTACCGTTTTGGAAAACGAAATACGAAAGTTGTGCCGACTGGAAGGTAATCCGTAACTAAGCATAACTGAGAATTTAACAATCTAGACAGTGTTTCTTCATTGTATTTCACTCATGAAATTCAATGCAAAACCTCTCGGATATTACACGTGGCGGATTCAGCATAGGGCGTATCAGGCGTACGGCGTATGGCGTAGGGCGTAGCCATTCGATTTAGTCAACTGAAACACTAGTCAAGTGTTTCTGAAAAAGACCAATGCTGAATAATTCCGGGGACAGCGGAGATGTGTCCTGTGTAAAAGTAGTTAGATCAGGAAGTTTGAAAATAGCCGAATACCTTGAAAGAGTCGACGGGTTAGAGAAAAATAAGATCCGCATATTGACCAAAACAATCAAGCTACTTGCAACTTTGTATCGTTTCTTTCGTCAACGAGAACGCTACGGAATAAAATAAGAAAAATCAAAGAATTAAGCCCCATACGAACACTATCCGCCAGTGTCCTACAGCGAGTGACAGCCGACCGAGTCCTGTGTGAGCTCCAGAAGGACACTATCCGCCAGTGTCCTACAGCGGGTGACAGCCGACTGAGTCCTGTGTGAGCTCCAGAAGGACACTATCCGCCAACGTCATACAGCGAGTGACAGACGACTGAGTCCTGTGTGAGCTTCGTAACCCCAGTGTCAGCTCTCAGATCGAGTCTGCCAGTATAACTGTATATATAATGATAGAGGTTACCCTGTATTTCTATTCAGACACTTACCCAGAAGTTCTCGGCTTGATAACGACAGCAGGTGTTCTGACCGTCTGGCTTCGCTGACATCTATGCTTGTATCAGGATGCGTGGGGACTGTGACTGGTGGGTGGTGAGTGTGGGTATTGTGGGGGTCGAAGGAGTTGCACCCAATCTGGCCCTGATTGTGACGTTTTAAACACAGTGAGTTTGCCGGTCGAGTGGGGCGTAACCCTTTCTCTCTCTTGCTCTCTCGCTCTTAGTGATACACCCATTTCACACACATTGTACCTCCCATTGTTCTTTCATTCAAACAGACCTCAGTGCTAACAGCCCTCACCAACCCCCACCCCTCACCAACCCCCACTCCCCTCCAACCCCCATTCATCACCATCTCCCACCTCTCGCACTCCCACTCCTCACCAGCTCCCATTCCTTTCCACCCCCACTCCTCACCAGCTTCCACTCCTCTCCATTCCCACTCCTCACCAGCTCCCATTCCTTCTCCACCCCACTCCTCACCAGCTTCACTCTTTTCCACTCCCACTCCTCACCATCTTTACTCCTTTCCACTCCCACTCCTCACCATCTTTACTCCTTTCCACTCCCACTCCTCACCTGCTCCCACTCCTCTCCACCCCCACTCCTCACCAGCTCCAATGTCTCGCCACCCCCACCCCTCACCAGCTCCCACTCCTCTCCACCCCCACTCCTCACCAGGTCCCACTCCTCGCCAGCGCCCACTCCTCTTCACCCCCACTCCTCACCACCCCTCCAGTCCTCTCCAGGGGCCGGCCCGGTAGCTCAGTGGGCTAGCTATGCACTTGCCTTGAGTGCTCTGGTCACCTGAGAGCCTAACGGCACGTGGACCGATGGTTCGAGCCCCGCTTTGGCCATGTCTATGTGGTCGCAGGATAAAGATCCCACGTCTTTCTCACTTCCTTCTTCCATTGACGCGATATGGCCAAAAGTGCTTAAAGTGTCCTGAATACACAACCAACCAACTCCTCTCCACCCAAACTCCTCACCGCCCCAAGTCCTCACCAGCTTGCACCCCTCAACATTCCCCACCATCCTTCTCTCGCCTCTCTAAGCTATTAAGCTACACAACGTTATTTGGCATAAATAAACGATTTGAAAGTTTATTTGAGCCAAAATATATCAGGATATCAAATGTTACGGCAAGAAAATTGTTTGACATATCTCAGAATGAAAAGTGAATCCTTTTTTTTTTTTTTTTTTTTTTTTTTTTTTTTTTTTTTTTTATATTTTTATTGGCTTCAGTGGTATACAAGAAAAAGCGAGAACATCAGGGAAGGCTTGGCATGGTTCATAGGATACATAATTGTCTATTACATAATATCGTGCAAGGGCTGCACTAATAGCGTTTTGTCTAGTTTACTGATTTACAGATTTACAGATTTACATATGGGTCAACACAAAGCGCCGAGACGGTTTGCAAATTCCCCTAATCGATCATTGTTTCTTGCTATTCGATACTCTAAGTCAACGTATACTCTTAATCGTGCTAAAAATGTCTTCAAATCCGGGAATCTTGAATTACATTTGCAAGAATATAGATAATGTTTTCCCAACATCAGGACAAAATCAATGGTTATATCTTTAGCACCAAATAGGATATATTTCACATCGTACTCTATCAAAATTCCCAATCTATTTCCAAGCCAAAGGTACACAGACTGCCAAAATGTCTTTACAGGTTCGCATTCAACAAAACCATGCATCAAAGTGTCAATTTCTTCATTACAAAAACAACATAAATCACACTCCCTTAGACCCCATTTGTATAGCCTTTCGTTCGTTGATAAGATACGGTGGAGAAACCGGTATTGGAATTCTTGCAATTTCACACACTGTGTTGTTTTAAGTAACTTTTGAAAAGAAGCTACATATTCGGTCTCTGATATATCTATATCAGCTCTCCATGCTTGGAATGGGGTCGTCGGTACTGTGGCAATTTTACTAATGAGACTCTTATATACAAGTTTACTAACATGTGTTGCTTTTATATATTTCTGAAATCTCGTGCAGGTCTTAATGTCTGTACCAAATGCCAGCCAAGGTTTCCACTTCTCTGTAATGCTGTGTATAATACCATAATAATGTAACACATTGATATTACTTCCATACTTTTGGCAAATATGTGGATACGACAGGAAAGAGCCTTGTTCATCACAAAGATCTTTGACAAAAAGTATCTCCAATTTCACCCAACTATCATAACAAATAACCTTATTATTAACTTTTATGTGGGAATTATACCATAAGACCTCTTCTGGTACATCAACTATATCGTCTAGTGTGCAAAAATGAAATTCACACCAAGTTTCAATAATTTCTCGAGTGAAGGCGCTAGTTATATTTGTATAAAAAGGGATAGTTTTTAGGTCTTTAGCGTCCAAATTACATCTCCAGAACAGTTCGCCTATAATGCCAAAGTAACTGTGAACAAATATCCCACACGATTCATTACTGACAATACGTTGTACCCATGCAATCTTAAGTGATTTGCTTTTAATTGTAAGATTTGGGATATATATACCTCCAGTTTGCTTATTGTTATACAATACAGTTCGTTTGATCTTTTCCGGTTTTCCACTCCATATAAATTTGAATATTTCGTTTTGAATAGTTTTTAACATCATACCGTCTGGCGTTGGCAATATCGACATCAAATAAACCAATTGGGATATCGCGTACGTCTTAACGATGACGGCCTTACCAAACAATGTAAGGTATCTTTGTCTCCACATATTGAGGAGCCCAGTGAGCTTTTTGAGAACTCCATTATAGTTTTCTCGTAACATTGTTGCTTTATCTGTATATATTTGAACCCCGAGTGATTTTACTGGGCCCTTCGTCCAAACAATGCCAGATTCCGGTATTAAAACTTCAAAATGACTTCTGACTTTTCCAATAGGCAATATAATAGTTTTTTCATAATTAACTTTCAGTCCGGACACTTTGTAGAAATAATCGAATAGATCAAGGACATGTTTTAGCACATCTACAGAATATATTAGCATTAATCCCAAGTCATCTGCGTATAAAACTATCTTAAATTCTCTATTTTGGTATATAATCCCTTTGACTTTTGGATCCTGACGGATGTTATTTGCGAAGACCTCGACTGCGATAATAAAGAGGTAAGGGGACAATGGGCATCCCTGACGTAAACCTCTTGAAATGGCAAAGGAATTGGTTGTCCAACCATTGTTAATCACGCTGCTACGTATCTCATTATAAAGTATTGTGATCCAACGTTTAATTGAATTTCCAAAGTTAAAGTATTCAAGACTTTTTTGAGTGTAATCCCAATCTAGTTTATCGAACGCTTTTTCAAAGTCGACAGATAAGTAAATAGCTTCTATGTCGTATTCCTCTGCTGCATCCATTAAATTAAGTAATTTAAATATATTTTCACCAATATATCTTCCTTTCATAAAACCCGTTTGGTCTTTGTTAATCAGCGCTGGTAATTTTGCTTTAATTCGATTTGCTATGCACTTTGCCATAAGTTTATAGTCGGCGTTTAACAAGCTGATCGGGCGCCAATGTTTCAAATAAGCACTATCTTTACCTTCTTTTGGTACCAGTGTTATGATTCCTTGTCTCTGAGTAATAGATAATTTGCCTTCTTGGTAGCTTTGGTTAACCGAATTTAGCACGAAGGGCTTAATGTCCCCCCAAAAGAATTTATAAAAGTCAGAGGGCAAGCCGTCTGGGCCAGGAGATTTGTTATTTTGGCACGTGCGCAACGCTTCTGTGAGCTCATTTCCTTCTATATCTCCTTCGATATCGTCTCTCTCGTTGTCTGTTAATGAAGGATGGGTATTTTCAAAGAAGGCTGGCTCAATGTTTTGGTTTACGTTTCCACTATACAGGTTCGTATAAAAAGCCTCTAGTTCGTTAAGGATGTATTCTTTACCTTGTCTTTCAGACCCATCGGCTTTTATCAATCTGCTTATGACTTTTTTATTATAATTCCTCTTTTCTAAATTCAGGAAAAATTTGGTAGGTTTTTCCCCTTCTTCATACCAGGTAGCTTTACTTCGTATGATAGCTCCCTTTGTCCTAGCTGCCAGTATACTATCCATTTCTTCTTTCACCAATTTGATATCATCTGATACCCCCTCCTCTCCGTCGATTAGTCTTTGCTCTAACCTCTTTAGTCTTCTTTCTAATACTGTCAATATATTTGATTCAGATTTCTTTTTCCTTATTGAATACTGTATAGTAGCCACCTTTAAATTATTTTTCATAGTATCCCATAATAGCATATCATTAATCGGCCCCTCAGTATCCACCGTCTCTAATATCGTGTTTTTCACGATTTGAATATAACTAGGGTCTGTTAGAAGAGAACAATTAAATTTCCAAAGACCTTTTCCTTTCTGGCAAACGCTAATAGACATCGTAACTATCACCGCACAATGGTCGGATAAAAATTTAGGTAGTATAGAGGACTGCTCTGTTAAATTAACTAAATTCGTTGATATAAGGAAAAAGTCTAAACGAGAAAATATTAGCTCCGGGTATCTGGTGAAATATGTGAATTCTCGTCTGTCTGCGTGCTGTACTCTCCATATATCGACCATATCATATTCCTGCATATATGTTTTAATTGCGATTCTTGAATGAATATTCATATGGTCTTTTTTGCCACCTTTTTTGTCTAAATCTCTGTCCAGAATACAGTTAAAATCACCCCCAATAATTTGATTTACCGAGGTTGATTCTTCTCCTAATATATTAAACAGATTTAAATAGAAATCAGGGTTATCTTCATTTGGACCATAAATATTTACTAAATTTAATCTCATGTCTCTCAACATCAGGTCTAATATTAGATATCGTCCGTTTTCGTCTCTAGTACAAGAATACAATTCAAAAACATGTGTCTTGTTTATTAATATGGCTACTCCCCGGGAATTGCTTGCGCCGTGCGAAAAGTAGATTTCACCTCCCCATTCTCTTTTCCATTTGTGCTCGCATTGTGCTGTGCTATGAGTTTCTTGCAGGAAAGCTATCTCTACCTTTTTTTCCTTTTTCAACCAATGCCATAGTTTTTGTCTCTTGACTTCTTTTTGCAGCCCTTTAACATTTAAAGAGAGTAATTTAACTCTATCCAGCATTATCTTTAAAACAGAATGTAGCAATCTCTAACAGTAAACCATGACTGCCTTCACCTTCCGAATAACTCGCATGCCTCATATAGCTGGTAGTGAGCCTATACCACTTTTCCACAATCAAATTGGGTAGTTCAACTAAGGCTTGTATGTTGTAAGGCGACATGACAAGCCCGCTATTCAAGGTTCACAACCCCGTGGGCGATTATTGTTGAACTGCCAAGGTCGATCGTTGAGCTGGTCACTAATTGCTTTTCTAGTAGCGGCTGAAGTGGGGTGAGCATTTGTGTGCATTCGTTGCTCTTAACACACCCCTACGTTAACTCTATGAGTCCTACTGAGAATCGCTCAAGGAAAATAACGACTACCTTAAAAATCGTCAATTTCACTCTTCCAACAACTGTCATTGCGGCCTTATTTGGCCACATGGGTTGATCAAGCATACAGTTGTTTATGTTTCTTAGGCCAAGAAAAAGACTAGTTACTTTCTAGAATCTAGCATAAATGTTTACATATTTCAATAATACATACCGCGTACGTCAAAAGTCGAACACGAAAGGATGAAGACGAAAATGTTAAAGGTTAACCGGAACCGTTTTGGCTCTTACCATTTCTACATGAATCTCTTCACACATTTAGCCACAGCGTAGCTCCGTAAATCAATTTGTTCATGATAAACGACGATCATTAGTCTAACGAAATATCCGAAATAACAGTCAGTCTGTCTGGTCGGGTCCGATTCGTTGATAAGCTTTTGCCAGTGCTTCATCTGTTGTTTCGCCCCAGCGGATGCGAGCTACTGTACCGCGCTTGTCCTTGAGGAAGCATTTACCCCTCCAGCTCCAGCTCTGGACGATGTGATCGCCGCTTCTCACACGGTTAAGCAACTTGTGAAGTTCATCGCAAAGGTCATCTCCGATCGATATTCCTGAGGCTTTGAGAACTCGCCGTCTTTTCAGAATGTTTTCTTTGGTTTCCTCTGAATCTAATCGTACGATGATAGGTTTGATAGGAGTTTTGCTGGGCAGTGGATGAGCTTTGATGATATTGCTCTCGAAAAGTGAATCCTGAAAAACAAAAATTCTCATCGATCATACTTGGAGAATGGTCCCCTGCCGACACTCATTACCTCTCCATACACATACACATTAAAGTTTACATGTTTTATTGTCATGCAGTAATTATTTAATTATCACATCCTGGTCTGTGTAGTCAAGATGCACATGTGGCAACAGCGGCGTACTGGGAAAGTGTTTGAGTCAACTGACGACTGAGGGTTGGGGATGGGGCATAACCCGGATATAGCCGGGATAAAAAAGCTATTTATCTACGGCAGATCAATCGTAGGAGATAATATTATTAGTCATAAGGATTACTGATAACGGCCATAAATGGCAAAGGTGATTAGAGCAAATCACTCCGTTGTGGCCCTGAAGTGTATGTTATTAGTAAGCAAGGCGACATCCTCGCTGCTCGGTTTGTCTAAGTTGGTTGTTGGTTGTATATTCTATAACCACCAAGATAATATATCACTATCAGGTGGACAGGCATGGCTGTTGTACCGGAATCACTGTGGCAACAATAACAAAGATGCGACTGCTACAATGATTGCCCAGTTTAATGTCGAGTATGTAGAAAAATAGCCATCCGACAAACATGCTTACAGACGGTCGGTTTTTTTAACTCGCAGTGAATGGATAAATAATGTAACTTAATTTCCTTAATGTATAGCTCCGGCGTAGAACACACGACCAATGTGTTATATCATTAATAATATAATGATCTACTTGAGTAACACGTAACCTATATATAGCCAGACACCAGCCAGACCACTGGCCGGCTGCTCAGTACTTCATAACATTACATGTTATCGGTTACAGCGATGAGTTTGATATGTTATAATGTAATTATTGATGTTGCGTCACGTTATCGGTTATTAGAACCGTGACCCTCGTGGCCTTCGTTTTAAGTCATGTGACAACTATCACTTTTTGCCAGCTCTTCACATTATTAATTCTGGGTTGAGCCACAGAGCAATAAAGATGTGTCATTTGTAAAACACTCATCGTTGTGCCTTTAATACACGTAGTCAACAGAACGCCGGTCACCCAGAGGAACGCGCTCATCATGAACGTCTGGGTTTCTGGAAGGTATCGGTCCCCCTAGAGGTGTACCGGTGACGTCATATCCGCTTGTTACTGACTCGGGATCGTTTTGATTGGTCGTTGCTGCAGAATTCTCTTCGCTGCACAACGTCGACTCCGCAGCTACTGCGCCGCAGACGTGGTAAGGTAAACGTCTGCAGACGTGGTAAGGTAACACGCGTGAGGCGATATAGAGCGTCTCTGTGGTGATCTGGCAATAGGAATTCTACCAGAAATTCCATTGGCTGCCGGGCCATCACCAACTTCCGACGCTAGAAATTAGCTCCAGATACGGGTGTCTATCGTCGTCGTCGTCACTTGAAACCCTTGTTTGGGGCCCGGGCGGCTCATGCGCAGTGCTGCCCTCCGTGGTACGCCGTAAGGCAGCCCCTGGCTGCCGGAGTCGGTTGTTACCATGTCCCTGGACGCCATCGCTCCTCTCGCGGTGTGCTATCTCTGTCCCCGTCGCCACGGCGTATGGCGAGACGGCGCTGCTGGGACCCGATACCACGTGACTGTCATGGTCTGTCTCTAGGTACCCGGATGCAGATGGCGTCACATGGTCCCAACTGGCGCCGTCGCCGTTCGGTAAACCTCGGCCATTGTCGGCTACTACCGGTGACGTCGCAAAAGTTGTTACGGCGTACGGAGACATGTCCAAACCGGTGTGTCTGGGGGGAGGTTCGTCCAAACCGGTGTGTCTAGGGGGAGGTTTTGAACCTTTCTTCCTCCTCCTATTGATGGAGATACATTATTGCGATCACATCAGCGATCGACGTCGCAGAATGATATGATATGGCGTCATATTACAATAACTTTTGGCAGCAAAGCTCAAATAGATTATTCCCCGAAAGTATTGAACGTGTCTGCATCACAACTCTTATACTAAATATATAAACAAAATGCAGGTATTTAAGCCTGCCTGTTGCACTCAATATAATTTTTACATACGAAATCAATGGCGGTATTAGGAACATAGACATGTAATTGCACTAAGGACCTTGACGGCGATATAAGGTCATCGTGGTAAACGCAGCCGTTCATACTATTCGGAGGTTTCTGGCGTAAATTGATAAGTGAACTACTAACCTGAGCAGAATGGCAGAAATCATCACGACCACTGACAGAAAGCCCATACCGCCAGCCAAACATCCAATCCAAATCGAATTCTCTGCCGACAAGTGAGACATGTATTTCCTTGAGAATGACTTTAATAATAATAAAAAATACTTACAAACATTACAAGATATGAAATCAGCGATTCGATCAAGACAATTACCGCGGCCTTTCATAGACCTAATGAATTATATTTAAATTATAAACGCAAAACCTATGCTGAAATGCGGACTCATAGTACATAGTATACATGCAGATAATATATATACATATACATACACATGAAATATAAAAAATAACCACTTTTGACAGATGTTGCAACATTAATGAAATAATTAAATTCCAGATTGAAGACTGGCTAAATGGGACGACAAGAACAAAACTACTACTGCAAACAAGCAACAGTAATAATCTGTTCACCTTGCAGGACACGATTGGTCTCAACTGTTGCCGTGGTTAGCTGGTTGCTAAGGTCAGTTTCAAAACTAGAATGATTGCGATGAGCGAGGTGCCACTGTTGTTTCTATTCGTTTGACGGACAAGGAGAGAAACAACAACATTAAATATCATGGTAATACTACCGTTAATAATTAAGGTTATATCATGCACCGACCCAGTGAACAGTAATGATACGAAGACTGATTTGACTATTCATTTTACAATACCCCAATATTTCGAGTTCTGCTGACTAAGAGCTTCATAAACCAACTACCTATTTTGCATTTAATTTAATAGTCACTCTGTTATTATGAATACAATTAAAGCGTAGCGCAAGGAATGGTAAATACACCAGATGTAAAATCGTGACACATAAGAAATTATTATATCTGTGACCAACTGTGTTCCGCTGCTATCCCACCTTGTTCACAGATGACGTATTCAAGGCGGTTACTGCATTGTGTGGCTCCCCACGATGAATTTGCTATGAGATTTGCGTAGAGACAATCGCTCGGGCTTGACCAAGTCCCTTGACCAGGGACCCAGAAAAAATCACTTATCTCCAGCTCTGTTAAGTTGGCTGCAAAGACATTGAAATAGTTAGATCCTGGATGGATGAAACGAAGGCTTCAACTGCTTGGTCATGCTGCTCGAGGTTATGCCAGACAGTTAACAGGCTTTACGGCGTCGTGCTTACTATGTTTGCAAGTACTCATTGGCTACCACTAAATCATGTTTCTGGAAATATAATTTATATGTGTAGGACACCTACACAAGAAAATCATCTCTTGTTGCAGAGTTTTATGTTAAGGTTGATCAACAGCAGACGGTATCGTCTCTTTGCACCGCTGGAATTGCATTAGTGACCCAACTACAGAAAAATGCCCATGCACGGATGCCATCCACTATAGATTGTGTTCCGCTTGGGCAACGAGAAATTAGGGGCATGGGGGGGGGGCGCAACGGGGTGGTGGATCCCTCTACACTCGAAATCTTCACACACACAGTAATGTAGAAAATGGTCATATTCAATTGGGTATTTTTTCTTTGCCTTCCTGTTGAGTACGTCGCTCACCGGTTAGCCAGCCCCAGGGGTTCCTGTAGACACCCACCCACAACGTGTGGGGTGTCTCGATGGGTAGCTCCTGGAACAGTCGAGGGTCTGTGAGGTGGCTGTAGGCCACGAGCCCTTTGACCCCGGGGGGTCCAGCACTCCGACAGTCGGCCCTACCCGCGTACCACGAGCCCCTCGCCTGGGTTACCACGCGGAAGCACTGCTCATCCAGAGGGAACCATCCACCCTCACAGGGCCCTGCAGGGAGACAGGAGAAACGTGCATTAGGAGTCGACCTTTCTTTAGATGTACAATGCGCGTTTCACAATCATGGTTATTCTGACCATTTTGTCCCTATATTCAGCTGCGTATTGCCCTGATTTTAGGATATGAATGTCAGGCTATAAAAATCTATCAACAGTTAGCCTTAATAACATGAACTGCCCATCTTCTCCATTAACGTAATTTCTACACACAGCGCCACCTCTATAAACTGCTCTTTTACAAAACCCACTTAGGCCACCGATAGTATTTACTGATCATTGCTGTAGAATGACACTATTGTGCACACATCGCTCGTGTGAAAATGAATGCTAACCAGAGATGTGCTGATATTGACAGAGACTAGACGGCCTTGTGAAATCGGTATAAACACAAGGTGCTGCCACGAGGTCAAAAGTCATATTCGGGTCTCTACGAACCAGATGAGAGCAAAGTCTTCCAGCGTAATCGGGAACGTCATCTGGAAGATGGAAATCAATGCCATGGATCATGCTTAACGAAGAGCCGGGGGTTTGTTTCGTTTAAAACAGGGACTTAGTATCATTGCATAGACATTTCAATGCAACAGTATATTATTGACTAGCTTGTTTGCCCAGATGTTGGGGAGAAATTGGCTCAGAGACTGCAGAAATCATTGCATTGTGAAGCAGCAACATGCCCGGATAAACACCTTTGCATTCAGCACATCTAACAACAAAAGTAAGTGAAATAAGTGTTAAACGGAATTATTTAATTATGATGTGTGCTGTGTTGTGGATTCCACGTTGGACAATATGTAAAGTGCTACAGCCAATTGGTTTTGTTGAAGTCAACCAGTCTCCAACGCATCAATTAAATGTTATATGTCAGTGTATGGATCAATCTTACAACTATGGAATGGAATGTTGGTGTTTTAGGCCACTTTTGTGCACATACAGGCTAAATTGGGCCAAGGAACCTCCCGAGACGATGAAGGATGAAGGAATGAAACATGCCCCAGATTAGGTGCCCGAGCCCGGATTCGAACCCAGGACCTATTGATCTGCGGTCTAGTGCGCTAACCACTACACCAGGGAGGCCCCCTCTTACAACTATGAGTTCAGTCTATCGCGCGCCAGATGGTGTTTGTAGAGCGCCGTCCAGCTATCCAGGCGTGTTTGGTGCTGGTGCCAGGCTGGAAGGGCCGACCGAGATTCGCTAGCGCCTCTTGGGCCTGAGAGTCCTGCACAATGGCCAAGCGGAGTCCAAGAGTCCGACAGAAGGCGTCCGCTGAGCTCCAGGTTAAGGCCTTTACCGGGGCGTACAACTGGAAACAGGAGGCGCCACTTCCGGTCCTCGCTGCGCATGCCTCAGCGATGACTTCAACATTGTCCCCAATTACCCCCAGTGTAATCCAGGACGCTGCAACCAACACACATTTAAGTATTAAGTCGTGTTTTAGTAAAATGGACATCTTCGGCTTTACTTAACTATTGGTCCATTAGTGCCGAGAAAGAATATTCTTGGATGCATTTTATAGATGACGCATGCGCACTCTCTCGTATGAGCATGCACATTAAGACTAAATTGAGTCACGAAACCTCTCAACGCAACAATTAAATGCGGTTCGATGAAACTTGCGCCCGATGAAGGTACCAGGGCTCGAACACACGGCCTGTTGGTCTGCTGTTCAACCGGCTTACCCACAAAGAGAGGGTGGAGGGAGCAATACAGCTCATGGCCTAGACGGTCATCAGTCGCATATTGTCGTGAGGGTGAGGGGATCGAGCGGTGGGCAAGTGGTACAATCTACGCGGGGGGGGGGGGGGGGGCAGGGGGCAACATGCGCGATGAAACGGTAGCCATTGGCGTCCATGGGCGACGATAGGCGACCATGCCTCCCACTCGTCGATCAACCATGGAAAGAACAAGCACAATCATGTGTCCAAAAGGGGCGGACGGACCACAAAGATCCACTTTACACGGCGATGTGTCTTTGCACTGTACTACATAGAGCGCCTCCTGCTGGGTACTGACACCGATGCTGAACTTGAGACTGAATTAGACAGATTGTAGTTTTAGACCAGCGTTTTGTGCACACAACACGGACCGATGAATTACCTCGACGAAAGCCGCGCTTCACGGTCTGAAGCTCAGAGCGCTATCAACATAATGCAATGGACTTTTTGCATTGTGGTTTTGTCAAGGTATGCGTAAAGCTAATAACGGCACTGGCAAACCAACAAAGACAAACCCCCACTTTGAAAAGAGCACCCTTACACTAAGTACATGAGTAAATAGGGAACGACATCAGTTGTCTTTCTTATAATGTAGTAAGGGGTGCAAAAGACACGTCGACCCAATGTCTTTTATTCTTCTTTTATTAGCAAATGTTAATTTCATCGAGTAAAGGCAAAAGAGAATATATTGCAAACGTCGATGAATCTTGACATAAACACATGCAATATGGATTACTAGCTACCACATGATCACACGAGTGATGTACAAAGGCATCGCACTCACCTATGCAAAGGGCGCTAAGAAGGAATGCTCGATGGCACGGGGTCCACCCCAGTGTTATCATGGTGATGGTATCTCCAGCCAGCAGACCAGACGTCATGCTGAGTCAACGCGAGAGTTCACTGTTCGGCCCGCTCACGAGATCTCTAGCAGATGCAATAAAATATCATAGAAATTCAGTTCAGGAAGAACACTATCAGTAAGTGTCCCACAGCGAGTGACAGCCGACCGAGTCCTGTGTGAGCTTCATAAGCCCAGCGTCAGCCCACAGATCGATATAACTCGCTTTAATGATAATGATTACCGTGTGTTTCTACTCAGACACTTACTTACCCGGAAGTTCTTGCCTTGATCACGACTGCATGTTTTCTGATCGTCTGGCGTCGCCCACATTTATGCTTGTATCGTGATGCACGGGGACTATGAGGGGGAGGTGGTATTTGTGGGTATTATACGGGGTTCGAAGGAGTTTTGTACCCAATCTTGCCCTGGTTGTCACATTTTAAACGCAGTGAGTTTGCCGGTGACGTAACCCTTTCTCTCTCTTGTTCTCTCGCCCTAGGTGATACACACATTGCCACTCTCAGTGTACATCCCAACTTTCTGTCATTCAACCAGACCTCAGTGCTACCACCCCTCACCAGCCCCCACCCATCACCATCTCCCACCTCTCACCAGCCCCCGACACACACCAACCCTCGCCCCGCACCATCCCCCAACCCTCACCATCCCCCTCTCCTCTCCAGCCCCCAAATCACACCAACCCCCGACAAACACCGGCCCCCACCCCTCACCGGCCCAAACACCTCTCCACCCCTACTCCTCACCAGACTTCACCCCTCACCAGCCCCCACCCATCACCATGTCTCACCTCTCACCAACCCCCGACACACACCAACCCTCAACCCGCGCCATCCCCCACCCCTCACCATCCCCCGCTCCTCTCCAGCCCCCACAGATCACCATCTCCCACTCCTCTCTAGCCCCCGCTCCACACCAACCCCCGACACACATCTGTGTGAGCTCCAGAAGGACACTATCCACCAGTGTCCTACAGCGAGTGACAAGCGACCGAGTACTGTGCGAGCTCAAGAAAGACACTACCCACCAGTGTCCCACAGCGAGTGACAGCCAACCAAGTCCTGTGTGAGCTCCAGAAGGACACTATCCGCAAGTGTTCTACAGTTAGTGACAACCGACCGAGTCCTGTGTGAGCTCCAGGACCCCTCACCTGCCTCCACCCATCACCACCCCCCACTCCTCTCCAGTCCCCGGCACACACCGGCCTCCACCCCCCACCAACCTCACACCCCACACCATCCCCCACCCATCACCATCCCCCGCTCCTCCCCAGCTTCCACCATTTACTAGTACATATCCTTCTCTCGCCTCTCTAAGCTATGAATAATCTACACAACGCAATTTAGCATAAATAAATGATTTGAAAGTTTATTTACGCGAAACAAATATCGGGATATAAAATTGTTTGAGTCAACTGACGACTGATGGGTGGGGATGGGGCATAGCCTGGACATAGCCTGGATAACAAAGCCATTTATCTACGGCAGATAAATCGTAGGAGACGTAATACTATTGGTTACAAGATTACCGATAACGGCCATAAATGGCAAGGGTGATTATAGCAAAAACACTCCGTTGTGGCCCTGAAGTGTATGTTATAATAAGCAAGGCGACATCCTCGCTGCTCGGTGTCTAAGTTGGTTGTATATTCTTTAACCACTGTTGGTCATATCGCGTCAATCTGAGAAGGACGCGAGAGTGGAGCCATGTCTCCGGGGTAACGCCCTATTCTTTGCGAAGAAAACATGGGATCTTTATTCTGCGACCACATAGACAAGGCCAGCGCGTGACGCGAACCACCGACCCACGTGCCGTTAGGCTCTCAGGTGGCCAGGGCACTCAACGTGAGCGCTCTAGCCCACTGGGCTACCAGGCCGGCCCCCAGTTTGTCTAAACAAATCATATTCCCCCATCGCTATCGACTGGACACGCATAACTGTTGTAAGGTATCGGAATAACTGTCACAGCAATAACCAAGTTGCGACTGATACAATGATTGCCCAGTTTAATGTCGAGTATGTAGAAAAGAATAGTCATCCGACAAACATGCTTACAGACGATTGGTTTATTTTTTATCTCGCAGTGAATGGATATATACTGTAGCTTAATTTCCTTAATATATGGCTCCGGCGTATGACACACGACCAATGTGTTATATCATTAATATGATGATCTACTTGAGTAACACGTAACCTATATATAACAAGGCACCCGCAAGGCCACTGGCCGGCGCTTGAGTACTTTATAATATTACATGTTATCGGTTACAACAATGAGTTTGTTATGTTATAATGTAATTATTGATGTTTGTAATGTTATCGGTTATTAGTACATTACTTTTTAATGGCTTTTCATATTATTCTGGGTTGAGCCACAGAGCAATAAAGATGTGTCATTTATAAAACTCTCATCGTTGTGCCTTCAATATATACGTGGACAACAGAACACCGGTCACCATGGGGAACGCCCTCGTCATATACGTGTCGGTTATTAGGAGGTCCCCCCAGCTGTAGGCGTGACGTCATATCCGCTTGTTAATGACTCGGGATCGATTCGATCTTCCTTGCGGCAGACTTCTCTTCGATGAACAGCGTCGACTCGGCAGCTACTGCGCCGCAGACGTGGTAAGGTAAACGTCTGCAGACGTGGTAAGATAACAAGCGTGAGGGGATATAGAGCGTTCCTGCGGTGATCTGTTACTAGGAATTATACCGGAAGTGCCATTGGTTGTCGTGCCATCACCAACTTCCGGTCTGGCGACGCTTGAACTTGGCTCCAGATACGGGTGTTCATCGTCGTGGTCGTCACCCGGAACTCTTGCTTGGGGCCTGGGCGGCGCATGCGCAGTGTTGCCCTCCGTGCTACGCCAGAGTCGGTTGTTGCCCTGTCGCTGGACGCCATCGCTTCCCTCGCGGCGCGCGATATCTGCCCCCATCGCCACGGAGTACGGCGAGAGGACGGCGCTGCTGGGACGCGCAGCCACGTGACTGTCATGGTGTATCTCTAGGTACCCGGATGAGGAGGGCGTAAGGTAACTGTCATGGCCCATCTCTCGGTACCCGGATGAGAGCGGCGTCACGTGACTGTCATGGCCGCCGATTGCGACTGGGCAGTTTCCGGCGTCGACTTTGCTGCGGTGATTCCTTCTGCTAAAGACTCATGGAGACACACATTACGAAGCAGCCGCGACAACAACCTATTACGTTACATACAAACTATTCCATCGTTTATTTACTTCATAAAGATATATTAATCTAATAAATAACATGTAAACAAGGGCAAGGAATATGGGGGGGGGGCGGGGGCGGACCGAGCACTGTTGGTAAGAAGGATGAGTTACAGATCAACAGGTCGTGGATTCGTTCCCCGGCACCTGCATCTATGGCATGCATCAACCAACCCCCATTTAAACCAATAACAACATCTCCGGGAACATGTACAACTTCCTCCAGATGACGCATACAACGCCCTTTGGCCCTGACGGCGTACAACCTAACCCCACAGGACGCACAGAACGCTCTTCTGGTCCTCACGGCGTACAACTTACCCCCATAGGACGCCGAGAACCACTGTCGTGAGGAGCAGGGTCCCAAGGACCGCAGAGAGAGATATGATCAGGGTCATTTTGGCACCTGTGAACCATCCAAAATACACCAATAATACCCATATCAATAATAACCATATCAATAATAACCATATCAATAATACCCATATCAGTAATAGCCATATCGATAATACCCATATCGATAATACCCATATCAATAATACCCATATCAATAATACCCATATCAATCATACCATATCAATAATAACCATATCAATAATACCCATATCAATAATACCCATATCAATAATACCCATATCAATAATACCCATATCAATCATACCATATCAATAATAGCCATATGAATCATACCATATCAATAATACCCATATCAATAATACCCATGTCAATAACACCCATATCAATAATACCCATATCAATAATACCCATATTAATAATACCCATACCAATCATACTCATATCAATCGTACCCATATCAATCATACCCATGTCAATAATACCCATATCAATATTACCCATATAAATAATAACCATATCAATCATACCCATATCAATAATACCCATATCAATAATACCCATATTCATCATTATCACGCAATTAATGAGCAGTATGCGACAAGAATATGGATGAAGATGACGAAACACGTGAAACAATATGGTGTAATCATCAGCATGATAAGAATTTAATGTAAGCAGCCCATATGTAAAGGAAATGAATATGGACTGTTCCATATCGCATATTTTGAGTGAAATGTCAATATGAGTGAACGAAAGATTATTACGATCGATAAATCAGTATTTAATAGTATGCATTGATCAGTGTGTGATAATGTTAATCAACATCACAGGCAGCATTGTCATTGTGAAGTATAGCGGTATAGAGGTTCCTACCTTTAAACTTGTTATTCTAAAATAGTCTATGCTGACGAGATTTATTACTAATCTAAAAGTATGTAGAGAAGCTATTTACCATCGGTGACAGTCGCCATGTTTCCTGCTGTCGGGGTCACATTGTCATAGAAACCATTAGAGACCAGACAAATGGCGTATCTAAGGACCCGGTTGCATGACGTCATCATCCACATTGCTGACGTCACATTGAGAGCGATGCACTCGGCCTCGGCCTTGACCTCGGCCTCCTGCGTTCCCCAGGATGTCCACGTCACCTCCTCCTCCGTGTTATCTGAGACGACAAGGCGTTGTTGGCTTTATCTGCTACAAATCTACCACAATTGTAATAATACATGTTAAATTAATGTATAATTTAGTGAAATTAAAAACGCTAAACAGATGATCATTTGATATTGCAATAGGACTTTATAATGGATCTTACAGCTAATTAAAGGTTTAGATTCGAAAACCATGAATTATTACAACAAACTTAAAATTCTAAATAATCGGAGAGACGCGCTGCATGGGGGAGGCCAAATGAAGGATGTTCAGCCCCTTTCATGTCATAACTGTATTCCGAATTCGCGTGGTACCATGGTGTCATTTGCAGGCCAGACGTTTATAATCACCGTTTCGTAGATAGCAGGTTTTACTGTGAGTGAGTGAGTTTATTGATCATTCAGGGCCATCAGGCCTAAAGTACATATAAAAATAACAGTAAATAAACGTAAACATGTGCAATTTGCCAATAATTTTAAATTTCTGATTGTCACTCACTTTTAATTTTATTTAAATTTAAATTTACATATATGCGTCTTGTTTCCATGGCTTTAAATATATAACAATACAAGTTTTGGTTCGCCTGAGCATCATGTGAAGACAATAATGTAACACATTTTTGAAATATTGGATTTTTCCAATATGTACTGTCTATATAATGCTGCCTTGGCTTTAGGTAATATGCACAACAGAGTAAAAAATGAAATTCATCTTCAATAACATATATTTGGTGTTGTTCGAATGTAGGGTAGTTATATATCAATGGATAACAATATCGGTAATACACAAATAGTCAAATAGCTTGAAAGCTGATTCTGCTGGTAAGCCGTCGAGTTGAACCGATGTGAATAACTGTGACAACTGTTAATTGCTTTGTTTGCTTGCGACCACGACAGTAAAGAGGGGGATACAATACCTTAATATTTATATCCTGGGACCACCTCCACTTGCTGTCTTTATCTTTGTCATATTTATAGACAACCCCTAGTTTAAACAAAATAATCCAATGACATCTATCCTTTTTATTAATCCCCCAACACTATCACTGTGTTCACTGATGTTCGCGTACATCAGGTTCATAATATTCGGGGGCTCCTCGTCGACAAATACACCCTTACAGCCATGTTCTTTTAACTCGGTGACCAATTAATCCATATATAAGGCAACGGTGAATGGGCTTAGCAGACAGCCTTGTCAAAATAATCAGTGATGCCATTTTCACACTTTATAGCTGTCTTTAGCTGATAATTGATCGACCTAAGAATAGTGAAAGCTTTCTCATGGACGCCCTTCGAAGGAGACGATACATTAGTGCTTGTTGCGGAATACATTTAAACGCTTTGACAAGTCCACGAATATAACATAAAGCGACCTTTCGAACTTTGTACGTATGGGTGATTCACTACCAGATGGAACCACTGTTCCATACTGCTTCTACGGCATTCTGTACCGAAAAGGAAAGTCTGATCTCCCCCCCCCCCTCCCACCCGTTAGTGGTATTTGAGTATAATGTGGTCGTATACAACTTTGTCGCAGTATGCGGCTTCCATTTGGCGACAGACTTCTGTTATTTGGCCAAACAACTAAAGTCGTAAGTCGTAAGATGTATATTTAAATTGCAGTTATATCAACAAATGAAGACATGAGAGCGAGAGGGGTGGGCAGGGGGGAGGGGGTGGCGATGAGAGAAGTTAAGGGTACTGCAGATGTCCACTACCATAATTGCTAAGTGTTTGCGACATCATATAGGCCTACTTTGGATAAGCCACTCAACAATAAAAGTATAGAGCTGAGAGATCGTATCACTTAAAGGTACGGTATTTTTAAGCACATTTTCAGCGCACCATCACTTTCTGAAATATAACGATAATCTACTAACTTCCCAGAAACCAGAACCAAGGTCGCCTGTGCAGCCCGACCCAGATAGCCTTGTCGTTGACTTTGAGGTCGACGTCAGATGGCACCACCGGTAACCTCGCCAGGTCGCCACCCAGACCCAGGCAGAAGTTGCGCGCCTTGTACCACGTGACTTCGCTATCATCGCGGCAGATGGTAACTCCGGGATCTGCAGAGGTCGGTATCGATGTCTTGTTGCATGACACAGGCCCCACCGGTGGAACTGCCAAGCGTCGTGAGAATGTAGTTGATAACTCAGCTATAATATAGTATCACTGTATGGAAATTAATAGATTTCATTCAATGACATCATAACATGCATGACAAGATTTCGAGTAAAGTCCCTTGCTTTAACTGTTGCTCCATTCAATGTGAATAAGGATTGCATGGTTTGAATACGTTTAAATTCTACATTCCGAGACACCTCCTTGACAAACGACGCGGGAAATGACGTGCGATATTTAGGAATTGTATCTTAGACTAATTAAACTTGAGGATGACGAAGTCACTATATCAAACTAAGCAATCAAAGGAATTTAGATGTTTACATTCCCGACTTGGCCTAATCTTCTAGGAATGCGGTTCACACTTCAAACCGAGTTAGCAGATACAATATATAGATCTGTGAAGGTTGTATTTACGGGTAATGTTTGCACACAGGAATCTGGCAGTACGGGCGTCGCACTTGATCTCCGTGTAGTTTCCTAGGCGGTATGATCCACAGTCACCCCGATCGTCCGGCAAGAGACGAACTACAATGGAACACTGGTCGCTACGTTTTACACATTCAAAATAGGTAATGAGACCCTTAAAACTGTGATCAAAATTCCGATGTTCAATCGTATGAGCTATCCGGGCTTCATTAGTGAATGGTGGTGTTTGAATGCGCCTGTTCAGGTGGTCCGCTTGTTTATAATTTAATGATCTAGAACAACAACTGTTATGCTAGTTTAATTACAAAAATAGTAAAATGACATGCATGCATTAGCCTCTGTTCTATGAACCCGGTGGGAATCAAATTGTATCATAACTGGCCCAACAAAATTTAGAAATGTCAAGTTGAACGAATACTCAACGTATTATATTTGTTGTTTGTAATACATGCAATCTGCAAATTTGGCGGAGAAACACGTTTATTATATTTACTGTGAAACGGTTAGGTATTGGTTGCTATAAGAGACGGAAAATGGCTTTCTGGATGAATCCGCTCTCTACCACGAAAGAACAATCATGTCATCTGGTGTTCTAGCCACTCACCAGGGTCGCCACTGTAGCTGTCTCCGCCGACCCACTGCCAGCCTTGGGGGTCTTGTCCCCGCCGCCCGCCGACCCAGACCAACTCTGAAGGGACGCCGGGAAGGACAAAGGTCTCCACAAAGAGGCGAACATCCGGGCTGTTCAGCGCCGCCAGACTCCCCACATCCGGGTAACTGCGCTCGCAGAGACCTCTGGCGGCGTCCCAGGAACCATTCGTCGCCTCCGCGAGGGGAGCCACCGTGTAACAGCGCGAAACGCCCTCTGTTACGAGACATGTCGCAGTGGCGCCATCTGGTGGGTGCTCGCGGGTGTGAGCTACACTCGTATGGGTGACGACAAGGGACACGAGCAGGATGACACGACTGTCGATCAGGGTGGGCTCCACAAGAATGCGCTGGTAGCTAATCATACTTCCACCTCTGAACTGAAAATAACACGCGGTAGAAAAAAGACGGAGATAAACAGATTGGGAAGGAGGGGTCACACAACTCGTCACGTATGTCACACAACTCGTCACGCATGTCACACAATTCGTCACGTATGTCACACAAATCGTCATGTATGTCACATAGCTATTTTGACCGCCTCGGCTTGCCATAATGGCGCGAAATAACAACCACATTAAAAACACATTAAATAACGAACCTAGCGTACACTTGTAGACGCATGCATGCACACCCATGCATGTATATGAAAATGAACAGCGATGTGAAAATACCGGCATTTTGTTGGTAACGCTGTTACCCCAGTATTCAAAGCAAATCAAGCAGCCCGCCTGTACTTGTCGCCCCCGCCTTATCAATCAACAACTTGACAACAATCAGCTCCATGAAGGCGTTCATATACTCACTTGCTCAGGAAAGACGACTGTGACCCACCATTTGCCGGGGTTTCTGTGTGAACATGAGTTGGTTGTCGTCCTCGGCTCCCAGTAATCAATGCATCTAGAGATGCAAATCCCACAGGCCTACGACTTGTGGCAAGGGTAATAAACTGCGATTTACTGATGTTGTGTTGACCTCTGCGCCAAGATCTCAGGCTGTTTTCCTCTGGATACAATGAAATGGCTGAGTCCAATGCGTGGGGGGTTGTCAGTGAGTGAGCTGGAGATTGGCGTATATAGGCTGCACACACGTCGTGCTGCGCCTGGTTACAGGCACATATGCAACACACCAGGAAGTAGAAGCGAAGTCCGCAGTCGTTGACACCCATTGAACGTTTTTTTAATCTTAGTGTTTGCTGTAAAGGTAAAGCAGAAAGTAAACAAAACACGTACGTATCGCTGTAGTCATTCGGGCGGATCTAGGAATTTGCTAAAAGGGTGTTTGCTCTCTGAAAACTTGCGACTGTTTTACGTAACGGCCATAGCCGCTTAAACTTAGTACATTCTTCATAGTGGCGGTCTTAACGCATGACTGCTACACCCGAGTCTTAACGACGCTATGACCGGGCACGAGTCAGTTGTTAACATGTGCACGTGTGTATTCACTGGCACATAGCAGGATGACGATGTTGGCAAATAAAACGGAGATCGGTTACGCATATATTAGGGCAAGAGTCAACAATGTATTTTAATAATGTGCCATTTAATACATAGCCTGGCGACCGGAGCCATAGCCCGGCGACCGGAGCCATAGCCCGGCGACCGGAGCCATAGCCCGGCGACCGGAGCCATAGCCCGGCGACCGGAGCCATAGCCCGGCGACCGGAGCCATAGCCCGGCGACCGGAGCCATAGCACAGAGCCATAGCTCGGACCCACCCCGAGCCATAGCCCGACGCCAAATCCCGGAGTCATAGCCCGGAGCCATATTCAAATGACTTTCATGAACATGCATGAATGCATGCAGAGATAATCCTTGATTATTGGTTGGAACAGATAAAACAGAAGATTTATAAACAACGAAAACGTGGAACTATATAATTCCCGGCGATTAGTATTCGTTGTTCCGGGGCTTCATGTTCCGGGCCACCTGCCCCACTATACTGGCCGCATGCCAGTTCCTTTCTCAATATGGCAAATTCTAAAAGGAAACACGGTGTGACTCGTGAATATTGTCAATTTGGTTTGGCAAATGAGTAAGCAAGGGTCTAAATATCACGTATTTAAATAAGGAGGACAATTTCGCATGTCATACCGGTACCCGGGGGCGGGGGCCAGGCAATACATCATACATATGTGTCGCCAAAATGACCTATTTTTGCGCTTTTTTTCTCTCAATCCCCGGAGCAGAAATATGTAATTCCTCTCGATGTGCCCATCTGGGACTGAAGTTCTTTCAAACTTGCAGCCTTTGTCAATATATTCCAGTTGATATCGAAAGTGCTCAAATAAATTATATATTCCAGATGTCTGACCTATGTATACCTTGTCATGACTGTCAGTGTATATTTTGGATCCCTTTTATTAAACAAAAATGTCTCTCTCAATGACTACATAACCTCACACTTTTCTCTCGTTCCCCATATATGCCCTCTTTGGCATGGGCTTCCCGTTCCACTGTACTTATGTAGCCCCCCCCCCCCCCGCCCGCCATGAAATCACGCGCACATGGTTCTGTCTTTGCAAAAACTGCAAATACTTCTGGTAGCAAGGCAAGGCCTTCCCGGTCATTGTCATAACTGGTCGTTTAGTTACAGATGGATTCTGTATAATCAACCCACTTCCAACTGTAGCTGCTGGGAGCCCCGCCAAACTATTGAGGCAGATAGATAACCAGGTCCGGCACTAAATGGTACAATATGCAGTGACGGATCCAGGGGTGCTGGAAAAGTCCGCCATTTTTATCCAGATACACGAAGTCCGCCTTGTGTATCCAGGTACATGAAGTCCGCCTTTTGAATCCAGGTACCTGAAGTCCGCCTCTTGTATCCAGGTACATAAAGTCCGCCTTTTGAATCCAGGTACCTGAAGTCCGCCTTTTGTATCCAGGTACATGAAGTCCGCCTTTTGTATCCAGATACATGAAGTCCGCCTTTTGTATCCAGGTACATGAAGTCCGCTTTTTGATCCAGGTACATGAAGTCCGCTTTTTGTATCCACATACCTGAAGTCCGCCTTTTGTATCCAGGTACATGAAGTCCGCCTTTTGAATCCAGGTACCTGAAGTCCGCCTTTTGTATCCAGGTACCTGAAGTCCGCCTTTTGTATCCAGGTACATGAAGTCCGCCTTTTGTATCCAGGTACATGAAGTCCGCTTTTGTATCCAGGTACATGAAGTCCGCCTTTTGAATCCAGGTACCTGAAGTCCGCCTTTTGTATCCAGGTACATGAAGTCCGCTTTTTGTATCCAGATACATGAAGTCCGCCTTTTGTATCCAGGTACATGAAGTCCGCTTTTTGATCCAGGTACATGAAGTCCGCTTTTTGTATCCACATACCTGAAGTCCGCCTTTTGTATCCAGGTACATGAAGTCCGCTTTTTGATCCAGGTACATGAAGTCCGCCTTTTGTATCCAGGTATTTTAGTCTTAATCATGTTTTAGATAGGCCGTCTAGCCTTAATCATGTTTTAGATAGGCAGTCTAGTCTTAATCATGTTTTAGATAGGCAGTCTACCCTTAATCATGCTTTAGATAGGCAGTCTAGTCTTAATCATGTTTTGGATAGGCAGTCTAGTCCTACTCAAGTTTTAGTTATTTTTTTCACATGTTTTCATGTTCAGTTGTTAAAAAAAAATTATGTTACCTTGTTAAAATTTTGCTTATGTCAATTTGTTTTAAACAAATTTAATGTTATTTGTATTACGATCATTGGGTGTTGTTGTGTGGTTTTCACGATAGGATACTGGTCTTGTGCTCCAGCCCGGGGTCGACTATTCTGTTGGATAAAAGCGTCTGCAAACTCGAGGTCTACAACACGTATGGTTCTCCGCATCGGAAACGGGTCTCCGGATCCCAACGCCCCTCCGATCAGCGACGCTACGGGGGGTGCAGAGGAGCTAACTGGATCAACAGGGGTCAGGAAGGGGTAAATGGTGACACGCGACACAGGCATATTTGAAAGATCGATATTAGACATTGACACCCAACTTTCGACAATGAGAATCTGAAAAAGAGATATCGACACGGATATTTGACTAAAACAAAACGACACTGAACGTCGTGAACAATCGACATTCGACTCGGAAAATTTAGAAAAATCGACACTGGCCACAGACCTCCAGACCCCTATCCACAAAACAGTGTCCATAAAATATTGAGCAACATTGGATCATGAATCCATCGATACAAGACGTGGGCATTTCAGTCTCCAGATCACCAGGCAGTATGAATAGTAATGAGTTCCGGATCATAATTAAAGGGAACCGCTAGCCTGGCCTCTAACGCTGCTTTACCGATTCATATAATACCCAATTGTCTATTCTCCAAATTACAGAATTTTTCGTCCTATCTGTAGCTCACAATAAAATTTAGAAGTGACCGCCAGGCACGATTTCGCCGCCTACCCGGGCGGCAGCCTTTTTTGGAGGTGTGTCCGCGATTGACCAATCAGAAGGCGATACTATAATTTATTCAAACCGGAAATTGCGCCAATTGTGTGAGCAAAATAAGAGTGCGTGATCGTCGCTAATATAAATAGCTGCGATCCTAACTCCAATCATGGCATTGTTTCGGAGTCAATCGTCGCAAGACGAATATCAATTTGTTTGGACGGTACTTTTCCATGAAACACTAAGATCATGGTCTACTGCGCGGCTTGGAACTGCCGCTGTTTATCTGTAAATCGCGGCCCTGATCTCTCTCTCCGCGAGTAGTAAAATAAGGCGGTGCCACATGAATAGTCACAATACGCGTCACTGCTCCCGGCAATTTTTTCTCCTTTCCAGTCAGCCGAAACGAAGCGTTAACACTCCCCAATTTAATTTTAAGATGTAAACTTTCGGTGCAGATCGCGATTAAATTGGGTTGGACACCCGCGTTAAGGAACATCAATCAATAGGATAGGAGGTTTGTGCTGAAATCACCCTCGCACGAGAATCACTGTCACAAACCTTTTCTCGCACGAACCGTCGTCAAATTTTTAGTGGTGACAAATCTCCCCCCCTCCCTTTACACATTCCTAGATCCACCCATGGAGACGTGTTTTCTCAGATCTTGTGTGATAATGGGCCACAGCCAAGTAAGTGCAAGAAAAATTAATAACTTTTCTGGTTGCAGGTTGTGATCACGTTTAGAAACGACACGACTGGCGAGACCTTGGCCACGTACGAAGCGTTCGACGGAAAATTGCCGGAGTCGTTCGTCGGCGGTAGAGACCTGATCAACCCCGGTAGGAGGAACAAGTAGTAAAGTGAAAATGCTTCCTGTCCAGCGAAACGTCGGCGCCTGCATATATATATATATATAACAATATAGACGACATTAGGACAACGGCTGGAATTAGGTCAACCGGAGGGTATTAGGTCAACGGCGCTATATATCCCACTCAGCCATCGTTTTTGTGACTTTTTTTTTTATTAATGCATTCATTTGGGCGTAATTAACTCTCAGGCCAATTATTATTCATTTCTGTTGCATATTAAAAGATATATGGTCGAGCGTTGTCCTAAGACCGTTGACCTAAAACTGTTGTCCTAATGTCAAAAGTGTTCTACAGCACAGACGACATTAGGTCAACAGGTTGACTTAATACCATATATGTTTCGCGTTGTCTTAATACCGTATATATTTCGCGTTGCCTTAATACCGTATATATTTAGAGTTGCAATAATACTACGTTTCGCATTGCCTTGATACCGTAGATGTTTCGAGTTGCGGTAATACTACGGGTTTCGCATTGCCTTAATACCGCATATATTTCGCGTTGCCTTAATACCGTAGATGTTTCGAGTTGCGTTAATACTACAGATTTCGAATTGCCCCGCATATATTTCGCGTTGCCTTACTACGGTATAAGTTTCGGGTTGCCTTATTACCATATAGAATTATGATCTAAATTAACCCGATTTTAATCATTGATTATAATCTTTATACCAGGCCCAAGCCGGAGAGACAATTGATAAGACTATCGTGTAAGTCTTGTACGCCAGAATTATGTAAGAGACTGCGCATTATAAATCCGAATACTATAGCAAAAACAATTATGATGCATCAACAAGATGTATTTATCAAATTTTGATCATTGTCTGAAATGTGAGGTTCACGGCAGTGAGGTAATAAATCTGAGGGCAAGCAGATACAACAATACATGGATTAGAGTATTAGAAATTGAAACTTTTATTTCTTCCTGTTCCAGAATATGGAAATAATGCAATTAACATGATAGAAGATAATATAGCATTATAGCGTATCGTGAGTTCGAGAATACGGAAGCGGGATGATCGAATACCCCGGTTCCTACGCCTAAGGTATTCCTGCCTGCTGCCCCCCACCCCCCTGCCCCCGCCGCCGCTTCCTACGCCAAATGTACTCCCGTCTCCTGTCCCCCATTCCTTCGCCTAAAACACTCCTGCGTCCTACCGTCCCCGGTCCCTACGCCTAAAATACTCCAGCTTCCTACCCTCCCCCCCCCCCCACCCCAAACCAGTTCCTGGTTCTTACGCCTAAGATACTCCGGCTTCCTGGAACCCTCTCGATTCTTAGCCTATCATACTTGTCCTTCCACCCCCCCCCTCACCCTCCCAGGCCCTCCGGCTCCGCCGATTCGTATGCCTGCTTCTGTCCCCCCCCCCACCCCCCGTTCAAACGCCTATAAGCCACTCCTGCCTCCTGGCCCCCGGTTCCTAAGCCTAAGGTACCCCTGGCTCCTGGTCTCCCGATTCCTACGCATAAGATACCCCTGTAGCATATTCATGCCTCCTGGCCCCCCGGTTTCTACGCCTAAGATACTCCTGTCGCCTGGGCCCCCGGTTCCTAAGTCTAAGACACTCCTGCCTCCTGGCCCCCCGGTTCCTACGCCTAAGATACTTCTGTCTCCTGGCCCCCCGGTTCCTACGCTTAAGAAACGCCTGCCTCCTGGCCGCCCGCTTCCTACGCCTAGAATACTCCTGCCGCCTGGGCCCCCGGTTCCTACGCCTAAGACACTCCTGCCTCCTGGCCCCCCGGTTTCTACGCCAAAGACACTCATGCCTCCTGGCCCCCGGTTCCTAAGCCTAAGACACTCCTGCCTCCTGGCCCCCCGGTTCCCACGCCTAAAAGACACACTTGCCTCCTGGCCCCCGGTTCCTACGCCAAAGATACGCCTGCCTCCTGGCCCCCCGGTTTCCACGCAAAAAACACTCTTGCCCCCTAGCCCCCCGGTTTCCACGCCTAAAAGACACACTTGCCTCCTGCCCCCCCCGGTTTCTACGCCAAGGACACTCCTGCCCCTTAGCCCCCCGGTTACTACACCTAAGATACGCCTGCCTCATGGGCCCCCGGTTCCTACACCTAAGATACGCCTGCCTCCTGGCCCCCCAGTTTCTACGCCTAAGATACCCCTAGCTCCTGGCCCCCCGGTTCCTACGCAAAAGACACTCATGCTTCCTGGCCCACCGGTTCCAATGCATAAGATACGCCTGCCTCCTGGCCCCCGGTTCCCACGCCTAAGATACGCCTCCCTCCTGGCCCCCCGGTTCCTATGCCTAAGATACTCGTAGCTCCTGGCCCCCCGGTTCCTACGCCAAAGACACTCATGCCTCCTGGCCCTCCGGTTTCTACGCCAAAGACACTGCTACCTCCTGGTCCCCGGTTCCTACGCCTAAGAAACTCTTGTCTCCTGGCCCCCGGTTCCTACGCTTAAGATATTCCTGCCTCGTGGGCCCCCGGTTTCTACGCCTAAGATACGCCTGCCTCCTGGGACTCCAGTTCCTACGCCAAAGACACTCATGCCTCCTGGTCCCCCGGTTCCTAAGCCTAAGATACCCCTGGCTCCTGGGCCCCCGGGGTTATACGCCTAAGATACGCCCGCCCAATAGCCCACCGATTCCTATACTTAAGATATACTCCTGCCTCCTGGCCCCCGGTTTTCATGCCTATAAGTCCCTCCTGCCTCGTGCCTCTCCGGTTCCTAGCTACGCCTAAGATATATTGCTGCCTCCTGGCCCCCTGGTTGCCCCGCCTAAGATACGCCTCCCTCTTGGATCCCCGGTTCCTACGCCTAAGATATACTCCTGCCTCCTGGCCCCCCGGTTCCCACGCCTAAGATATACTCCTGCCTCCTGCCCCCCCCCCCCCGGTTCCCACGCCTAAGATACGCATCCCTGCTTGCTGATCCCACGGGCGGATGGACATATACTATTGGACGCCCACTGGGTCAGACAATATATCATAAGAAATACCATGAACAGAATAAGTTTGAACTTTAACGGGGAACACGTAGTATGTACATCAAAGGTGTAGGGAATCAAAATATGACTGTATGCATACATCCTTAAACATTAAATATATTCATCATGCATACAGATTGATATTGATATTGTCGATATATTGCGCCGCGAATAACGCCATCCGTCGCCCGGCATCTTCGACCATCGGGTGTATATGCCCTCTCCTTCAAAAGAAAATACCCGAACATCAGGAGCACGGACATTAAAGAGTGCCAACATCATGGCGAAAACTATAGAGACTGACTAATTATTAACAGAAACCAATTTTATTAGCATAGCTTCGATTCCACCTCATTCAAATACTGCCTCCTGCCCGTTTGATTGGCATACTTATCATCGTACGTTCTTTTCATGACGATGGAAATACGAGTTCGCCATTATAGTTTATTACATCAGTATAGCCTAGTCTAAAACCTATCATATCAGTATACATAAGCACCTCAGGCACTTAATTTAAGCTGCCAAAACATTTATAAGCTTATACAAAATTCAAACGCTGAATTGCACAAGCGCTCACCAGCTTTCAGAATGAAGTTTTCACGATGCCATATAAAAGGTTTGATTAAGGTTTGATCAATATACATATGAATATCCTCCATTGCTAAACACAACGAATATGTACAAACAGAATGAATAGAAAAATTCCACAGATGTGGCCGATTTTAATACATTTTTTTTTAATTGGCCAAGAAAATTAAGTAGAATAATTGCATCTCTGTTTATAGTTATCAATTATAATTGATATGTGCATTCGCAACACATGATCAGGTTAAACACTAAAGTTTAACCTGATCATGTGTATACTCTTAACAACTGCTTCATGTTAACATATATATTGCATTGCAATCAATGTGTTAAGCCATCTGTGCATGGCAAGAATAACTGTTATGTGCAGACAATGTAATACACATATTATTCTATAATAGAAATCCACAATGCACCTTAATGCACAACAAAAGTCAGTACATGTGCAAGTTGTAATTTACAGTGATGGTTGTCAGGGTAACTTGTAGAGCTCGGGGGAAGTTCATTGGTCAAATCCATGAATCAATAAATTATAGTTTTTAACATTAGTACAGATACGGTTAGGATGTAACCTATATGCAATAATTAGTTAACTTTTAATATTAGTGGCATCAATTTATAGGTGGGGATTAATTATGACAAATTAATTGCTGCATTCAGAAACTGGTGCATACTCAAATGGAAGAGATTAAAACATGAATAAAAAGCTCATAGTGATCATCAGTCAGATCAGGAATTTGTGCAGTATGTAAATTGTTAAGAGAATGCTACTGTATTTGCAGTACCGGTACATCCTGTTAGGTACAGTCACAGTTAATTTGTGATAGCTTGTTCAGTTATAAGAATGTTGACAATTACATATGTTAGTGCTCTACATGTTTTCAAATTTATATGTCACCAGTTGTGCCTGCGGGACATAGGTTAATTATGTATGATTGAGATAACATTATGATTTATTGCAGCACAACATTTTTTAAATGATAGTTCTGGTTGTTACATTTGTTCCATAAACTTGATAACAATTGATTACATAAGGTATATATTTCAGTAAAGTATTATGCAGATAACACTAACCAAAATACAATTGCATGATCTACTGGTTCCAAAATTGTTTGAACATACAATAAACATGATAATTAAATTTAAAAATAAAATGATTCTGTGGATCGAATATGACAAAGGAGCTTAAGTTTGCAATATTACAAAAATACTCGGGAATAAGAGGTGTTCAAGAAAACTGTATATCTGCAACTATAAATCAAACTATATGCAATAATAACAATGAGAAATTAAGTCATATATATCTTGATATTGCATAACCTATATACAGGTTATTATTACTTGGTCTACTTTATCCATGTAATTTAATCCTTTATCCTTAATACCGTATCATTCACAGGAGATGTATGATTGTATGATTTCTCAATGGAAATTGTTATTAAACTTCTACATGGTAAATAATACCAAATTGTAAAGAAGATGTTCCAGTGCACATCATATATAGCAATTGCAATAACCCTAATAACATTAATAATATATGGCTACACAGCCAAATAATTGTGCTCCTTTAGGTCTGAATAAAAGATTCTTTTGGTTAGGTATTTGCAACAAAATTGTTCTGGTCTAGTTCAGGTACAGAAAGCAATGTTGGCCATCAAGACAACTTACACATGCTTTCGGACTTCAACATGCCTATAAGTTGCACACTACAGGCAAAAGACATTAATTATTCCTTTGAAGGGAGTCCTTTCCATTTATATCTCAGATTCTTTATGTGGATACCATTATGACTGCAGGAGTGCATAATTTTGTTTTTAAATTGCAGTAAAATGATATTGATATAGGATCTAAGTATTATGATATATACTCATTACAATTATAATTTTGTATTTATTAGTATACAATACTATCTTTTTTAATATATTGTTACCAGTGCATAAATGCATACCCAGTACTATTTGGTCATTTCACGCCGGCCAAATCAATTTTGTCTATAAAAAGTTAGTCATATATAAAATATATTGCATTGTCACCTACAAAAATGCCCTTGCAATATTACAATCAGTTTAATCAACTTTATGTCAATTCATATTAAAAGCTGACAGTTTAGCTACTTTATCACCCATCCTAAATGGCCTAAAAATGACAGATTAATTAAACCGTAATACTTAATTATTAGTATTGACATATCCATCACACTGGCAGGCGATATCACTTGTACTTGATAAACGGATAAGGGTTAATGTCTGCTCAGTTCAGGTCTTAATTTAATTATTAACTGATTTTTCCAAATTGTTGTGTTACATGTCATGAGAAGTACGGCCCAGACAGGTACTCAGATTTGTTGACAAACAACACCCTTAGATGTTCAACCGTTGTGGTGTTATTTGTCAACAATTTTAAATGCATGTGCCAGGCTGTATATGGTATAGCCTATTTGTCAAATTAGTGACACAATCTATTTTCTTATTAATGGAATTAAAATTAGATGATCGTGGACATGACCAGATTGCAATAGCAAGCCCTGTAGGATTGTTGGAGGAGGGGAGGGGGGGGGGGAAGGCAAGGGGGAGGGGAGGAGGCAAGGGGTAGGGGGGATCGCATTTCCAAATCATGAAGATTTTTTTTTTCCAGGTCACAGTGAATTAAATGGAGAACTCACAGCATACAATAGAAGGAACTGATAATACAAATTGACAATTTCCCAATTCTCAGTTCACGATTATTGAAAATCATTGATCATGACGGTCAGCTAATATCTCAATCCCAGTTCATGAAGAATTATTTTTCTAATTCCCAGTTCACAGTGACATGAAAAGCCTATTCCCGAGTACCTAGGAATGTGAATACTCCTTGCACCCCCCCCCCCCCCCTACTTGTAGGATGTAAATCTGTGTACTGAAGCTTTTATTGTTTTAGTGTAGCCTGTATGTAGGCCAACTGTCACTGTCACTGGGTGCCAGTGCTGATACTTGATACTACTAGGCTACTGCCCACTGGCTGCCGTGGCGTTTCTGGTTAGGCCTACACCGGTCTAGCCAGAAACGCCAAACGGACGAACTTTAGCTATTTACAGCCCTTACCTCTTACCTCTATATCTAAGTCTTACCTCTACTATGTCAAATTAGACTCATCAATTGGTAGCCTCACAATCACAAGCTTAGCCTTTGTAGACTAAATTTTGTCAAGTTGCAAGCAAATGAAATGGGTTAATCCACAGGCGCTCAGATCTGCTGACAGAACCCCCGAAGTAAATAAACAACGCCCCCCTCTCAGGCACCGCATATAATAGAAAGAAAGGTACCGCTCTTGGTTTGCAGCGCCACAGACAGGCCCTCGCTTCAACCGGCCCTAGCGACCCACACACGACATTCACAACGCATCTATCACCTCGAATCAACTCAATAGAAGTTTAACTCTTACCACATCTACTTTCTGATGCCTGACATGTCCACAACTTAGCACAAATATGACATTTTCACAACAACTTGCAAAACAACAACACACTCGGACAGATCCCTCGACCACTTTCGCCAGAAACGTGCCAGTGCGCAACTCAGAGCGAGCATTCCGGTGACGTCTTTACTTCCGGCCTGTGCAGAAGGCGTGTGATTGGCTGTGACTTATTTCTGGCGGGGGCATTTGAACAGTTTAAATTTTACGCAGGCAAATCCACATAAATCTGCCTTCTAGCGCTGTTGTACTATGTCTTCATTCGAAAAAATTACGTATCGGTATGCGTCTTTGCAAATTTCCTCCTTATTTTTTTTCTTAAATAAGATAATCGATATTATTTCAGTTCATCTGACAGCTTTCACCGTAAAGAGTATAAGGGGGGCCACTTCTTCGATCAAGTCTCGGTAGTCTCTTACACGTTACGCCGTGCGTCGTGGCACTGAAATAATTTAGTTACACTTTATACTACACATGCAGTTGGTATGCATGATACCAATGCTTATTTAATATGACCGCACTATTGCATATAAATCTATATGCTAAAGTGAAGAAATTAAAGCAATATAAATATTTCAATCATACTTCCACATGTATGGTGAAATCGCATTATTAGCAGTTTCCCAGAATATCCCAAATATATTTATATCATTGAAATTTCCTAAACGAAGATTACATCTGTCTCAAGTATTCTGTGCCTGGCAGCCCTGAACTCTTTATCGTCTTACACCAAGTCCCATATCCCGGCATCACTATATCTGCGATAATTAGGAGGGTATTAGCCAGATACGCCGGGCACTTTTGGCGGGCAGTTTCAAGTTTTCTGACGGCAGGCACTCAGGTGCTGTTTAGCCGCTCCAAAATAATGCCACTCGAGGCCGTCACAGCCACTCTTTCCTCCTTGTTCTTGAAGACGACGTACAGCTTGCCGCAAATAGAATGTCTTGCCTATCCCTGCTTGGCGGGTAATACATACATTATGGCCGCCTAGATTAGGTCCAGCGCGGTTTCCAATTGTTCCATTATTTGATTTGCCATGCATGACTTGTTGATGTTTACATCTTTTATTAAATACCCAGACACGTGATCAGAGGAGTTCCAATAAAATATATAGGTCGTGGGTCACCGGAAGACACTAAATGAAGGGGTTACTAGTATTATCATGTTCGAGAGGGAAAGTCCACTGACTATTTATTTACATTATGGATTCTTCGTGTAAGTTTGTATAGTGTGCACGTGTCCACAACCGCCCTATACCAAGCAGCAAAACAACCTTTGACATCAGGCAACTGTTTGTGCCTACAGATTAAAAAAAAATGGCGCGAAAACACTTAAACTGTTTGTACCAAAAATCCAATTCGAGATCTCTACAAATATTTAAATGTTATGAACCACACCCCTGTTTGCGAAGATGGGGGTGTAGCCCCCCTAACCCAATGTGTGACACGATTTCAGTGACGTCACCGGAATGCTCACTCTGAGTTGCGCACTGGCACGTTTCTGGCGAAAGTGGTCGAGGGATCTGTCCGAGTGTGTTGTTGTTTTGCAAGTTGTTGGGAAAATGTCCGATTTGTGCTAAGTTGTGGACATGTCAGGCATCAGAAAGTAGATGTGGTAAGAGTTAAACTTCTATGGAGTTGATTCGAGGTGATAGATGCGTTGTGAATGTCGTGTGTGGGTCGCTAGGGCCAGTTGAAGCGAGGGCCTGTCTGTGGCGCTGCAAACCAAGAGCGGTACCTTTCTTTCTATTATATGCGGTGCCTGAGAGGGGGGCGTTGTTTATTTACTTCGGGGGTTCTGTCAACAGATCTGAGCGCCTGTGGGTTAATCTATCAAACACGTCAAAGCTGACTCGTTGCCGGGCATGAGCGATAAAAGAGAATCTGGGTCGAAGCAGGTCAGGAGCAGCCCCCCCCCCCCCAAGCACCACCCCCTCCCAATCACTCTCCCAGCGCTGAGGCTAGTTCCCTTGGCCACCTTGCTAGCCATCGTTGATGGGGGTTATTGGGTTAATGCGTTGGGGTTTCCATTTAAACTTTTTAAGCTGGACTGTCGGCCTACACTGATCATAAAAGTGCGATGGTTCCGAAACTTGCGAAGGCACTTTTTGGCAGGTGGGCCCACCCCTCCCGCTTGAGCGGGGCGCTCTTTTTTAGTGTTGAAATGGGCCCATGCAAGTTGCTCCATTAATCATTAAACTTAAATTTTAAACTTAAAACTTGATATCACAGAATTCATAGAAATGGCCTGACGTCACAATTTTGGTGCGCATGCGTAGTAGGTGAAAATACGGAGCCTCGTTATCGCGCAGGTGAAAACATTGCCACGTGGTTATAAAGCTGCATACAAATCTCGTGTTTTTGGTGTCTTTGTACTAGTTATGTTCCGTGGGTTTGCGTCTGTTTTTCTTTCATTGTGCTATGTCCTAATACTATTTGGAAACCCTACCTGGCGTAGTTAGTCCCAGGTACCCAGAAAACTAAAAGTAGCTGACCTAAAGCCCAACGAAGCAACAGAGAAGTAGGTGACCGTCTTCTTGGGATGAATCCCGTTTGGACTGTACGTGTGTGAGGGGGGGGGAGAACCCTAGGGTATTGATAATTTGTTCAGTAACATAGGATTTCTAACCCTAATATTTTATCGCCTGACTTCCAGAGCTCACTTACTGAATTATATAATTCTGGAATGTATGTCTTTACAGTTCCTACCCAAACATATATTTATGAACATTTTAATAATTGCTAAATTGCAGGTTCTATAGTAGCCTTAGACATTTATTGTAAATGTTTCACCTGTTATAGTTGATACATATAATTGTATTTACAGGTCCTTATGATTGCAAGTCCATGAGAACTGGAAAGTGTTAGAGTAAACCCATACAAGTCATGCAGCCAGAAAAAAAACCTAATGCAGAAACAAATTGATGTAGGTCAGGATGCATATTGAAACAGCATAATTTACATTTATCCAGTGGATCTCTCATTTGTTGCTGCCGAATTCTTACCTCCTACTTGCTGACACACAATTAGAAACAGACCTATTTAAGTGGTCCTAATTAATAAGGCCCAAAACAAATGCATATCCTGAATTTGGGGGAAAGGCATTTTCTCTTGCCCTCAATTTGTGGATATAAAATAAACTTGCTTTGCACGTGACAGAAAATTCTCTCCCTAACAAAAAGTGGGGTTGGGGGGGGGGTGGAACAGGGTGGCTCAGTTCTCTGGTCTTTTTTTTTTTGGTTGGCATGTTCTCTGATCTCTGATTTTTTAGTTGGCATGTTCTCTGATCTTTTTCAGACCTCCGGTCTCTGACCTTAGATATGTAAAGGCAGTATCTTTGATCTCAGATGTTTCTCTGATGTGTGATATTTGATTTTCCTGATGTCTGATCCAAGGTTTCTGATGTTTTTAGGTCCATGTTCTCAGTGTTTCACCCCCATAACCCCCGAAAAAAGAAGCTTGCATTGAACTTGACAGAATTGCTTGAATTTTAATATTAGACACAATGAATTAATCCATTGGGTATCCCCATTTGTTGAGAGAATTAATCCAGTGGGTATACCCATTTGTTGAGAGAATTAATCCAGTGGGTATCCCCATTTGTTGAGAGAATTAATCCAGTGGGTATCCCCATTTGTTGAGAGAATTAATCCAGTGGGTATCCCCATTTGTTGAGAGAATTAATCCAGTGGGTATCCCCTTTTGTTGAGAGAATTAATCCAGCGGGTATCCCATTTGTTGAGAGAAGAAAATACCTAATTTATCACAGAAGAGATAACCTTGAAGTGATACAAAATACTTTCCTTAAGGGGTTTTCTTTTTTTATGGGGGGCGGGGGGTGGCTAAAAAAAGTTATATAATGCTCTATAGATCAAATGATTTTTGACTCCTAGCTAACAATAATGCTTGCCCTAAATTTGGCAAAGAACAAATAAAACCCTTGACCAGATAGAAAAAACCGTTGATTTTTCATTCACTGGGCTAGAGGGGGGGGGGTGCTTTGCTAAATAATATTGCTCCCATTGCAGCGCCAATATGTGTGACCCAAGCTGGAAATGATCGCCAAGAGATAGTCTTCCCCCTACCCCCAGCGTGGATACAGGAATTAGAAAAAGGGGACGGGGGGGGGAGGTCCAATAAAAACTTGCGACCGAGGGGTGGGGTCCACACCTCAGCTGGCCTAAATTTTGCATTGAAAAATAGCATTCTTCCTCAAAATGCGAGGGGAGGTCCCCCCCCCCCCCCCCGCGTCTTGCATATTGTGGTTGGGGCACCCCCAGACCTTGCACTGCTTCGGCGTTATCTTATTTGCATAGGCAGCGCTATATATATATATAGGGCAAGTACGGCGTTCGGTACGGTGGAGAATCAGAGCGGAACGCATGCAAATGAAGGGCCACGTGCGTTTGTTTTCACCTGCGCTTAGTGCGCCGCCTGGCGAGTATAGTGCGCATGACCGGAAGTCCATTTCTATGAATACAGAGAATATGTTACTGGTTACTTACCGGGGAGCGAAACGTCGTCTGCCGGTCACACCAAGTCGAAGCGCGCTTTTTGACGTCGGAAATTTGTTGGCCGCCAGATGGCGCCACCAAGGAGCTCACTCCAACAGTTAGATCGTTAGGCGTTAGGAAATTTACCGTATATTCATATATTTCTTATTTTAAGCAGAATCTCCTTAATTTTAGATAAGAACTCTGCAGGTTGTCAAATGTTATCGTATAAAGCAATGCGCGTTCAGATATACGCTGTTAATTGTAAAATATAACGTTGTTTATATTCACGTCCCAAGATATATGATCCGGAGAAAGTCGAATGTTTACAAGGCTCTAAAATGCGTAATTATTGTCGACCCCCCATAATTTAAAGTTTACATTCTTCAGAACATCGTGTTTAATCATTTGGATCATCTCTCTCTGACGTGGACTGCTCCTTTCTCCTTTTGTCAGAGTGCTGAATATTAGGACAACGCGATTTGCGTTGTCCTAAAACTCTATGGTGTATAAAATGGTCTTAGGGCAACGTAGCGTTGACCTAAGGTAGCATGTATAGATCTATATATATATATATATCGCAGGACGGCTATAATTATATTGGAATATATGCATTATCATCTCAGTTATAGTGAAAATGGGAGGATCTAGCGGAATGTTTATGATTTTATTGGGGCCAGCCTCGATAGCTCTGTGGGCTAGAACGCTTGCATTGAATGCTCTGGTCATCTGAGAGCCTAACGGCACGTGAATCGATGGTTCGTGTCCATGTATGTGTGGTAATAGGATACAAATCCCATGTCTTTCTTCGCAAAGAGTAGGGGGTTACCTCCGGGGACATGGCTCCACTCTCCGTTCCTTCGCACATTGAGGCGATATGACCAAAAGTGGTTAAAGCGTACTGAATATACAACTAAACTATGATGTTATTTATAGGAGGATGGCATGAGGATCTGTTTGTGCCTTTATTACATGTGTTAGATATATGTGCTTACGTGGCGCTCACACTGTTCCGTCAGCGCGACCCATTGTCATGTGGGTCATATGACGTCATTGCGCACTCGTCACGGAGGCCATGGAGATATGGTTGTCACGTCGTTGTCCTAACGTTGTTACCTCGTTTACATGTAACCTTGTAATCTCAATTTCCTCCCCGCCTCTTTAAATTTTGTTGTCACGTGGTCTTAGGTCTGTCGTGGTCACGTGGTCCTGGTCCTGTCGTGGTCACGTGGTCCTGGTCCTGTCGTGGTCACGTGGTCCTGGTCCTGTTGTGGTCACGTGGTCCTGGTCCTGTCGTGGTCACGTGGTCCTGGTCCTGTCGTGGTCACGTGGTCCTGGTCCTGTCGTGGTCACATGGTCCTGTCGTTGTCACGTGGTTCTGTCGTTGTCACGTGGTCCTGGTTCTGTCGTTGCCACGCGGTCCTGTCGTTGTCACGTGGTCCTGTCGTTGTCACGTGGTCCTGGTTCTGTCGTTGCCATACCGCCGCGGTGTGATCCCGTCATCGCGATGTATCGTTGTCACGGGGCTGTTCGTGTCGTTGCCATGCATAGGTGTGATGACGTCGCTATTACGATGCAATGACGTTGTCCTTTCTCCTCTCAAACACGATTGCTTGGTATATACGTGAGGTGGCTTTCATGTCATTATCGGTGAACCACGTCGTTATTTCCGATAACGCCTTCTCTAGTGTTAACTTGACCTTGTTAAACTCCTTGCCTTGAGCCGCCATAGTGTTATCATCAGCATAGTTATACGTATCGGTTTCCGGTGAGGTAGATACTAGCAGGTCATGCGTTAAACATATTATACAGATGTGGGCCGAAAACAGAACCCAGTGTGGTGCTCCTTTTCTGAGAGAGAGACACCTGCTCCGATTATATCCTAGTTTTACCGCCTATAACGATGCAATGACGTTGTCATGGCAGATCTGAGCGTCAACAAATGGAAGCAGGACTACATCACCATCAAGCACGTCTCAGCAAGCATTGCGATCATCATCGCCAGACACGAGTAAGTCCCAATGTCAGGAGAAAACGACACATTTTGTTATTAATTCTGAATTTTCGTTCTGAACCGGTAACATCTTTATTACTGTTGCTATGTAATTTTATTCCATGTATGATCTAAATACTAGAGTAAACCGTTTGGCGTTTCTCATATACGTTATTAAAACACAATGTAAATATGCCAACAGGCATGAACTAACCCAATCTAGAACATATTTATTCATTCACGATGCATCGTTCCTGGAGATTCCTTGGCCCAGTTCAACAAGTGTGTTCACAAAAGCGGCGCAGAAAACCAATTCGTTTTATACGGTTTAGTCGTAGAATCACATATTATATCAGATTAGGATCGTAGCAAATTTAATTGTGGCGTTATATCTGCTGCAGGAAGTTTTACCCGATTCTAAGTGCTCGGATGCCCGACGCCCTCCTGGAGATGTCCTACGGTCTGTTCATCGACCCCTGCGAGGATACCATTGACATCTCCCCCAGTGAGTACAGGCCCTTCTCAGCGTGGCGGACAGTGAGTAGAGACCCTTTTCAGCATGGCGGACAGTGGGTAGAGACCCTTTTCAGCATGGCGGACAGTGAGTAGAGACCCGTTTCAGCATGGTGGACAGTGAGTAGAGACCCTTCTCAGCATGGCGGACAGTAAGTAGAGACCCTTTTCAGCATGGCGGACAGTGAGTAGAGACCCTTTTCAGCATGGCGGACAGTGAGTAGAGACCCTTTTCAGCATGGCGGACAGTGAGTACAGACCCTTCTCGGCTTGGCAGACAGTGAGTACAGACCCTTCTCAGCGTGGCGGACAGTGAGTACAGACCCTTCTCAGCGTGGCGGACAGTGAGTACAGACCCTTTTCGGCGTGGCGGACAGTGAGTACAGACCTTTCTTAGCGTGGGGGACAGTGATTACAGACCCTTCTCAGCGTGAGTACACACCCTTCTCAGCGTGGCGGACAGTGAGTACAGACCCCTCTCAGCGTGGCGGACAGTGAGTACACACCCTTTTTAGCGTGGCGGACAGTGAGTACAGACCCTTCTCAGCGTGGCGGACAGTAGGTACAGACCCTTTTCAGCGTGGCGGACCATGAGTACAGACCCTTCTCAACGTGACGGACAGTGAGTACAGACCCTTTTCAGCATGGCGGACAGTGAGTAGAGACCCTTTTCAGCATGGCGGACAGTGAGTAGAGACCCTTTTCAGCGTGGCGGACAGTGAGTACAGACCCTTCTCATTATGGCGGACAGTGAGTACATACCCTTCTCAGCTTGGCGGACAGTGAGTACAGACCCTTCTCAGCGTGGAGGACTGTGAGCATGGATCCTTCGCAGCGTGGCAGACCTATTTCCGTGCCAATCTTTTTTGTGTCCCGATAACCTCTGACCTCGTGCTACCTTACCCTATCTGTGTCCCGAAAGTCTCTGGCCTCATGTTACCTTTCCCTATTTGTGTCCAGATAGTCTTTGACCTCGTGCTACCTTACCCTATCTGTGTCCCGAAAGTATCTGGCCTTATGTTACCTTACCCTATTTGTGTCCAGACAGTCTTTGACCTCGTGTTGCCTTACCCTATCTATGTCCCGATAGTCTCTGACCTCGAGTTACCTTACCCTATCTGTGTCCCGAAAGTCTCTGGCCTCATGTTACCCTACCCTATTTGTGTCCAGATAGTCTTTGACCTCGTGTTGCCTTACCCTATCTATGTCCCGATAGTCTCTGTCCTCGAGTTACCTTACCCTATCTGTGTCCCGAAAGTCTCTGGCCTCATATTACCTTACCCTATTTGTGTCCAGATAGTCTTTGACCTCGTGTTGCCTTACCCTATCTATGTCCCGATAGTCTCTGACCTCGAGTTACCTTACCCTATCTGTGTCCCGAAAGTCTCTGGCCTCATGTGACCTTACCCTATCTGTGTCTAGATAGTATTTGACCTCGTGTTGCCTTACCCTATGTGTGTCCAAATAGTTTCTGACCTCGTTTTACCTGACCATATCTGCGTTCCGATAGACCCTGACCTCGTGTTGCCTCCCATCCAGATCGCAGGAAGAGGGAATCCACTGAGTGCGAGAGCGCATGCGCGTCGTTTCCTAGGAACTACTACGACTACTGTGTCTACGATTGTGACGTCACGGGGGACGTCAATGTAAGTTACCTTCACAGTTCACATGCGTCTTTACATATGGGTTCTTCGTATATTCTCTATTTTTTTGTTTTATATGACATTTTAACCAACCATGCATTGGCTATCATCCGATTGACGCCTGCAAATGCACTGGTATCGTGCACCAAAGAAGTAAATACGTTTTCAAATAAGGGTACATTAATGTAATGTTAATTACTACAAATGTCAAACATGGGAGCCAAAAAGCATGTCAGCAGCGACCATATGACGGCGTTCGAACATTTCTAATTTTATGACATATTGTGAAGCAATATTGACAATTTTGTATAAGCAATATTTATTTAAAGAGGTTTGCAACATTGACTTTTGTATACCCCCCCCCCCCGTTCCCCCTCCGCCGCCCACCCCGGCAGTTGGCCACGGCTGCTGACGTCACCGCGGCGGAAGCCGAGCTCCTCTCCTTGGACATCGAGCTGGCCAACGGTGCAGCCAGCGCTCAGCCAATCGCATGCGCGGCCACGATGACGTCACTGGTGCTGTACGCCGCCAGCCGCCTCCTCTAGGCACCGGGCGACGAGATGATTGATAAACTGATGGCAACAAGGATCTTTACACTATGAAAATCTTCACGTATTAATGGAATAATCATTCTTACTTGATGATTGAAGCTATTTAACTAAGCAGTGGGATATATTTTTATATATACTTCGGGAGTGGCAAAGACAAAATATTTTAGCTTTATTTTTATTTCACATGCTTTGGTCACGTCACGCAGATACAACGCTACCTGTAGATGAAGGGTGACTTTGGGCGCCATTTTGTGTGATAAGAGATCTCGTCTGTTAAGTGCCTCCGGGCCTCCTGATGCATTATGAATACATTAATTGTTTACTGTAGCAATGACGCCAATGGGAATCTGCACTCAATGTCACCAACATACATTGTCTACATTGTCAAATACTGAATTTCTGTAATAAAGTTCACTCATCGAATGTTCAGCGAATGGATCTTTTTGTGCAGTTATGATCTTGCCCAGCCTGTGATACACCTGTATAGGACTCTCCTGTGATATAGCCCGAAAGGGCGTGTGATAATGTTTTGATGATATCTTAAAATGACAGGGAAAGTTTTTACCTTATTGTTCTTATATGTTGTCAACATTTACGTAAGCAATCATTCAGTCATAATGTGTTGTGTATCCTTTCTTTCGTATTTTCAAGCCATTCCATTTTAAATTGCTGAATGTTAAGCACCTGTTTAAATGTATCTATTCGGATCTATATGGCTGATGATGTCATAACACATGTTTACTGTCCACTACTCCTTCCACCACACTGTTCTGTCCTTGCCATGACAAATAATAAAAGCATGAACAAAACAAAGTGGCTTCATCAATTGTCCAATTGTCTGTGCGAACGTTCTTGTTTACAATGTTGTAAACAAAATACGGACACTGCTAATGCTTTACCACTAATCTGACGAAAAAACATATACGCCTGAGCAATTAAATCTCATGATATTTTCTAATAACAAAAATGATATGTATTTAATATATAAATTTTCTTTTATTTACATCGGATAATATTTCGAGTTCATGAGGAAACGGGGAAGGGAACGCTTGGGTGTTAGCTCTCCACCCGTCATTGACAATATTCCATACGAATTAAGTATAATTCAATAAAAGCCGCTCCACGACCGTGTCCAATAGTTATTTGTAGCGATATAAGTTAACCCCCCCCCCCCCCGCGGCGGGTGGGGGGGGGGCACCGACGGTTATGCCACGTACATATGGGAAGAGGCCAGCTGATTGAGATCACTGGGCGCGGAAATCACGGGGTAATATGCGAAGAAAGTATGAAACATCTTAGTCTCAGATAGAAACATTGAGAGAAAACCGTGTGGCGATGATCACTGCCTAAGGCTACCCGAGCAACGTTATGTCACTGAATATCACTTGGCAGATACTCAGCTCCTCATATTATTGCTGTCGGTTACAGGTGGGGGTCGTCCACTGGCCTAAATTTTGCAAACGTTATTTTTACCCAGGAGAGGAGAGACCGTTGCTGCTGTGTAAGGGTTTCTGGGAGGTATCCCTCCCCTCAGACGCATCTGTGACGTCATACTCCGCAGCTACTACGCCGCAGACGTTGTCAGGTAAACGTCTGCAGACGTGGTAAGGTAACACGCGTGAGGCGACACAGAGCGTCCCTGCGGTGATTTGGCGCTAGGAATTCTACCGGAAGTGCCACTAGTTGTCGCGCCATCACCAATTTTCGGTCTGGCGACGCTAGGACTTGGCTCCAGATATGGGTGTCCATCATCATCGTCGTCACCTGAATCCCTTGTTTGGGGCCCGGGTAGCGCATGCGCAGTGTTGCCCTCCGTGGTACGCCAGAAGGCAGCCCACAGCCGGATGAGTCGGTTGTTGCAATATCGCTGGACGCCATCGCTTCCCTCGCGGCGCGCGATCTCGGCCCCCTTCGCCACGGCGTACGGCGAGACGACGGCGCTGCTGGGACGCGAGACCACGTGACTGTCACGGCCTATCTCTAGGTACTCGGATGAGGGTGGGGTCACGTGGTTCCAACGTGCACCGTCGCCGTTCGGTAAACCTCGGCCATTGTCGGCTACGTCCGGTGACGTCGCGAAGGTTGTTACGGCGTACGGAGAGCCGTCCAAAGCGCTGGGACGTTTGGGGTTTGATCCTTTCTTCCTCCTCCTATTGACGAAGAGAAAGATTGAGATCAGATCGAGTGTCGAGGTCAAACGATGGTTCTATAATATGGCGTAATATTACAGTAAGTTTTGGTAGCAGAACTTAAATCAATTATCTCCCCGAAAGTGTTTGTGTCTAGATCATAATTCTTATATTTAAACACGTAAACAAAGGGCATGTTTTATGCCTGTCTGTTGCATTCCATATAGTTTAACACATGAAAAAGTGATGGTATCAGGAACATCGACATTTAATTGCACTAAGGGCCTTAACGACAATATAATCATGGTGCACGCGACCGATCAAACTATACGTCATTTAGAGGTACATTAATAAGTGAACTACTAACCTGAGCATGATGACAAGAATCATCACAACCACTGACAGAACGCCCATACCGCCAGCCAAACATCCAATCAAAATCTGGTTTTCTGTCGACAATTGAGATATGTATTTCCGTAAGAAAACATTACAAACATAACAAACATTACAAGATGAAATAGGCGACATGATAAAGTCGTTATTACGGCCTTTGAACTCGTAGGCCTTATGAATTATATTTAGATTATAAGCGCAAACCAATGTTGAGATGCGGAGACATAGCACCGAAAATAATAATAGTTATGAAGTAATTTGAATCTAGATTGAAAACGGCCCAAATGGGACGAACAGAATAAAACTACCCCTGCAAACAAACAACAGTAATATTCTGCTCACCTTGCAGAACAAGATCGGTCTCAACTGTCAACGTGACGTTGTCATAAGCAACCGATGACGTTGCTGTTGTTCGCTGGTTGCTAGGGTCAGTTGCCAAGCTATCACGTGGTGGTGATTGCGATGAGTGAGGTGCCGCAGATGTTTCCATTGGTTTGACTGACAAGGAGAGAATCAATCACACTAATCATCATGGTAATACTACCGTTAATAATTAAGGTCACATCAAGCACCGACCCAGTGAACAGTAATGACATGAATCGATGCATGTTTTACAATATCCCAAGATTCCGAGACCACCAGCTTCATAAACCAACCGAACATTTAGCATATACTCACTCATAGTCAGTCATTATTACTAACATTAAAGTTCAATGTAGCGAAAAAAAAACTGTAAATCTACCAGATATAAAGTTCTATGTTTTAAGAAACAAATATATTTGTGAGCAGCTGGGTTTCATTTTGTCCCACCTTGTTCACAGATGACGTAGTCAAGGCTGTCACTGCAGGATCTGCCACCCCACGATGAACCCTCTCGGAGGTCCGCATAGAGACAATCGCTCAGGCTAGACGAAGTGCCTTGACCAGGGACCCAGAAAAACTCACTTATCTCCATCTCTGTTACATTAGCTGTAAAGACATTGAAATAGTTAGATTCTCGATGCATCACTTGAGATATATTAAGGACACCTACACAAGAAAATGATGTGTTGGTACACGGTGATATGTTAAAGTTGACACCAGACGGTATCGAGTCTTCGCATCGGTAAATATTTAGCGATTCTTCTACAGAAACCTTCTCATGCACTCATGTACGGTAGATTGCGTTCCGCTTGGGCAACGTAAAATTTCGTCAAATTTAACCATCCGAACCATCTTTCATGCTAACAATATTTAAATGAATCTAATCAAAAAAATAGGGGCGGTTCACATTGGATAGGACAAAAATATTATGACGGGGGGAAAGCGGCAGGGGCGAGTCTAGACCCCATGGAACCCCCCCCCCCCCCCTCGCTCCATCTGCACACACACGCACATAGTAATGGTATTTTTTCTTTGCCTTCGTGTTGAGTACGTTGCTCACCGGTCCGCCAGACCCAAGGGTTCCTGTAGACACCCACCCACAGCGTGCGGGGAGTCTCGATGGGTAGCTCCTGGAACAGTCGAGGGTCTGTGAGGTGGCTGTAGGCCAGGTCCCCCTCGACTCCGTGGGGCCCGGCACCCCGACAATCGGCCCTACCCGCGTACCACGAGCCCCTCTCCCGGGTTACCACGCGGAAGCACTGGTCATCCAGAGGGAACCATCCATCCGCACAGCGCCCTGCAGGGAGACAGGAAACACGTGTATTAGGAGCCGACCTTTATTTAGATGTACTACAATGCCCGTTGTATAATCACGGTTACCCGGACAACATATTCTATATGTAGCTATGTGCGCAGTGCGTTTAAGCTATGAACAGCAGGTGATAATTTCCATAAAAGCCGACTTTATTACTTATTTTTTTTCATTTAATGTTTTTATTATTTTTCACGATGTTCATTATTTGACTCCCTTCATAAACCGCCCATCTTCATAAACCACTTACTTTTAGAAGCCGCTTGCCTTCATAAACCGACCTCTGTATTCAGTAACTGTTCTCCTTATAAACTGATCACACTGGGATAGAAAACCATGATTATTACATTTACTAGAGATAGATATTGTATCACTTTGGATGAAACCGTCGTACAATGCATGAATTAATACCTACCAGAGGTTCGTTGATATTGACAGAGACTAGACGCCGTTGTGAACCCGGTATAGATACAAGGTGCAGCCATGAGGTAAAAGTTCATATCCGGGTCTCTACGAACCAGTTGAGAGCAATATCTTTCAGGGTGGTCGGGAATTTCATCTGGAAGATGGGAATCAATAGTACAGGAGAACAGGTGTCAATTGTGTTGTCAATGGAAGATAAAGAACACTCAAAGACCCGATTCGTAGACTGCTGTAGATTTAAGCGCAGACTTATTTCGTGTCTTGGCACTTCATGGATACGACGATCAAACAGCAAATGTATCTTATTGTATATATTTTATGGCAGTGTTTGTTTTTGGTTATTGCTATGCTTGAGTGAAACGACGAATATCAAAGCAAAAGCAAGGGCGAACCGACAATTTTACATGATGTGTGTTGTGTATGTGTGTGTATGATATCATTGTATAGGTCTATCTTACAACTGAGAGTTGATCCCGTCGCCCGCCAGGTGGCGTCTGTAGAGCGTCGTCCAGCTATCCAAGCGTGTCTGGTGCCATCGTGGAAGAGGCCACCGACATTCACTAGCGCCTCTTGGGCCTGAGAGTCCTGCACAGTGGCCAAGCGGAGTCCTCGAGCACGACAGAAGTCGTCCGCCGAGAGCCAGGATGCAGCCTCTACCGGGGTGTACAACCGGAAGCAGAGGGCGCCACTTCCGGTACTCGCCGTGCATGCCTCAGCGATGACGCCATCAACATTGTCCGCCATTTCTCCCAGTCTAATCCAGGACGCTGCAACCAACGCCACATTTAAGTGTTTAGTCAGGTGTATGGCAAAATGTGCCTGTTCCGTTTTATTGAACTATTGGTCCATTAGTGGGAGGACGAAATATTCCTGGATGCAATTTTTATCATCAAAGCGAAATAGGTCACGCATGCGTACTAGCCTGCTACCTGACCCTGAACGCAAAATAAAATCGTTACATAAACGCACTTAGTGGATAAATAGGCTCTGCGTCGTGCAGACAAAAATATAATATATATATAAGGTAAAATATAGGTAGCAAACGTTTTTAATGAGGATCTGGATTCCATTACACAAAGGGACAGACTGACAGATAGACAGTAGTCATCCGGGACAAAGTCGCTGATCCCCTTAATATATTCCCAGGACTGCCGGATGGGTTTGCCGCAGAGCTTGAGAATCGTCTGTACATATGCTTAGGCTATGAGTGAGGAACGGGTGCATATTGTTTCATATACAATCATGTTAGATTATGGATAAATAGACGGTATACTCCATAAAAACAACAATAAGATACCTATCAACGTATTGTTTTTGCGAAATGTGTGTTTGATTTCTTACATTTATCAATTTTTATTTCACATAAACTTAATCTTATACACATCGTCCTTTCATATGTCTAGAAGAATAACACCAGATTGGCTTATCCGTGTCTGTTGCTGAGACACATGACGCCATGACGTGGAAAGACAGGAGTTTTGGCTGTCTGCCTCAAACGGTATCTTATCGTCGCTGTGTTGCAATGTTATAACCTCACTAGATGGAATAGCGATTCATCAGTTCACTGCGAACTGGCTCACTAGAGGGCGACACCTGTGGTTACTGTCGTGCGAGACAGGGTTATTTGGGCATTGGGGTAAACCCTCGTGGTTAACCATGTTTAACATAATTTGCGTGAATTTTTGTTCACGGAGTGAGGGGAGAAAACTGGCTGGGTGACTAGGGGTGACGGGGACGGGGGCGCATGACATTTGGGAGCATGCACATTAAGGCTAAATTGAACCACGAAACCTCAATAAACCTCAGTGAAACAATGAAATGCGGTTGGATGAAACTTGCCCCAGATGCAGGCACCAGGGCTCGAACCCACGACCCGTGGATCTGCTTACCAACTGAGATAGGGACGAGGGACGACGAAACCGTCGCATATTGTAGAGAGTGAGGGGAGCGATAGACAAGGGACAGAATGTAGGCCGGGAGGGGGGGGGCAACACGCGCCTTGCTCTTAGCAACGGAATGGTATCCATGGGCAACCATGGGCGATCAAGCTCCCGACTCGTCGATCAACCATTGAAGGAACAAACACAGCTCGCCAGTCCCCATTCTTATGTGCAATTGTAACGCAGCCGCTAAATGCGTGCGAGCGACAGTATCGAGGGGCGAGCTTAAGTTGTCAAGGGTGTGGCCAGACGGACCATAAAGATCCACTTTACACTGACGCTTGTCATTGGACTGTACTACATAGAGCGCCCCCTGCCGGGTACTGACACCAATGTTGAATATGAGACTGAATTGGACATTTTGGTGTTTTAGGCCAGCGCTTTGCACACACAACACGGACCGGTGAATCACCGCAGCGGACGCCGCGGTTAACGGTACAAAGCTCGGAGCGCTATCAACATAATGCAAGGAACTTTTTGCATTGTGGTTTTGTCAAGGTATACGTGAAGCTAATAACGGCACTGACAAACCAACAAAGATAAAAGCCCACTTTGGACAGAACGCCCTTACACTAAGTATATGAGTAAATAGGGAGCGACATAAGTAGTTTTAATTCAATGCTGTAAGGTGTGTAAAAGACACGTCGACCCAATGTCTTTTCTTTCTGTTATATTTTTAAATAAGAGTTATATAAGCGAATATATTGCAATCGTCGATGAATACAATAAAGATTACGGCATAACACATTATTGGAGTGGTGGACAAGGGCTTAGTAATACGCCCATATTGACCGCGGGACGTTTGGACAGCTGAGCGACATCGGCTCCAGCGGCGGGAGTACAGGGTTGGGCATACCAGGGTCCGATGCGCTGGCCGCCTGCCTGGAGTAGCGAGACAGGGTCCCATTCCCCCGCCACATATGAGGCTTAAACCCACTTCCCCTTGATACTTCATACTTCATCCACAGTCAAATTATCCAGCGGTCAAAATGGACCGCGGTCAAGTGGGCCTGCACGTGTACAAGGGCGTCGCACTCACCTATACAAAGGGCGCCAAGAAGGGTGGTACGGTGACACGGGATCCAACGCAGCGTTGCCATGGTGATGGTACCTCCAGCCAGCCTACGAAATGTCATGATGAGTCAACGCTCTAGAAGGACACTATCCGCCAGTGTCCTACAGCGAGTGACAGCCGACCGAGTCCTGTGTGAGCTCCAGAAGGACACTGTCCGCCAGTGTCCTACAGCGAGTGACAGCCGACCGAGTCCTGTGTGAGCTCCAGAAAGACACTATCAGCCAGTGTCCTACAGCGAGTGACAGCGGATCGAGTCCTGTGTGAGCTCCAGAAGGACACTATCAGCCAGTGTCCTACAGCGAGTGACAGCCGACCGAGTCCTGTGTAAGCTCCAGAAGGACACTATCCGCCAGTGTCCGACAGCGAGTAATAGCCGACCGAGTCCTGTGTGAGCTCCAGAAGGACACTATCCGCCAGTGTCCTACAGCGAGTGACAGCCGACCGAGTCCTGTGTGAGCGCTAGAAGGACACTATCCGCCAGTATCCTACAGCGAGTGACAGCCGACCGAGTCCTGTGTGAGCTCCAGAAGGACACCATCCGCCAGTGTCCTGCAGTGAGTGACAGCCGACCGAGTCCTGTGTGAGCTCCAGAAGGACACCATCCGCCAGTGTCCTACAGCGAGTGACAGCCGACCGAGTCCTGTGTGAGCTCCAGAAGGACACTATCCGCCAGTGTCCTGCAGCGAGTGACAGCCGACCGAGTCCTGTGTGAGCTCCAGAAGGACACTATCCGCCAGTGTCCTACAGCGAGTGACAGCCGACCGAGTCCTGTGTGAGCTCCAGAAGGACACTATCCGCCAGTGTCCTACAGCGAGTGACAGCCGACCGAGTCCTGTGTGAGCTCCAGAAGGACACTATCCGCCAGTGTCCTACAGCAAGTGACAGCCGACCAAGTCCTGTGTGAGCTCCAGAAGGACACTATCCACCAGTGTCCTACAGCGAGTGACAGCCGACCGAGTCCTGTGTGAGCTCCAGAAGGACACTATCAGCCAGTGTCCTACAGCAAGTGACAGCCGACCAAGTCCTGTGTGAGCTCCAGAAGGACACTATCCGCCAGTGTCCTATAGCGAGTGACAGCCGACCGAGTCATGTGTGAGCTCCAGAAGGACACTATCCGCCAGTGTCCTACAGCGAGTGACAGCCGACCGAGTCCTGTGTGAGCTCCAGAAGGACACTATCAGCCAGTGTCCTACAGCGAGTGACAGCCGACCGAGTCCTGTGTGAGCTCCAGAAGGACACTATCCGCCAGTGTCCTACAGCGAGTGACAGCCGACCGAGTCCTGTGTGAGCTCCAGAAGGACACTATCCGCCAGTGTCCTACAGCGAGTGACAGCCGACCGAGTCATGTGTGAGCTCCAGAAGGACACTATCGGCCAGTGTCCTACAGCGAGTGACAGCCGACCGAGTCCTGTGTGAGCTCCAGAAGAACACTATCCGCCAGTGTCCTATAGCGAGTGACAGCCGACCGAGTCCTATGTGAGCTTCAGAAGGACACTATCCGCCAGTGTCCTACAGCGAGTGACAGCCGACCGAGTCATGTGTAGTCTCCAGAAGGACACTATCCGCCAGTGTCCTGCAGCGAGTGACAGCCGACCGAGTCCTGTGTGAGCTCCAGAAGGACACTATCCGCCAGTGTCCTATAGCGAGTGACAACCGACCGAGTCCTGTGTGAGCTCCAGAAGGACACTATCCGCCAGTGTCCTACAGCGAGTGACAGCCGACCGATTCATGTGTGAGCTTCATAAGCCCAGCTTCAGCTCTCAGTTCGAGTCTGCCAGTATAACTCGCTATAATGATAGAGGTTACCCTGTATTTCAATTCAGACACTTACCCGGAAGATCTTACTTTGATCGCGACAGCTTGTGTTCTGACCGTCTGGCTTCGCCGACATCTATGCTTGTACCATGATGCGTGGAGACTGTGAGTGGTGGATGGTGAGTGTGGGTATTGCGGGGGTCGAAGGAATTGCGCCCAATCTGGCCCTGATTGTCAAGCTTTAAACACAGTGAACTTGCCGGTCGAGTGGGGCGTAACCCTTTCTCTCTCTTGCTCTCTCGCTCTCAGTGATACACCCATGGTCCCTCCAAGTGAACCTCCCATTTTTCTTTCATTGAAGCAGACCTCAGTGCTAGCAGCCATCACTAACCCCCATCCACCCCTTACCAGCGCCCACCCCTTACCAGCGCCCACTTCTCACTAGCTCCCAATCCTCTCCACCCAGACTCCTCACCAGTCCCCACTTCTCACCAGTCCCCACATCTCACCAGGTCCCAGTCCTCTCCAGTTCCCACTCCTCTCCACCCCGACTCCTTACCAGCCCCACCCCCACCCCACCAAACCAGCCCCCACACCCTTCACCAGCCCCCACCCCTCACCAACTCCTACTTTCTTCGCAAAGAGCATGAGGTTAACCCCGGGGTCAGGGCCCCACGCTCCCTTCCTTCTCCTATTCACGCGATATGTCCAAAAGTAGTTAAACCGTCCTGAATATACAACTCCTCACCAGCTCCCACTCCTCTCCATCCCCACTCCTCCCCAGCCCCACACTCCACACCAGCCCCTCCCCCCCCCCTCCCCCGCACCAAACCAGCCCCCACACCCCTTACCAGCTCCCACTCCTCTCCACCCCCCACTCCTCTCCATCCCCACTGCTCACCAGCTTGTACTGCTCTCTATCCCACTCCTCACTGCCCCAACTCCTCACCAGCTTTCACCCCTCACCGCCCCAACTCCTCACCAGCTTTCACCCCTCACCGCCCCAACTCCTCACAAGCGTTCACCCCTCACCGCCCCAACTCCTTACCAGCGTTTACTCCTCACCAGCGTTCACCCCTCACCGCCCCAACTCCTCACCAGCTTTCACACCTCACCGCCCCAACTCCTCACCAGCGTTCACCCCTCACCGCCCCAACTTCTTACCAGCGTTCACCCCTCACCGCCCCAACTCCTCACCAGCGTTCACCCCTCACCGCCCCAACTCCTTACCAGCGTTCACCCCTCATCGCCCCAACTCCTCACCGGCGTTCACCCCTCACCGCCCCAACTCCTCACCGGCGTTCACCCCTCACCGCCCCAACTTCTTACCAGCGTTCACCCCTCACCGCCCCAACTCCTCACCAGCGTTCACCCCTCATCGCCCCAGCTCCTTACCAGCGTTCACCCCTCATCGCCCCAAATCCTCACCAGCGTTCACCCCTCACCGCCCCAACTCCTCACCAGCGTTCACCCCTCATCGCCCCAGCTCCTTACCAGCGTTCACCCCTCATCGCCCCAAATCCTCACCAGCGTTTACCCCTCACCGCCCCAACTCCTTACCAGCGTTCACCTCTCACCGCCCCAACTCCTCACCAGCTTTCACCCCTCACCGCCCCAACTCCTAACCAGCGTTTACTCCTCACCAGCGTTCACCCCTCACCGCCCCAACTCCTCACCAGCTTTCACACCTCACCGCCCCAACTCCTCACCAGCGTTTACCCCTCACCGCCCCAACTCCTTACCAGCGTTCACCCCTCACCGCCCCAACTACTCACCAGCGTTCACCCCTCACCGCCCCAACTCCTCACCAGCGTTCACCCCTCACCGCCCCAACTCCTCACCAGCCTTCACCCCTCACCGCCCCAACTCCTTGCCAGCGTTCACCCCTCACCGCCCCAACTCCTCACCAGCTTTCAACCCTCACCGCCCCAACTCCTCACCAGCGTTTACCCCTCACCGCCCCAACTACTCACCAGGGTTTACCCCTCACCGCCCCAACTGCTCACCAGCGTTCATCCCTCACCGCCACAACTCCTCACCAGGGTTCACCCCTCACCGCCCCAACTCCTCACCAGCGTTAACCCATCCCCGGCACAACTCCTCGCCGGGCTTCACCCCTCACAGCCCCAACTCCTCACCAGCGTTCAGCCCTCACCGCCACAACTCCTCACCAGGGTTCACCCCTCACCGCCCCAACTCCTTGCCAGCGTTAACCCATCCCCGGCACAACTCCCCACCGGGCTTCACCCCTCACAGCCCCAACTCCTCACCAGCGTTAATCCATCACCGGCCACCACTATATTCTCTCGCCTCTCGATGCCATTATTAAGCTACACAACGTTATTCAGCATAAATAAATGATTTGAAATTTATTTACGCCAAAATATATCAGGATATAAAAAGTTATGGCATGAAATTTGTATGACATATCTGGGAATGAGAAGCTAAACCTAAAAAAAAAACATTTGTCATCGCTCATACTTGGAGAATTGTCCCCTGCCAACACCCATTCACCCCTTCACACGCATACACACATCAAAGTTTGCATGTTTTATTGTCATGCACTAATTACATAGTTATCACATCCTGGTCTGTGTAGTCAAGATGCAGACGTGGTAACAGCGGCGTACTGGAAAGGTGTTTGAGTAAGCTGATGACAGATGGGTGGGGATGGGGCACAGCCTGATCATAGCTTGCATGACATTGCCATTTATCTACGGCAGAGAAATCGTAGGAGACATAATACTATTGGTTATAAGGATTACTGATAACGACCATCAATGGCAAAGGAGATTAGAGCAAAAACACTCAGATGTGGTCCTGAAGTGTATGTTATAATAAGCAAGGCGACATCCTCGCTGCTCGGTTTGTCTAAGTTGGTTGGTAGTTGTATATTCTTTAACCACTGTTGGTCATATCGCGTCAATGTGAGAAGGAAGCGAGAGTGGAGCCATATATCCGGGGTAACGCCCTACTCTTTGCGAAGAAAGACATGGGATCTTTTTTTTGCGACCACACAGATATGGCCACAGCGGGGCTCAAACCACCGATCGACATGCCGTCAGGATCTCAGGTGGCCAGAGGACAACGCGAGCGCTCTACCTCACTGAGCTACAGGGCCGGCCCCCAGTTTGTCTAAAAAGATAATATTCCCCATCGTTTTCGGGTGGACACGCATAACTGTTGTAAGGTACCGGATGTACTGTGGCAGCAACAACAAAGATGCGACTGATACAATGATTGCCCAGTTTAATGTCGGGTATGTAGAAAAGAATAGTCATCTAACAAACATGCTTGACATGCATGACTGTTGGTCTATTTATTAGCCCACAGTGAATGGATAAATACTTAATTTCCTTAATATATGGCTCCGGCGTATAACACAATCAATGTGTTATATCATTAATATGATGATCTACTTGAGTAACACGTATACAACCAGGCACCAGCCAGACCACTGGCCGGCTCCTCGGTACTTCATAATATTACATGTTATCGGTTACAGCAATGAGTTTGTTATAATGTAATTATTGATGTCGGTAATGTTATCTGTTATTAGTACCGTTACTGTCACTTTTTGCCAGCTCTTCACATTAATAATTCTGGGTTGAGCCACAGAGCAATAAAGATGTGTCATTTATAAAACTCTCATCGTTGTGCCTTCAATATATACGTGGACAACAGAACACCGGTCACCATGGGGAACGCCCTCGTCATATACGTGTCGGTTATTAGGAGGTCCCCCCAGCTGTAGGCGTGACGTCATATCCGCTTGTTACTGACTCGCGATTATTTTGATTGGTCGGTGCGGCGGACTTCTCTTCGTTGAACAACGTCGACTCGGCAGCTACTGCGCGGCAGACGTGGTAAGGTAAACGTCTGCAGACGTGGTAAGATAACATGCGTGAGGCGATATAGATCGTCCCTGTGGTGATCTGTTACTAGGAATTATACCGGAAGTGCCATTGGTTGTCGCGCTATCACCAACTTCCGGTCTGGCGACGCTTGAAACTTGGCTCCAGATACTTGCTTGGGGCCCGGGCGGCGCATGCGCAGTGTTGCCCTCCGTGCTACTCCAGAGTCGGTTGTTGCCCTGTCGCTGGACGCCATCGCTCCCCTCGCGGCGCGCGATCTCTGCCCCCATCGCCACGGAGTACGGCGAGACGACCGCGCTGCTGGGTCGCGCAGCCACGTGACTGTCATGGTGTATCTCTAGGTACCCGGATAAGGAGGGCGTAAGGTGACTGTCATGGCCCATATCTCGGTTCCCGGATGAGAGCGGCGTCACGTGACTGTCATGGCCGCCGATTGTGACTGGGCAGTTTCCGGCGTCGACTTTGCTGCGATGATTCCTTCTGCTAAAAACACACGGAGACACACATTACGTAGCAGCCGCGGCGACCAAACTATTCAATTTTTTATTTACTTCATACTAGTATATTAATCTAATAAATAACATGTAAACAAGGGCAAGGAATATGGGGGGGGGCGTTGGTTAGCAGGTGCAATTACAGATAAACAGGTCGTGGATTCGTTCCCCGGCACCTGCATTTATGGGATGCATCGACCAACCCCCATTTGAACAAGTAACAACATCTCCGGGAACATGTACAACTTCCCCCAGATGACGCATACAACGCCCCTTGGCCCTCACGGCGTACAACTTACCCCCAGAGGAAGCACAGAACGCCTTTGTGGTCGTCACGGCATACAGCTTACCCCAGAGGAAGCACTGAACGCCCTTGTGGCCCTGACGGCGCACAACTTACCCCCAGAAGACACATAGAACGCCTCTGTGGTGTTCAACCTACCCCCACATGACGCACAGAACGCCCTTGTGGCCCTCACGGCGTACAACCTACCCCCATAGGACGCCGAGAACCACTGTCGTGAGGAGCACGATGCCGAGGACCGCAGATAGAGATATGATCAGGATCAAATTGGTTCCTGTGAACCATAAAAAATACACCAAAATACCCATATCAATAATACCACATCAATAATACCCATAACAATAATACTCATATCAATAATACCGTTATCGATAATACCCATATCAATAATACCCATATCAATAATACCCGTATCAATAATACCCATATCAATAATACCCATATCAATAATACCCATATCAATAATACCCATATTGATAATACCCATATCAATACTACCCGTGTCAATAATACCCATATGTATAACACCCATATGAATATTACCCATATCAATAATACCCATAACAATAATACTCATATCAATAATACCCATATCAATAATACCCATATCAATAATACCCATATCAATAACACCCATATCCATCTTGATCACGCAATTAATGATCAGCATGCGACAAAAATATGGGTGAAGATGACGAAACACGTGAATCTTTATGGTGTAATCATCAACATGATAGGAATTTAATGTAAGCAAACGATAAGGAAATAAATATGGCATGTTCCATATCACATATTGTGAGTGAAATGTCAATATGAGTGAACGAAAGATTATGACGATCAATAAATCAATATTTAATAGTATGTATTGATGAGTGTGTGATAATGTTAGTCAACATCACAGGCAGCATTATCATTTAAACTTGTAATTCTAAAATAGTCTATGCTGACGAGATTAAGAAATTATCTGAAATTGTGTAGAGCAGCTATTTACCATCGGTGACAGTCGCCATATTCCCTGCTGTCGGGGTCATATTGTCATAGAAACCATTAGAGACCAGACAAATGGCGTATCTAAGGACCCGGTTGCATGACGTCATCATCCACATTGCTGATGTCACATTGAGAGCGATGCAGTCGGCCTCGGCCTCGGCCTCCTGCGTTCCCCATGATGTCCACGTCACCTCCTCGTCCCTGTTATCTGAGACGACATGGAGTTGTTTGGTTTTATCTGCTACAAATCTACCACAATTGTAATAAGATATGTTTTACTTATAATTTAGTAAAGTTAAAAAAGCTTAACTAATGTGATAATTTGAGATTGCAATCACTCAATATGACTTTAAATGTATCGTACAGCTAAGTAAAAGTTTGGATTCGAAAACTATGAATGATTATATTGAAGTTAAAATGAGCCAATAACGAAATATGATCACAAAAAAATTATCCATGTATAAATATACTAATACTAAATAATCGGGAAAAAGCGCTGCATGAGGGAGGCATTGGCCACATGGGGGATGTTCACTCTCTTTTATATCATGACCTTATTTCGAATTCGCATAGTAACATTGTGTCATCTGCTGGGCCACCCATTCAAAGTTAACCTTTCGTAGATAGCAGGTTTTACTGTGAGTGAGTGGGTTGATTGAGCATTCAAGGCCATCAGGCCCAAAGCACATATAAACACAACAGTAAATAAACGTGAAACATGTGCAATTTATAGTTCATTTTAAATTTCCGATGGGTTTTGGAACACAAACAATCATGAACAGCAAGTCATTTAAACTCTAAATATTCGCGTATTTTTTCCCCTGGCTTTAAATATATAACAGGACAAGTTTTGGATCATCTGAGCATCATGTGAAGACATTAATGAACAATTTTTTGAAAGGTTGAATGTTTACAATACGTACTGTCTATATAATTCTGCCTTAGCTCGAGGTAATATAAACGACAGTAAACAGTGAAATTTATGTTCAATAACATCTATCTGGTGTTGTTCGCATATAAGGCAGATTCTTAATGCTAAAAGTGTACCGTTATGCCTTCCCTTTTCGATTTCTAGGGCATGGGCGGAACATCTAAAGGTGACCAGCGCTCTTCTGTATTTGCTGACATTTAGGTTAAAGATATGCCTTGCGGGCTCCATGGTTTCTTTGAAGGTAGCATAAACGCTTAATTTGGGGGAGTCGTCAACACTTCTAAACCAGTCCTGCGATAAACAGTCCTTCATTCTGGTCTTTAACTGCAGCAGAAAAACCGTCAAGGAAAATCTGATCCCACCCCCCCACTTCCCTTCCCCAGTTAGTGGTATTTGAGTATAATGTGGCTGTAGGGAGCAGAAAGAGAAGTTTACTTCAGATGTCCATTACTATAATTTTTGAGTGTTTGCGACATTACATGCGAGTAGATATTCTAAGCACCACTTTCTGAAGTTTAACAAAAATCTACTAACTTTCCAGAAACCAGAACCAAGGTCGCCAGTGTAGCCCGACCCAGATATGCACGTCGTTGACCTTGAGGTTGCCGTCAGATGGCGCCACCGGTAACGCCGCCAGGTCGCCGCCCAGACCCAGACAGAAGTTGCGCGCCTCGTACCACGTGACTTCTGCGTCATCACGGCAGATGGCAACTCCGGTGTCTGCAGAAGACTGTATCGAAATCTGGTTGCACGACACAGGCCCAACCTGTGGAACTGCCAAGCGTCGTGAGAATTTAATTTATAACTCAGCTATCATATAGTATCACTGTATGGAAATTGGTACGTTTCATTGAATGACATCATAACATACATGACATGATTTCGCGTACAGCACCATGCTTTAACTGTTGGAAAGAAATTAAGATGCAACATAGCACTCCATTTAATGTAGATAAGGATTGCATAGTTTGAAGATGTTTAAATTAAACTTTGCGAGATACCTTCTTGACAAACGACCCGGGAAAGGACACCATTTGTTCGCAATTTTATCTTAGACTAATTACATTTGGGGATGACAGGCCTTTGGATTGATTTTTATGTCACTAAATCAAACTGAACAATGAAAGGAATGTAGATGTTTACGTTCTCGATTTGGCCTAATCTTTTAGGATTCAACTTTACAATGCGGTTCACACTTGAAACCGAGTTAGATAGATATATATAGATCAGTGAAGGTTGTATTTACGGGTAATGTTTGCGCAGAGGAACCTGGCAATACGGGCGTCGCACATGTTCGCCGTGTAGTTTCCTTGTTGGTATGATCCACAGTCACCCCGACCGTCCGGCAAGGGACGAACTACAATAGAACACTGGTCGCTACGTTTTACACATTCAAAATAGGTAACGGGACCCTTAAAAATGGAATCAAAATTCCGATGTTCAATCGTATGAGCTATCCGGGCTTCATTAGTGAATGGTGGTGTTTGAATGCGCCTGTTCAGGCGGTCCGCTTGTTTATAATTTGAATTTAATGATTTAGAAAAACAACTGTTGTGCTAGTTTAATTACAAAAATAGTAAAATGACATGCATGCATTAGGCTCTCTTCTATGAATCCGGTGGCGATCAAATTGTATCATAGCTGGCCCAACAAAATGTAGAATTGTCAAGTTGAACGAATACTCAACGTACTGTATTTGTTGTTTGTGATACATGCAATATGCAAATGTAGCGGAGAAACACGCTTCTTATATTTACTGCGAAACGGTTAGGTATTGGTTGCTATGAGAGACGGAAAATGGCTTTCTGGATGAATCCGCTCTCTATCACGAAAGAACAATCACGTCACCTGGTGTTCTAGCCACTCACCAGAGTCTCCATTGTAGCTGTGTCCGCCGACCCACTGCCAGCCTTGCGAGTCTTGCCTCCGCCGCCCGCCGACCCAAACCAACTTCGAAGGGACGCCGGGAAGAACGAAGGTCTCCACAAAGAGGCGAACATCCGGGCTGTTCAGCGCCGCCAGACTCCCCACATCCGGGTAACTGCGCTCGCAGAGAGCTCTGGCGGCGTCCCAGGAACCATCCGTCGCCTCCACGAGGGGCGCCACCGTGTAACAGCGCGAAACGCCCTCTGTTACGAGACATTTCGCAGTGGCGCCATCTGGTGGGTGCTCTCGGGTGTGAGCTGCACTCGTATGGGTGACGACAAGGGACACGAGCAGGATGACGCGACTGACGATCAGGGTGGGCTCCACAAGAACAGGTTGGTAGCTGATCATACTTCCACCTCTGAACTGAAAATAACACGCGGTAGAAAAAAGAGGAAGATAAACAGATTGGGAAGGAGGGGTCATACAAATCGTCACGTATGCCACACAACTCGTCACGTATGTTACAAAGCTCGTCACGTATGTTACAAAACTCGTCACGTATCTCACACAACCCGTCACGTATGTCAAACAACTCGTCATGTATGTTACAAAACTCGTCACGTATGTCACACAACTCGTCACGTATGTCAAACAACTCGTCATGTATGTTACAAAACTCGTCACGTATGTCACACAACTCGTCATGTATGTTACAAAACTCGTCACGTATGTCACACAACTCGTCACGTATGTTACAAAGCTCGTCACGTATGTTACAAAACTCGTCACGTATCTCACACAACTCGTCACGTATGTCAAACAACTCGTCATGTATGTTACAAAACTCGTCACGTATGTCACACAACTCGTCACGTATGTCAAACAACTCGTCATGTATGTTACAAAACTCGTCACGTATGTCACACAACTCGTCATGTATGTTACAAAACTCGTCACGTATGTCACACAACTCGTCACGTATGTCACACAACTCGTCACGTATGTCACACAACTCGTCACGTATGTCACGCAACTCGTCATGTATGTTACAAAACTCGTCACGTATGTCACGCAACTCGTCATGTATGTTACACAACTCGTCACGTATGTCACGCACCTCGTCATGTATGTTACAAAACTCGTCACGTATGTCACACAACTCGTCACGTATGTCACACAACTCGTCACGTATGTCACACAACTCGTTATGTATGTTACAAAGCTCGTCACGTATGTCACACAACTCGTCATGTATGTCACACAACTCGTCACGTATGTCACACAACTCGTCACGTATGTCACACAACTCGTCATGTATGTTACAAAGCTCGTGACGTATGTCACACAACTCGTCATGTATGTCAGACAACTCGTCATGTATGTCAGACAACTCGTCACGTATGTCACACAACTCGTCATGTATGTTACAAAGCTCGACACGTATGTCACACAACTGGTCACGTATGTCACACCACTCGTAACGTATGTCACACAACTCGTCACGTATGTCACACAACTCGTCATGTATGTTACAAAACTCGTCACGTATGTCACACAATTCGTCATGTATGTCACACAACTCGTCATGTATGTTACAAAACTCGTCACGTATGTCACGCAACTCGTCACGTATGTCACACAACTCGTCACGTATGTCACACAACTCGTCACGTATGTCACACAACTCGTCATGTATGTTACAAAGCTCGTCACGTATGTCACACAACTCGTCACGTATGTCACACAACTCATCATGTATGTCAGACAACTCGTCACGTATGTCACACAACTCATCGCGTATGTCACACAACTCGTCATGTATGTTACAAAGCTCGTCACGTATGTCACACAACTGGTCACGTATGTCACACAACTCGTAACGTATATCACACAACTCGTCACGTATGTCACACAACTCGTCATGTATGTTACAAAACTCGTCACGTATGTCACACAACTTGTCATATATGTCACACAACTCGTCATATACGTCACACAACTCGTCACGTATGTTACAAAACTCGTCATGTATGTCGCACAACTCGTCATGTCACACAACTCGTCACGTATGTCACACAACTCGTCATGTATGTTACAAAGCTCGTCACGTATGTCACACAACTCGTCATGTATGTCACACAACTCGTCACGTATGTCAGACAACTCGTCACGTATGTCACAACTCGTCACGTATGTCAGACAACTCGTCATGTCACACAACTCGTCACGTATGTCACACAACTCGTCACGTATGTCACACAACTGGTCATGTATGCCGCACAACTCGTCACGTATGTCACACAACTAGTCATGTACGTCACACAACTCGTCACGTATGTCAGACAACTCGTCACGTATGTCACACAACTCGTCAAGTATGTCAGACAACTCGTCATGTCACACAACTCGCCACGTATGTCACACAACTAGTCATATATGTCACACAACTCGTCACGTATGTCACACAACTCGTCACGTATGTCACACAACTCGTCACGTATGTCACACAACTAGTCATATATGTCACACAACTCGTCGCGTATATCACACAACTCGTCCCGTATGTCACACAACTCGTCACGTATGTCACAACTCGTCACGTATGTCACACAACTCGCCATGCATGGCAGGCGGCTCATCCTAGCTATTATGACGCTGTTACCCCAGTATTTCAAAGCAAATCAAGCAGCCGGCTTGAACTTGCCGCCACCGCCTTACCAAATCAACAACTTGACAACAATTGGCTCCATGAAGGCGTTCATATACTCACTTGCTCAGCTAAGACGACTGTGACCCACCATTTGCCGGGGTTTCTGTGTGAAAATGAGTTGGTTGTCTTCCTCGGCTCCCCGTAATCAATACATCTAGAGATGGAAATCCCACAGGCCTATACGGCATGTGGCAAGGGTAAAGGACTAAACAAACTGCGATTTGCTGATGTCGTATGGACCTCTGCGCCGAGATCTCATGTTATTTTCCTCTACGTACAATGAAATGGCCGAGTCCTATGCGCGGGGGGTTGTCAGTGAGTGAGCTGGAGATTGGCGTATATAGGCTGCTAGCTCGCACGTCGTGCTTCGTCGGGTTACGGGGACTTATGCAACACACCAGGAAGTCTATGCGAAGTCCGCAGTCGTTGACAAACATTGAACGTTTTTTTAATCTATAAGTATTTGTTATAAAAATATAAAGCAGCTAGAAAGTCAACAAAACACGTATCGCGGTATCTCATTATCTCATATTTCGGTTATATGCAGTGGCGGGTCCATGGAGTGGGCCGGGGGGCAAAGGGGTCAAAGGGTCAAGGAGGCATAGATGCCCTTCAGCCCCCCCCCCACCCCCCCCCCCCCCCCCCACCTCTGCTTTAGTGACAATTAGGCAATGCAAAGGTACGAACCCGCTTATTTTCACGACATAACATAGAATTTCGTGATCCCCCCTTTGCCAAACCCTGGATCTGTCATAATTGTAGGGTGCGTCTGTGCATCAGTGCAGCAGGGGCCAGCATCCCACCCCTGGTTATCTGCAAGAAAGGATTTCCAGCTACGCGAACAATGCATGTACAGCGACATCACTATCTTGGGATGCGACATGTCTAAGCATGCGCTGGCGTCAGTGATGGGACACCGCTCACGATGTTCTACCCAGATAGAGGTCTAGGGATCTCAACCGTATATGGTACATCCAGGGCACCAGCGATTCGATAACGTACCGCATATGACGCCCAAATGACCCATTTTTTCGCCTTTTTTCTCTCAATCCCGGGAGCAGAAATCTACCATTCCTCTGGATATGTGCCCGTCTGAGATGGAGTTCTTTCGCAAAATGGTAATGATTGAACATTTTCCTTTATTCAGGACTCAAGTCAGTTTTTCAGCTAATAATTTAGCTTACCCACCCCCCCTCTGGTATAACGAAGTACATGTACCAGCCCCTCCCTATGTTCTCTCCCCCCCCCCCCCCCCCAACCTCCATGTGCAAGCAAGTCGCCTCTCTGTGCGCCACCTGGGGAGGATTTTTTTTTCCGCAGCGTAGAGAATGAAACATTTGTAAACATGGCAGAGTCGGCGACGGTGGACGAGTTACATTTTCAACTAATTCATGGTATTGTTGTCATATGATCCACTGAGCATAAGAAATTTAACGGGTTCAAGGACAACTGTGCTGTCTTTGCCCTAATCCCTTGTATCGCTGATGCACATTTCTTACGGGTTACCCTTATTATATGTGGGCGATAATAAGGATAAGGTTCGCAACAGTGCTTGGGCCTGGTGTCACATGCGGAAATGCCCCCCTTCTATAAAATACCGTAAACTACCTATTTGAATATATTTATATTACGATGTTTGAAGTTCCACTTCCCGGGCTTGAGTCACAAGTCAGGCTTTATATAAGGCTTTTTCCCGATTACAACTGAGCTTGGCAAGAAAAGCGGAGAAGGGGAGAGTAATATGAAAGTTGCCGCTATTACCATAATTTATTGCATCATAACGTCATACAAGTTGTTAGTAGTTGCGAATGCTTGTATAAACAATTAATTGGCTTGGTAGGGGCCAGGAGAGCCAGCCACTGGTGTGACACTTGATAAGAGGTATGATCGCGCGGAGAGGGAGAGATAAATATTGTTAGTGATCGAGACTGCTTGTATAAACAATTAATTGGTTTGGTTGGCGGGATGGGATTAAGCCGGGATACAGGAGGGTGGGCAGTGGGGGGGGGGGGGGGAGGCTAAAGTCCAGGTGCTGCTTATAATACATAGTTTTCCAGAAATGGTTCTGGATGCCTGCCAACTCTGGTTTGAGGCCAAATTTGGGGTGCGGCTTCTAATATGCCTGCAGCTTCAAATCGGCAGTTTACAGTACATAACGTTCAGATTTCCTCCACTCCATGTGTTCGTACGGTGCCATTATGATGGATTCAAAAGGGCCTCTCCACATTGGGGGCATTTTCACTTGGGATACCAATGTCATATTCAACCTGTCCAGCCATGATAATCTGCCACGCTTTTCTCCAGCCCAATTTCTGTGGCTGTAAGATGGGTAAAAATCTGACCAGGCTGTCTCACTTTTTGGCTAGAAATGTCGCTTAAGGCTATAATCAATGCATCTCCCATGTCACAGGTAATTAGGCTAGATCTCACCTCAGAACTTGCAGGGCATCCCCTATGCAAATATGATTATTATGTTCTAAAGAGCTGCCTATCCCAACTTATAATCTGGGTCTAAGTTCTTTATCTCTGCCATGCGGCGCACAAACTGTAGCTATTACTAGACTATATAGTAAGCCTTCCCGAAAAGTATTCATTTTCTCGAAATACAAAAATAATATTCATTGTTGCCACATTGTTATTTTCATTTGAACGGATGCTTGTTACTAAGTTTATATAAATTCCCTAAACCATATATCATGCATATCCTACAAGATAGTCCCTTTGATCCCAACAGGGAAGGCGGGTGGGGGTTTGTTGAAAAAATTGTCTGGAAGAGCGAGACATAAAAAAAAAATTCTTGCCTTGAACTCTTGCCAGCAAAAATAATCTTGCGATCTCACCAACATAAAGAATAATTATTGTATGTTTTTCTTACTGTTCATATACATAAATACATTAAGCTTCAGTATCTCTTCCTATATACCAAGTTTATGTATTTTTCAGCTCCAATGCAACAAATAATGGCATAATTAAATTATAATTTCTGGCTCTAACACTGTAAGGCATCTGATTATGCCATCTTTGAGCCCAGGCCAATATACTACAGTATACTAACTATACCTAATAGTACTGGGCCTACATCAGGACCACAGTAACAAAAATATTAATCAGATTTTCCTATTGTACCGGTAATGCATTTTATTAATGCACAGGGTAACTGGCATAAATCGATAGTAACATTATGACGGTAATTACAATCCTTTTGTACACTGTTTTGTATGCTAACATTTTTTTTTGGTCTTCAGGGTCTCAGAAGTACGCTGTCACGCTTGTTGCATCCCAAGACGATCATGAGTTGACCGTTGCAGACTTGGCCATGGAAGTGGAACGGGTCAGCCAAGTGCCGGTGGCAAACCAAAAACTGATCTCAAAGGGTTAGTACCGGTAGTGAGACATCCAGATAATCAACAGTATTGACTTCAAGCACCCGGTACTTTCAATAGCTTTGAAATTATGTTTAGTTGTCAGTCATTGTTCAGTTGACAGCTCTTAAGCAATATTTTTCACATTGCTTGTGTACTTTCATGAGATAACTGATAAAACATTATGGAACCATTATTGTGAAGCAGCTTCATTTTGCTAGAACAGAGACACTTTATATGAAATTTACATATGAAAATATAACTTTTGTTGTCTATTCATAGACAGTACAATTCGAAATATTGATGACACCTCTGCTAATGTCATACTTGTGAAAACATTTGTTCGCATGAACTGGCTTTGCTTTATACATGGACATATGTACCACATTATTGAATTTCCTCTTGCAGGTAAAAGCCTTGCAGACCCTTCAGCAACTGTGAAGTCAGCTGGGCTTAAAAACAATGCCAAAGTGATGTTGATAGGCAAGAAGGTAGCTGGATATTGGATGGCCATTAGGCCCCATAATGATATATTTATTTATAAAAAATATATTGTTTAATTGGGTTTATATATATTGTTTAACAAATATTTTAACACGGACCCCGTTCAGCGATCGGTGGGCTGCCGGCATGTTTGATCGACACTGGCCCGTTGCTTCACTAGGTGGCGTAACCTGTCGCGTGCAGTTGGGGACGTTAGTCGATGTGCCACAAGACGAAATCAGGTGGCTAGTAAATCCTAAGAATGCTACAAGTTTCTGTCAACCTTTTCAAGGCGAAAGGCGATCCCTTCCCCTTGCCCTTCTACTATAACTAATGCTTTAAGTGTCTTTTCGCAGCGATACAGGTCCCATTTACGCCGATTAAATTTGTCGACAAGTTACGCCATCTAGTGAGGCAACGGTCAAGTGTCTATCGAACATTGCGGCAGCCAAACTGTCGCTGCACAGGGTGCGCGTTGATATACCTTTTGACGGTTCATACACCTGGTAAAGCTATTTTTTCATTGTTATGAGCAGTAAAGACATTTGGAACCAAATCAGCCTGATCAGTAGCTTCAAATCGGGACTTATTGATAGTTAAGCTGTCTTTTCGCAAGATACTGTCTTTTCGCTATAAAGTGAGACCCTTGGTGATTGATATTTTCTCTCGGATAGTGTACCTGGCGTAATTGCCATTATCTCTGCCATAGGATATTGTTATCACTGACATTCACTGGTATGTGGCAAAGTGTAGCTACACATTAAAGTCCTGGCAAATAACTTTTGTATTATTATTATTTTATTTTCCTAATAAGTCGTGACATCAGGCGGCCATATACATGTTATAGCGCATGTAGAAAAAGATAGAAATAATTTAAATTGAGCAATGAATGGTTTCAGTTTACCTATCAATATTGTCTCATTGCGATATTGTTTTTCTTTTATTTCCAATCTCTCCTGCCTCATAATAACATTTGATGCAAGCCATCAAGTCACGAACGACTTGATTAATATGAACCCATTTATACCGCTTCATGCATTATTGTCCCATTGAGTCAAAGATAATTAAGCAGATGGGTGAATGGAGAGGTTTCCACTGCTAATATATGGCAAGTACCGGTAAGGCGAGTTTGACTTGTACTGCGGCAATATATCATCTCTATATTAATAATTGTCGTTTAAATGCATCCTGCATGAGGATTAATCTGTTTTACTTTCTTGATTTTCAGTTTAATCCTGAGGAGGAGGAATACATGAAGATGATGCAGAAAGTCGTGAGCGATTCACAGAAGGTCGAGAAAAAGCTTCAAGAAATGGCAGATGAAACAGATGGAATTCAAAAGGTTTGAACAATCAATATCGATATCAATAATATCAATATATATACCTACCCGATGCTCTTCCGATATCTGACTACAAGTGGAGGACACTCTGCGCGGCCGAGCGCTCAGACAGGTTGTCAGGCTAGCAAACGTTGTTGTGTGTTAAGCGTTAAGGTTCGTGTTTGGGTTAGGGAACTCCGGACAACCAATCGAGATCGCTGGTCTCTGCGGGACAGCGGGTTCGGCTATTGTCGAGTGTGCTCTGCTAGGCTCGCCCTGAGGGCCGGTACGGGGTTTAAATCCCACCTGTGCAATATGTCCATGTGTGTGCAGGATAGAGATTCTATGTCTTTTTTCGCAAAGAGTAGCTAGTTACTCCCGAAGATATGGCTCCTCTCTTCCTTGACCTTTCCCATTGTCACGATATGGGCTAAATACGGAATAAAGCCTCCTGCGAAAACCAATCTATCTGAATGACCCAGAAATCAGCTACTCGCTGATTGCGCGCAATTTTCACGACTAATTATATTTGGGGATTGCAAGTGTTTACCGATGTATCCTCGCATATATTCTGTAAAACGCCTGATCTAAGCTTCCGTGGAACCGGTGTGACGTGGTTATGCATCAGACGTGTTAGCCTGAGACCATGAGACGAATCAATGTTAAACAAACCACAGTTTCAAAATTTGTGTGAATTTCATGTGCTACCAAGTGGCCTACGGATGTTCCGCATTATACACATTCTTGAACGTATCTGTCTTTAACAAATGTAGTCCATTTTCCGCATTTTGTGCACAGCGCTTGAAAGTAAATCGTCTAAGAGGATAGGTCAACTCCCTGAAAAGTGAAAAATCCAATGAAAAAACGTACATTTTAACGCGGCCTTCTAAAATTAAATTTCAATTATAACTCATGAAAAACGTAACCTTCTGATGTCCATAACATAATCGGTGTATCATTGGCATCAAGCCTACCGTTTAAAACGAATTTATCCTGCCAGTTGCAGCAACCAGCAAAGCAATGTATTGTGGTTGTATTTGTTTACATGGGTTTCTCTTTTGTCAGGGCTTCGTGTCCCGCTCGCACCAGGCGGAATCTCTGCCACGTCTGGAGCGACGCGTGTCGGAATGTGGCGAGGAGTTCACGCGGCTTCTGGAGCGTCTGGACACCCTGCAGCTGGCGGACTCCGGCCCGGAGGTCAAGGTCAAGCGGAAAAGTCTGATCAACAGGATTCAGGTGATGTGTTGTTGTGGGTTGAACTGGTACTGCCGTGGAAGTAGCGGCTGAGCATAGGTGACCTATCATGGGTTGGCATCCCGCATATAGGCTAGATTAACCGTGAACTGAAAAAAAATTGTGTGTTTAAAGACATTAACAAAAAAAATCCCGCAAATGGTTAGTCTTTAGGGTCTGATCTGCGGTCAGTGTAAGGAATGCGTCAAATAATATAATGGGTTGTTTAATTATTGTTCGGTACCCAATGGTTGCTTTGAGATACTAATTGGGAATCGTTTCCGTTCAGCCCCCATCCTTGTAAAGCATCTTCATCAATAAACAAAAAAAGCAAGAGAATATGTAAAATGATAGCTTTTCGTGGCTGTATTACCTTTACTTGATTAACTTTTCTTTACACTTTACATATATATTTACAGGTATCGTTGAAGAGATGCGATGACCTTCAATGTGACCTTCGTGACCTTCAGTCGAAGCTCGCCTCCCTCGACCAGTCCTGATGCACACTTTCTGGCCTCTGAAGTATTTTATGAAGTGTCGCTGACATCGTCGGCGTGTGTTTGCGAGTCCTGTGTGATATTTGTTTGTCATTTATAGTCATATGGTTCGGAATAAATCAATGTACCCAAAATGATTCATAGCGTCCCAATGTTTTATGTGAATGCTCTGATAGGCGATATACGCTGTCTTTGAAATAATCCGGTTTACAAACATAAAACACCTATCTATTAAGAGATAGGGCCGCTTCAATAGCTCACTGGGTTAGAGCGCTCGCATTGCGCTCGCATTGAGCGCCCTGGACCCCAGGAGAGCCAAACGGCACGTGGATCAAAGGTTAGAGCTCCGCTGTGGTTATGTCTTTGTGGTCGAAGGATACCGATTCCATGTCCGTCGCAAAGAGTAGGGGGTTACCCCGGTTACATGGCTCTGACCTTCATTCTCGCATTGACGCGATATGGCCAGAATTTGGTTAGGTACCTCGCAGCATTGCATAACTTACTGTCAACGATTCTCATTGTTTTTCTTTAAGCTCGTTTTTTTCGGATTGTAAGCTAGAATTCCCCACCGCCCATATAAATTTAGCATATTTGGTATGGGATAGAGTGTATTCAACTTTATTTTCTCAAATAAAAAAACAGACTGCCAAACATTCTTTTAAAGGAGTACCTTGTCATAATACGAGAAAAGTGCAATGATATTGAGAGGTCATCCGGCTTGCAATGTGAACTTTAACCGTCTCACCCGAACCCCCTGTGGAAACTGAGCATTGTCGCTTGCTGAATTTCGGGGGTTTAAACAATTTAATTAATACTGAGATATTCAGAAGGCTCATGCTCGCTAGGTGGCGCCACGGTGGTCCCGCGCATAACCTTAAAGAGTCCTGTATATACATTAAGTAATAGATAATGTAGAATATTTTTTAAAAGGTTTGAAAGCTTAACGTTTCATTTCATCCAAAAAGCTGGTGCTTTGTGACGTGAGTATCAGACGCACACAGGATAAAGGCTACTTTGAATCATTTCGCTTTCATTGCACTGTGCGTAGCAGGAAATCAGCCATATTCACGGTTGGCTGATGTTCCTCAGTGCGGACATAATGATCTTTCTGCCATCTATTTTGTCTAGAGATATTAAAAATCTAATTCAGGAACATATATTTGAAAGAATGCATAATTTGGTACCCGTTGTGTACCGATTATAACTTGTTATAAATCCATGATATTAGCCGGTATGTACACTGTCGTTTCAATACGAATCTGAGTGCATTGGATTGACATGGGCCTTGTTGTAGCAACCAGGCATGTCGATCGGGGAGTCTTAACAGATAGGACTGTTAAACTGTTCTCAGTCTAGTAAAATATGAGCTGTGATTCCATAATGCTTAACTGAAAGTTTATGGAGGAAAGTTGTGCGTTCTATGAATAACAATACCTGTTTAAACGATGAAGCCGTGCACCTGATAAACTCTACTCATCCATGGCAGACACACGCAGGAATCGGTATTTTGACCCGAAACACGCATTGCCTGTATTTGACGATAGATGTCGCCAGGAGTATCTGGAACGGTATATGGCATTAAATATAAAGGCGACTGAATCGTGTAATCTGACTCAAACCGCCCTGCGGCTCCTTCAAGAGACAATCGTTGCCATAGTGACATTGCGTAGAACACTGAAACATGACGTCACGCACAAAATAATTATGGTTATAGATTTAAACGGTCTGTCTAGCTGCAAATTCAACATTGTTTGGCCATGATATAGCCTATACTGATATGGTGTACAGACGACGATTGGCTAACAAAACAAGTTGTGGGAAGGCTTTTGAATAAGCGCTAAACATGTTAAGAAAGCGTTCGATACGATAGAGTAAAACTTCACAACTGAAACGCTGAAGGCTTTTAAGTTGGGAGAGAGATTTATTAATGTCATGAAAAGACTAGCCATGGAGCCGGCCGCTTCTATAAAATGCAATGGACATATTAACCTTGGTAGAATGATGAAACAAGGCTGCGCACTCTCGGGGGTTCTCTTCATTCCTCCTGCTGAAATCTTGGCTATACAGTTCAGAGGGTGTAAACAAGTAAAGGGATACAACGTCACCGTCAACAGCAAACTGCAGGATTAAAAAAGCAAGAGACAACGTGCTTGAAAACTAGGAAAAGCGCAACTTGACGCGTTGTAGACAATGTAATGATCATAGAAACCCTTGCGCTAACAACCTTCTGAACGCACTAGGGTATGAACACATATATCCAAAACATCCGTTTCAAGCCGAGAAATATTTTACCAACATAAAACAGTTTCCACCGTTCTATAGGGAGGTAGTTATATGCTTTAACTAAGCACAAGAAAATACAGATATAGAAGAAAAACAAAGCGCATTAAAGCAGCATATTTGAGGTAATACTAATATCGCGATCTATAATGCAAAAATCAGATCTCACAACTGTATATTTCCCAAATTGTTGCAGGCAAGGTATCCACTGTATGAAGAACCTGAGAATACAAAATGGGAAGCAACATATGTCCCTAATAACTTATACTAAATGCAAACTATCTGGGTGAAATTTATACTACGACAACAAACTGATAAGAAACATTTATTTATATGTGACAGGTCTAATTTTTTTTATGTCTGGGTTGCCCCCTTATCTGTCCCCACAGTGAAGTTGATAATACCAATATAGATATTTGTATCTAATATGTCTCGTAATAATAAAAAAAAAAAAAGAAAAATAAAGATAAACCTTTCGGACTGACCGAGTTATCTCGCCACGTGTTTCTGTCACATATGTTTTCCCCTTTGGTGCATGACATTTGAAATTAGGCCGAGAGATTTATCTAAGGTACTATGAATTGTAACGAAGATGTGAATGTATTGACCTATTTTTAGAAAGGTGAAAAGTAGGGGGTGTATATTATTAACACCGGCGAACGCGAACATTCGAACTTATCCAAATGTTTCTGACGTGGTCAGTGAAAACGCGGTGAAAATTTCTTTAGCCACAAAGCGGAAGTTCAGTTATTTTTATTTTCCGGCGACGATGAGGTTCTTGTGCGTCTTAGCGACACTCGGTTTCGTGGCCGGTGTCACTGTCGATACTCAGTATGGACCAGTCAGGGGACAAACCATCCCTGTTAATAACGGCCTGACCACCTCAGATGTCTACACCTTCTACAACATCCCCTTCGCGGCTTCGACCGCTGGGGCCAACCGATTCAGGGTAAGTCCTGCGGTGTGGGGTACTGTTTACTGTGTTTAGAACATGAGTAATTCCATTAAGATTGGGGTTCTGTTCACTGTGTTTAGCACAAGGCCAACTCCAGGCAGGTTAGGGTATGCATATAGTAATTTAGTCAGGTTTGGCTCACTGTTTTTGGCACAAGTGTGTCCTACCAGGCCTGGGGTGGATAACTGTATTTTGCACACGAAAATTAAACACAAGGACATTTACACGGTTTGTTTAATCCTTTACGTAGGTGAAGTGGGTCTGCATGCATATGGGATCACATGCAAGAAGTTGGATGAAAACATTTGCCCCCGATAATAACAATAGTACATTATTTATACTAATATTACATTATTATTCTAGGAAGCATTCTAAGTCTAGTCAAGTGGGTATAGGGCCTCTTTCAAAACGGCGACACGGCGATTTCTTAAATCGACAACGCGACATTGGGTCTTCCTTATAGTCGACATGCGACACAAGACTTAATTAGTTCCAGTATATCAGTATATGTTAATTATGTCAAATATCTACGTCAAATGAAAGTTATGTGTGTTATTGCCGCAGGCGCCTGTGCCCCCTGAGCCCTGGACGGCCGTCCGTGACGCTGACTACCCAGGGTCCCTGTGCCCCCAGAAGGTGGCCGGATTCGCCTGGTGGACCCACCCCGGGTGGACAGACTTCGGAGAGGACTGCCTCAACATCAACCTCTACTCTCCCAAAGTACGTATGGCAACTACACGATTGTGCGGTCGATCAGAAACCACTCGTCTGCGTTATACCCAATTCACACGATGCAATACGTTGTAAAGTTCGTTGCAACAAATCAACTTTTCCACCAATCGTGCCACTAGACGGCCGGTTTTCCAAACATTTCAGGCTTAGCCCATTTTCTAAAGTTTCAATCAGCTTCACGATTTGGGAATTGTCAACAAATGAGAGTCGCGCATTTTAGCGGAAACCGGTCGTCTGCCTTTAATTTAGACGTTGGATTTGCATCAGATTTATGAACGAATCGAGTGTTTACAGTACATTCCAGTATGTTAGACAAACCGTACGTATAATCCGAGTTTAATCAGCATAAATGTTGTACAGTACAATCTCTCCAATGAACCACTTGGGATCGGTTTTCGGAGGTTCTTCTGTAATTAGATCTCGGGCGTAAAATGTCCAAACTTAGTTTGGCTAGCTGCCAATAATTATTTGTGCTTCTGCTCAGAACCATCCTGATGGCCCCTACCCAGTCATGGTCTGGTTCTACGGTGGCGCCTTCCAGAGCGGCGGGAACATCAACTACCCGGGTCACTTCCTGGCCTCTCATGGCGTCATCGTCGTCTGTCCTAACTACCGCGTGGGCAACCTAGGTCCGTGACGTCATCGTGACCTCATTGTTGGCTTATAACACTCGGAATCAGTATGATGACAGCTCTCTCTTATATATAGGGCCTACCTATAGAAACGAAAAATATACCATTTTGTGCCAAATGAAGTCCTACTGTGTTATAACCTCATTGTGACGCCATAAAGGCGCGCAATGTGGTTTCAAATTATGTCATGTCCCTCATTGTGATGTCTTGAATACTTAATTATGACGTCATATCCCCTATCCAGTGCGGTATCTTCAATGCTTATCTATGACGTCATGTATGTCGTTGTGATATTTTGAATACCTAAATAATGACGCTATTATATAATACGAACGGCATTGCCGCTATCATTAAGACGCGTCGCGTGATGTTTGTATTCCCCACGTACCGCAGGCTTCGCCTACACCGGGGATGACGCTGCCCCAGGTAACGCCGGACTTCTCGACCAGAAGATGGCGCTGGAGTGGATTCGGGATAACATCGCCAACTTCAATGGAGATCCAACCAAAGTGACCATCTTCGGCCAGAGTGCGGGAGCCGCCAGTGCCTCTATCCACATGGTCTCCCCCGGCAGTCAAGGTCAGTACTCAGCACCCTTCATCGGTATCGGCCAATATCTAGTTTAGTTTAACTCCGGACAAAGCATGACAGTCTTACTGTGAAATATATCAGAACGTTTTCTCAATTAGTAAAATTTTACGCATAAATCAATAGATGCTGTTCATGATTTTCGACTATGAGTGTTTTAAAAACAGTCGCGCTGAACCAAGGGTATATCACACAGCCAGTGATTACCCTAAATAACATGCCTTTAGAGGTGGTGAATGAGTTTTGTTACCTGGGAAGTGCCGTCACGGATAATATATCCCTGGACGAGGAAATAAACACTCGCATTGGGAAGGCAGCCACCACTTTTGGTATAGGTTAAACAAACTTGCTTGAACAAATTCAAAAACTAACCATTCGCTCCAAAATTTTAATCTACGGGGTGTGTGTTCTATAAGCAGCCTGCTGTATGGCAGTAAAACGTGGACTACATATTGTGGCCAGGAAAAAAGTTAAATAACTTCCATCTTCGTTGCCTTTGAAACATTTTAGGCAAGACAAGGTAAAACCATGCCGACGTTTTACCCAGGCCCAATCTATCAAGCATTCTTGCTCTTGTGAAACAACGACGTCTTCGTTGGCTTGGAAACGTTCAGCGAATGCAAGACGAACGCATTCCAAAGCATGTGCTCTACGGGTGAACTTGCCGACGGCAAAAGGCCAACTGGACGGCCAAAGCTTAGGTTTAAGGATGTTTGCAAGCGTGACATGAAGGGCTTCGGCATCGATTCAAATTCGTGGGAGGATCTAGCATCTCAAAAGAGGGGATGGGCACGTGTGCGTGAGGGAATGACCCACTTGCTCTGGTTTGAAAAACTGCATTTGAAACGCCAATCTGGGCGTCCAGTGAATACAAACCAAGACCCATCGACGGGTCATCGATGCGACGACTGCGGTAAGCAGCCGTCTTTCGCAGACAGACGGATGCCACAAATCATCATTCATACCCTAAACGGGGAAGCTAGGGTTTCCTTGGTATGTCCTTTTCAGAAAATTAATCGTCTGTTAAAGGTTCGATATTTTCATATATCACTTGACAATGGAATCTTTACCACCAGCGTCCTCCTGTGCAAGGGGAAATAACTGTCCCTATATTCACCAATTTTTCAGGTTTCATGAGTGTTTAACCAGTCCATCAGGCACTAAATGCACAAGCGCGGTCTTCCTGCTATGTATACTTTACAATTATAATAATTTCTGGTGATGAACGCAATTAAGTGTTTCCCTCCTCTTCTCCTTTAACACAATTTGACAAAACCTCGATAATCACGATAATAACTGAGATTAATTTCCATGTGCACACGAAGGATTGTTCAGCCAGGCCATCATGGAGTCCGGAACGGGCATGAACTTCTGGAGTTACAACCCGCCTGCGTCCCACCCCGAGAACTACATCAAGCAGGTTGCCGAGGAGCTGGACTGCTACAATGACGACAACTTCGTGATGATGGACTGCCTCAGAGAGATTTCCTGGTGGAGAGTGTACATGGGCAACTTCACCTGCGCCGTAAGTAGTCGCCAGGCGGCGCTGACCTCGTAATGATGGACTGCCCCAGAGGGATCTCCTGGTGGAGAGTGTGCATGGACAACTTCACTTGCGACGTAAGTAGTCGCCAAGTGGCACTGAATTGGTGATTATGTGCTGCCTGAGAGAACTTTCCTGGTGGAGAGTCTTCTATACAGAGTTCTTGTATGCTATGCAGAAATAAATACAATTATGCCAAAATTGGCATGGCATATCATGTCTAAAACTAATTATCTTGTCTGCATGACATCTGTACATTATATATAATTGTATATTTGGATGACAGCATAGATAGTTTCATGGCGGAAATAATTTGTTGCTAAATGATGGCACCCTCCTTACGTTGGTCAAAGGTCTAAATAATAATCAGCATGTGTAACACATGAAGTGGCGCCTCATGGGGGAATGATTAGAACTATACGACTTGAGAAGACGTGCAGTGTAGTGGTTAGCGCACTAGACGGCAGATCAATAGGTCCTGGGTTCGAATCCGGCCCCGGGCACCTGATCTGGGGCATCCTACGTCGTCCAGGGTTTCCTTATGGCCCAATTCAACCCATGTGTGCAAACGAGTGGCCCACATTATCAATGCATTGCTTAGTTTAGCTGTGGAAAAGAACGAAAACACGAAGCGACCATACGGTGTGCCAAAAAATGTTTTTATCAATGTATCTTTTGAATTATAATGGTTGTTTGTCCTTACTGAGATAAGTAACCCCAATGTTTGCGTAAACATTTTGCAGTGGACATTCTACCAATTTTCTATGTGCAATGGGTTGTCCATAATAAACCTTGTAACTTTATGGCGTTATATATTTACAAATGTGACGTCACATATTATTACTGTGGCGTATGCACATCTAGATCACCGTGGCTTGTAGTATTATCTGTCCATGCGTCCTGCAGTGTAAGTGTCATTACAAATGGAGCTAACTCCATCAAATTCGACAGGAAAACTAAAGAAAGGTATGACAAGGGGATAATTGGGTCATATATCTGTGTTTTCCGCACGCAGCCTGGCTATATGTGCATGGGGATGGCCCCCGTCTTGGATGGACCCGATGGCATACTTCCAGCCTCGCCCAAGGAACTGCGGGAGAGCGGCAACTTCACCGCCATGCCCATAATTACCGGGATGACCCGGGATGACGGCTCTTTATATACCCTCAAGCGTACGTATAACGTAGGAGAATGGTGTGTGTGCTGGGGTTGGGGATCTGGAAGTGCGCAAGGGGGGCAAGGGAGCTTAATTTAGAGTATTGGCAACTACGGTAACTGGGCATTGAATTAGTACGGTCTAAGAATTGAGCTGAAATAAATGCTCATTCACAGGAGTCGAGAGTTACCACACAAGATATGATATTATACCATTGTTTGTCCCATATATAATTCAGTGTACCAATTTGTAACGTTTATTTGACCATTCGATCTTTGATAAAGTTCCAACAGCAAAAATGTTTACTCTGGCTTTCTTCATTAACTTAAAACGGGCAATGAGAAACATTGTTTTTTGCTTTATTGAGCATTGGTTTCTTGCTTTATTGGGCATTGGTTACAAATGACAATTAGTTGTTGGTACCTGTACAAGTTATCCTGTATACAACATCTTGCCTGACTGTCTGACTCTCATATTATTTCCTTCCCAGTAATCCCCGAGTCTAACAAAGGCAATGGCTTTAACCGCACGGATTACCTCTACTACCTGAGAAACAATCTGCTGGGATTCTGGTCACCAAGGATGTCGAACCAAACACTGGATGACACAGTGAACGCCATGGACTACAACTACTCACCCTGGCCCTACCAGGAGACCGATTACTATGGCAACAGGCAATCCATCAATGAGGTTAATGACTAGTATATTTCAGGTTATAATGGTTCTATAACAGTTCCGCAAATCACAACGTTGGGATCAATGATTTCCCTCAATACCACGCTAATGTATTCAGATCAGGGGCTAGTTGGTCATGGGGTAAGCCACTCTGCCAGCCGAGGGAGCTCGTTCCTGACATCACCTCTGCTCCATGTTATCGCCAACCTCCCGGTTGACCTCAACGGTGCTGGGGTCACGAATGGTTTTAAAGGGTTGCTGTCCTTGAATTTGGTATTTCGATGCAGAATTTAAACACATATAAACGTTCCGTTGTCGTACGATCAGAATGGACGGATCAAACAAAACAAGATTTCAAAAAATAATACGGGGTCAAAGTTCAAAGCGCCTTACGCCTTTGACCTCGATCGAACTCACAAACAGAGCTCGAAAGTAACATGGCTTCAAAATCGGATTTCGAAAGTAATATGGAATCAAAATCGTCAGCAGCTCAGAACGAATCTAGTGAAGACGCATCCAACCAACCAATGCCAACATCGTCAACGTATTATGTTGCAGTTAAATTTGACATATATGACTGTGCATGATCATGAAAAGCGTAGGACAAAATATTTATTTGTTCAGTCATTTACGGTATTGCATATGAGTTATCTTTTCATGAATTGCCTTGTCGTTTCCTTGGTTACAGTTGGTGACGGACACTGGCATTGGTTACCCCTGGGACCTGCAGGCCAAGAGTCAGAGTGAGGTGGCCGATACATTCACATACGTCTTTGACTACAGAGGGCGCAACACGACCCAGGTCTTCCCAGAGTGGATGGGTTAGTAATTGACAGGCATCTTTGATAGATAAAAAAGGAGATATCTTTCTACGATGAATACCAAGTTTATTTATCACAGGCAAATATAAAAGAGAGAAAAATTGGGCTATTAAGTGACTTACGTCATTGCTATGCTATGTTTGTTCCTCACATGACTGAGCTGCCCAGATCTGGAGCGCTGGAAATGACATATGGCGTCATTACAGTGTAGGCCTTTCCCAAATGGGGATCTATGGATCCTCTTTGATATATAGACGTGATCTGACGTCATTACATTGCACGGTTTTGCCACAGGGCCAAGTTCGGTATCCCGCCCGGGACACGAAACATGTGACAGGGAACGTCTGGCGTGGGGGGGGGGGGGCGATAGGGGTATGCTTATTCCAATGAAATGCACACACCGTTCATATCCGCTGCAAGTAGGGGCACTGGAACCAACCTACTCTCATCACCTTTAAACCAGCCGCCATTTTCTCCCGAATGTCCCGTGTTGTTTTGAAAGTGGCACATCGGCATACCGAATGGATGCGCGCGCACTCATGCCCAGATGAAAGATGTGTCTGGCGGTGAAACGATGCGTAATGTGCGTAATTGGTCCACCGTAGGGATACACACGGTTTACCAAAGAAATGCACCCATTGGGAGCTATCTAAGGGCGTGTTCGATTTACCTGAAACCGACGGGGAAATCGAAAACCGCCTTTGAAACCGGTTTCAACGGGTTGCCTAGGTAAAGGCGAACGCACTTTCATTTGTTTATAGTTTCAGCACGCATTAAAGCAATGGCCATTTGCCTATGAAATTGTGCCAGCTTAAATATGCCATTTGTTTCATTCCGGCACACCAGTTTTGGTGTTTGTATATGACGTCATTACGTTATGGTTCCCCACATGGGGGAGCTGCCCTATATCAGGGAATACCCCATAATATATGACGTCATTACACTGTAGGTGTTACCCACATGGGAGAGCTGCCCTATGTCTGGGGATACCCTCTGTTGAAGCTGAATCCTGAGGTCAGAAACGACTCCCTCATCTTCTTCGACATCGTCGACTGGACTGACGAGGACACAGCCTACGCCATCTACTGGACGCAGCTCTGGGCTAACTTCGCCAAATATGGGTGAGAATTTGAGATATGTATTTATGTATCCGTGGCTGTTTCGCTGATGCATTCATGACCACAACATAATAGAAGATCACGAAGTCACCGGCGCGCCATCTCAGTATTATTCTTTCATCTAACTTCCATGACGATCAGCAAACCGACCCCTGTGCCGGTGGAGGCCCCGAACAACCTGGGTCCGACCACGTGGGAGCCCTTCACCTTTGAGGAGATGAACTACCTGTACATAAGTAACGTGTCCATGTATGTGGGTCAGGAGTACCGCCAACAGGACTACGCCTTCTACACCAGTTACCTGCCCTACATCCTCAGAGACATGACACCCGAAGCCCCTGGCGCCCCGCCGCGGTACTCACCGGAAGCTCCAGGTAACGTCTCCCTTTTGTAATAATGGCTTCGGCGGCCCGAGAAATACATACACTGCTCGTCAGTACGACTATTTATTTAAGATATATATGCCGATGACAAACACCAGTAACATGTATGTATAACGTGGGGCAATCCTATTGTATATTTATTGTAAGCAGTGGGAGATATACCGACGCGCCCGCTTGCCCGCGTTAGCGCGGTTACCGTATTTGTTTTACATGTGCATACCTTACTTTGGTGCATGCCTCTCTGACCACGCCCGTAAACGGGGAAAGGGAGAGAGCCATGCCGTTCACCTGGCCTAACATTAGAAATCGCGGACCGGTGGCTCAAGTTGCAGGTCCTAATAGAATAAATATGCAGTGCCTACCCGTCAATGTGTTCCACTAAGTTCCTGAAACTTTCATGATTTTCGTCGGGCAGTCATTTCTTTGGTGAGTAATGTGTTTTTTATATTCACCGGAAGTCAACAAATGCCGCCTTGCAGCGAGTGAACACGCTAAGTTTGTTGACTTCCGGCGAATGGCGGAGCATTGAAAACGAAGCGATAGGTGAAAAAAATCGCCCGGGTTACAATAAAACTTGACACTATGCCTAAATTTGACTGCAAGGGTATAAGGGACAAGTGTGCCAACTTTCATGCTTTTACCACAAAATTCACAATTTGACCTTGTTTTGTCGTTTATCCGCTGGACTACGGTCCATACCTTTGTTACAGCGATGTCCCTGGACGCTATGTCTGGAGACACCGTGGCGCATATTAACCCGGTCCCTATCTTTGTTACCACGATGTCCCTGCACGGTATGCCTGGAGACACCGTGGCCCATGTTAACCCGGTCTATAGCTTTGTTACAGTGATGTCCCTGGACGGTATGTCTGGAGACACCGTGGCCCATGTTAACCCGGTCTATACCTTTGTTACAGTGATGTCCCTGGACGGTATGTCTGGAGACACCGTGGCCCATGTTAACCCGGTCTATAGCTTTGTTACAGTGATGTCCCTGGACGGTATGTCTGGAGACACCGTGACCCATGTTAACCCGGTCTATACCTTTGTTACAGTGATGTTCCTGGACGGTATGTCTGGAGACACCGTGGCCCATGTTAACCCGGTCTATACCTTTGTTACAGTGATGTCCCTGGACGGTATGTCTGGAGACACCGTGGCCCATGTTAACCCGGTCTATACCTTTGTTACAGTGATGTCCCTGGACGGTATGTCTGGAGACACCGTGGCCCATGTTAACCCGGTCTATACCTTTGTTACAGTGATGTCCCTGGACGGTATGTCTGGAGACACCGTGGCCATCTCCATCCACGACATGACTATCAAGATGCTGAAGGAGAAATCTGGCATCGATATGTCCAAGTTGGAGGCCTTTGTCGACCTCTAAATGACCTTCACGTTTCTTTATGTAGCATATCATACGGAGAACCCCAATAAACTCGTTGATAAAAATGTATATATCACTCGAGTCGTTGACTGCTCACATTCATGGTCCGTGTTTCTGAAATCAATTCATCAATATGTCATTGAGATGCAGGCTACCCGTGTCTTACCAATTACACTAGTAAGTAAGTAAGTTTATTTCGTATAGGAGGCCATCAGTACATACAGGTTTATAATACATAAGTGTAACAGGATATATACAATTTAAGTTTCGAAGTTTGCTTGGTGCAACCTTTCTGCCTTGTATAAATAATTCGATAAGTTCAGTATTTATTGCTTATTGTGGGACTTCATCAATTTAGAAACATTTTATATATGATTGTCTTAACTTTTCATACCATGGGCATTGACAAATAACATGAAATTCATCTTCTATGGAATGTAAACCTCGACTCACGCAGTATTTACAAAGACGCATCTTCCTAGGAACATTTTCATATCGACCAGACTCGATTGCATATCTGTGAGCCGAACACCTGAACCGTGCCAGCGCCGATCTATACTTATCTACATTTAACACAACTATGTACAGTTCAGGTGTCAATGTTGATTTTTAGGTTTGATATTTATTGAGTTTACTACTTGAGAAAACTGATGTGCACCCGTTTGAAAAGCTTTTTAGAGTTCGTTTATATTTAGTGAGGAATCGAGTTTCAGTACGTTAGCCAATAGTTAATACATTTTAAGTTTTGCTCCACCGCTAGTACATGGCGACCACATTCAGCAAGAGCAGCTTCATTCATGGCTCGCTTTGATAGGCCCAGGAGTTTTTTTTACAGTGTTGTTTGCACTCTTTCGAGAACACTATACGGGCTAGAAGCCCATACCTCTTCTCCATACATCAATATTGGAGTGAAAGTCTCATCAAATAAATAAAATATCGTCTGTAATCTCATCTGGGGACACGGCGATACATTGACTGCCTTGGTCGCCTGACAGGCTAATGTGTCCACCGCTTTTGACCACGACAGTGTTGAAGACTAGACCTAGATATTTGTAGCACGAAGCAACATCTAGGGGCTGACCTTGCAAATACCACTTCTCACTTTTCTTGACACGTTCAGGTTTGATAAGCGCAAGGCGGTTTGAGCATTAGTCCTTCAGTAATGACTTGATGAAATGATAATATGAGAATCGACACTGGAAGGTGTTTCGCTCTCTAACGGGTAAGAGTCGAATACAAATTATCTATTTTTAACTATGAAACAATTATAAGGCGGTAAAATTAGACGTCATACGAATCCGATTTCTTTATTCCCAATATGAAATGAGATTTATTTCTTGTTTAAATTGTTTATTTCTTGACGTCACGTGACATCATTGTCGGTAATTCTTTTCGGAAAGATGGATCATGTCGACTTCCTTAGATATTTGGAGGTTGACAACGTTTAGCGAGCGGAAAACAATGTCCGTCTATTATACACATATAGACACAGTGAATTATGACATTTTGCGCGAAAATGAATGTGACGCAAACAAAAATGACCCATCATCAAGTTGTGTCTCAAGAAGAGTGGACCATTCTGACACCAGTTGCAACTCTCTACGAGACATATTAGGCAAACGCCAGCATTTTTACGACACAACCTTAGTGTACGTTGTATTGCTGTATGTGTGTATTATCCACCGCCTAGCTCCCTTCTATACCCATCCCCACACATATACCAGTCGCCTGGCAGCCATGTATAGCTAGATAACTAGGGGGGAGACAGTTCAATGACAACAAAACGCATGTGAAACTAGCATATGAATTCAGATATCAGTTTTGGTGAATCGATTGTTTTTATGAGCTTACCTTGTCGTGGCTGAAACCTGGAGGCGACCACTGACACATTTAAATAAAAGTGATTTAGTTCGTAGTGGTTATAGTTATATGGGATGCATAAATGGCAGCCATATATTTCATCAAAAAGTAACAAGCCCCATATGTTCTGGAGAAATTAGTTCTTGCCACCCGCAAACAGTCTGGGAATCGAACACACAACCCTCGAATCAACGATTGCTTAGCTAGTCATTCGGACAACATATGCCGCCGCGGTTACCTCCTCCTCCTAGCCGCCTCCGTTAAAATACGTTTTTATTGAATTTCAGTTTTTATCACTACGCAATGAATTATTAAATTGTAAGTACAGCATGGTTTGTACCATACAACTCTTGTATTTATGAACTTCCGAAACATACTGACGTAGAATTATTTGATTAAAACATAACTGAATATCTGAGGATACGAATTACCACTGTTCCTCGTTCTCCTCCACACTATATGTAAATGTTATACTCTGGATACCCCCAACTTTCAATTAAATAGAAAGTAACATTACAAATGAGAACAACAGTGGCTCGTATAAAAGCGACCATACGACGTTTTAATCGTAATTTTTTTATTCTCCACACCAAGTATAAATCTGGAAATTGTTCGTTTTAATTGTATATATGTCATGTTCGGAAACAAGATGCGGGCGAGCCAGCTTATCATTGTGAATTCGTGGCGGGTAACATAAACAGCGATGTTGTACGATAGGCGAAAAAATGCCTCTTCTGCCTTATCACCTCTATATTCGTATCCTCTTTTTTCGTTTGTTTGCTTCTTATAAGTGATGAGAAAGAGGACTGATGCTGCAGGTGGATTGTGGCCACGGGGTATTGGAATAATAGACCGCGTTGGCCGCGAATCAGCAGTTCAGTTGTGATATTTTCCGGCGACGATGAGGTTCTTGTGCGTCTTAGCGACACTCGGTCTCGTGGCGGGTATCACTGTCGATACTCAGTATGGACCAATCAGGGGACAAAGCATCCCTGTTAATAACGGCCTGACCACTTCAGATATCTACACTTTCTACAACATCCCCTTCGCCGCCTCGACCGCTGGAGCCAACCGATTCAGGGTAAGTCCTGCCAGTGTGCCGCCCGTTCAATTCACAATGGTTGGCTTAATGACATTGTAAACAACAAATAAGGCATGACGTCACACACACACGTTTCTTCCATTTAAATAGCAAAGAACCCAACCAAATAGCATGCGTACGGTAGGCCATTTTAATAACTATTCACAAATTATACATATATTAAATACAATTTCCCATATCCTTATTACAAGTTTGGATATGATTAATTCTATTTTGCAACATCTTTAAAGCAATATGCTGACATGCGCAATCTTAGATTTTGTATATGTTAGAATCAAGACTAAAAGTATCTCAAAATTCATGATGCATCTGTTTTTATATCGCTTTGAGTCTGTAAACAAACATTTCAACATAAAACTGCGCGGTTTATTTAAATCGCGCGAGGACGTGATGGCAAGCCGCCATCGACATCACACACAAAATAGCGAACTGCGAACAGGCGCGTAGGGATATAAAGCCGGCTACCAACTTCTGCTCCGTTGACCAAAATTCTTCTCTCCGGATAGCCCGCAGGCTTTCAGGATTCAAATTCAAGACAGAATGGATTTATTTGACATGGAAAAGATGTTGGTAACACAAAAAATACGGAATGTATTGCTTTAATTCCATTTTACATATCTTTTAATTCAACTTTATATACTTTTAAATAGTTACCACATGTCAATATTTCGTTTATATTTTGATATCCCAAGTAGTATTCAAGATCTAAAATAGAATTCGAGATATCTAAAAAATCTCACACTATTTTGCTGATTTTGAAATCAATTCAACATATTTTGAAGAAGTATTTTAAATACATTAAATACAATTCGTGATTCTAGAGTGGCGACGGTGAGGCAACTCAAACGTTTATATTATGACAACACAAAATTGACCAAACAGCAAAAGCATAAGGGATACACAGCAAAAACATAACGACGAGCAGTATTTTATATAGAGTTGAGAGTATGCCGTATACGAAAGTCATTTTAAATAAATTTAAGATATCTGAATTGTTAATTTGGATATATAGAAATATAATCAAAGTAAGTTAGGAATAAATTGATAACAGCAGCCAGTAAATATCTTATGTATTGTTGTATTGATAGTCAAGTTAATGATTTATTTCTTTTCAACAATAGGCCAGGGGCCCTCGTATTGATAGATAACATGGCACACAATAACATTTTGTCCAGTTAAACCTCTTCACAGTTGCTACGACAAACGACTTATGCAAATCCTGCAAGCTTATTTTGCTAGTAATGTTGGAATTTGTCGTCGTCATACGAGCTATACATCTTGCATGGTTAGATCTTTGCCAATAATATTTTGGTAAGATGGCGCCCCTTAAATCAAGAATCTCGATCTGTCATCAACTGGCGTTATTGTTATCTTGCCGCAGGCGCCTGTGCCCCCTGAGCCCTGGACGGCCGTCCGTGACGCTGACTACCCAGGGTCCCTGTGCCCCCAGAAGGTGGCCGGATTCGCCTGGTGGACCCACCCCGGATGGACAGACTTCGGAGAGGACTGCCTCAACATCAACCTCTACGTTCCCAAAGTAGGTATTGCAACTACACGATTGTGCGTTATGCCCAATTCACACGATGCAATACGTTGTTAAGTTCGTTGCAACAAATCAACTTTTCCACCATCTGTGCAACTAGACGGCCGGTTTTCTAAGCATTTCAGGCTTAGCACACTTAGGCTTCTATACTTTAAATCAGCTTCAACATTTGAAAATTGTCAACCTATCAGAGTCACGCATTTTAGCCAATCAGCGTTCAGATGATTACGTTAATCTTTGCATTATGACAGTTTTGGACTTTGATGGGAGGGCATGGCGTTATGAATGATGCTCTAATGGTATATTCGCTAGATGGCGATAGTGATAATAGGCGATGATTTGCTTTCGGTCTATGAGCGGATGGCGTAATCACGCGTACTTTCATTGAGCTGTTTCCACATGAATGAAGTACAGTAGAAGATGCTTGCGACAGAGCGATATATGTCTTATATTTTTTCGGTTAATGTGGGTAAGATTTCGGTTTACTTAGAGATCGGTTTATGGAGGTTGTATTGTATTTGCATCTTAGGCCAAAACGTCATGATACTGGAATATAATGGTCCCTTTAAGGGAGAATGCCGTTTTTTAATGCAAAATTTAAGCCGCATGTGAGGCATGGAGCCCCCCCTTTTTTGAGGAAGAACGCTATCTGAGGCGGCGTGGACTCCTTCCCCCCCCCCCCCCCACCCCCAGGTCGCCAGTTTTTAGTGGACACCCCCTCGTCCCCCGGCCGTAACAATATTGGTGGATTTCCCCTGTCACAGTTTCCTTCCCCCCTCGCAACTTTGGAGTGTTCAATCGCATGGCTTTTTGCATAATGCATCATTTGTTCTCGGACCAAACGATGCCTTTCTCTTATTAGTTACCAAGGGTTCTCATATATAAAACTCACTGCGGTAGGAGAAAAATGTATTGACGTGTCACAAAGTGGTTACGCGACGGTTAAGAAAAATTCATATGTATTTGTGCTAGCTGCCAATAATTACTTGTGCTTCTGCTCAGAACCACCATGAAGGCCCCTATGCGGTCATGGTCTGGTTCTACGGTGGCGCCTTCCAGAGTGGCGGGAACCTCAACTACCCGGGTCACTTCCTGGCCTCTCATGGCGTCATCGTCGTCTGTCCCAACTACCGCGTGGGCAACCTAGGTTTGTTACGTCATCGCGACGTCATTGTCGACTCCTATCAACAAGATGAAAATCCGCTTGACAATAACTCTACCCTTTGCGGATACTTAGTGTTTAGCTCCATGAAGACGCATCATTTGCCTCACCTAGCAATGACACGTGTACCATTGTAGGTGGTACATTGTACATAATAAGAAGCCTAGCTTCTCATTGTGTATTTTTTTCAATTCAGATAACCGACTAATCTAAAATTAATCTCGTTCGTATTTCGGGAAATGTGAAGATAAAATGGCGGTTTCATCTTTGCTTTTAGAACTGATGTTGTTAATTGATAAGCTGAGGCAGAATGATTATACCGTTTTATATATGGCATACACTTAAAGTTAAATCTTTTGAAATGATCACCACCTCGAAAGTTTCGTATAATGGTTACCATACAACTCAAATCCAAAGAAGGCATTTTCTACACATGTTAATCGTAATGTCCCTCCCCTAGTTATGTCTGGAATATTTAATTATGACATAATGTCCCTCGTTGTGATGTCGCGAAAATTTCATAATGATTTCATGTTTCTTGACGTTTGCAATTCCCTAATTATAATCTCATTTACATCTTTGTGAAGTTTTGAGTAGGTGCACCTAAATGTCGATGTTATTAGGACGAACGTCATTGCGGTTATCATTATGACACGTCAAGTGGTGCATGTAAACCCTACCGCAGGCTTCGCCTATACCGGGGATGACGCTGCCCCAGGTAACGCCGGACTTCTCGACCAGAAGATGGCGCTGGAGTGGGTTCGGGATAACATCGCCAACTTCAATGGGGATCCGACCAAAGTGACCATCTTCGGCCAGAGTGCGGGAGCCGCAAGTAGCTCTATCCACGTGGTCTCTCCCGCCAGTCAAGGTCAGTACTCTGCACCCTTCAGGGTCAGCACGCTGCACCCTTCAGGGTCAGTATTCTGCATTTTTAGGGTCAGTACTCTGCGCCCTATTAGGAGCAGTACTCTGCGTCCTTCAGCGCCAGTGCTCTGCACCAGTCAGGGTCAGTACTCTGTACCCGTCAGGGTCAGCAATTTGCACCCATCAGTACTCTGCACCCTTTGTCGGTATTGGTCACTATGTGACATGAAACCGATTAGTTTGCAAATGTAGTCGATTACGATTACTTGAGAACTTCATATTATATCGATTACGATAACAGGACATATGAGAGTAATCGATTAGATTACGATTACATTAAACAATAACACTATTAGAATCATGATTACTTTTTACATTGTTCGACCTTAATCTAAACTCATTAATTGCCTTTTAATACAAAATATACGTTGCGTATAGGATGTCCGATCTTCAAAGATGGGGGTGGGTTCCTGTGGTGGGTAAAAGAAAATGATTTTCCTCGATCTTAAATGACAGGTAATAACAGAAGCCACACTGCTATATGACACAGGGACAACCATACCATACGTCGCCACACTCCAGTCCTGAACCCAGGTTTTCATATATGTTACTGGCGACATAAAAACTCAAATGGAAAATTACACAGCCCGAGCCAGTAGGAAAGAGCGACATGATCGTTATTGGGGCCAGGAACTGTTTCCGAATATGGTTTATATGAAAATTATTAGTTTATTATTATACTATTATTGTTTTATCCAGAGTTTGTGTATCCGACCATAACTGATGGAGCAATGGAGAAAAATAATAAAGAGTCGGTCATCGTCATGTTGAACAGATAATTGCCTAATAAGTATATTGCCCAATACATCATAATCTATGGTCGCGTACGAATGACAATTTGGATGTCTTTGTGTGGCCGTTGGACCACGGGAACGCCCTGCGCCTGGATATGTGTACTTAAAGCCGTGCCCAGAAAATCGTTTCAACAGAACCTTGTCATATTACAGAAACGCTGCAGAAACACCCATAGAAACACTGCAGAAACACCCATAGAAACACTGAAGAAAAACCCATAGAAACACTGCAGAAACAAACATAGAAACACTGCAGAAACACCCATAGAAACACCCACAGAAACACTGCAGAAACACCCACAGAAACACTGCAGAAACAACCATGGAACACTGCAGAAACACCTATAGAAACACTGCATAAACACCATAGAAACACTGCAGAAACACCCATAAAACACTGTAGAAACACCCATAGAAACATAATAATGCACTAACACTGCAAAACACTGCACAAACTTTACAGAAGCAACCTGTGGAAACACTGCAAGAACTGCAAAGCGCCGTCTTGCTGCATTGTAAACTTTTCACTGATGATAATTTTTGGTGATGAAAGTAGTTAAGTGTTTCCCTCTTCTTCTCTTTTGACACAATTTGACAAAACCTCAATACTGATTATAACAAAGATTTCCACATGAACTCGCAGGATTGTTCAGCCAGGCCATCATGGAGTCCGGAACGGGCATGAATTTCTGGAGCTACAACCCGCCTGCGTCCCACCCCGAGAACTACATCAAGCAGGTTGCCGAGGAGCTGGACTGCTATGATGACGACAACTTCGTGATGATGGACTGCCTCAGAGAGCTTTCCTGGTATAGAGTGTACAAGGGCAACTTCACTTGCGCCGTAAGTAGTCGCCAGGTGGCGCTGAGTAGCAGCTAGGTGGCGCTAAAAACAGATTTTGTTTCAGCAGATTTTCTTGTCGCTATATGTCGCTATGTCATAGGTGGAGGTCACCGCGTCTCTATTGTTACAATGTCATTATATATTGTTAAAACTCGCTAAATGTATTCATTCCATATAGTGCAGCAACAAACAACGATGCAATAATAACTCCATAACCTAACATAGCCACCTATACAAGCCAGTTTGAGCAAACAAATGTCCGCACAGCTTCACAGCTCGCGTAAATTCACCTAATGGATTCAGAGCCTCTTTTACCATATTTATCCGCAACCATGGCAATTATAATCGTTGGGGTCAATTAAAGTAATATGTTCTGGAATGTCTTGTATGACCTATCTATTCTCTATGTCCAATAAGTATATTCTGTCTTGAATTTAAATCCTGAAGCCTGTGGGCTATCCGCAGAGAAGCAAATTTGTTCACCGGAACAAAATTTGGTGGCCGACTTTATATCCCTGCGCGCCTATTCACTTTTCGGTATTCTGCGTGATGTCGACCGCGACTCGCTAGGACGTCCACGCGCGATAAAATAGTCGCAGTTTTATGCTAAAATTGTTGTTTTACAGACTCAACTAGATATAAAACATGTGCATCATAATTTTGAGATACTTTTGGTCTTGATTCTAAAATGTAAAAAATCCAACATGACGCATATAACTATACTACTTTATTATAAATTTTTCTGCGTTTGCCTTTACACAGCCTGGCTATTTCTGTCTGGGTATGGTCCCCGTCCTGGATGGACCTGATGGCATGCTGCCCGCCCCACCCAGTGAGCTCCGGGCCAGCGGCAACTTCACCAAAGGCCCCATCATCACTGGAATCACCAGGGACGACGGCTCCTTCTACACCCTAGAGTGTAAGTATATTGCAAGGGGATCAGTGTTAACGGCACCTTGAGGAAGTTTCAAATTGGCGATTTTTCGAGCAAAACAAGTAGTGTTCATTAAGTTTAAGCTCAAGTTTTTTTCTATTATATGGACATGCCAACTTATATGCATGATATACAGACAATAGGAAATATCAGGTTGGCCCAGCCATACGGGCTTACAAGTCACTCTAGTTTAAGAAAATCTATTAGCTTTCACGAATATGGTTAATTTGATATTGTTTTTTAAACAGTGTCTGGTGTATTTTGCTAATTGACACGAACAATGGTTAAACATGTAGATTATAGTTCTTGATTTCTGGTGAAACTACTGAAGGTAGGGCGTCGGCTATGTACATTATATCACCAGTCAGTGAAGACCAGTGTGGATACATTAAAGGTCGCTACATTGGAGAAAACATTAGAACCATTGCCGACATTGTAGAATATAGCCGATTAAATACTATCCCGGGCTATATCACCCTCTTTGACTTTGAAAAAGCCTTTGACACAGTGAGTTGGCAGTACCTACACGAAGCATTAGAGCACATGCATTCCGGTTCTGGTTTTAGACAATGGATTAAAATCATATATACGGATATCACTAACTGCTGCATGAATAACGGCCATTCAACCATTTTTTTCCAAATGAGACAGGTTGATGCCCAATCAGTGCCTTACTCTTCGTCTTAGTAGTAGAGACCTTTGCAAACAAGATAGGATGGATCCGCAGATAAAAGGAATAAGGGTTGATAGCACAGAATATAAAACATTCACAGCTAGCTGACGACGCAACTCTCCTCTTAAAAATGTCAAATAAATATCAAGGGCACTTGCTACACTTGATGAATTTGCCGTCTGTTCAGGTTTGAAATTAAACAAAAGCAAAACGGATATCTTTCTTCTCCATGAGGACGACACACATGACAAACAAAATACTGTCGAAGGTATTAAAATTATTAAAAAAAAACTCAAAACACTAGGCATAATTTTTTAACACTGACCAAGAGGTGATGCCTTGTAAAAGCCTTGAAGATCGATTTGCCAATTTCAAAACAGTACTGAATAGATAGGCAACTGGTCAGTTATATATGAAAGGGTAGAATAACCATATACTGAAAAGCTTAGCTTTACCACAGCTAACATAGACGACTACTGTTATCCATGTCTCAGATCATTTCATTAAAAAAATACACGATGTATGTATATAAATAATTAACTTTGTATGGAATAGTAAACCCCCAAAGTTGTCCCATATGGTATCAGACTTATTAAAGGGCGGATTGAACCTACCAAGTTTTGAAGCTATAATTTCTTGTCAGAAAACGCTATGGGTTAAGAGGCTACTACTAGCCCAAACCAACACTTCATAAAAGGGCAAACTAGCACTAAGCTTACTAGGGCTCTCTATAGCAGTTCGATCTGTCGAGCCACAGGCATCCTAATTCAATATGAGAAACTATGGAATACTAAACTTATCTTGATTGGGGGAGAACTGAGCAACACTTTCTATCCAAAGTATAATAAATGGGAAGAGCACGGAATACGACGGATACATGCTATTATAGACGGTAACGAATACTATCTTGCTAGACTAGGTTTTCATCATACTTGCAACATAGAAATAGAAGACATGGCTTTAAATAATATTGCGCAAGCGATCCCCAGACACTGGCGAAATATACTACGTCGCCAAGGTCTAAATAAGATAGACACCGATATTTCTGCAAGCATAGAGCTTCTCAACCAATGCATTCATATTAACGGTAAACTGACTAATTTGAAGACGCTAAGAAATAAAGATCTTTATTTAAACTATATTAGTAAGATTAGAGCGGAGCCCAACTTCAATAGACATATGGCTGAAAGAATTCCCATTCTTAATTGATGCCAACGTTAACTGTTTTTCTCATTTTCTCATTAGCACATAGATTGACACTAACACAATGATGCAAACCTTCCAGTTCAACATTCTACACAGAATAATTCCATGCAATGGCAATTTTAAGAAATGGGATGTAAAAGAAAGCCCTGTGTGCAGCTTTTGTAGCGATATCGACACGATTGAACATTATTTTTACAACTGTCTCAATATCAATCAGTTATGGAAAGACATTGAAGTGTGAATTCTCTCCTATATGCTACTTAGCCTGAGTCTCTCGCTCGCATATCATTTCCTTCCCAGTCATCCCCGAGTCTAACAAAGGTAATGGCTTTAACCGCACGGATTACCTCTACTACCTGAGAAACAATCTGCTGGGATTCTGGTCACCAAGGATGTCGAACCAAACCCTGGATGACACAGTGAACGCCATGGACTACAACTACTCACCCTGGCCCTACCAGGAGACCGATTACTATGGCAACAGGCAGTCCGTTAACGAGGTTAGTTCATGGTTGAGGGCGACGTAGTGATGACGTCATTGGCTTTATTTGTCCCTAAAGTCTCATAAAGCAAGTTTTTAGTATTTTTCACGACAAGGTCACGATGACAAGTATCCAAAGTCCATGATGATTTTTTATGGGCGCCTTCGAGTGCATATTATCAAATCGGAAAATAAGAACGTTACTAAATCCAACATAGCGCATATCCGCCTCTTAAAGAGTAGAAGTCTATGATGTGCTCTGGTCGGAGTAATTGGGGTCTATATTGTAAGTAGTACTTCATATGCATCCATATGTTTGGGGTATGAATTATTTATTTTGTAACACAGCTGACTTATGCTAAATTGCATGATAAAATTGCTTGTGCAGTGATATCCGTATGAACACTATTCAAGTAAAAATATCAAATTCATTTCTTAAATGAATCCATGTTTGTCAACGATTACCTATAATTAGCAGAAAATAATAATAAATCAGAAATGCTCACTCGAGCAATTTTGACCATCTTGGTTGGCTTTTCTAATTCACTTCGATAAACTGATGCATACACATATGATGTTCTTTCGATCGCTTTCCATTTATTCGTCTCTCTTTTTGCATGACGTTAAGTTGTTTTTGTATTTTCTTCCTCCTGTCCATGGTTACAGTTGGTGACTGACGGTGGCTTTGGTTACGCCTGGGATCAGCAGGCCAGAAGTCAGAGCGAGGTGGCCGATACATTCACATACGTATTTGACTACAGAGGGCGTAACTCCACCCAGGTCTTCCCTGAGTGGATGGGTTAGTAATTGAAAAACATCCGTGAGCGTGATATGCAGATAACTTTTTATGCAATGTATAATGTTTTATAACATTTTATAAAACGGGAGACACTGTTCGCCTGTAAGTGTACTGTTGCCCTATATTTGGGGATACCCTCTTAGAGATAACGTCTTTACATGATGGCCCGGGGAAGCTGCCCAATGTCTAGGGATATCTGGCCTCATTTGACTGAAGACGTTCCCCTCATCCGGAGATGCCCTAGATTTTAGTATACCCTATAATATATGACTTCATTACACCGTGTGTGTTCCCCACATGGATGAGCTGCCCTATGTCTGGGGATACCATTTAATATATGACGTCATGACACTGTAGGTGAGCTGACATAATATATGGAGTCATTACACTGTAGGTGTTCCCGACATAGGGTAGCTGCCTTATGTCTGGGGATCGCCTATAATATATGACGTCATGACACCGTAGGTGAGCTGACTTTTGTCTGGGGGCACCCAATAATATATGGGGTCAATACACTGTAGGTGTTCCCGACATAGGGTAGCTGCCTTATGTCTGGGGATCGCCTATAATAAATGACGTCATGACACCGTAGGTGAGCTACCCTATGTATGGGGATACCCTTTACATATATGACGTCATTACACTGTAGGTGTTCCCCATATGGGGGAGCTGCCCTATGTCTGGGGATACCCTCTGCTGAAGCTGAATCCTGAGGTCAGAAACGACTCCCTCATCTTCTTCGACATCGTCGACTGGACTGACGAGGACACAGCCTACGCCATCTACTGGACGCAGCTCTGGGCTAACTTCGCCAAATATGGGTGAGATGTCGATATATGTATCACGGATACGTTCATGACCAAAATGGCACAAACACCAAAGACTTTTTTCAGTATATTGTTCGGTTTGTAAATTTATTTATTTGTCCACACGACGCAATTCAACAGTTCTTAGCCCTTCCCAGAAAATACGGGATTTATTTCAGTTTCCTTAGCTATTGTTAGATAGGGTCAATCATTGAGTAAATGGTTACTGCTTTTGTATTAAAATACATGTTTTGTAGTAACTAGAAGTGTACCATTTTGCATCAAATTCGAGCAAGTAGGTTGGTCCCAAAAAGTTCAAAAACTTTAACTTGAGAGGAGGTATGTGGGCAGGAAAATGATATTTTGGGATCCGGTTAAGCAGGGTGACATGGGAATTAAACTTCGATTCTGGTAGCCAACTAGAAGTACATATATAGGTCCCTTAATATTGAGGCTAGGCAGCTAAGGGAGCCCAAGATGCCCCAATATTATTGGCATCATGTGTGCCCCTGCTGTTTTGGCCGTCTGGAATGACGGTAGTCTATAGAAGCAACAAATAGGCCATGGACGGCCTAATAATCGGCGCAGCATGCCTGACTTTGCACCCAGCCGGTCGGCATGCACTTTTGCACGATCTTGCACTTTGCCAAACTACTTTCGCTTACAGATCGCCTACAAGTAGAATTGTGGCCTACATTGCCGTACATAGCGTACACAGCGCCTATAGACTATTATATTAATACCATTCACTTAAGCCGCTCACCTTATTCCACAGTTACGCCTTGAACTCAAAACGACTCTCTTATTTTAAATTTAAACCACGGGACTCAATCACCGTTTATGCAAAACTTAGGCTAGCAAAATTTAGAAAGCCCGAAATAGGGGCACCACAGGGGAGTCCATCAGAGCATGAACAAGGCCATCGGCGGCTCAATAGTCGGTGCAGCATATCAGCATTTGTACCATGCATGACGGAATTAATATACCAATGGTGGTCACAGGTTGATGAAGGGCCAATAAAATGCCTAACGCCGTGCAAAACTTGTGCTATATCTATTACTAAGAGTTGAATTTAAGTTCTAGTTTACCTCACATATGTGCTGGGCGTTATCATGTATCCTTGCTTCTTTGGTTTCATTCGCATACAACGTTGTAAAGTGAAATATTTAGCGCTTACAACCCTTCCCACATTTTGTGAACCAGTCGCCTTCTTTACGCCGTATATGTATATGGTGAAGAATTTACTGTCAACCATTTTCTGTTACGTCCAACGTTTAAAAAAAAAGCGATTTCCCCAAATTTCAAATTGACCAGGCAATTAAATATGATAGAGTTATAAATGAAAGTTTCTTTTTTACATATCATGTGAGAGCATAAAGATAGTTCAGGTGTTATGAAACAAGCTAGCGCTATATATCTAAGCATAAATAGGACGTAACAAGGACACGAAATGTGATGTTATATTCAGATTTGCTAGTATGTGTGTCTTATCACCTGCCTGTTATGTAGTTAGGTTCGTTGTACGGTCTATCCAAAGCAACATACAGAGTTAAACAAGAGATAATTGTAAAAGAGAAAACAATTATGATACCAAATTACCATTGGACGTAACGTGGACACAAATTGATACTTTGAACGTAACATTCCATTAACAACATGTAGGTGTTTCAAATTGTATACAAAGCATTGTTGTCTTTAATATCACTAAATGTTTTTAGCATAACATTTGTCAACTTACAAATTTCACAGAGTCCATGTTACGTCTAAACGCAGTATTCACGAAGGATCCGTTTATACGGTGCATGTTTGTTTACAATACTTCTAGTAATATTAATACACTACCTTTATATTAATTAAAGATGCGTTATGTACCAAGGTCAAATTTTTCATCACTTTTCAGCCAAAAAGTGACATTATTGTATATTTTTGCAATCTTTATCACTTGCATGATGTTTAGTGCCATAAATTATGAGCAAATTAGGTCACAACCAGAACAGATCTTTATTATGAAATGAAACAATGAGAATATTTTACAAGCAATTAGGTCTTAATGTCATTTTGTTAAGTTCTTTGCAAGGGAGGAATGTCACAATGCATTATAACACGGGAGCTTTATATAACACTAAAAACAACAAAGAAATGGCTCATGTTGCTAAAGCGTCTTTATTAAAGCTTGGGACGAATTAATCTTAGCACTAATTAAGTATTAAGGGCTAAACCTTGGGGAATTATTCTCTTTTTTGATTACCAGTCCATAAATGTGAACGATGTTCTAGACCTCCCTTTCATTGAGATCAGTGGGGTTAATATCTGTTTTACATCTTCTACGTCAACCAAGTAACTTTGTTCCATTTCGAAGAAGGACCCGTCGCGCTCCCGCCGTTTCATGAACCGAACCCAAATTGAACGATTGGAGTCCGTATATCAATGTATAGTTATAGTTAGCTAAGTCAAGTTATATTATATCGCACACAATATGAAGTAGCTAGGAAACTGATGACTGATCGTTATTTGTTCCACAAAAGACATCAAGCTTACTCATAGGGAGGCTAGACATTGGCATAGGTGAGGTGTACCATTATGTAAGGAATGCGGTAGACATAAGTCACATAAGAAGTAACGTACTCTGGCAGCGTAGACGGCAGATCCGAGGGCAATTTTCACGTAGCTGCCAACTGTGTATCTACACGAAGAGAAAGTTTAATGTTTACTTAATGTGTTTATTCCTACAAGTACATGTATACACTACAATAACTCGAATTCTATTTATGTCCATTTCACAACAGGAGTGAGACATTCCCACACTCCCGATTGTCTTATCCATGAATTTCTTACCTCACATTCTGTGAGTTAAGCGACAACATCAACAAATGCTGTCAATGTTACGTCCTACCTCAACACATCAATAGCGCGCATAATTGTTGTCTGCGCAGAGCTGCACTTGGGTAGTAATGATCAGACGATTAATAATTCCAGAAATAAAAAAAGTTATGTTGCTCATTGGGGGCAAAATAATATCTACTATACGGCTAGTGTTGGACGTAACACTGGATACCACGCATGCGATCTCAGGACGTAACACCAGACGCTACATACGTATTTGAAAACGACGAAATAACATGACCCTTGACTAACGAATATGCCATTATTGCCAGTTCTCTTTGTGGCATATGTCACGTCATGATATCATTCTGACGCATAATGAATGGTAGAATGACTTATTATACAGCTACCATACGAGTGAAATTATATCTCACGTACGAGATCGATTTGACTCGACTACTAAGCACCATATTGGACGTAACAAAACCCGACAGAATACCCACCTTGGTATGTCTTCGTCCATAGCGACGGCCACGTCTAACATTTCCCGGCAAAAGCGTCAAAATCGATTGAAGATGACGCGTAATATTTCTTGTATGCAAATGTTCTCGTGACTCGTTAGCAACAAGCAATGCGCGACGAATGTTTTGCAGAGTGATTTGGACGTAACATTTTGACACCAAAGCCAAAGAAAACGATTGGTCTCATGGCTCTTGGCAGTTTCAAATGCCTAGGGAATGTGATGATCAAAATTGATTTACCCAAGACCTTAGCTGCAATTGACAAAGGCAAATTATGCAATCTAGTTTTACGTTACAGCGCGTATGGCGGCCTATTTGGACGTAACTATTATGACACCAAATGTTACGTCCAAAACACAAGTTAAATTATTAAATATACCTCAGAATGCACTCCTCTCTTACGAGAACATTGTGACGTGGTTTACAGTTACAAGTGTTATGTATAACCTCCGCATATAATCACTGAACAAAGTGTATTTAGTCTCGAGAAAACAGTCAATTAAAATTGGGTATGTGAATTAGGACACCAACATTGCTGGCTTATATCCCAGTCCTTTGAACAAAAAGTGCAGTTTTTAAAGTAAAGTAATTTAAAGAAATCGGAGAGCATATTTTAGTTTATATCGCTGCGTGTGATTCTTTATGATTAGGCTCATGTATTCCATATATCATATGATATGACTGCGGGAAGGCATGGTTTGGTGGACGTAACACATATTGGTTGACAGTAAATTCCTCACCATATATCAGCATATCGTGACCAAGAAACGGCCCGCGTAGCTAGGCAACTAGGCGGCTAGGCGGGCGATTTAAATGAATAACCACAATTCGTTTGTGCGTGACGTCATGTTTTATTGTTTTACGTCATGTAACTATGGCAACGATTGTCTGCTTCTCCGACTGCGTTGATCATGCTGTTATAAGTAATAACGGGCGTCTTGTGTCTACCAGTCGCAACAGAACAGTTGTTCAAATGCAAGCAACTGCAAAGTAAAACATTTCGGAATGTTGATATGACAGTACACAAGATGGCCAGACTTTTCCACACAAAGCGACCCTTTCGTGCCGAATGGAAACATGTATTTTTTATTGCACCCTGGGGAGTTTATTTGATGCCCCAAAAAACTTAATTTAACACTTTAAATTTAAAATAGAAATGACTTATTGTCAGGCAGTTATTGGTATATATGAACTTACTGGTGTGTAGTGCTACCATGTCTCGTTATTCAAAATAACCCACTAAGTCAATGATCGGCCACAGAGAATTAATTACCAAGAATATATGTTTCTGCTTTCTTCTAACAGCAACCCGACCCCAACCCCAGTGGAAGCCCCCAACAACCTTGGTCCGACCACGTGGGCCCCCTACACCTTTGAGGAGATGAACTACCTGTACATCAGTAACGTGTCCATGTACGTGGGTCAGGAGTACCGCCAACAGGACTACGCCTTCTACACCAGCTACCTGCCCTACATCTGGAGGGACGTGCCCGAAGAGGCCCCTGGCGCCCCCACGCGGTACTCACCGGAAGCTCCAGGTAACGTTCCTCGCCGTTATAACATTGGTAGATATTATAATGGTATAATATTATATTATAATCTTTCTTTGACTTTCTAATAAGCTGTGCCCAGAGATACCCCGTATCCCTGAGCATAACTAACTTGTTAAGGTACATTTAACAGCGTAACCGAAGCACCAGGTAAGTTGCTCATGGTAATCGCTGTTTGTCTCATGTTAAACACATCGTTTGTATGACCTGTAAAACATCACAATAACAAAATCACAATTAAAGCAATTGCAATTTTGACAGTGAGATGGCCCTGGACGGTATGCCTGGATACACCGTGGCCCATGTTAACCCGGTCTATACCTTTGTTACCACGATGTCCCTGCACGGTATGTCTGGAGACATCGTGGCCCATGTTAACCCGGTCCATATCGTTGTTACAGTGATGTCCCTGGACGGTATGTCTGGAGACACCGTGGCCCATGTTAACCCGGTCTATACCTTTGTTACAGTGATGTTCCTGGACGGTATGTCTGGAGACACCGTGGCCCATGTTAACCCGGTCTATACCTTTGTTACAGTGATGTCCCTGGACGGTATGTCTGGAGACACCGTGGCCAACTCCATCCACGACATGACTATCAAGATGCTGAAGGAGAAATCTGGCATCGATATGTCCAAGTTGGAGGCCTTCATCGACCTCTAAATGACCTTCACGTTTCTTTATGTAGCAGACCATATGGAGAATCACATTAAACTCGGTGATAAAAGTGCATACATTATATTATCCTCGACTGCTCACATTCATGGTTCATGTTTCTGCAATCCATTCGTCGATATGTCCTTAAGATGCAGGCTAACTGCGGCTCATTACTGATCGTAGACATGCAGGGCTACTAAGTAAATAATGGTAATTTGACATTAAAAAAGCCTGGGTTGGTGTCATGATAACGGTTCAGATAACTGAGTACATAATCACTTAGTTACTCTTGCAGCAATATTTTCATTGATTTCATTGATTTGTTTTTGGAAATGATGTATTTATATTCTCAGCATGGAAGTACACATATATTGTACGCAAAAAATAACCATGCTTGTTGTTAAGCCACTTTTTGAAACGAAGTAGCTGCATCCTTTGTGGGAAAGCGCGGCTTTGTTGTGTATTATGTAATCATATTTTGCACATTACAACACTTAGTTTTATCGTTTAGCATATGATAACACATCTACTTTTCATAGATTAACATTCACACTGTCAGGCAATGCATCCAGAACACTTTTCCAAAATATTTCGTAAATCAAGTAGCTGAATGGAATGGTTCGGTGGGCCCGTCGCGTTTCTAACTTCGAAATCACGAGACCTTTTGATATTAGTCCTCTATCCTGCCGGTAACGCACATACGCTGGGTTTTTTTTACCTATGAGACATAACTGTCCACACGGTGGAATTATCCCATATGTCATTTCTCTATAACCGAATCACATGATCACGTACCAGAAAAACATGCACCGATTGGCCAGAGATTTTATGAAATAACGAAATAGAGCTTGTTCTATTCCACCCGACAAGACGCTAAGTGAAATATTTTGCCGCGCGATTATTGGGTTCAAAATAGGAATCTTCATCCAAGAGCTAAATTGTCTGAATTAGGGAAAGGCTAAATTTGTCTTGATCATGACTACCACTACAACGAGGTAGTATGGCTAGGACGACATTGCACTTCTCGTGTGTAATCTACGTGTGGTTTATTATAAATACCTCCCCTGGCCTGCCGGCTCTGCCCTCCCGTGTGGTGTGGCCAGGGCCCGTAAGTTCGACACCGCGGATGGCAAAATATTTCGCCCTGCTCCATGCTAATGTCCTATTCTAGGGCGAAATATTTTGCTCCTGGAGTTTCGAACATACGGGCCCTGATCACCACCACCAGCGACTTTGCCGCCTATAGATGCCATGAGTCAATTACAAGCGGTCACGATTTATGTCCTCAGCCAATAAATAAGCGCCTTCCCCACAGAAGTGTAACGTGCCGAGGCTGTTGCATGTCATAGTGTCTTCGTGGCTTATTCTACTTGGAGTTGATAGAATTTGTAAGCGTATTGTGTTTCGTATCAAAATGTGCCCCAGCATTACCACCACTAAATCGGTTCTGTGCATACCCAACTTTTCGTCACAAGTTCGGTAAAGCTGGCTTTTGTTGTAACAGAAATATAACAATATGCATTTCAATAATTTATTTATATATAACACACTGCACTTCATACAACAACAGAAATCAATGTTCTCTAGTCCAGGCTGATAATGACTATTCACGTCATTATCCCTAAAGACTCTTTAAGGTAGTATGTCTCAAGCTGTTAACACGGCGATAAGATAAGTGATAAGATGATAAGATGAAGTTTTATTTAACGTTGGTATATAAAAGTCAACAACAAACATTCGCACAGGTGATATTGACCGACAATAACTACTCCTGCCATACTAAACCAATAGCAAAAACCTCTCGCACCACTGGGTCCTCACCAGTAACATAAAACTATACCAAATAGCTTCCTATAATATAGACAGGTCTGGCCAGAAAACCCTACTACTAACTACATATGTCTCCAACCAAAACCAAAATTAAACCCCAGGGTCAATAATTGCTGTAGTAGCGGCAATGGCGGCATACATAAACAGGCATAACTCCCTCTCCCTAAACCTATACCTGTATAAAGGGAACTAAGGGATCCATGGACCGTGATTGCTAATAGCGGCAACGTCGGCATTCACAAGCAAACACCAACCCTCCGTCCCTAAACCTATACCTAAGGCTTACCACGTACAGAAATTTAGGCTTCAGGGGCCACCGCGCATTAAAAGACAGGCTTCAGGGGTTACCGCGCATTAAAAGATAGGCACCACCACCGAAGGGGCAACCGCGCATTAAGACCTATTAGGCACCATGGATCCCAAGAGCCTACCGTGCACCAGCCTCAGGGCCGGCTACTGCGCACCAAGGCATAAGCAGCAGGCTCCCAAGGGGTTACCGCGTATTAAAGGACCTGGGGCCACACCTATTATTGATACGCCAATCAGGCGGCAAACACATAGCAGGTGTGAACCCAGGGTCAGCCGCAGCATCTCTGTCGAGCTCCCTGATACACCTCTAAGTCATACGAGCGTGGGCTCTTAGCGTCCCATAGCCTTCTTAGCCAAAGAGCAATAATGAGGGGAAAGCATTGATGAATAATATGGATAGGTGCTACCTAAAAAATGCGAGCGTATATTTATTAATTCAGATATTCCGAGGGGATACATCTAGATTAATATTCAAAATTAATCTCACTTCTGCTCACCATAAAGAATATCTTTGGCTGGATGACGTATACCATGCACCTGATTGTGGCATATCATTCGGTTGCTTAGGAACTCCCATTGTGACGTCATGTTTATAAACATTTTGACGTCACAACTACTCACTATGACAGCAGCCGATGGGCGGGCACCAAGAGCGCTCTGCTTGGCAACAGACATTTAGCCCGTCGCTTATAACTTAACTTTAATTTGAAGTATACATCCAATGTTAACATTGAATAATTGATTCGTTAATTTTGTGGGGCAGCTGATTTAATTATTAAAGACATGACATAATAGGCTTCAACCTCTCTTTGCTTGAATATATTTATGTACAGCTGATATTTACTCCGAATGCGAAAACGTCTCATGGGGGTTGTAACGCGAAATGAAAGTCCTAAGTCTATGCTTGAAATGGACTTTGAATATGCATGCATGTTACCTTAAGAGCTCGCCTGTGCTCGCTATTACATAACCTGCCTCCCTACAGTTATTGACAAGTTTATACATTTATAATTCTAAACCCTGTTCGTACCGTCTCTTCCACACTCACTTTATTTAATTTCTAACTTCTCGTGTGAAAATTTCAAGACATGCAACTAGCTCTAGCAAGTGAACTTCTGCATGTCACCAACAGGCGACGCTAAGAACTAAGCTAATGTACTGTTATTCGTTAAACGGCGCTACCAAGCGTGTAAGTCGGAGCGGGAAGGGGCCTGGCCGTTAAGGTATGAGCACTAGTCTCTCTTTAATGGAACATTGGTATGTTTAAAAATCTCCCGAATGATCTATATTTGTAAAGTCATGACGTCACATGAGGCATCTTCAGCTCACCTAAGTAATAATAAATTAGAGATCCCTTTAACATACTGTTTGAAGCCAACTGCGATACTCTAGATAAAGTAGTAATGGTGCCATGATTTTTATCTTGTATTTAATAGGACGTCACTGTGACGTCACATGACGTCATTGGCGATCATGAAAATGTAAGATGTGGCTTACATTCATTTACTTTACCTAGTGATCGCTATGACGTATATTACCCGATTGTAATTGTCACGTTACGGTGACATCACCACGTCATGGTCACGTCATCAGATAACGCATAATAACGACAGACAAAGACAAAGTAGAAAAAGGTGAACGTTTGTGTCATGAAATCAGATTTGACAAGAGCAACGCGGTTTGAGCACTGTATTGAGTACGCGCCAATGCATCAATAGATGCATGGAATATCATTTACACAACACGTCGCATGCGGGGGGGGGGGGAAGCATAGGCGCGTTCCTAGCATTAGCTAACGTTTGGGATTAAATTTAGATGTAATCCAAACCTAATTTAACGTTCAGGATGGTCATGACTCTTACATTATGTCACCAAGCAACAGGGACGTAGCGGCAACCGCGAACAACCTGTCGTGTAGGTTGCATTGCTATCTGTTTGTATGATCCACCTCCTCGTTTCCACCAGCCGCCTGGCCGATATCCATAGCTATAGCGCATAGCTAGATAACTAGGGGGAGAATGCAATGAGAAAAAAAGCATGTGCAACTAACATATGAATTCAGAATCAGTTTTGGTGAATCGATTCTTTTTATGAACTTACGGTGCAGTGGTTATAATCCGAAAGCAGCCACTGGGAAAACAATATCCATCCAGTTAACACATACGGTGTTTCTGTATGTGTTAACTGTGCATTAAAAATTAGTATGTGCATTAATAATGAAGTCATTTTGCGCGAAAACGAATGGGGCGCAAACAAAAATGACCCATCGTCAAGTTGTGTTTCCAAAAGCGTGGAACGTTTTGAAACCCGGTGCAACCCTCCACGAGCTATATTAAGCAAATACGAACATTTGTACGATTTTACCTATATCGGATGACCTATGACCTTGGCCTGTGACATATATAGCCCTTACCCCATTAACATCTTACGGAGAGCCATATTTTGGTGTATTATGGCATCAAACAAACCAAATTTGAGGCCGCTATCGAATCAGAAAAAATGTCCGCAAACAAAGATGCAAACATACACACAAACCAAATTCAGTGACACATGATTAAAAATCTAAAGATGTGTGTTCATAACAAGCGATCAAATAAGTTCCCACTACAGAAGTATATACAGTAGGAGAGCGCGCCATGCTTCATTTCAGTTTTTGTTACGGCATTCATTAGCTTCAATTTAAGGTGCTGTTTCAACGAATTGATCGGGCAAGGGTTTCGTGAGTTCAGATGCAGGTGTTGAAGCACCACTGATCGATGTGAAGTTAGACTACCTCATCATGTCGAGCGTTGACCCCAGGGTTGTGTGTTCGATTCCCAGACTGCTTACGGATGGCAAGAAATAATTTCGCCACAAAATGTCGGGCACGTCACTTTTTGATGAAACTGTTGCCATTTATGCATCCGATATATACCACAACCACTGCAAACGCACGTACGCGCCAATAATGCCATCTCAAGATATGTGTGGTTCGGTAAGTAGGTATGAATCGCTCTTTTTTTAAAGTGTCGCCTCTGGGTTTCAGCCACGACACGGTAAGTTTATAAAAAGAATCGATTTGCCAAAACTGATTCTGAATTCATATGTTAGTTTCACATATGTTTTTTTTCGCATGGAATTCTCCCCCTATTTATCTAGCTATACGTGCCCGTCTGCCAGCTGGGTGGCTGGTATATGCGTGGGGAGGGGTGGAAGGGAGGCGGTAGATAATACACACATATAGCAATGCAACGTACACGAAAATGGTTTCGCGGTTGCCCTTACATCCCTGCTGCATGGTGACATAATCTAAGAGTCATGGCCATCCTAAACGTAAAGTTAGGTTTAGATTACGGCCTGTCCGGATATAATCCCAATAGTCAATCTACATTCAATAATACTAGGAATGCGCCTATACTTCCCATTTTGGAGGTTAACTACACAAAGTTGAATTAAATTGATTATATAGAAATCATATCTTTTAAAAAGGTCCATTTGTTGACACCAAAATTTGATTATATTATATGTACGAAATACAAAGGCTTTGAATTATATTGAACACATGAACATCATTTTGGTCAGGAATGCTTATTTGTGCGAATGTACCTTCCGTATATTTACATAAACATATATTAAACTTGCAGACGCGCCGCACGCAGATCGTCATTTTGTAGAGGTAATTTATTATTGACTTACATATCCTATGGTATCAATTATAGTGCTGAACATAGGGCATCCGTATATGGTATATTTAGGGGTAGAAGCCCTCTCCATGTCGGTGTACACGTTCATTCCTTATCAGTGATACTAAGTACTCGTCGCCATGTGCTCCTACCGCGGTATCATGCAAGCGGAGTCAAAAATATATTACACGCTGACACGACATAAAAAGTGATTTTTGACGATAAGCGATGAAATGCCTTTTTGCCTTATCTCTTCTGATAATATTTTCTTTTTTTTTGTTTATTTCCTTTTTATAGATGATGAGAAAAAGGACCCAGGCGGACAGGCTGCAGGTGGATTGTGGCCACGGGGTATTGGAATAATAGACTGCGTTGGCCGCCGATCAGCAGTTCAGTTGTGATATTTTCATGCGACGATGAGGTTCTTGTGCGTCCTAGCGACGCTCGGTCTCGTTTCAGGTGTCACTGTTGATACTCAGTATGGACCAATCAGGGGGCAAACCATCCCTGTTAATAACGGCCTGACCACCTCAGATGTCTACACCTTCTACAACATCCCCTTCGCCGCCTCGACCGCTGGCGCCAACCGATTCAGGGTGAGTCCTGCCAGTGTGCCGCCCGTTCAATTGACAATGGTTGGCTTAGTGACATTGCAAACAACAAATAAAACATGACGTCACACACACACACGTTTCTTCCATTTAAATATATTGAAGCAAAGAACCCAACCAAATAGCATGCGTACGGTAGGCCATTTTAATAAATAATCACAAATTATACATATATTAAATACAATTTCACATATCCGTATTACAATTTTAGATATGGTTAATTCTATTTTTCAACATCTTTAACTCAACTTTAGATATCCTTAACTCAACTTTAGATATCTTTTAATTCTATTTTAGATATCTTTTAATTCAACTTTATATACCTTTAAATAGTTACGACGTGTCAATATTTGGTTTATATTTTGATATCCCAAGTAGTATTCAAGATCTAAAATAGAATTCGAGATTTCTAAAAAATCTCACACTATTTTGCTGATCTTGAAATCAAAATAATTTGAAGAAGAATTTTTGATATATTACATACAATTCTAGATTCTAGCGTGGTGACGGTGAGGCAACTCAAACGTTTATATTATGACAAGAGAAAATTGACCAAACAGCGAAAGCATGAGCCATACACAGCAAAAACATAACGACGAGCAGTATTTTATATAGAGTTGAGAGTATGCCGTATGCGAAAGTCAATTGTTCTCGGCATTTAGCAACTTTATTGGAAATCAGTGGCGCCTTCTACTCGAATATGTGGCATTTGCAAATATCTTTAAATAAATTTAAGATATCTGAATTGTTAATTTGGATATATAGAAATATAATCAATGTAAGTTAAAAATAAATTTATAACAACAACCAATATATATCTTATGTATCGTTGTATTGATAGTCAAGTTAATGATTTATTTCTGTTCAACAACAGGCCTAGGGCCCTCGTATTGATAGATAGCATGGCATACAATACAATTTTGTGCAGTTAAATCTCTTCACAGTTGCTACGACAAACGACTTATAACAATCCTGCAAGCTTATTTTACTAGTATTGTTGGCATTTGTCGTCGTCATACGAGCTATATATCTTGCATGGTCAGATCTTTGCCAATAATATTTTGGTAAGATGGCGCCTCTGAAATCAGGAATCTCGCTCTGTCATCAACTGGCGTTATGGTTATCCTGCCGCAGGCGCCTGTGCCCCCTGAGCCCTGGACGGCCGTCCGTGACGCTGACTACCCAGGGTCCCTGTGCCCCCAGAAGGTGGCCGGATTCGCCTGGTGGACCCACCCCGGGTGGACAGACTTCGGAGAGGACTGCCTCAACATCAACCTCTACTCTCCTAAAGTACGTATTGCAACTACACGATTGTACGGTCAGAAACCACTCGTCTGCGTTTTGCCGGATTCACAAGATGCAAAACGTTGTCAAGTTCGTTGTGCACAACAAATCAACTTTCCCACCAACTGTGCAACTAGACGGCCGGTTTTCTAAGCATTTCAGGCTTAGCCCATTTTCTAAACTTTCAATCAGCTTCACGATTTGAAAATTGTCAACCAATCAGAGTCACGCATTTTAGCCAATCAGCGTTGAGATGATCATGTTGATCTTGGTTTGCATTATGACAGTTATGAACTTATGGGCGGTTTGTATGCATGGCGTTATGAATGATGCTTTAAAGGTATATTCGCTAGATGGCGATAGTGATAATAGACGATGATTTGCATTCGGTTTATGAGCGGATGGAGTAATCACGCGTACTTTCATTGAGCTGATTCCACATGAAATAAGTACAGTAGAAGCAGAAGGTGATTGCGACAGAGTGATATATGTCTTATATTGTTTCGGTTAATATGGGTAAGATTTCGGTCCACCAAGTGATCGGTTTATGGAGGTTGTATTGTATTTGCATCTCAGGCCAGAACGGCCTGATACGGGAATTTAATGGCCTCTTACTGCAGGAGTCACTTTAAGACTCTCCCTTTTAGACTCTCCCCCCCCCCCCCCCCACCCCCTCTTTTCAAATCCCTTGATCCGCCCCTGTTCAATCGCATTGGGTTTTTGCATGATGCGTCATTTGTTCTCGGACCAAACGATGCCTTTCTCATATTAGTTACCAAGGGTTTCCGTATTTATATATATATACTTGCTGCGTTAGGAGAAAAATGTATTGACGTGTCACAAAGTGCTTATGCCACGGTTCAAAAAAATGTCATATGTATTTTTGCTAGCTACCAATAATTACTTGTGCTTCTGCTCAGAACCACCCTGATGGCCCCTACCCGGTCATGGTCTGGTTCTACGGTGGCGCCTTCCAGAGCGGCGGGAACCTCAACTACCCGGGTCACTTCCTGGCCTCTCATGGCGTCATCGTCGTCTGCCCCAACTACCGAGTGGGCAACCTAGGTTTGTTACGTCATCGCGACGTCATTGGCGACTCCTATCAAAAAAATGGAAATCCCCTTGACAATACCTCTACCCTTAGCGAATACTTAGTATTTAGCTCCATGAAGACGCATCATTTGCCTCACCTTGCAATGACACGTGTACCATTGTAGGTGGTACATTGTAGGTAATAAGAAGCCTAGCTTCTCATTGTGTAATTTTTCAATTCAGATAACCGACTAATCTAAAATTAATCTCGTTCGTATTTCGGGAAATGTGAAGATAAAATGGCGGTTTCATCTTTGCTTTTAGAACTGATGCTGTTAATTGATAAGCTGATGCAGAAGATTATACCGTTTTATATATGGCATACACTTTGAGTTAAATCTTTTGAAATGATAACCAGCTCGAAAGTTTAGTATAATGGTTACTATACAACTCAAATCCAAAGAAGTCATTTTCTACACATGTTAATCGTATGGTCCCTTCCCTCGTTGTTATGTCTGGAATATTTAATTATGACATAACGTCCCTCGTTGTGATGTCTCGATTATTTCATAATGATTTCATTTTCTTGACGTCTTCAATTTCCTAATTATAATCTCATTTACATCTTTGTGAAGTTTTGAGTACGTACACCTAAATGGCGACGTTATTAAGACGAACGTCATTGCGGTTATCATTAAGACACGTCAAGTGGTGCATATATTCCCTACCGTAGGCTTTGCCTACACCGGGGATGACGCTGCCCCAGGTAACGCAGGACTACTCGACCAGAAGATGGCGCTGGAGTGGGTGCGGGATAACATCGACAAATTCAACGGGGATCCGACCAAAGTGACCATCTTCGGCCAGAGCGCGGGATCAGCCAGTACCTCTATCCACGTGGTCTCCCCCGGCAGTCAGGGTGAGTACTCTGCACCTTCAGGGTCAGTACTCTGCATCCTTCAGGGTCAGTACTCTGCATCCTTCAGGGTCAGTCCTCTGCACCCTTCAGGGCCAGTATTCTGCACCTTTTGTCGGTATTGGTCACTATGAGACAAGTATGGGACCGATCACATTGCAAATGTACCCGATTACGATTACTGGAGAATTTCATATCTCGATTACGATTACAGGACATTGAATGTAATCACTATTAGAATCATGATTACTGTTTATGTTTTTCGACCATGGTGCGAATTGGGGGGTAACTTTGGCTATTTGTAAAGCATTTTGGTAACTATTCAATATATTTAAATTTTTATATTTGTATCCCCATCATAAAAGGTGAAAAAAATAGTTTAAATACTTCGCCGCTTTTACCTCAAAACGTGATGGGATTCCGGGGATTTCCGCGTGACGCGGGTCGAGGCACTCGCCTGGGGAAACCCTATTAAGAGGCCATGTCAACATGGCTACTGCAAGGATCAGTTCCGACGATTCAGATTCATGCGAGACGAATAGCGACAGTGAGTCTCATTCAGACGATGATTTAATGTAAACGACGGTATTAGGGGTGTTACCGTTCATGTTTGATCCCCCTCGCCAACAGAACACGGCCGCAAATGTTGTAATTGGGTAACATCATGGATTAGTTTCTATTGCATGTACAGGTCAAATTATGTGATAGAACATGGACATTGTTTGGAAACTACCCACTGTATATGACCATAAAATCGTAGCGTCTTGCGGGATGACAAGTGGCGCTGTCGTTAAGCGTTCGCCTTTTACCGGAGTGACCGGGATCCTTGATGAAGTCGGTTCCGATTTTTGCATCTCCATTGGGGCCCGAACCACAAATATCACACGTTTAACCACCCAGCACCCCTGTCGATATCTTCAATATTCTGAACAAAATATTACACAAATTTACACTGAAGTTGTAGATCCATTAACTTGCACGGCTGCTATAGATATAGGCCTAGATTCTAAGACTTATAAAATAAACTTGGTCTACACTCAGATACGAATTAGTCGGATAGTGTGGTTAAATTTTGAGAGCTAGAGCTAGGACAGGAAGTTAGTGTTGCTTCCCCGGGCGGTTGTTTCGCCACTTTGACAGTCCTGCTCCCGGGGTTTTGGCTCCCTCCTGAAATTGGGAGTGTCAAACTTTCCCTTCCGTTTTGAATGGGGGTGGGGGCACAGTAAATCAGTAGTAGGGGGGGGGGCACAGCGAAAACAAAACAGTGTTTTGCGGAAATTAATTATCACCTTCAAAATCTCATCGTTTCTACGTCGCATTTCCATGCAGGCCAGCTTAGTTTATTCTTTCTTTCTCGGCCGACCCACCATAGAGATGGGTGGGCAGGAGGGGGGGGGTAAGTTTCTTTATTCCCAAGTCACGAAGAATTCAAAGAGAACTCCCGGCATACAAAGGAAGGGCGGATACATGATACTACATTGATGATTGCCGGAATCACGGATATTTAATACTAAAATTCCCAGTTCACGATTAATGAAAATCCTTGATTACGGCGGTCGGTCAATACCCCATTCCCAGTTTACGAAGAATAATTTTCCTCATTTCCAATTCACGGGGAAAAAGAAAAGCCTGTTTCCGAGGAACGGAAATAACCCTTGCCCCCCCCCCCCCGCCCCCTAGAGACACTGTTGCGTGCCCCCAGGATGGCACCAGAACTTTCCCTTTGTCCTCACATTTAGTGTTGTAAAATATCAGTTTAGTGGGGCAGGCCTAACTCGATAAATATTTTAGTTCTAAAGGGTCATTTTAATCTTTTTTATGAAAAATATCATCTCTGTAGGGGTATCTTTTTCATACTGGGCACCCAGGGACCCCCTGTCCCCGGAACCGCCTCTCTCACACCAGAGGGTTAAGGCCTAAAATAGCCCCCCCCCCAAACCCACTGGCCCGGCAGACTAACTCGTGTTGGTATGATTCAGGGGGGAAATGTGCTTCACAGATGACAGCTTGTAAAGGGTGAATGGTCTGAGTCACAACATGGAACTTTTCCCCCTAGATATAACTTAGGGTTGGTCATTAGCCTCGTAAGATTTACCGTGCCTCATGTCGGCTAACAGGGTATGATCCAGATATGTTGGATAGAGCGGGGAAGTTTCGTGCGATGGCTTAGCTTTTGTTTTTCATATGTTAAATGGTATAAATTTCCGCTCTAAAAGGGCGGGGGGGGGGGGGTGGATCCCCCCCCCCCACCTCCCCCCTCCCGCCCTGGCTCCGCCCTTGGCTAAGGCGAGGGTAGTTCTAATGTCAGAGCAAAGACCTTATCATAGGTCAAAGCTAGGGCGGGAGTAGCCCGTTCTATGCTGTAGTACCGTGCAAGTGGCAAACTCGGACAGGGCCCGCCCATCTTACAGCCATAGAACCAGGGCTAGGACTAATGCAGAAGTGATTTTCTGTTATTGATCCGATCAGGGAACAAATGAACCGTGTGTCCAGTTAAATAAGAGCCCCCATTGACCAATATTTAAACCACCATAACAAGTGAGGACAACCAGCGAACCGTTCATAATGATGCGTTTGCAGGTAAACCGACGCGATGTACGAGCCGCGTGCGGGCTGGGTGCCTCGAGTGACGTCACAAGGACTGAAACCCGCAATGTAAACAAAAGCACGTGTTTTCATCGCGCAGCGGGACAAGGCACGAAACAGCAGTTTTGAATGGCAAAAAATAATACTTCCCCGCTTGGATAAAAAAAATTTATGGACATATATGGGGAGATTAAGCATTAATCTATCAATGTCCACTAATAAACTAAGGTTTTAAATAGTAGCACAATGCACTTTAATCTGAAATCATGAATTGCTTTTTAAAGCAAAGACGCGGCAGTTCTTCTTCAAAAATCTTCAAATATCTTCAAAGATGGGGGTGGGTTCCTCTGGTGGGTAAGATGAACTAATTTTCCTCGATCTTAAATGACAGGCAATTAAAGAAGACACACTGCTATATGACACAGGGATAATCATACCATACGTCGCCACACTCCAGTCCTAAACCCAAGTTTTCATATATGTTACTGGCGACAGGAAAGAGTGACATGATGGTTAATGGTTTTATCCAGAGTTTGTGTATCCGACCATAACTAATGAGCACCTATCGGAAACGCAAAATAATAAAGAGTCGGTCATCGTCATTTTGAAAAGATAATTGCCCAATATGAATATTGCTCGATATATCATAATTCATTGTCGCGTAAGAATGACAGTTTGTATGGCTTCCTGTGGCCGTGGGACACCATGCGATTGGACATGTGTAAGGAAAGCCGTGCCCAGAAAGTCATTTCAAGGAAAGATTGTCATATTACAGAAACACTGAAGAAACACCCATTGAAACACTGCAGAAACACCCATGAAAAAGCCGAATACTGCACAATGCTGCACAAACACTGCTGAAAACCTGCAGAAATACTGCTAGAACTGCTGAAGCGCCCTCTTCTTGCAATGCATACTTTTCAATTATAATAATTTCTAGCGATGAAAGTACAATACCTAGATAATCAAGATAATAGCCCAGATTAATTTCCATATGCACTCGCAGGATTGTTCAGCCAGGCCATCATGGAGTCCGGAACGGGCATGAATTTCTGGAGTTACAACCCGCCTGCGTCCCACCCCGAGAACTACATTAAGCAGGTTGCCGAGGAGCTGGACTGCTACAATGACGACAACTTTGTGATGATGGACTGCCTCAGAGAGATCTCCTGGTGGAGAGTGTACATGGGCAATTTCACTTGCGCCGTAAGTAGTCGCCAGGTGGCGCCGGCTGTGAGATTGCCACAAATGGATCGCATTGTGGAGAGTGACATTGGCAGCTTTACAACGCCGTAAATAGTCGCTAGGTGGCTCTGACTTTCTGATGATGAACTGCTTCAAAAGAGATTTCCTGTTAAAGAGTGCATCCGCGCCATGAGTAACAGTCATTAATTAGATGACGCTTCTCCGTGGGTTTAGGTCACCACGTCTCATGTCATAAATTGCGCGTTCATGTTTCATTGAATTGTTGAAACAAATGTTGAAAGCAAACAAGTCCAAAATAACACGGATAGTAAGTGTATTCTGGGGGAAACTTGGACATGATCATGGCGTCACTGTATTTATTCCATGTAGTGCAGCAACAAATAATGCAATATTCCTCCCATAACCTAACATAGTCCACAAAAAGGCCCGCACAGCTTCGCAGTTTGCGTACATTCACATCATGGATTCAGAGCTTCTTTTACCTTATTTATCCGCAAACATGGCAATTATAATCGTTGGGGTGGATTAATGAGTCATAATTTTTCCGCGTTGTCCTTACACAGCCTGGCTATTTCTGTCTGGGTATGGTCCCCGTCCTGGATGGACCCAATGGCGTGCTGCCGGCCCCACCCAAGGAACTCCGGGAGAGCGGCAACTTCACCAAAGGCCCGATCATCACCGGAATCACCAGGGACGACGGCTCGTTCTACACTCTCAGCTGTGAGCAAAAACAATTAGATTTAATATATGCGATTTTTTGTATATCGCCATGAGCTGGAAAAAACCCAAATCCAGGGGCTGCTTGGGCCGCGCGGCTTTTCTCTGTTGCAAGAAATGGTAGCTTTTCTTTCCCGTTAATAATGCTCCATTCATTCCCTCCACCAATTCGCCAATCGAACCAATGAAACCAGTGTCTTCTTCTTTTTTTTCACATAGACTCTTAGATATACATTTGTAACCGCGAACATGTTAACTCGAGCTTACTTTATTAACGGGCAATGACGAAATTCAATGAAGAAAATTGTGTTGGTTCATCGGTACCACACTTATGGTGTGGCGATGGATGTAATCCTTTGTATACAACGTATCCTCTATATGCTACCTTGCCTGACTCTCTCCCTCCCATATTACTTCTTTCCTAGTCATCCCCGAGTCTAACAAAGGCAATGGCTTTAACCGCACGGATTACCTCTACTACCTGAGAAACAATCTGCTGGGATTCTGGTCACCAAGGATGTCGAACCAAACCCTGGATGACACAGTGAACGCCATGGACTACAACTACTCACCCTGGCCCTACCAGGAGACCGATTACTATGGCAACAGACAGGCCATTAACGAGGTCAGTTGTACTTTTAGAATGATGTCGTGATGACGTCACTGGCTCTATTCTCGCCAAAGTCATAAAAAAACATGTTTTGATTAACGTTCGAGACACAGTCCCGATGACAAATATCCAAAGTCAATGATGGATTGTTATGGGCGCCTTCGGATGCAGATTATGCAGTCAGAAAGTCAGAAAGTCACTAAATCCAACATAGCGCATATCCGCCTCTCAAGCATTAGCAATCCGTGTTGTGCTCTGATCTAAATACGATACCGGAAAGACGTCAGTATAGTCGAACCAAAAAGTTTTTTTGGCAAATTAAAGTTTGATAATAGTCACCCTTAGTGATCGGTCCGCGAGGTCGCCCAAGTGAGCAACCCTTGGAGCTGGAACATTAGTCACAGATCAAGTAGTTAGGTCAGCTGAGAAGTTGAAAACGAGGTTAGGGCACTAATTCGTGCCGATTAATGTCACGGGGACTCCAAAGTTGGTCAGCATAGGACTCAAAATGAGGTCAGGATGACCTTCCAACAACTATACGGGGTTGACATCCGTAAAGAGTTGGTTATACTTGAAAGTACGGTGATAGTCAATGTTATGATTGTATTATGCAATTACAGTTAATGCACCTCATCTTTGATGTGTTTTTTTTCTTATGGGAGGCTGAACACTTATTGTGATCGAACATAGTTGTTGTGACCTATATATTTAGCTATTTCTACTCAGAGTAATTGGAGCCTATATTGCAAATAGTACTTCAAATGCATCCATATGTTTGGGGTATGAATTATATATTTTGTAAGACACTAAATTGCACGTCATAAAATTGAATGTAATATCCGTATGAACATTATTCACATCAACATCAACAAAATTCATATCTTAAGTGTATCAATGTTTGTGAGCGATTACTTATAATTAGAAGAAAATAACAATAAATCAGAAATGCTCTCTCAAGCAATTTTGGCCATCTTATTGGGCCTTTCTAATTCCCTTCGACAAACTGATGTACACACATGGAAGTCTCCGGTGTCTTGTTGATCGCTTTTAATTTATTGCTCTCTCTTTTTACTTGTCGTTACGATGTTTTTTTAAATGTTATTTCTGCTTTTCGTGGTTACAGTTGGTGACTGACGGTGGTTTTGGTTACGCCTGGGATCAGCAGGCCAGGAGTCAGAGCGAGGTGGCCGATACATTCACATACGTATTTGACTACAGAGGTACCAACCACACACAGGTCTTCCCGGAGTGGATGGGTTAGTATTGAAAGGCATCTGTGAGCATAATATATGCAGATAACGTGTTATGCCATGTACTGTCATTTTACGACATTCATAAGACAAGTATAAAACTATATTTCGGAATACCCCCTTAGATATGACGTCATTACATGACGGCTCGGTGAAGCTGCCCCATGTCACGATTGGATATCAAGAGCTGATACATAACGTTATTACACTGAAGATGTTCTCCACTGCGGAGCTGCCCTATACTTTATGACGTCATTACACTTAAGGTGTTCCTCACATGGGGGAGCTGCCCTATGTCTGGGGATACCCTTTATATATATGACGTCATGACAATGTAGGTGTTCCCCACATGGGGGAGCTGCCCTATGTCAGAGAATACCCCATAATATATGACGTCATTACACTGTAGGTGTTCCCCACATGGGGGGAGCTGCCCTATGTCTGGGAATATCCTTTAATATATGACGTCATTACACTGTAGGTGTTCCCCACATGGGGGAGCTGCCCTATGTCTGGGGATACCCTCTGCTGAAGATGAATCCTGAGGTCAGAAACGACTCCCTCATCTTCTTCGACATCGTCGACTGGACTGACGAGGACACAGACTACGCCATCTACTGGACGCAGCTCTGGGCAAACTTCGCCAAATTCGGGTGAGAATTAAGTCGATATGTTTCATTGCAATGTTCGGTTTGTGAATTTATTTATTTGTCCACACAATGCAATTAAACGGTTCTCAAACTTTACCAAGAGATAGATATAATGAAATAAATACAGTTCGTTAATGGCTCATGTAGGTCAAAGGTCAAGGTGACGGTATTTCTTTCATGTTCCTTAGTTAATTGTTAGATAGGTTAAATTGTTTCTGCTTTGAAACAAAACACACATCGTGAGACGTTTATGACCACAATGACACAAACACCAAACGGTTTTTTCAGTATATTGCAAAGTTCGAGTTGTACATTTATTTATTTGTCCATACGACGCAATTCAACAGTTTATAGACCTTCCCAGAAAATACGTTATTCGTTTCATGTTCTTTAGCTATTGTTCGATAGGGTCAATCATCGAGTAAATGGTTACTGTTTTGTAACAAAATACACGTTTTGTGGTCTCTAGAAGTGTAGCAATTTGCATCATATTCGAGCAAGTAGGTCGGTCCCAAAAAATTAACAAACTTAACCATGAGACCTTGAGGAGGTATATTTTCGGGAACATGGACCTTTGCAGATTTCTTGGGGGTTTTAGGGTCTGGTTCAACACGGTGACATGGGAAGTAAACTTCGACACTGGTAGCCGCAAATCAAGGTCATCGTGTTAAGGTCCCGACTAGAGGTACATTTTTATTTTTTTTCTTTCCTTAATGCGTTACAGACATGAAACAAAGACTGTGGTAATACATTGACACATACACGGCAAATAGGATATAATAAATAAAAGTTTCTCCCATCGAGACATGAATACCTTTAACTGATTTTTTCACACAGGCTCGTTTGTTACATGATATTTTAGCTTGGATATATAAGAATTTAGCCTCAGATTCAGGTTCAGATTTACGTGAATATAATATGTGGCTAAAAGGAACGCACTATTTGTGGAGTAGACTAGAGATATATGTAGGTCCCATAATATTCAGGCTAGACAGCTACGTTTTCATCTACAGTATTCAACTAAGTTAGCCCAAGCTTCACCAAATATTACTAGCATCACATGTGCTAGGTTGCATGAAAATTGAATGATAGTGTGTACGCCAAGACGCTGCGATCTCCTAGTCACCTGGCAGGGATGATCCATCTCTAAACCTACGTGTGATCAGAACTGACAATGGTCTTTGTTTATGTCTGTTTGGGCACCAGAGCGTTCGGCCACCAATGATGAGTCTATGTGGATATCGACTCACGGCCCTTTCTAGTTGGAATGGCCGCCGCTCGCTCAATATGGACGCCAGAACGTTGACATACTGGAAAGACAGCATAGGTTTTGTCTGCCTGCCCATTTGGCATAAGATGGCTAGCTTCGACGATTAAGGGCGTCGTCGCGAACCACCCCGTTGCGTTGGCCGTCCAGTTATGAGTTTATGAAAGCAATGAAGAGGCCATATGGACGGCTTAATAATAGACCGATCCACACTCCGACACTAAGCCCCGCCCACGCTTGAGTCCTTTTTCCTTAATCGTGAGCATGCAAATGACAACCATAGCTGAGGTAGGTAAAAGTGAGAAGTACATACTCTGAAACTGACAACCAAGTGACATGCTGCTTTGTTTGTCCGACTTATTTGTGTAGCATAACGCACGTGGAAGACCTTTGATTGGATAAATGCAACAGCGACGTAAGTGACTGACTGGCAGCCTCGATCGGTCTATCAGCGCAGCATACCTGACTTTGTACCCAGCCGGTCACCATGACGAGTGAGCACTTTGCCAGAGTACTGTCGCTTACAGAGCGCCTACAAGTAGAACTGTGGCCTATATAGCCGTACATAGCGCCTGAAGTTAACACACTGGGACAGTACTGTATTACCACCCAAGTCGCTGACCTAATTCCATGGTTACGCCTTGACCTCTCTTAGTTTCAATTTTAAGTTCAAGCCAATCACCGTATTTGCAATAGTCAGGCTTGCGGAATTTAGAAAGCCTGGAATAGGGGCACCAAAGAGGAGTCCATGAGAGCATGGAATAGGCTATCGACGGCTTAATAGTCAGTGTAGCAAATCAGTATTTGTACCGGGCAGGACGAAATTAATAAGCGTTTCCGAATGGTCTTAGCTGTTTGTCGCCGACGTCACCCACTGCTGTCAGCCCCGTGCCGGCCGACTGCTTCGTGTTAATCATGCTGTTGTAAAAGTAATAACGGTCGTCTTGTCGAACTTACCAGTCGCAACAGAACATTTTCCCCATGGAACAGAACATGGCATATTTTGAGCAGTTATTACTCAGGAAGGAGGGTTTGGCTCTGGGCCGTCAACAATATATGATGAATCTTTTTTGTTGTACATGTTACGACCCTGCATGTTAAAATGCAAGAAACTGTAAAACAATTCGGGAATAACTTGACATAACTGCCAAATGTCAACATGCATTTGATATTGCATATTATTTTGTATTTATATTGGGGAGTTCAATTGATGCCCAAAAGACCTTAATCTATCATTTAAATTACAAATGATGAAGCAATAAACTGGTTGTCAGGGAAGTTATTGGTATATGAGCTTGCTCGTAGGTGGTGCGACCATGTCTCATTATTAAAAATAGCACAACACTAAGGCAATGGTCGGCCATAGAGAATTAATTACTAAGAATATATGTTTCTGCCTTTTTTTCTTACAAACAGAAACCCGACCCCCACCCCGGTGGAGGCCCCCAACAACCTTGGTCCGACCACGTGGGCCCCCTACACCTTTGATGAGATGAACTACCTGTACATCAGTAACGTGTCCATGTACGTGGGTCAGGAGTACCGCCAACAGGACTACGCCTTCTTCACCAGCTACCTGCCCTACATCCTCAGAGACATGACAGCTGAGGCCCCTGGCGCCCCCACGCGGTACTCGCCAGAAGCTCCAGGTAACGAATATATATATATATTAGTAGTAGTATTATATTTATATTGTGTTGTATTATATTGGTGCAACATTATAATATAATCTTGCTTCGACTTTCTAATAAGTGGCCTATTTCACGTACATTGCTTGGCCGGCTATGGCCGATTAAGCGCCGTAGACGACTAAACTGCGTTCGTAATATCCACGATACAGATATATCAGCTATCAGTCAGCATGACCTTTCTTAGAGGTAAACGTAACAACGTAATTGAAGCAACAATATATGTTTTTCATCTTGTGAAATTAAATCCCATTTCCATTCCAATTAAAGTCCATGTTTGTCTCATGTTAAAGCCATTGTGTGTTTAACTTTTAAAACAAAGCCTGAATCGCAATTAAGGCTTTGATAGCCAGATGTTTAACCTGTTCTTAAGTGTGCAATCTGTGGCCCATGTTAACCTGGTCCATATCGTTGTTACAGTGATGTCCCTGGACGGTATGTCTGGAGACACCGTGGCCAACTCCATCCACGACATGACTATTAAGATGCTGAAGGAGAAATCTGGCATCGATATGTCCAAGTTGGAGGCCTTCATCGACCTCTAAATGACCTTCGTCGTGTTCTAAATGACATGGATAATATGTCCTATATAATATGAATATATGGAGCCCATTGAACTAGGCAATAAAGTTATGTATACGTACTTAACCGGCTTTCTTACATGATAATTGTATCACTTTGTGTCACATGGAATCAATTTGAGTATATATAATTTATCATATAGTTTATATAGTACATAACTTACACAATAGTATAGATACTGAACAGTTAAATAGTCCGATTTAAGAACTGAGTGGAAATAACGCATCATTGACATATGTCCATGGCTACATCTGTAATCACAAGATCACTACATTCAACCTTTGTTGGTCCCATATGCAATTCACTATACAAATTAGAAAATTTTGTCACCAGCGTCTGGTTCATTATGTAGTTAATTGACCATTGTATCTAAAAACAAAAATAGCAATGTAACTTTCCTAGCACGAAATTGAAAATGAATTGGGGTCATCGTCGGTGATAGCCCCAGGTGAATGAATGGACTAATTTTGGCAAAGTGCAAGGCGACATTACTAGCAGCGGGGTTAAGAAAACAGATGGAAATTATATAGGCATGTATAGTGCCTCCATCTGGTGGGCCGTTCCGTAGTTGTATTGCGTAACTGCGTTTTTATATGCTACTCTGTGCCAGGAATGTGCCCACATAAGGTAATTTTCGTCAAATGTGTGCTGTGTGTTTCTTCTTCTGAATTATATAAATTTGGACAGGGGCGCACACTGCATCATATATTTACAGCTAGATTCCAGAATAGTTATCTTGCGTCGTGGAACGTTTCGCAGTGATGACGGCTGGCGCAGAGTCTAATCGTTTCTAACATAGATAATAATATTGATAGTGTGTATAAGTTTTTTTCAAACTCGCCTTTTATAACGTACAAACCGTTTGTTATTATCAGTGCGGCTTTAATTCACGTCTACAACATGGCGTCCATTTATGTGAAGCAGTAAGTAAGCTTTTCTCAAACGGAACGTCAAGCTTAAAATGCTTCCATCGTTGTTCTTGCCGTAAACTAGCTATAGTGGCCACCCGCATGGACTGACCGCTAACACGATAGGCGTTGTTGAGGGAGCTCTGCAAGGCCAGCCAGCAGTTCGCGCCCTCCCGGCAGGGTTTGATTGATATGCTGCACCGTTACCCAGGGATAAGCAGCGATATTCCATGCTGATAGGTTACCTCAAAACCGAGTTTGAAACCTCAACATCACGATGTTCCTACCTTGACCTTGAGCTCCCTTGACCTTTGACCGAAGTTGCTGATAGATTATGCCGACGTTAGCTGCAACACCTTTTGATAGTCTCATTAAGAAAATCCCAAACCACACGTTTAAGCCAGATAATTAATGTCACATATAAGATAATTCTACAAAATTTGAATTCTGATTATATATATGAAATGTAATTTTGTGCGGCCCATATGACCAACGTATCAAATCAGATTATAAGATATCTACTCCATGTGTATCAATGTATATGCAATACTACTTTTAATTTAAGTATAAATATGAAATGACAATATTCTCTCAATGAGTACACAGTCGGCCATCGTCTTTGTCGTATGACCATGCCCCTTGACTCAGTCACCAATCAATCCGTTTGTGGTCACAACAACGCACATTCAAGAAATTTGATTTAAATAACGCTCACTTGGGCCGAGATAATAATGAAGCCCAAAACTGCTGAAAATATCATAAAAGAACCAAAATGCGATCTACCTGGTTGTCAATGTCACACAATGTATTTGACATATACGGCCAGTGACTGTACCGGTCGATTGAGAGTTGATCAAGGGGTAATGCTCGACTGAACCTCACCTGACGGTATGTGTATGAAACCTGTGATCATTTCTAGCTGCGCTCTGACACTATAAAATAGTGAAGTGTAATAATATAATTTGAATTCTATTACAACTGGAACAACTGGTACAACTGGAAAAGGCATTATGAATTAAACGGTTACAGCGTGTTGCCAACGAGGCCAACGAGTGCAACCACTTCCACGTCATTGGGATGGTAAGTAAAATAACGTGATAACAGAAGATAATTACTCGCTCAACGTGAAGCATTTTCTATCCACACCATATGTTTTTTTATCAGATAAAAGCTACACAAGGTCAAACCCTTTAGGTCAGAGGCGAATGGAAAGACCTTGGATGCCCGATGAACCGATAAAGGCATACCACTACCTGCACTCACCCCACCTCTTCAATCTGTCCTATTCTTCCCCCCTCCCAGACACGCACCCTAACACGCCTGTTTTATTGGTGTCTCAAGGTCACTTGTTTTGATAATAGTTGCATGCGATCTCCTCCCAAACCATTTAGCTCAAACCTGACAACCCGGACTCCACACCTGAAGTTACCATGGCGCAAACGTCGTGGTTACCATGGGTCATCCCCACGCTCCTGCTGCTGTGGGCCGTGACCATGGCGAGCGCTCAGCGAGTTGTCGTGGACACGGAATACGGTCAGGTCATGGGTCAAACCGTTCCCGTCAACAACGGCGTGTTTACTACAAGTGTCAACACGTTCTACCAGATCCCTTTCGGGGCGTCCACAGGAGGGGCGAGACGTTTCTTGGTGAGACATAGTAAGCCTATACGGCTTGCGTAGTTATTACAACAATATAGCCATATAACAATAGCGTTAGGCATTTGTATTGGCCCGATAGCAAGCTGTAGCAGCCCGGCAATTCTCATGATCAAATAATAATCGGATAATGAAAATGAAAGGCTGCTATAGCTTGATGAAGGGCTAATAAAATGCCTAACTATGCATCGCGATATTACTATTATTACGAGTTGAATTTAAGTTCTAGTTTACCTCACATATGTGCTGGGCATTAGCATGTCTCCTTGCTTTCTTTGTTTAATTCGCATACAACGTTCGAATTAAAATGTTTAGAGCTTACAAGCCTTCCCAGATCTTGTGAGCCAGTCGCCGTCCTTATGTCGTATAGGCTAAGTAAATATCAGTACATCGTGACCAAGCAACGGCACGCGCAGCTAAGCAACTAGGCGGCTAGACAGGCCATTTAAATCAATAACCACAAATCTTTTGTGGGTGATGCCATGTTTTCTCGTTCAACGCTATGTAACTATGGCAACGATTGTCCATTGAAGAAGGCCGAAGGGCGGGTTGGTTCAGATTACAGGATTTTAGCGGCCTTCTGATTTAATCCTAGTGTCCTAGTTAACACGACTATCAACTCGTAATAATAGTACCTTCTGTACACCATATCAATGTAGCGTGCCGAGGGGTGTAAGTGCTAAAATCGTATCTCTGCCACCAAAACCGTAGCGTCCTGAGGGTATATGTTGTAATAACATACTGCTGTTACCAAAATTGTGGCGTACCGGTGGTATATTTTGGGTAAACTGTCAGGAAGGGGGCATTTTATGCCGCGATATTGTTAAGCATTCTCGGTTTAACCCAGATTGAGTGATCCAGCAATAAGGCAATAATAAAGTAAGTACAGTTCAAATGATTTATTCTGGCCTGATCTATCTCTCACACTATTTCTCATAATCCCAAGTTAATTCTCCATGTTTCATAGCTGATTCCTCTAAATATAGCTCCACATATATCTTTCTGACCTAGACCCACTGATAAAAGAATATAGAAAAGAGGTGCGCGGGCGAAGCGCAAGGAATAGGGAGAAAAGAGGTGTGGGTGAAGCGCTAAGAGGAGAGTAAGAGGTGCGCGGGCGAAGCGCTGAGAGAGTGAGAGGTGCGCTTGGGCTGCGCTGTCCCCACCCACTCCAACTCACTTTCTGGCTGTGATGCAGGGCCTTTTATACCCCAATTCCAGGGACGCTAACTCCGGTGACGCTACTCCCTAAATTGACCAATGAGCGATAATGAAAGAAACTGTATTTCTACACTTAAAATAGGGCCAAAATATTGATCATTATCCTTTGAACTACTGGGGAAACTTGCTTAATAACTTGCATAAAAAGATACCTAAACTATTCATAAATATACTGGCGATGAATACTTGAATCCCCTTGAATCTTCTTTCTCCCGAACTTGCTCCAACTTCTTTCCTGTCCTGGCAGATGTTTACTACCCAATCTCACCCACGCGCCCCCTGCCGTCCTACTTCTTCCTACCATTACGCTAGTTCCCATATGCCGTGTTACTTCTTATCATTCCGCTAGTTCCCCTGTGGAAATTCGCTACATCAGTATATATTGTGGCCAAGAAACGTGGCACGTGCAGCAAGGCGGGCCGTTTAAATCTATAGGCACAATTCGTTTGTGTGTGACGTCATGTTTCATTGTTCCACGCAATGTCACTATGGCAACGATTGACTATTGAAGGAGCCGCAGAGCGGTTTGGATCAGATGACACAATTTTGGCGGCCTTTGGAGTTAATGTTCTTGTAAAATACACATGTATTTGCCGGACATAATCTGTAGAAGCCCGCCAATTTCATTGTCTCAGACCGAGGACAGATAATGTAAATTAAAATGGCTGCTACTTACTGACAAAGGGCCAATAAAGTGCCTAGCGCCATACAATTCCCCCCTTATCACTTATTGCAAGTTGACTACCAACGCCAGTTTACCTCCCATATGCGGTCTTAAGAATATTACTTCTGCAGTTTAACTTCTAAGATACTTTGAGATCCTTCCATACTGGTTTTGTGTATCATATTTGATGCTATGATCATACAGTCAGTGTTTATGTCAAAATCTGGGATGTTCCAAGGTCGTTGTTTGCATCGTATGATCTTTCCCGTGTCTATTGCTTCTATGTATATGTAACCGTAAGAAACATGATCGCGTACTTAGGCGGTATCCATAGCAAAATTAGTTTATTTGTGTGACGTAACGCTTCATTCTTCTACGCGATGTCACTGAGGCAACCATTGCCATTGGGGTGGGGGCACGGAGCGGTTATGGCGCTGTAGCGCGAGCTTCGGGTCATGTTACACGATTTGAGCCGCTTCTGGATAAAAAAACAACATTCGCTATTTGTTTTTAGTTATAAAAGGGAGACAATTACTTCAAAGGGGGCTGCCTTTTAATATTTCCCGCTTCCACGGTTCAGTAGAGGGAAAAGAGTTTGTTAAGATGGCCAGAAGGACCCATGGTTACCCTAATGGTCCGGTCGGCTTTGTCGAGTGAGCTCGCCCTGGCCAACCGTCGCGCCAGGGGTTCGCGCCCCACTCTGCGAATGTATATTGTCTTGTCTTTATTCGCCAATCGGTTCTTCTTACTTCTATCGTGGTGCGATATCGTTTCCGTAGTCCCCGGTGAAGCCTGATCCCTGGCAGGACACGCGGGACGCCAGCACCCCGGGGACGACGTGTGGTCAGAGGGTGGTGGGCTTTGTCTGGTGGACACACCCAGGGTGGACAGACTTCGGAGAGGACTGCCTCAACGCCAACATCTACGCCCCGCAGGTACGTATACCAGTTATGACGTCACGGGTATAGGTACTTTGGCTATGACGTCACTGTGACCCCGCCATAAAACACATTCGACTGTCATTACGTTACTGTGCGGTTACCGAAGCATGTACACTAATGATGACGTAATTGTAAACTCACAAGCTATCTAAAGACAGAAGTGAATGATCCATCGACTGTGGCCTCTTACAGGTATGTACTATATCAGATATGACGTCAATTGCGATATCACAAATGTGCTGTAATCGAATGCCAAATTCAAGTACAGATTAGTACAGATAACCATTATCTATAATTATACCGTGAATAAACACACATAATACCAATTTATTGATAGAAAAGACTCGTTTAAAGACAATTCTCACTTTATAGTCAAAAACTAAAAGTCATTACAAGTTTCTGAAAAATGTGTAGCATGTTACTTAAAACAAGAAGTGACGAAAACAGAAAAACTTGGGGTCACCGCGGAAAATATTGATCTATCGATCTTTATTCAAGGTACCTATCTACGAACTTCAACATGGTATCACAACTGCGATTCAGACACCTTCCCATTACCCACCTCCTCATTTGCACAAACAGTTGCGGAAGTTATCAAACGTTATGTCTTTATATCTATGATCATACCAGTATAAAATATATATGAATTAATCTACATTATGTAATATTTATATGTAAAATGAGGGGAATATATGTTAATATACATGGTAATACCGGGAACCTTGTGGTTAGAGAGATATTAATTTAGTAACTTTCTACCACAATGTTAACAAGTCATACATGATTTTTTTACAGCATGTCACTGGATTATGATGCCACAAAATAGGCTACAAAAAAGGGGGCTCACCGAGACCAATTTAGCGCTACTGGTCTTTAAGTGAGGTGACCTCCCTTAGCAAAAAAACAAAACAAAAAAAACATACGAGCTTAGAAAATTCCTTAGAAATGTGTTGGGTTATCTTAGTACTTAGTTATTCTTCAAGTGGATTGTTGCAAGATTTTGAAATGCTGAAACACATATAATTCATTGAGAGTCTTTGGTTTATGCAGACGTTTCACTGACATGGGGAAAAAACAACGCCGAGACGCATTGTAACGCTAGTTCTAGCCTGGTTCCGTGCCACCACCTTCTCTCACTCAGCAATACTTATAAAGGAGTACGAGCGGTGGTACCAGCTTAAGCTATTTCCAATGCTTTCGCCAGGGAGCGCTGTTGTATTCAGTGAGAATTGTCTTTAAAGTATAAAATAATACTATGTCATTTTAAGCTTCCACTCACTTCCACTCACAAATTGTCCATTGCGTTCCCTGTATGTCCGATAGGACGCCTCGGGAGGCCCCTACCCAGTCATGGTCTGGTTCTACGGTGGCGCCTTCCAGAGCGGCGGCAACCTCAACTACCCGGGTCACTTCCTGGCCTCTCACGGCGTCATCGTCGTCTGTCCCAACTATCGCGTGGGAAACCTGGGTCAGTGACGTCATCACCCATACCACGTCATACATCGAATCTAGAAGTTTTCATCCTAAACACCAAAAGCAGGAGAACACCTGTGATGACTTCATAATCGCCGCCAGTTAAATAACTGTGACGTCATATGTGTATCGCTGTGACGACATGTCTTTTTATTGTGGTGTTATATATTTATCTATATCAACATATTGCGACGCAATATATGTTTCATTGTAACGTCATATATGTTTCATTGTGACGTAAGGTGGGTCATTGTGAAGACCAACATTGTGACGTCATATGTCATTATTCCATTCAGGTTTCGCCTACACCGGAGATGAATCTGCCCCAGGTAACGCCGGACTCTTCGACCAGAAGCTGGCACTGGAATTTGTCCGAGACAACATTGCCAACTTTGGTGGCGACCCGAGCAGGGTTACCATCTTCGGCCAGAGTGCGGGAGCCGCCAGTACTTCCATCCACTACGTCTCCCCCGCCAGTCAAGGTCCGTAATTTACTATTGTAGCCCCCGGCCCTGACCCTATATTACCCCTGTAATGCTCTAGTACTGTGCTTGTGGGACGGGCAACGTCAGACAGTCCAGGGGGTTAGAACCAATTCAAATGAATTAGTTTTTTTCAACAATATCTCGGAAGATTTCACGTGAAAATGATGTCTGGTAACTCAATTCTTGTATACGGTCTTATAGCTGGTTGACGAAAAGTCAAGGAATATACAACTAGGCAGAATTAGATACGCAAACCTCTCCGTTGTAAACAAACTCAGCCAGTATTTTCAAGTTGTCAGTTATTTCGTCTCAAAATAACTACATTATGCGTAGCAGTTTTGCATTGATATATGTGGGGGTGTATTAGACTTAATAAGCTTAATTAGCTTAGCCGCCAGTACTTCCATCCACTACGTCTCCCCCGCCAGTCAAGGTCCGTAATTTACTATTGTAGACCCCGGCCCTGACCCTATATTACCCCTGTAATGCTCTAGTACTGTGCTTGTGGGACGGGCAACGTCAGACAGTCCAGGGGGTTAGAACCAATTCAAATGAATTAGTTTTTTTCAACAATATCTCGGAACATTTCACGTGAAAATGATGTATGGTAACTCAATTCCTGTATACGGTATTATAGCTGGTTGAAGAAAAGTCAAGGAACATACAACTAGGCGGAATTAGATACGCAAACCTCTCTGTTGTAAACAAATTCAGCCAGCATTTTCAAGTTGTCACTTATTTCGTCTCAAAATAACTACATTATGCCTAGTAGTTTTGCATTGACATATGTGGGGGTGTATTGGATTTAATAAGCTTAATAAGTTTAGTCGCCTAGTTGCCTAGCTACGCGTGATGTTTCTTGGTCACGATATACTGATATTTAGCTACATGACGTAAAGAAGGCGACTGGCCCACAAATTTGTAATATTTAAATTGACAAGACACAATATCGGACTCCTCTAAATCAAGATTGCATATGACTTACGTTATTAAAGCAAAGAGTTAAATGACGTAATGACGTTATTAACTACTTACGTATCAAGTTAATTAACGTTGCTTCAGACGAATGTAGGGTAGATATTTGTTATCGTGGTCATGCAATATTCATGACGCAATATTATTCCTTTCTCGAATCATGATAACCAAGACATCATGTGCCATTCCCGAACTATTAGAAATGGTTAGCAAGTACGTGCGTCAGATGTGAAGGGGAGGAAGTTGATGCGAAGTGATTTGCTCATCAGATGATGACTAAACAATGGAGAATGAATCCGCTTTTAGGATTGTTCAGCCAGGCCATCATGGAATCCGGAACAGGACTAAACTTCTGGAGCTACAACCCACCTGCCTCTCACCCAGAGAACTACGTCAAGCAGGTGGCTCAGAACCTCGACTGCTACAACGACGACAACTTTGTCATGATGGATTGCCTCAGGGGTCTACCATGGCCTGTCATCTACAACGCCACCTTCTCTTGCGCGGTAAGTTTTCGAAGACAATGTGTCCTGGCTGTCCCAATTCCGCAGAAAACACCGCTGTTTATGCACCTGGCAATTTGCTGACACTGCCTGAACCAAGTCAAATGACGTCATTAGGCCACGTGTTCATTATAAAAGATGGTATATCTTGTTGAGGATTGATCGGAGTTTTATACCAGTTTAGGCTCGTATATATAGTGTATTGCTGAATATAGGCTACGGACAATGAACGACGTTGCGGATGAGTTTTGATGCAATGAGGGAGCAAATGAATCTATGACAAATGTTGTGCGTAGGCCAGAGAGAGTTAACACATTTGGGATCCGTACTAATAATGTCTATATAAACTTAAAAAAAAAAAATCTTTCGTTACGAATGGGTCACCAATAAAAGCCCTTATTGTTCCTTGTGGCATTATCTATCCGTGTGTCTTACATTGTTACTAAGTGGCGCTATCAAACTACAGAGGGAACTCGTTCCTCACAGCACCTTTGCCCCACATAACTGCCGAACTCTCGATTGACCTCAACGGTGCTGGGATCATGAAATTGCATATCTGAGCAAAAATGCATGTCAAAATAACACGGGGTCAATGTTCAACGCTCTTCACACGTTTGATGTCGATCGAAATGGAAACTTAGTTCGAAAGTAGTATGGTGAATCGGATGGATCGAAGTCGAAGGGAAATTCGTCCGTTACGTTAGAATTAGCAAAGTGGTGCATTTGAGGCCAAATGTATCTTCGATTAGATTCATTATTACATTTTTCAATGTACGAAAGATCTGACGGTTATATATGACGTAGGACAGAGGGTCTATAGCGTAAGCGGAACCCCCTCTTCCGGGAGATCATGGCGCTATATTAACCTTCACAGCAAATAGGAAGAAAAACATGACAAGGTGAAGGTGATAATTTGATCATATCTCTGCGTTGTCCTTACGCAGCCTGGCTATTTCTGTCTGGGTATGGCCCCCGTCCTGGATGGACCTGATGGCATGCTGCCCGCCCCACCCAGTGAGCTTCGGGCCAGCGGCAACTTCACCAAAGGCCCCATCATCACCGGAATCACCAGGGACGACGGCTCCCTCTACACCCTGGATTGTGAGTGCGAGTTGATGAGTGGCAATTTGCCCCCGGTAGCCATTTAGACCTTAATGGCTTGATGAAAACATATGAAAGGAAAGAAAGCAACTGACGCTTACAATATTAACAACGAACATAACACAGTGAACCTCCACATTATAAAGAGAGGTATTTCCGCTCCTTGGTAATGGGCTTTTCACTTTACTGTGAACTGGGAATGAGGGAAATGGTTCTTCGTGAACTGGGAATGAGGTATTAGCCGACGGCCATGACCATACATTTTCATTAATCAGGAACTGGGAAATTTGAATATTAAATAACCCGTGAATCGGGAAATCGACAATTTACATCATATATCCGCCCTTCCTTGCATACCGGAAATTCTCCTTTTAATTCATCGTGACCTTTAATTACTTCACTGAAGCCAACACGGTGCTAGATTCTTCATCGCATGGTCGCCACCAACTGCCAACTACCAAGTTGCCAACCAGTGTGGTTCTCTGCAACTTGGAATATCACGACCCAAACCTGTTAGGCCACAATTTAGGTCAAATCTTACACGCTTTTTTAACAAGAGTAGTGACAAAGTAGGGACAAAAATTGTGAAATAAGTAGGAAAGTAGGGAGAACCTAAAAAAAGTAGCGAATTTAAATCTGAGGAAGTAGGGATCAATCACAGCCCGGATATTGCAGTGATCCCTGAGTCCAACGAGGGAGACGGCTTCAACAGGACTGAGTACCTGTACTACTTGAGGAACAACCTGGTGGGGGTGTGGGCACCCAGAATGTCGGACCAGACCGTCAACGACACGGTGAACGCCATGGACTACAACTACTCCCCCTGGCCCTACGTGGAGACCGATTACTATGGCAACAGGCAGGCCCTTAACGAGGTCAGTTCATGTTACACGATCAAGTCGTGATGACGTCATTGGTGTCCTTGTTGCGGTATTCATAACGAAGTCATTATGTGAATGCAAGATAAAGTTTATTTAAAGTTGCATGTCGAGCTCTTTCCCGCCAAAACTAAAGAGGTCAAAATACAAATAAGAATCAGTCCTTGAATCATTCAAGATTTATTTGGCATATATTCCATGCCAGACTGCCAAATAGTGTCTCTTAGCCGTGCCCGTGATATCAATTTATTACAAGTTTTCATTTTAGTGGTAAACGTCATCAGTTTGTGTGCTTCGCGATGCTTTGGTATAAGTAGCAGTGCCGCGACAGAGTTTTGTGGTGTCACGGGACAGACACGTTTGCCACACTACAGCCGAAACGGCGATGTTGATCAGGTTTTTGAATTCATGGACTGAAATATTCGAGTTTTCTGCAAATTTTGATATAAACCTGTACATGTACGTTGCAGGTTGTCGCAATGAGGTCATGACGCAGTCCCAATGAGACCATTATGAACTATACTTCCTTGTTGCCATGGTTACAGTTGGTGACTGACGGGGGCTTTGGTTACGCCTGGGATGACCAGGCCAGGAGTCAGAGCGAGGTGGCCGACACATTCCTCTACGTATTTGACTACAGAGGGCGCAACTCCACCCAGGTCTTCCCAGAGTGGATGGGTTAGTCTTATATGTCAACGGGCTACCATGCAGAACTGCATTTCTTCACTGTCGTCATTGACACAAATATGCCAGTTATTGGGCCCCTCTTAACCCTGAATAAGCTAGGAGGGCTCAGTATTACCCACATGGTGGAGCTACCCTCTCCCTGGGCATGTCTTCTATTATATATCATCATTACACTGTAGGTGTTCCTCATATGGGGGAATACCCTTTAATATATGACGTCATTACACTGTAGGTGTTCCTCATATGGGGGAATACCCTTTAATATATGACGTCATTACACTGTAGGTGTTCCTCATATGGCGGAATACCCTTTAATATATGACGTCATTACACTGTAGGTGTTCCCCACATGGGGGAGCTGCCATATGTCTTTGGATACCCTTTAATATATGACGTCATGACACCGTATGTGAGCTGCTCCATGTCTGGAGATACCGTTTAATATATGATGTCATTACACTGTAGGGGTTCCCCACATGGGGGAGCTGCCCTATGTCTGGGGAAACCGTTTAATATATGATGCCATTACACTGTAGGTGTTTCCTACATGGGAGAGTTGCCTTATCTCGGTGGATACCCTTTAATATATGACGTCATCACGCCATAGGTGTCCCCCACATGGGGGAGCTACCCTATGTCTGGGGATACCCTCTGCTGAAGATTAACGACGCAGTTAGAAACGACTCCCTCATCTTCTTTGATGTCGTCGACTGGACTGACGAGGACACAGCCTACGCCATCTACTGGACGCAGCTCTGGGCTAACTTCGCCAAGTTCGGGTGAGGATTAATTTTCGTTAAAATAGTTATCTTATTGTGGTAACACGTACAGTTGCATATAATTAGTGGCTCTCTACTTTGATTAAAAACGTGTATGTTTTTTTAATTTGTGATAGCTAGGGGTAAACGAATTCGTGTTACTGTTAATTCTGCAATTACAATGATTGTTGTACGAATCCATTTGGAATCAGCAGGCATGGCCACCAATATGAGTCACTGGACGTATTTTGTGAGAGTATTTTTACTTATACTTGCGTAGTTGTTCAGGCACATTGATATGTCCGATAGTTTATACATGTAATATTGATGATAATGCTACTCATGCGGCACACAATTGAGTTGCACAAACATCTGATCTGGTCAAATAGAACATTATAAGCAACTCGATTGTCCTCCGTGTGAGTAGTTATACTCCGCTCTATGATCAAAATATAAATTACATTCCTCAAATAGACCTTTGGTTATTAAAAACTACTCATAATATATTTATTCAAGAAAATTAAGCTGAAACTAGCAATATACTAATGCTACTCAAATAGTTGAGAGGGGCCCATCATACTGTTTCTATGTCTAACGCCCTTTAATGTGGCCACAGTTAGGTGGTTCAGGTTTTATAAATATTTGAAGCGTAGCGATGCCCGAGTAGTCAAAGTCGACCCTCTTCCAGGGGCGAATCTAGAGGGGGGGGGAAGCTTAGGGGGGTTGAATATACAAGTCGGGTTCTTCGAGCACTCCCCCCCCCCCGGTCGCAAGTTTTCAGGAAGCACCCCCCCCCCCCTCTGCCAATTCCTAGATCCGCCCCTGCTCTTTCATCCGACCAATGATGTGGGATCCAGTGGGGGTCGCCAGGAGAACCCCTTCCCCACATACTATCAAGCGGCTTTTATATCCACCAGTTCGTAATTTTTGTCTCCCATTCTGTGCCTATTATTTCAACGTCATGGACGTCATTAGATCTTCTTTCGTTTCGTTTCCGTGTCAACTAATCTGTAAACATTATCTGGTTTTGTTCCTCTGGTTACAAACAGCAACCCGACCCCCACCCCGGTGGAGGCCCCCAACAACCTTGGTCCGACCACGTGGGACCCCTACACCTTTGAGGATATGAACTACCTGTACATAAGTAACGTGTCCATGTACGTGGGTCAAGAGTACCGCCAACAGGACTACGCCTTCTACACCAGCTACCTGCCCTACATCCTCAGAGACATGACAGCTGAGGCCCCTGGTGCCCCCACGCGGAACGCGCCGGAACCATCGGGTAAAATAACTGTTTATTCAATGATGTATCTGTGTACACTTGGAACCCATAGCGTTACACAGCTCTCACAACTGCTATGCTCTGTCAAAACAGAAGTGTTATCTGTCGTATGTTCACTTTCCGTGGCCCAAACCAATAGGGCTGTAGAGTCACTTCGGGATCTTATCGAGACCCCACGAGACAGGGATACCTATGCTCTACGTCAATGCCTAGCATCAACGGCCTGTACGTGCTGCCTACCTTCCGGTTGTTTGTCTTCACTCGCCTCACACACAAGATCGGCTAAAGCTGTCCTTGGAAGCACAAATAACCACTGAAGTTATGTGCATATCCGAATTATAACCATCCGAGTAGATTTATGTAATGTATGAGCGGTTAGGCAGTTGATAAACCAGAATGCGGTTGTCGCATGAGTGACTGTCAGTGTCAGGCGATCTAACGTGGTGCGCGGGGTTTTCCATGTCATATGACGTAATTATCATCATGACGCGCTAGTCTGCGCGCGGTATCTATGGTTACGTAACAACGCTCCTTATATGGACCGAGCAGGTGAGGACAATGGTGCTCCGTTTGTCGTAGAACTGTAAACATCGATGATTTGGCTCAAAATACAACGCTTCCAACAGTCTCATCGAACGGACCACATACATTATGGAAAGATAAATGTCTTATCTTTAATTATGTTAGGATTTTATAGTTAGCCATGCCTGGACCAAAGCAAACAAAAACTAGTTTCACACACACTCGATTCTTCACGCACAAACCGCGCAGCCGGCCGGTTCCCAACACTAAAACGTTGACTACGATGAGTGCGCGTCACGCAGCTGCAGCAAGGCACCAGCGTGATGCGCACTCGTTCAAAGAGCACGTGTTGTTTTGTTGGTCCCCAAAAGACCTAAACCGGAAATAGAACCCATGAGAACTGTACAGCCCTATGTGGACAATGTGCTGACGTCACGAAAAGACAAAACATTTGGCAGCCTGGCGTTTTTCGGTGTTAAGATGTTGTCATGAGTGATTTATCTTGTTTCTATTCTACATTGTAGAACGCACTGGATCCAAGTCCATATCAGACATGACCTTCAGGATCCTCGAGGACAGACCGGGCGTCGATTTGTCCAAAATGGAGGAATGGCTTGACTTCTAGCCGACCTCTGCATGACCTTGTCTGCGTTCTACAAGGCGGAGCTAAATGAAGCCTTACTAAGCCCATACATGCGCGCCCGGTATCAGACACGCTCGTTCCCTACCTGTTTGCTTCACTGAATAATATGGAAATAAAAAGGACATATGTCTGTTTACTCCAACGTTGTTTGTTCTCCTTCGCGTACGTGTTTGATTTATTTGCATGCCATAATAATATTAAGGTATACATGCATAGGAATCCTAAAATATCCATTCCGCTTTTCATCTAATCTCATTAACTTCGGACGTCCACACAAATACACCTGTGGTGACACACCTTCAACCAAAAGCACGACGTCTGTGACTTGGAAAATGAAGTAGAGATCAATTCTCTGTTATGGCTGTCTCTCTGACAACCGGCTGCGCTTGCGCACTACGTCAATGCGCGAAGAAAAGATTTAGAAGACCGACACTTTCCAACGACTATATCAAGCGTTGATCTGACCGGTCGCATTTATTCCAGTTATTTCGCTTGGGAGATCTTGGCAGGGAAGCATAAGGGAAACAGAAACAAACCCATCTGTTAATCTTGCTCCGATATTTTCGTTGGTATTTATTTAATGTCGAATAATGCGAAATACCAGGGTATATGTAGGCTTACATGGTCTACAGTTGCAACGCATCAGACAACGAGGCACTGATCCGTGACAAAGGCGGAGATTTGCATTTGAAAGCGACTTGCCAGTGTGTTTTGCTTTACATGGACGACGCGAAGTTGTTTTGCAGAAGTCATCACATTAGTGTAGGGTGGCAGTTTCAATGCAATACCCTGCATTAGTCACGTGGATGACCTCCTACTATGTAAAAAGAAATGCAGTAACTTGTCTAGACATACAAATACATGCACCCCCGCCCCCCATCCCCCTCTTTGTGGCTGTGACTAAGCTAACATAATCGTAATGCGGGGGGGAGGGGGGATACATTTCTTTATTCCCAGGTCACGATGAATTAAAAGTCCCCGTATATCCTACAATGCGACCGCGGCCTGGTGGATAGTGGGTTACCCCTGGGTTTAGTGGGTAGGCGGTCACCGCTTGGTCTAATAGGTAGGGGTGTCTCGTCGTGCACTGGAGGGTAGGGGTCACCCCTGAGTTTAGTCGGTATGAGGGGGGCACTCGGAGGCCGTGCCCTGCAGGGTACGGGGGTTACCCCTAGGTTTAGTGGGTAGGGGGCTCACTCCGAGGTCGTGTGGGTAGGTATAGGGGGTCGCCACAGCGACATGGCTCGTATCTATATTACACCATAATGTCAAAGTGCACGCGAGCCAATTTTCAGACAAAACATTCACCCATATGGACCTGCCGGATCTTGTCAGTAATAGCCCGCTACGCAGAGGGAGACTCTATCACATTCGCCCCCCCCCCCCCCACTCCCTCCACCCACCAATCACCGCTAGCATAAAACGTGTCCGGACAATTGCCAAGTGTGACTACGCAGTGAGCAAGTGTTTATTTTCATTGCCCTATGTATGGGTCGGCCAATGCGTGCTGGTGCCGGTAAACAAGAGCTGATTTACATATGCATGTACATACATGTAGACCAGCTCCTGTTAGCACGGCGTAAACCTTATATCTAGTGCCCATAAACATTTGTTTACAGCATCAACCAGAATAAATAGCAGGCCAACGATCAGTAAGGAACAAAAGCTCTGTCGTGAAACCGGGTGAATAATAAATCGTAGCACAAGTTTCCAGGAGTCTCGAAACGGCTGAAGTCGTAAATTACCGACAACCGTGCACGGTTGCGCCATGACCAACGTTTACTGAGCATTCGTGAAATTAGCCCGCCGCTTTCTCCTCTGCAAAGAGGTCAATGGTTGTATTCCTACGCCGTATAATAAATAGCATGCAATTTTGCTGGTTTCTTCTCTAACTGCTGAAATTACCAGCATATCGAAATGACCAATGAAATTCCATACCGCTGAATTTGTAAATGTGCCGAAAAAGATAGACCGACCACCACTCACAGTGGCCGATCCAGAACAAAAACATAAAAAGGGGGAGGGGAGGAGGTAAGGATTTGTTGTTTTGTATGGTGATCAATATTCCGAGAAGGGGGGCACGTACGTGCCTTATTATCGCCTATTTTTTGCAGCAAAGGGGGAGGGACGCGCCCCTGACCCCCCCCCCCCCCATCCCCCCCCCCATCCAAGACATACACACAAATAGGATCCGCCACTTGAAGTGTCGCTGAAGTGGACCGGTGTATTTGCCGACCGTCGTGAGCAAGGATTTTCAATAAGAATTCACTGAGAATTTTTAATAAATAACCGTTCATCGGGAAATTGCCAATCTACATCACGAATCCGCCCTTAATTCCCTTGTGTGCGGGAAGTTTTCGTTTTAATTCAACGCCACCTGGGAATAAAGAAATTGATTCCCCTTATAGTTTCCCCTTTGAGAGAAATTGCAGATTTCTGCTTCGAGCATTGAGAATAATTAAAGGCGAAAAAAGGAATTATTATAATCCTAATCTGCGTGGCAGATCGAGGTATAGAAGATTTGTGTACTCGTACGTCACAGCTTGTATTTAGTCCTTTTTTTTTATTGCATGATTTAAAGAATGATCAGCATCATGAATTTTGCGGGAGACAATTTATATGATTGTTGCGCCCAAAATAATCCATAACATAGGCCTATTAGAAATTTAAATTCTTTCATTATTCCCATACATGGTGGGATAATATTATGCGTGACGTCATGATGTGCACCCACGATGGAGTGTTCTGTTTTTGTTTATCTCGTACCGACTGAAAGATTATTGTTAACCCGTCACATGTCGTCGAGGGTCTTGTGTTGATCACAACACGAACGTTACACCTACCTGTCAACGAATGGCCAATTAAGCTAGTCAGCACCTAGCCCCAGTTCTGTGGCTGTAGAACGGGCAAACATCTGACAGGGCCCGTAAATCTGACAGGGCCCGTAAATCTGACAGGACCGTCTACAGCAGACGGGCCCTGTCAGATTTTTGCCCTTCCTACAGCCACAAAACTGGGGTAATCCGCACCGACCTAAACTTACAGAGGGGTCGGGGGCGCCTGGGGGGCGGGGTGGGGGGGGGGGGAGGAGGTAAGCCCGGGTCTAGGACTTTGAAGAAGGGGCGGGGCGGGTGGCTGTGAAACATCCTAGGCCTATATCAAATAGGTGGAGTGACAACAAACTGATAGGCAGAACGGTCAAGCAATACACATGGTAAAAAAAGTCTAAACTAATGTCTAAAGAAGAGGGTCGGGGCGATTTGGCGAGGTAGGCTCGTTGTCACAATCGACAATCATTCATCGAAGTGAGCCGGGTAATGCATTACTACTTCTTTGACCATGTGTATGGCATGGTCCTTACACCCCGTTAGGGTTGAGGTCGTGAGGGCCATGCGTCAGGGCTAGGTGGAGGAGGGGGGTCGGGGAGGTTCCTTGGACCTAGCCCCAGTTCTGTTGCTGTAGGACGGGAAAAAATCTGACGGGGCCGGTCAGATTTTTGCCCGTCCTACAGAACTGGGGATACCTTGCCCCCCCTTACAGGCCTCCATTCGTCTACTCATTCGTATAAATAATTGTTGCCCACCCTTCCTCTCCCCCTGTGGACCCACAAGGTCTGGCGACCGATATTTCTCCCTCTCTCGATCCCCGGCCTCCCTCCTCGGCCTCCCGCCCTCCTCGGTCGTTCTGCCATGTTAGGGAAGAGTCAGCGAAGATTTCTTCCAACGGCATAGCTCGCGTGTGACTCACGCCTATCTGTTATCTGGTTATAGGGCCTACTGCACGTCATGCATTTCGCGGGATCTACCCGTCTAAACCCCGCCCCCCCCCCCCCAACTGCCCTCGTGCACCACACAATCTATAAAACTTGGGTCGAGGGGCCACGCGTCAGCTAGCATCAGAGGACCGGCAAGGCGGCCTGGATGTGTAAACATGTTCCAAGGGTGTTTGGGAGGTGGGCAGGTAGAGATGGGGAGGTGAGAGTGGGAAAGAGGTGGCAGCCCATAAAACCACGGCCTGAGTGCTGCGAGTGAGTGCGTAGAGGGGCGGGAGCAGAGTGCTGGGCGGAGCTTATTGAAGCAACCAATGGCAGCGCATCTATCTGAAACGAGGCTGCTACACCACAACTCAATGAATGGGAAAATTTCCACGGCCAGTTATCGTTCACCGACATTTTGAGCAGACAGACGCATGCTGTTTCTTCGAAGTTATTTGACAGAACCTACCGCCTAAATGCCGGAGTTGAATTATAAAATGAAGAACAAGGGTACATACACCTTGGTAAGTAAAAGTGGTGAGACGTCCGTGCTGTAGAATTTAGCTTTATTGCAAAACATGATGTGTTCGGCTGCTCGTGTTGATTGGCGGGAAGTCCCGTCTTTCGCCGGTAAAATGGAAAATTCCACTGCGCGCTGCGGATGGCAAGCTGCATTCGGCTTGCTGGCCAAGACCGGTAAGGTCTGTCCAGATTCCGCGCTGAACGCCTTGGTTCGCGTACGGTATTCCTGATTCGTCTTTTTTCCGATTCAAGCAGACCATTTTTCTTGCAAAAAAAATGTTTTGCTTTCAGTAGGACTGTCTGTTTGTCATGGTTTTTCAACTTTAATGCATTGAAACGGGGGGATAACTTAGGCTTTTGGCATCTGTCAGTCACCTATCCAGTTAGCCTGAATGTTCAGACGTTACAGTCTTGACACTTGTTCTTGTCAGTGAGTGACAGTCCTGTTTTTTAGTGTCAGTTAGTCTTGTGTGACGTATTATAGTGTCAGTGACACATGGCCACAACAGGGTTTGAAACTAGCGAGGGTTTGAATCCTGTGGCGGATTTTACGACCACAGTCTAGACGACTACGGGACTTAGTCCACTGAAGTTACCATGTCCATGTAAATGATGGGCGATTTTAGCCGACTAGCTGGCTGAACTTTATGTACGTGAAATAGGCCACTGGTACATGCGTCTTTCACCCTTGCTCTGTTTACAGCCAATTTGGGTGTGGTCAGAGAGGCATGTTATGTACCAATACCAGGGCTATAGGTTTAAACCACCAATCGGTGGTTCCAACCCCGGTGTGGCCATGTCTGTGTAGTCTCGGGATAAAGATAGATCTACCATATCTTTCTTCGTAAAGAGTAGGGGTTACCCCCGAGGACATGGCTCCACTCTCCCTTCTCCTACTGACGCGATATGACCAAAAGTGGTGAAAGCATCCTGAATAACCAACCAACCTGTCTGGTAAAAGTTTAAGACAGAATTTCATATGTCAGATTAATAATTTTCATAAAGTGCATTTTGGCAAGTGCGCAATCAAAGGCGCTGGTACTAGATCTAGCTGGTAGTGTGCAATTACAGGTCCACCTTCTATGCACTAAGTCTTAGTCTATAGTGATAGTGTCACTTAGCCGTATTCATGGCTGTTAATGCTTAATGTTAATAAAATCTGACAGGCTGCCTCCTCCAGAGCGGACAAACCTGAAGGCCATGACAACTAAAACTGGGCTAATTCACTTACATTACAGGCTGTCCAGTGATCCTACTTTTTCCTACTTTTTTGTTTCCATCCTATTTTTCCTACTTTTTCTTCAAAATACCTACATTTTCCAACTTTTTGGTATTTGCTTCACCAGACGCAATTTCAAAATTACGTGAATTGCTGTAAAAGTGCATATCGCTTCTATTATTGCAAAAGTTAGAGGTATTTTGTTTTTGTGTCCTGATATATCTTTAAATCAACACTAGTGTCTGTCAAGTTCTAATAATGATAATACAGGTACAGCTGAGCAGCATATAAGAAATGTTCTAAAAAAACATTTTTATCAGTAAAAGAACTTTTTGTCATTTGTTTATCCAGAATAATGTTGCTACATATGCTATTTGAGTCCTACTTTTTGCTTCTATTTTCCTACTTTTGTCCTACTTTTTGCTTCTATTTTCCTACTTTTGTCCTACTTTTTCATGAGGGTGTGCTGGACAGCCTGTACATATAGCATGTACTGAAGTTGGCGCAAGTACCCCCAGGCAACCCCGCTTCCCTAGAGAAGCGGGCTTGCCTGGGAGCATTGTGCCAACTACTGAAACAGAGAGGAGACTAGCTGTGAGTTCCAGCATTACTAATAATGAAAATCACAGTTAACATGAGACTAGATATTCATATAAACTCTTTATCTATATCTGTTCTATAGAAGGTATACCAGAGATTGTGCACTTGCAATTATGCACTTTTATTATTTTATTCATATAAATTTATTTATTTGCGCAGATGCATTGATGTGCGAAAGCTACATATAGCTCTGACATCAAAACTACCACCAATGTGAAGGTTTTGAATAACAACTTGTCAATGTAGAAGACCAGCATGGCAGCATAGATCTATATACCGGTTTACAGCCTGAAATCCCATAAATGGCTTTTCTACATTTTCCATATGTTAGCATGTATTTTGTTGGAATTCTACTTCTGAACAAGCGCAGGGACTATAAATAAAGTTTGCAGATCTGACATTTCATGCCAGGTTCTAAAATAGCCCTGGGAGACCTATTCACTAGGCAACAGACAGACGGCGTAGGTCTCTCGAGGCTACATCAAAAGAACTTTTGCCATTCAAAATATTCACCTTGGTGGTGGTTTTGATATACCTTGATATAGATCTGTTTCTAAGAGTTTGTGAGCAATCTGTGTATTATAGTAATAAGTATGCAGACTGCTCAAAATCAAGTATAAAATAGACATTGCAAAAGCTGTCACACATCAGGGCCGCTGGTAAAAGTTTGTATGAATACAATAAAAGTGCATTTCCATCCGTATGAATCACTGGTACCAGCATAATTACTGGGCTACTTTCTATATTCTATATATTTCTATATCCCAGTGGCTTTGTGAAAGAAGGATCATGCTGCCATCAAATTGATGGCATCTTGTTATGGATCCCTCTTTTTGTATCTAGGGGTTTTCCTGTTTTGGTCCCTACCCAAATTGGATCCTATTTCAAGTGATATTAATTTTATAGTATACAAAATCGTATTGTGAAAGACATCAATTGCATACTTGATGTGTCAGCAACAGTTTTACTTTTAAACTAGGTTTTGACAGCAAGTAATCTTGTTGTCTTCCCTATTTCTCCTAATACTTGACTGCCGGTACTACTCCAGAATGATGAAAGGAAAACAAGCAAATCCTTTGATCTGTTTGCAAGGTTATCTTATCAATGATGGCCTTGAGTTTAATTGCCTAATATCATGGACAGGAAAAACAGATTAATAGCAGCTTCGGTGCAGAAGACTTGACCTTCCTGTGTGTAGTAGGGATTCTGGCTACAAGTGAAGTGGGCTGAGGTGCAGGACACTACTGACAATAAGATCATGTGTGGAGTACATGATACAACCAAACCGAAGTGTGTTTCCACTCGTGGTTATCTCTGGCAAAGGGTAAAGAGTATATGTGCATTAGCGTAATAAAACCCTTATACAACTGGTCATGAATGTTGTCAACATGCAAGTATTATTTTATTATTATGGACTGCTTGCTGGCGAATGGCCAAGTGGTAAATATGTTGGCAGGCCTGTATTTCTGGTAGTACTACATAATAGAATTCCAAGTAAGTGACATTTTATGCGGCTCCATTTTTGCAACCATGTTGACTCCGCTGTATCTGGGGATTGCTTCAAAGGCCATTATATTTTCCTTCATGCACCACTGTTCATGTACAAGTTTGAAGTAAAACTTTATGGTGAAGGTAAGAGTAAATTGCGATAAATTCTGCGTAATACACTTCTATTTTTCATGCAATAGGGCAGAGTACCGGTAGTTGACAAGATAAAGTCTTAAGCTGTCGGCCACAGTGCACATGACGTCAACAAATGCTGTTCGTTGCATAACCTGCCATTGATGATTGACTTTTTATCTTTATAGTTTTCTCTTATCTCGCGAGTACTCTTGTCCACTCTAGATCCAGATAAGGGTTTTTTTCTGAACGGCCAGCTCCTCCCCAGGGACGGCTGTCCTTGGGGAGAGTGTCTAGCTCCTCCCCGCCCCCCACCCATTCACTGATAACGCGAACCGGACGTCCCCACTACGTCACCGCCTTGTTGCGGAGACAACGGCGGAATTTTCCGACGGTCTGTCGGTACGCTCCGAGTCCTCTAGATGAGGACCTTTGAGAGCCATTTCATCATGTTATGTATACATATGATATATATATTTATATGTATGTATGCGAGACGCGAGTGACGTCTCGTTTGACCTGCTCCCCCTGTGGCAGTGAAGTGGTTAAAGCGGTCTGAATAAACATCCAAACCATGTGTGTTCAAAGATGGCCTAAAACATCGAGCCCTCTATCCACCTTCTAGTGCTAGGGGCCGGCCCGATAGCTCAGTGGGTTAGAGCGCTCGCCTTGAGTTTTCTGGCCACCTGAGAGCCTAACGGCACGTGGATCGATGGTTCGAGCCCCGCTGTGGCCATGTCTGTGTGGTCGCAGGATAAAGCTCCCATGTCCTTCCTCGCAAAGAGTGGGGGGTTACCCCCGGGGACATGGCTCCACTGTCCATTCCTTCTCCCATTGACGCGATATGACCAGAAGTGGTTAAAGCGTCCTGAATATACAACCAACCATCCACCTTCTACCCACCTCCCGGGTCTAGATGACGCCCTCGAGCTGCTGACGTCATAAGTAGTTTATCACAATTTCTGGATCTGATTCACGTGGGTGTGGGTCGGTCCGGGGGGAGAGGCCGAGGGAGGTCGAGGGTGAAGCCATACTTACCGCATACCGGAAGAGCCGGCAGGGGAGTAAGATCGGGAGCTCTTTCTGAATGGAAATAGCCAATTATAACTCAATCCTAGCTTTTCACCTGGTTCATGACGTGCGAAACGGACCTTGGTTTCCGTTGTACGTGGGAGGCTGGAAGAGATCCACGAACCGTCTCTCGAGATTGAAGCCGAGCTTGATGACGTCATACGCATTGTGTAGTCGTTTTTGATGGCTATAAAGGCGTCTAGTTATGTATATATGGTCCTGCCCCGCGGGTTCTGCTCCCGACGCCCTCAGCCCGCCTCTGACGCGTAGTCTTATTTTAGCGGGAAATAGTATAAATCGCGCGTTATCACGTGATCCTCTGTAGGGTAACCACGTGATGTCGCGGGTGACGCGCTTGGTGACTGGTTTAGCCCAACGACCAGTGCCTGGGTTCGAACCTGACGTTGGCAAATGTCTGTTTTGGATCAGAATCTATCTATGTATCTCTCTCTCTTTCCCTCTGTATATAGGTATATATATAAGGATCTGGCTCACTACCGCGCAGACGCAGATTGATTCTCGACTGACATGCATTAGCCCTGGGGCAAGCTTCCCGTACGTTGGCGCTACGCAAGCTAGCTTTTATATAATGGAGCCCTAGCGGAATGAATCGAAGGCAGAGAGTGGCCATGAGGCCGTATTCATTATATGTGCTACTCAAACATTCTTATGGGGGGGGGGGGGGATACTAAATTGACGATTTCCCGATTCACGGTTATTTCATATAAAAATTCCCAGTTCACGATTAATGAGAATCCTTGATCACGGCGGTCGGCTAATACCCTATTCCAAGTTCACGAAGAATCATTTCTCTCATTCCCACTTCACGGTGAAATGAAAAGCCCAATCTCGAGGAACGCAAATACCCCTTGCCCCCACCCCCCTCTTATTGCTAAGAGACAACATTTACAAATGGCTTGCCGGCTAAAGACAGCTTGTCCATGAGTGAAAGCATGTTTAGGATGAGTATAGTGCCAACAAGTAACAAATATGAAAACTACCGCCAAGGTCGTGACAGCGTACGACAAAGAAGGCATGCGTAAGCTTTTTTAATACCGCCGCAAGCCATTAAAGTCTGTCTGGGTGTGTCAGTACAGTTTCTAATGTCATACTGACAATATTGGCATTGGCAACGCTTTAAGTGCGTTTTCTGGAGGAAACAGCGACATCCCGACATTGTTGAGACAATGGTGTCACTTCTGAGCAGGCATGGGGTGATTACATTGTAATCGATTACTAAAACTAATTCAGAATTACTATTGCGATTACCGGACACATACAAGTAATCGATTACCATTACATTGAAAGTAAGCACTATTACTTTCTATGTTTTTGATAAATGAAACCCGGACTAAGTAGGTCTTTCAACAGACAGTAAACATTGGAAGAGCGGGGTCTCAGAAGTTCAGAGTACGACTATTACAACATCGTTAAACTGTCACGGCTTCTACTTCATTGGGAATTCATCTATCAGCCCCTCACTTAAAGTTGTTGACGGGTGGGTATGTAGTAATTGGGAGTTCATTCATCGACCCTTTAGTTAAAGCTTTTAACGAGGGACGGGTCATTAAGTAGAACTTTATTGCTTGGATTATTCCATCACGGCCCGGACGATGAACGGCCCGGCGGGTGGCTAGCCTCTCAGTGACATCATTACCCTGATGATGTATTAAGTACAGTCTTGTTTTTGACTACTTAAGTGTACACCCCTCCTCCCCCCCCCCCCCTACACACACACACCCACCCACCCACACACGCATCTACCCGAGGTCAAGTTCATTGTTGTGCCCTGGCCTCTGGAATATAGATCACGTGTTAGTAGGAGAGGGCACCTTCGTGCCCCCCTCCCGCCCACCCACCTTCCCCAGGGTCCCGTACTTCAACCAACAAAACATCGGCCGAGTGTACTTACTACGTAAGGAAACCTAGGGGCGAGTGATGGAAACTTTCCATGGCGGACTGACCAGTTGCTGTCTCCCTCCGAGGTCACATGCGACCTGTGTATATATGTATATAATCATATATATGTATGTAACATGTATGCAAAGTAATATCGCTGCCTTGCGTGGACTTCCGGCTGCGGGGAGGGGGGGGGGGGGGGGACTTATGGGGCGTGTGCTTGATGAGAAAGATCTTTAAGGTGGTGAGCCAGCTTCTTGCATAAGTAAGGGCCGGCCCGATAGCTCAGTGGGTTAAAACACTCGCCTTTAGCGCTCTGGCCACCCGAGAGCCCAACGGCACGTGGATCGGTGGTTCGCGCCCCTCTGTGACCATGTCTGTGCGCTCGCTGGATAAAGAGTTCCCTGTCCTTCTTCGCAAAGGGGAGGGGGTTACCCTCGGGGACATGGCTCCACTCTCCCTTCCTTCTCCCATTGACGCGATGTGACCAAAAGTGATTATGTGAATATACAACTAATCTTGCATAAGTGATCCCGACCAGGGACTTTATGAAGAAAAGAAATATCGCCACCGCGCGTTACAGCAATCCCGTATGATATGAGCTACTGTTACTACTAGTAATTTTTATTCAACTGCCGACTCATGTGATCAGAGAGTGACGAGGAAATGTCGCTTCAGATACCAGTGTTGCGAAATAAACTAGACAACGATGAGCGATTGTCCCGTGTGACACCGCGGCGCGATGAATCATATTATTGGATGTGCGTATTTGGCACCTAGACACACCGGGCGACCCCTCGTTATTGTTCAATCGAACTGATGCATTAAAGGTTTTCTTTATTCATGCGGGCTTGATATATATCTACCACTCTCGTGCATTTTTCTGGCAGCGTATATATATATTCAATTGATCCTGTCTCGTTATCACTTATCAAAAGAATTCCATTGGTTGTTTTATGCCGCTTTTTTTTCTGCATATCAGGGCTAAACTGGGCCTATGTCTTGCTTCGCAAAGAGTAGGAGGTTTACCCCCGAGGATATGGCTCCACTCTCCCGTTCTTCTCCCATTGACGCGATATCATGAAAAATGGTTAAAGCGTCCGGAATATACAACCAATCTGGCATAAGTGGTCAGTGACGTTATGAAGAAAAGTCCCCAATGACTGATGAATGGATGAAGCCTTATCAGGCTTGGCCCACAGATAACCCGATCATGGCGTGTAATTGTTGCGATCATTATCATCTTAATCACGCCTGCTCAGTGGCAATAGTCAATAGCAATGTAATGTCATTTCACATATATTAATTATATATATATTGTTTTATTTTAATCTCGTCAGGATGAGAAGGCGGCGGCTGACGCTGAGGCTGCCGCCGACGGCGACCACGGGTCCGTAGTGTCTGAGGAGAACGTCCGGGGCACCTGGAGTGGCAAGCTCGACTTCCTCTTATCGTGTCTCTCCTACGCCGTGGGCCTCGGCAACCTGTGGCGGTTTCCCTATCTCTGCTACAGAAATGGAGGAGGTACGTACCGGGCCGCTGTAACATCGGTCGAATGTCCGTGTGACTGAGGTGTGTGGGTCATGTGGACTTGTGATTCAATACAATACCGCTGGCTTAATTGATGTGTGTTTTATTTTCCCCTCTATCATATGGACGCGAGTTTCATTGGACACCAAAGTACGGGATTTGTTTGTTTTTATGACTGTTCGGGCGATAAGGCGTTAGGAGAAATATTATTACTGTTGGCACCAAGCCAGGTAGCCCGCCGCAGGCATGGTGCCGCGGGATACGGTGATAAGCACCCAGCGGTTGTGTTGACACATGCGATAGCTTTGACACATCTAAGGGCTCTTGCATGCCGCGGCATAGTGGGACAGACAGCTTCATTTTATTAGTATAGATAGATATACGTGTGCAGTTTTATTATCGCGCAACTACCAATAATTGATTTTGGAGACGAACGTGTCAATCGGATGAGCCACTCAAAAAACGTCTTCAAGATACACAATAGTATTTGTTCTGTGTTAGCGCGCAGCTGTTCATAGGATCACGTACAGTAATGTAACTGATGTATAAATTCCGTATCTCCGTCTGTTGATAATGCGGAAGCACAGCGCAATAGTGTTCTCGCAAGTTCTCGTAATATATGTTTGCCTTAGTTACCGCCCGGACGTCCTCCTTAGTTACCGCTCGGATTTCCTCCTTAGTTACCGCCCGGACTTCCTAAGTTTCTGTAGCGCAGGGTTGTCATTAATTATAATAGACCGATCCAGGCTGTCAATCTTTCACTGACGTCACTGTTACTTTTTATTTAATCATGTGGCGAAAATAGGTCTTCCACGTGCGTTATGTCGGACAAACAAGTCGGTCAAACAAAGCAGCATGTCGCTTTTTTTGTCGGTTTCAGAGATGAGTACTTCTCACAATATCTACCATCAGCTATGATTGTTAATTTCATACTCACGAGCAAGGAAAAAGGACTCAAGCGTGGGCGGGGCCTAGTGTCGGAGCCTAGATCGGTCTATTAAAGCGTGTCTTTTTCTTGTTTCCTCAGGCGCCTTCCTCATTCCCTACGTCATCATGCTGGTCTTCGCCGGTCTGCCGCTCTTCTTCATGGAGTTGGCGTTCGGCCAGTTCGCCTCCGAGGGAGTCATCTCCATCTGGAAGGTCTCCCCCCTGCTGCAAGGTGAGTTACAGTTCCCAGTCATGAGTCGTTCCTCTCCCCGGCTGCAATGTGAGTTGAAGTCCTCAGTCATGAGTCGTTCCTCTCCCCGGCTGCAATGTGATTTAAATCCTCCGTCATGAGTCTTTCCTCCCCCCCGCTGCAAGTTGAGTTAAAGTCGCCAGTCATGAGTCGCAAGTCGTCATTCACGTGTCACGTGTTGAGAGTCTAGGGTCACGTGGTCGCATTATTCTGTACCTTATGCCAGTGAGTCATTCTTTTCCCCCACACGGGCACCTGTTGTCTTTCAAAAGCCGTCAAATATCAACTATTCCATGGTTTCCTTTTATTATTTGACCGTTTTGACCGGGCATTGTCAAATTGCCACAGCTTTGGCTCTGTCCGCCAGGTGAGGAGTCATTGAGTCGTAGTTGCACACCGATGTAGGTTACGACCACGTTACTGGCACGGCTCCAAGTACGAAGGGAATCGGTTTCTCTGTAACAAGGGTCGTTGCGTTGTTGTTGTGACAATGGAAAGGCCTGTTCAGGGGGAGGCAAGCTATTGATTTTGGCGGTGATGGAGTGCGGGTGGGTGTCCGGTTGGGGGTGGGTGGTGGGTCCAGTGGATATATATGCAACACGTGACACCCCATTATGAATGCAGCTGACGTTGTCTACTTTTACGGCGTTGGTGCCCTCTATAACAGACACATGACCTTGACATGCATATTTAGAGGGAAATAAGCCACTTAACTGCTGTCAAGTGTTTTTCGCTATACAATAATGGCCTGAACTTCTTACTTGGCGAGGAGAGGCTCCACGCGGTCACATTTGGGGAGCGATGAACCTGTATGTACTCTGCCAATAACCTGAGAGGGAGGTCCGGATGCACGTTGCATGGCTGGTTGACTAGGACAAATATCCCAAAACTGAAGCTTTAATGCCGACAATCAATCCGTCGTCATCACTGTTGTCAGGGCGCGTGGAACTGGCGTATACATAGGTTTTCAAGGTTACCCCTCTGGGGAACTGCCTCCCCCCTCCCCCCACCCCCTTTCTCTCCATCTTGAATATTTGGTTAACCCATATGTGTTTTGTGTATGCCCAACTTTTTCGAACTACATGTACATATATTACGTATATCAGTTCTTATCCCATGCCCTACCTCTCCCCTCCCATGCCCCACCTGTCCCCTCCCATGCCCTACCTCTCCCCTCCTATGTCCTACCTCTCCCCTCCCATGCCCTGCCTGTCCCCTCCCGTGCCCTACCTATCCCCTCCCATGCCCTACCTGTCCCCTCCCATGCCCTGCCTGTCCCCTCCCATGCCCTACCTCTCCCCTCCCATGCCCTAACTGTCCCCTCCCATGCCCTACCTATCCCCTCCCATGCCCTACCTGTCCCCTCCCATGCCCTGCCTCTCCCCTCCCGTGCCCTACCTGTCCCCTCCCATGCCCTGCCTCTCCCCTCCCGTGCCCTACCTGTCCCCTCCCATGCCCTGCCTCTCCCCTGCCTCTCCCCTCCCGTGCCCTACCTGTCCCCTCCCATGCCCTGCCTCTCCCCTGCCTCTCCCCTCCCGTGCCCTACCTGTCCCCTCCCATGCCCTAACTGTCCCCTCCCATGCCCTACCTGTCCCCTCCCATGCCCTGCCTCTCCCCTCCCGTGCCCTACCTGTCCCCTCCCATGCCCTGCCTCTCCCCTCCCGTGCCCTACCTGTCCCCTCCCATGCCCTGCCTCTCCCCTCCCGTGCCCTACCTATCCCCTCCCATGCCCTACCTGTCCCCTCCCATGCCCTGCCTGTCCCCTCCCATGCCCTACCTATCCCCTCCCATGCCCTACCTGTCCCCTCCCATGCCCTGCCTGTCCCCTCCCATGCCCTACCTGTCCCCTCCCCTCCCATGCCCTGCCTCTCCCCTCCCGTGCCCTACCTGTCCCCTCCCATGCCCTGCCTCTCCCCTGCCTCTCCCCTCCCGTGCCCTACCTCTCCCCTCCCGTGCCCTACCTCTCCCCTCCCATGTCCTACCTATCCCCTCCCATGCCCTACCTGTCCTCTCCCATGCCCTACCTGTCCCCTCCCATGCCCTACGTCTCCCCTCCCATGCCCTACCTATCCCCTCCCATGCCCTACCTGTCCCCTCCCATGCCCTGCCTCTCCCCTGCCTCTCCCCTCCCGTGCCCTACCTGTCCCCTCCCATGCCCTACGTCTCCCCTCCCATGCCCTGCCTCTCCCCTCCCGTGCCCTACCTCTCCCCTCCCATGCCCTACCTGTCCCCTCCCATGCCCTACCTGTCCCCTCCCGTGCCCTACCTGTCCCCTCCCGTGCCCTACCTCTCCCCTCCCATGCCCTGCCTGTCCCCTCCCATGCCCTACCTGTCCCCTCTCATGCCCTACCTGTCCCCTCCCATGCCCTGCCTGTCCCCTCCCATGCCCTGCCTCTCCCCTCCCATGCCCTACCTGTCCCCTCCCGTGCCCTACCTGTCCCCTCCCATGCCCTACCTCTCCCCTCCCATGCCCTGCCTGTCCCCTCCCATGCCCTGCCTCTCCCCTCCCATGCCCTACCTGTCCCCTCCCGTGCCCTACCTGTCCCCTCCCGTGCCCTACCTGTCCCCTCCCATGCCCTACCTCTCCCCTCCCATGCCCTGCCTGTCCCCTCCCATGCCCTGCCTCTCCCCTCCCATGTCCTACCTCTCCCCTCCCATGCCCTGCCTGTCCCCTCCCATGCCCTACCTGTACCCTCCCATGCCTTGCCTCTCCCCTCCCATGCCCTACCTCTCCCCTCCCATGCCCTAACTGTCCCCACCGGTCCCCTGCCCATGCCCTAACTGTCCCCACCTGTCCCCTCCCATGCCCTACCTCTCCCCTCCCATGCCCTAACCACCTGTCCCCTGCCCATGCCCTGCCTGCCCCCATCCCATTTTGCATCTGGATCCTACCCAGCCCACCCCCATTCACCTGGATCCCTCCAAGCCTAATAATCAACGTAGAAGGATTCCTCAGGATGCAGTTTGGATTAAAGCACTGCAGACAGACGGCCTCCAGGCATCGGTCATCAACGAGGCGTCTTCAGCTGTCATGATCTGCCTTGTTATGTGCAGTTTCCACCCACCTCACCCACCGTTGTTATATAAGGGCCCGACGACGGTCTTTACGATCGGTCGAAACTTCAGACTGATGACGGTTCACACGGTCAGACACAATTTTAGACAGGCTGACACGACCAGGTAGTCACGTGACAAGGCCTTCTGACAGTCATGGCGGCAAATCCGGAGACGGCAATTTTGGCATGTTTATCTTGCGTTTCTACGGTTTGTCGGCGGTTGACGGTGAAAAGAATGAGGATAAAGGGCGAAAAAGATCCATGTGGACACGCGAATCGCTGTCGAAAAGAAGTAAACTGGGTGCATATACAACGGGGTGGTTCTCTTTCTTGTTGGTCGCCATCTTGGAAGTTGTTTACAAAAATGACGTCACGTCATGCCCGGCGCTGGTTGGTTGTGGCTCCCTGAGTTCTTTCGATTTGTCCCAAGTTTTAGAGCATGTCCTATTTCAGAAAGTTTCGATTTGTCTAAAGTTTATATATAGCAAATATTTCGCCCTAGAATAGGACATTAGCATGAAGCGGGGCGAAATATGTGGCCCCGCCGTTCGAACTTACGGGCCCTGTTTTCCGCCCAGCCCACTCCTCATACCGGTAGTTACATAACTTACATCTGCCTTGTTACATCTGATTTGCACCCCATAACCCCCCCCCCCCCCCCCCGCCCACTCCTTTCCTCCTTTTTTGGTTAGCTGGGTCGGGCTGTTGGGTTCGACGGCTGGCTTGCTGCCCGGTGCCCGGTGCCCGTGTCCGCAAACAGGTTTCCTGGCGCCATTCCAGGTTACCACGCTCACCGGTCTGGGTGTCACGGTAGGGGTGGGGGCGGGGGGATTGGGCATGAGGGACTATCCACGCCGCCTCTACCGGTTGGTTGGGGTGAGGCCCCCGGGGGCGAGGCTCATAGACTGGGGAGTGGCGCAGGTACCAACCACGGAATGAGAGCCATTTGCGGTGTCTGTAGTGGGGCGTGATGAGGTGGGGTAGGGTGGTAGGCTGTCTGGGGTAGTGGGGTTGTGAGCTGTCTGTGGTGGTGGGGTTGTGAGCTGTCTGTGGTAGTGGGGTGGTGAGCTGTCTGTGGTGGCGGTTGGGGCCTTGGGGGGGGGGGGGGGGGAGAGGTGGTGGGTGGTGCATTGATCTGTGCAACCCCGTTACCGCCCTGTCTTGTGGCATTACGTAAGAGACGTGGCCACACAACGATCTCACTCACCACCGCGGTGTCAAAACACCCTTCCTGGCAGGTTGCCCTACCTGTGGCGAACCAACCAATCGTGGTCTTCTCCACCACCGACACCTTCAAGTAAATATTGATTCAATGTCTATTTATGCGGCACTTCATTGACATTGATATTGAAGTTTTTTATAGATTCGGCGCCTGCTGGCACCGCTATGTTGTAGCCCAGAGGTAGTGAATTCGACTGTGAGATGTGTAAACCAACCGTAACTATTTCTGGAGGTGTGTTGTCCCCGGCAGCTCAGTGGGCTAGAGCGGTCGCCTTGAGTGCGCTGGCCACCTGACAGCCTAACGGCACGTGGATCGGTGGTTCCGAGCCCCGCTGTGGCCATGTTTGTGTGGTCGCAGGATAAAGAACCCATGTCGTTCTTCGCAAAGAGTAAGGGGGTTACCCTCGGGGACATGGCTCCCTTCCTTCTCTCATGGACGCGATATGACCAACAGCGGTTAAAGCGTCCTGAATATGCTACCATCCTCCGTGCTTGCGTCATTAACCCGTGGCCTATAGCATACAAATGCATCAGCCCGACGCAGCCTGCCGCTCCCGACTCAGGCCTGTTGTTGTTTTTTGGCCCCTGCACTGAACGAAACGTCAGTGAGTGCGCTATTGGGTACGTAATAAATATATGTTCGACGCTGTTTTCTTAACGTCGGCCATGAATGATGAAACCCAGGCTATGGATGATGCAACCCAATCCACTAGCCCTAACGACCACCGACTCCCGCTGTATGACCGGATTAAACCAGGGAAAGCCAGTGGTGGTTAGATTTGGCGGGATTGGTGGCAGGGTTGCGGGTAGAGAGCGGGACAAAGGTTCCGCACGAGATATAGGTTGTGAGAGTCATAAATCAGTTAAACGTGTTCACTCCCCCCCCCCCCCCCCTTCCATCCTCCCTGGGTGCGTAATATCCCGGCTGTCCTCGTCCGTTGTATCTCCAGCTTCGATCTTGCGTTGGCGAGAGCACACCTCTTGCCCCCTCCCACCACACCTTACCCCCAACCGCCCCCCCCCTCCCAATGATCCCCAATGTCCGTAGGTTAAGCGGGGGCAAATTGCAGTCAGTGAACCCGACGCTCCCCACCCCCCTATTTATAGCGGACTATGCGCTTTTGTTATGCTACTGGGCTGGGCGGGAGGCACGCCAAAGGCACAGAGGCAGTTTTCCCCGTGGCTCGTTACTCATGGACCCATTCATTCCTGGCGCTATAGCCGCGGTAAGCCGTAAAAACTAGAGCTGACCTTCACCTGTTATACGGCTCCGGTGACCTTTGGTCCCGAGTGATGTTTTCTTCACCCCCAGGGGGAAATGTCCTGGGTCGAGAGGTAGCGTACTCTAGTTCAGACCCAACAGATTGTGGGTTTAACCCTGTTTATATCTGGAGCCGCTTTGCCCTTTCATCTTGTTGTCTCTCAGTGTTCCTTGGCCTACTTTACACAGAGTGTTCCTTGGCCTACTTTACACATAGTGTTCGTTGGCCTACTTTACACATATGGGGCTCTTTTAAGTGGCCTAAAGTGTCACTCATGTACACCACATTACACATGGAACCTCCCATTGCATGACGAATCTCCCACTCCATGAGGAACCTCCCATTACCTGAGGAACCTCCCATTACCTGAGGAACCTCCCATTACCTGAGGAACCTCCCATTACATGAGGAACCTCCCATTACCTGAGGAACCTCCCATTACCTGAGGAACCTCCCATTGCATGACGAATCTCCCACTCCATGAGGAACCTCCCATTACCTGAGGAACCTCCCATTACCTGAGGAACCTCCCATTGCATGACGAATCTCCCATTATTTGAGGAACCTCCCATTACCTGAGGAACCTCCCATTACCTGAGGAACCTCCCATTGCATGACGAATCTCCCACTCCATGAGGAACCTCCCATTACCTGAGGAACCTCCCATTACCTGAGGAACCTCCCATTACCTGAGGAACCTCCCATTGCATGACGAATCTCCCACTCCATGAGGAACCTCCCATTACCTGAGGAACCTCCCATTACCTGAGGAACCTCCCATTACCTGAGGAACCTCCCATTACCTCCCACTCCATGAGGAACCTCCCATTACCTGAGGAACCTCCCATTACCTGAGGAACCTCCCATTACCTGAGGAACCTCCCATTGCATGACGAATCTCCCACTCCATGAGGAACCTCCCATTACCTGAGGAACCTCCCATTACCTGAGGAACCTCCCATTACCTGAGGAACCTCCCATTACCTGAGGAACCTCCCATTACACGAGGAACCTCACATTACCTGAGGAACCTCCCATTACCTGAGGAACCTCCCATTACCTGAGGAATCTCCCACTCCATGAGGAACCTCCCATTACCTGAGGAACCTCCCATTACATGAGGAACCTCCCATTACCTGAGGAACCTCCCATTACCTGAGGAACCTCCCATTACACGAGGAACCTCCCATTACATGAGGAATCTCCCATTACACGAGGAACCTCCCATTGCATGAGGAACCTGCCAAGGTCAATTGAGTTGGTCAACACGCAGGCTTAGCTTGTAGATCAACAGGTCATGGGCACTGTGTCATGGGTTAGCGCACTGACATCTGGATGTCTCTGGAGGCAATGGCGGATGCTTTCCCGTGTATATATTTATTACATTGCTAAATTCCATATACTGTATCATACCTACAGTGCTGTCCCCCTCGGGCGTCCAATTCCATGTCACCCACGCGTCTAGATTTCTCGACTTCATACGCATATTCATACCTTCACCGCCAGGATCTTTAGAGGGGAACCGAAGTTGCCTGGGAGCCGCCCAACGATGCTCCGATGGGGAGAGTGAGGAATTGATAGGGGAAGATGAGATGAGATAAGAGTGGGGTGGGGTCTGTGGCGTGTTTCACGAACGCAGTTTAGCCGACTACGGGGCTTAGTCGTCTAAAGTTACCATGTAAACGATGGGCGATTTTAGCCGTCTAAGCCTCGTAGCCGGCTAAACTATGTACGTGAAATAGGCCACTGGTGGGGGAAGTGGGAAACTTGTACCGCGCTGTCTTGTTTACACCGGGTGGCTCGCTCGCTGGCTGTTGGTCGGTACTGTTGTCATTAACAACCAGAGTGGAAGACAATGGTGACGGGGGGGGAGGGGGGGGGTGGAGGCTGCAGAAGCAGCAGACGCTTCTCAGCTCCCCCCCTCCCCTGTCCCTCTCTCCCCTGCCCGTCTCGCCTCAGCCTCCCATTCCTGCCCCCCCCCCACCAGGAAGCTAATCGTGAACGGGATTCTCGCCCGTAATACGTTGCTCCTCTTGAATCTTTGAATGCCTGAACCGCCTGTTGTGTTGTTAGTGCTACGTGTGTTGTTGAAGGCTCCCTATCCGTGTGTTAGCGTAAACCATTGTTTTCGCATAGCATTTACCACAATAATCAAGTGGATGGCCGCTAATATTGGAACATGGGTCTGACTTTGGGTGGTTGTTATTTGACCTCGTTGACGTCTTGCCCCCGCAAGGTCGAGGAAGGTGACATTGCCTCCCCCTCCTCCCCCCCCCCCCCCCCTGTCGGGGATCATTAGTCCATGTCCCTGTCAGTCCTATAGAATAAGGCGCTAGGGAACCCATGTAGCTCAGTTGGATAACAGGCTGAGCTGCAGATCAACGGGTCGTGTGTTTGAACCTACACCTGAAATCTGCTCCTGGGGCAAGTTTTATCTAACCCTGGTACCTGCCTCTGGGGCAAGTTTGATCTAACCCTGGTACCTGCCTCTGGGGCAAGTTTGATCTAACCCTGGTACCTGCTTGTGGGGCAAGTTTGATCTAACCCTGGTACCTGCTTGTGGGGCAAGTTTGATCTAACCCTGGTACCTGCCTCTGGGGCAAGTTTGATCTAACCCTGGTACCTGCCTCTGGGGCAAGTATTATCTAACCCTGGTACCTGCTTGTGGGGCAAGTTTGATCTAACCCTGGTACCTGCCTCTGGGGCAAGTTTGATCAAACCCTGGTACCTGCTTGTGGGGCAAGTTTGATCTAACCTTGGTACCTGTCTCTGGGGCAAGTTTGATCTAACCCTGGTACCTGCCTCTGGGGCAAGTATTATCTAACCCTGGTACCTGCTTGTGGGGCAAGTTTGATCTAACCCTGGTACCTGCTTGTGGCGCAAGTTTTATCTAACCCTGGTACCTGCTTGTGGGGCAAGTTTGATCTAACCCTGGTACCTGCCCCTGGGGCAAGTTTGATCTAACCCTGGTACCTGCCTCTGGGGCAAGTTTGATCTAACCCTGGTACCTGCCTCTGGGGCAAGTATGATCTAACCCTGGTACCTGCTTGTGGGGCAAGTTTGATCTAACCCTGGTACCTGCCTCTGGGGAAAGTTTGATCTAACCCTGGTACCTGCTTGTGGGGCAAGTTTGATCTAACCCTGGTACCTGCCTCTGGGGCAAGTTTGATCTAACCCTGGTACCTGCTTGTAAGGCAAGTTTGATCTAACCCTGGTACCTGCCTCTGGGGCAAGTTTGATCTAACCCTGGTACCTGCTTGTGGGGCAAGTTTGATCTTACCCTGGTACCTGCCTCTGGGGCAAGTTTGATCTAACCCTGGTACCTGCCTCTGGGGCAAGTTTGATCTTAAGCCCCGTTTCATTGTCCCGCGGGGTTTCTCGACCAATTTAACCTTCACGTGCACAAAAGCGGTCTAGACGCCTTGCCATTTCCAATCATGTCCCTCTCTCTCTGTCTTGGGTGGCTCTAGTGCCAGCGACCAACAGATCTTAACTAGAGGCCCCCAACCCTGTAAATGAATCTGTTTGTTCCTTGTTTTCTTTACGCCACATGTTATTTCTTATGTATTCACTTGGGTTAAATAAACGATTATTGACTTGACTTGACTTGAAAGGAGCTTTGGCCCGGTTTAACCCCATGTGTATGCAAAAGTGGCCTAAAACATGTGGCGGTAGCGGACACATGGCGGGGGCGGGGAGGGGAGCGCTGTGTCCATGGTGATGTATCCGGGGGTTCACTGCGATTTAGCGCGCGGCTAAAGTTACCTCCTACCTCCAAGTCGCTTATATTTAGCGTGGCAGGTCAGAACCTGACCCCATTTCGCTGGTATTCGCGCCAACGGGCGGCGCTGCTGCAGCCAGCGATGTGCTCGAGTCAGTGTATTAACCCAGATCGAGGCCGGGGGAAGGGTTGGTGTATTTAGCGAATCTATGGCATTTTTGCGTCTTAATTCCCGACCCAGAGCCTCCCACCCTCCCTCCCTGACTTGAGTAACCGATCCGACCTGCTTAATCCAATGAGGGTTTGTCAACGTGTGTCTTGTCACCCCTCTATCCCCTACCCCCAAGCCCCAGCGCCTCTACCCCCTACCCCCAAGGCCTCAACCCTTCTACCCCCTACCCCCTAGGCCCAAACGCGTGTCTATCACCCCCCACCCCATACACCCACCCTCTCTTGCCCCCGCCCCCCCCCCCCGCAGCGCCCTCTCTGGGTGTATTCCAGACTGCTGTAGACCCGACAGCTGTTGTACATGCGCATATTGTACATGTATCTGTTCGCTTAGTGAGCCAGGGTGGGTGCATTGCATCAGTCTTCACACCAGCCCATTAGGCGTATAGTTTACAGCAACAGCTGAGCTGCTCATAAAAGAATTTTCCATAGCATATATATATATATATATATGTATACGCATATCACATTTATATATAAACACTTATATACAAAATCTCTCATTTTTGTGTTAATTAATACTATGCTACCCTATTGATCTTCGTTATTAACACCAATACCTGGAAGCTATGTCCTTATATTGATTATTTAAGTCACGAAAACCTTCAACATTCGTTTCTGCTTGTACATGCAGGGTATTATCGACTATTGAAGTCAAGAATCCGTATGTAATACATCAGTGATATGGTAACAATTGTTTTCGCCCTGACATGGAAAAACGACCCAGTATATTTATATGCTATTGCGAATTTATATACAATTAAAAATACTGCGTTATTTACTGTTTACAGATATCGGCATTGTTTACTACCCTTCATGTGTCGTTATCTATATCACTAAATAATTGTGTTCTTTCTGTTTGTTGTCGTCAGGTATCGGATGGGGAATGTTCCTGGTGTCTTGCTTCATCGGGGTCTATTACAATGTCCTCATCTCCTGGACCTTGTTCTACCTCTGCGTGTCCTTCAACATCAACGTCCCCTGGGCGGACTGCGACAACCACTGGAACTCTCCGCGTAAGTTATGCCACGCACACATCATGCCAAGCCGTGCCACGCCCCCATCATGGCAAGCCGTGCCACGCCCCCATCATGCCAAGCCATGCCACGCCCCCATCATGCCAAGCCGTGCCACGCCCCCATCATGCCAAGCCGTGCCACGCCCCCATCATGCCAAGCCGTGCCACGCCCCCATCATGGCAAGCCGTGCCACGCCCCCATCATGCCAAGCCGTGCCACGCCCACATCATGGCAAGTCCTAGCACGCCCCCATCATGCCAAGTCATACAGAGCCCCCATCATGCCAAGTCATATAGCGCCCCCATCATGCCAAGCCATACCACGCCCCCATCATGCCAAGCCATGCCACGCCCTCATCATGCCAAGCCATGCCACGCCCTCATCATGGCAAGCCATGCCACGCCCTCATCATGGCAAGCCGTGCCACGCCCCCATCATGGCAAGCCGTGCCACGCCCACATCATGGCAAGCCGTGCCACGCCCCCATCATGGCAAGCCGTGCCACGCCCCCATCATGCCAAGCCGTGCCACGCCCCCATCATGCCAAGCCGTGCCACGCCCCCATCATGCCAAGCCGTGCCACGCCCCCATCATGCCAAGCCGTGCCACGCCCCCATCATGCCAAGCCGTGCCACGCCCCCATCATGCCAAGCCGTGCCACGCCCCCATCATGCCAAGCCGTGCCACGCCCCCATCATGCCAAGCCATGCCACGCCCCCATCATGGCAAGCCGTGCCACGCCCACATCATGGCAAGTCCTAGCACGCCCCCATCATGCCAAGTCATACAGAGCCCCCATCATGCCAAGTCATACAGAGCCCCCATCATGCCAAGTCATATAGCGCCCCCATCATGCCAAGCCCCCATCATGCCAAGCCATGCCACGCCCTCATCATGCCAAGCCATGCCACGCCCTCATCATGGCAAGTCCTAGCACACCTCCATCATGCCAAGCCATACCACGCCCCCATCATGCCAAGCCCCCATCATGCCAAGCCATGCCAAGCCCCCATCATGCCAAGCCATGCCAAGCCCCCATCATGCCAAGCCATGCCACGCCCTCATCATGGCAAGTCCTAGCAAACCTCCATCATGCCAAGCCCCCATCATGCCAAGTTATGCCACGCCCCCATCATGCCAAGCCATGCCAAGCCCCCATCATGCCAAGCCATACCACGCCCCCATCATGCCCAGCCATGCCACGCCCCTATCATGCCAAGCCCCCATCATGGCAAGCCATACCACGCCCCCATCATGCCACGCCCCCGTCATGCCCCGCCTTCATCATGCCAAGCCATACCACGCCCCCATCATGCCAAGCCATACCACGCCCCCATCATGCCCCGCCTTCATCATGCCAAGCCATACCACGCCCCCATCATGCCAAGCCATACCACGCCCCCATCATGCCCCGCCTTCATCATGCCAAGCCTTCATCATGCCAAGCCATACCACACCCCCATGATGCCAAGCCCCCATCATGCCAAGCCATACCACGCCCCCATCATGCCAAGCCATACCACACCCCCATCATGCCAAGCCATACCACGCCCCCATGATGCCAAGCCCCCATCATGCCACGCCCCCATCATGCCACGCCCCCATCATGCCAAGCCATACCACGCCCCCATCATGCCCCGCCTTCATCATGCCAAGCCATACTGCGCCCCCAACCACGCGCCCATCATGCCAAGCCCCCATCATGCCAAGCCATACCACGCCCCCATCATGCCAAGCCATACCACGCCCCCATCATGCCAAGCCATACCACGCCCCCATCATGCCAAGCCATGCCACGCCCCTATCATGCCAAGCCCCCATCATGGCAAGCCATACCACGCCCCCATCATGCCACGCCCCCGTCATGCCCCGCCTTCATCATGCCAAGCCATACCACGCCCCCATCATGCCAAGCCATACCACGCCCCCATCATGCCCCGCCTTCATCATGCCAAGCCATACCACGCCCCCATCATGCCAAGCCATACCACGCCCCCATCATGCCAAGCCTTCATCATGCCAAGCCTTCATCATGCCAAGCCATACCACGCCCCCATGATGCCAAGCCCCCATCATGCCAAGCCATACCACGCCCCCATCATGCCAAGCCATACCACACCCCCATCATGCCAAGCCATACCACGCCCCCATGATGCCAAGCCCCCATCATGCCACGCCCCCATCATGCCAAGCCATACCACGCCCCCATCATGCCCCGCCTTCATCATGCCAAGCCATACTGCGCCCCCATCATGCCAAGCCATACCACGCGCCCATCATGCCAAGCCCCCATCATGCCAAGCCATACCACGCCCCCATCATGCCAAGCCATACCACGCCCCCATCATGCCAAGCCATACCACGCCCCCATCATGCCAAGCCATACCACGCCCCCATCATGCCAAGTTATGCCACGCCCCCATCATGCCAAGCCATACCACGCCCCCATCATGCCAAGCCCCCATCATGCCAAGCCATACCATGCCCCCATCATGCCAAGCCATACCACGCCCCCATCATGCCAAGCCCCCATCATGCCACGCCCCCATCATGCCAAGCCATACCACGCCCCCATCATGCCACGCCCCCATCATGCCAAGCCCCCATCATGCCAAGCCATACCGCGCCCCCATCATGCCAAGCCATACCACGCCCCCATCATGCCAAGCCATACCACCCCCTCATCATGCCAAGCCATACCACGCCCCTATCATGCCAAGCCCCCATCATGGCAAGCCATACCACGCCCCCATCATGCCAAGCCATACCACGCCCCCATCATGCCAAGCCATACCACGCCCCCATCATGCCAAGCCATACCACGCCCCCATCATGCCAAGTTATGCCACGCCCCCATCATGCCAAGCCATACCACGCCCCCATCATGCCAAGCCATACCACGCCCCCATCATGCCAAGCCATACCACGCCCCCATCATGCCAAGCCATACCACGCCCCCATCATGCCAAGTTATGCCACGCCCCCATCATGCCAAGCCATACCACGCCCCCATCATGCCAAGCCATACCACGCCCCCATCATGCCAAGCCATACCACGCCCCCATCATGCCAAGCCATACCACGCCCGGGCTTTGTAGTGTAGTGCCGCGCTGTGGAGTGCTTAATCTCACTATGAGTGGACACGTTAAACATGCGTGAAGCCGTGTTGCCTGCCCCAGGCCTTTCGGGGGGGGGGGGGGGGGGGTATGCGTGAATGAATGTGCTTCATTCATCTATTTGCTAAAGAGTCAGGAACATAGAACAGTAGCATATTTACAAAGTACAGAACCAAACGAATGATCGATATTAGACATAGTACATTTGAAAATAGCAATACAGATTGATAAAAAATAGTTCAGTGCTTGGTCATACGCTGCTCTATGATAGGAAGATGCACTAATGCTTAACACGGTGTCAAATTCGTTCTCGTCGGATGGAAATGCGTAAGCATATTTTGAGCCACCCTTCATGTTATCGATTGCATGTACATCCTCATTAGTGGACCATGTGAGACTTGGCTTCAATGGATGGATGGTGACAGTTTGTGAGAGGAGGGGGGGTGGGGAGTGGTAGTTATGGCGTGGGATGTGGGTACAGGCAGGGGTGGGGTGGGCTCGTGTTGGTAATTTCAGGCACCACCTGTGGTACCAGATGGTACATTGTACAACGCTCCGCTCTGCAATAAGTCATGTGTGTTTTGTTTTAACCGTTGACCTTCGTGTGAGTTTTCGCTCTTGACTTACATCTGAAGACTCGACTCGACTTGGAACGAGTTTTACGTCCTTTGTGCACATTTAGTTCCGTCTTTCTTCTGTCGCAACGGGACAGATATATGTTAATGAATTTAAACCCATTGATTGTCGGTATGAAACTCCGAAAGGTTATAGCGGCCAATGCTGGGCAAAGAGGGTTTCTCACGGAACAGTGTCGGCTAGCTGGCATGTTAGCCAATCCTGACCAACTCAATTTCATGCCGTCTAACCCTTCCCACGGATGGTTGGTTCTATACGACGACACCTATCGCAGTATCGTACGCGTTATCATTGTCCGGGAAAATTTCTTACCTTATTTAGCCTTACTCTGGGCAAAAGTTACCTTTTCATGATGTAATAGTCACGTGGGGCTTATACAGCCGTTTCAACGCATTCTAAGAGATCAATCTGTCAGCGCCAATGACTATTGTTAATGCCGAGACGCTAACTGTGACGTCAATAATACTATTCTTACGCAATTATATTCTTATAGCAATTACCCGTTGTAATGTAGGTCTTAGGTAAATGCGTCCTTTGATGGGCTGGATGGGTGGAAACTATACCAGAGGTGACGCTTCCAGCGGTTATTAGTCAGTCCAGCGGTTCTGAGATGCCAACACCGAGGCAAGTTACGCAACGAGCCTCTTGTCGGGCAAGCCAAGTAAAGGATAAGTCCATAGAGGTCAAGAAGTCATCGAAAAGACGAATAAACAGCGCCACTGTACAACGGTCCACAATAAGCATCTTGAGCCGATGAGACGCCTAAAGTTCATTGAAGGTCGTCATACTTAACGGTCGTTTCCGACTTAACGGGCCAGGTTTATTGCTCTATTCTGATCATGTTTGTGCTTAAAAGCCTCGTTACATTACACTTTGGACCATTTACTCATCAGCGACGGTTTGGTAGCTTATTTGAAGAGGTCTGACCGCTAAAGTGTTCTTTGCCCGCCACCGTCACTGCTGTCACGCTGTTGTACTATGGTCCGGTCAGGTCGCTGCCAAATTGGGACCGCCCTTCATTCTCGTACGACTTTAGAGCCGCGGTACCAGCCTAGTGTCTGCTGCCAGTTGTCGTTAATGACAACCGGCGAACAGTGGAAACTACCCACCCATTACAACGCCAGGAGAAAGGGTCAGCCGAAGGACAAATTTCAGGGTCCAAAAATGTGTCATAGGCCATACTGACGACGGTGGAGGGGGTCAGGGTGTGTGTGTGTGTGGATGGGTGTGTGTGTGTGTGTGTGTGTGTGTGTGTGTGTGTTTGTGTGGATGGGGGTGAGGGAGGTGGGTGGCGGACGTGTTTTGGCTGCACTTCCGCATTCATCAGTGTTATATAACATAGGACGTGTTACGGGTTCATACCTGGATACATTACATTTGTTTCTATCATTATATATAACATTTTTTATATCATGATTAACTACCTGGGCGTTCTCGACCCGGTTTGGGCCATTTGTTCACAAAGGTGGCAATAAAACACCGATCCAGATCATATATTCCATCTAGGTCTAGACGATGCGTAGTACTTCGGACCCTCCATTTCGGACAGGGACTATGGCTTAACCGGGGGTTCAACGTCTTGACCTGCAGCGTTATCTTTTGGCGCCTTAACCTTCAGTAAGATTCGGCAATCGCACTGGAAAGCGACGACAAAGTCCACAAATTTTGACCAGTTCTAGTCCAGTTTAAACTGGTGCTAAGCGCCCCGTTGGAACCGGTACCGGGTGACAAACCCTGCCTGTTTTCAGGTTATGGCAAACATTGGGCGTCAGTGGCATTCATCCCTCTTCCCCACAGCCATCCTCCCAGTCTCCAGGCCGGTATCCCGTCTTACGTCTGTCTTATTATCAGTACATGTACCAACACGCCTCCCATGGTGACCACGTGCCGGCGATGTTTACTCGCGTCGTTCATTGATTGTCAGAAAATTATTTATCGAAAACGACCATGTAATACAGGGCCAGGAGACAAATTAACGTCATGACAACGTCGACGCAACGTTATTTTTTGTTGCGATAGCGTTGTTATTTTTACGTTGCCTGAACATTTTCGGATAACGTTGCGAGACATTCAGTCCAGTATTAAAATTGTGCCTTCTGTCAGAAACAAATGCGTATATGACGAATTAATAAGAAGCATGACTGTCAAAGCCAATCAATTACATATTGTTTTCATAACATTCGATTTTTCAGGTAACGTTGTCCTAACGTTGTGAAAACGTCCACTCCCGACTTCTCACAATTTTGTATTTATAACAACCGCTACATGCCGCCAAAAGGTTATATTTTTGTGGAATATAGGCTACAAAATATTACTAAAAAAATGTCAATGTTTGCGGCAAACGTTGTAACAACTTTGAGATGACGTGATTACACCAAAAAACCACTGTAGTGCGAACGTTGTGTGTTTGCTGGGGGCAGTTATAAGAATTTGTAAATTGGGGTGACAAAACGGTAATTCTGTAATTCTTCCTCAAAAAGGCTCTTGCCTCATCTTGCTGTAAGGGGGGGTGGGGGTGGGGGTGGGGGGGGGTCCGCCACTGTAATATCGATCTGTTTCTGTGTACCTACGAATTCGTAGCCCGGGGTTAGCCTATATGTGCACACAGATCCCAAACTAATAATATCTGTCTATTGTAAGAATTGTTGATGTTGAGGGGGGGGGGGGGGGGGCTTAATTACCGATAACATGAGTTCGCCATTTATTCGCTGTGCGTTCTATCGTGACTACGGTAAACAGCTAGTGAATGGGGAAACAAAAACAGAAACAAAAAATACGGAAGTGATAAGACGGTAGTGCCACCTGGCTCTACGCTATTGCAAATACTGGTCGTAACTGGTTCTGTGTCCAGTGGCAGTGTAAACAGAACCGCGGCCCAGACTGGATTGCCGGATGGGTGTGGCGAAGGCCCGGGGGTCGGGGTGGGTTTCGGGGGCGAGGCCCGGGGGTCGGGGTGGGTTAGGGGGCGAGGCCCGGGGGGCGAGGCCAGGGGGGGGGGCGGGCGTGGGCCCCGTGATAGCATTTTCGTTTTCGGGCAAAGCCGATTGCTGGACCTATGTGAAGGGTGGGATAGGGTGGCCCAGCTCCCCTCCCCCTCCCCCTCCCCGAGTCCAACGATCATGGTTTATGGCCTGTTGTCCAAACCGCTGTGTTTATCGTCTTGTAGGCATATGACGCGTTAGGAGGGTGAGGGTGGGGGGGGGGGGGTGTGAGGTCTCTCAACTGGAGACTGATCTGGACAACCGTATCCGGCATTGCTTTGCCACCCGCTTCACCCCCCCCCCCTCCCCGCTGTGGTCATCAACATATTTACCGCACGGCACACAACGAAGACGGAGGTCGGTCCGTGTGGCCGGGAGGGAGGGAGGGTGGGAAGAATGTCAAGGTGGGAGGAGTAGCTAGCTAGGCTATTCTTTCCCCCGTCCCCACCACGCTCCCTCCCCTCCCGCCGAGCCCGGGCCGCCGCCACCGCCCAACCCCCGCCAGATGCCGGAGCCGACCACGTGGTGAGCCGGGCCTCCTGAAAGTGACGGCGTGGTGGAAATTTCCATGTTTGTGTGTGGACAAGGACCCCTGGATATCACACACCCACCCCTCCCCCGCCCACCCACCCACGCACCCCTCCCTCCCCCTGGCGTGTCCTGATGGTGGTTGTCGCTGTCTCCTGCTGGTGACCGGTAGTCATAACCGGCTTGAAAGCTAGTTCACTGCCGCTGTCGCCATGGACGCGACCAGTTGGGAGGGGGCAGGGGCGAGAGTCGTGTTTGCCGAGTGATGCCAGGTGTGTGGTGATAGATAGGTCTTCCGGCTATTTCTGAACCGTGTGGGGGGGGGGCAGCCGGATGGACAGACGGAGGGATGGTCGATCTAAATTATTATGCTAATAGAATAAACAAAACCATCGGGAAAAATATCGTTGTAGTATCGACTTGTTGCATATATGGCGCTGGGCACTGTTTGTTCCCTCCGCCCGCTCTTTACCCCTTTCCGCCCCCCACCCCCACCCCTCTTCACCCCCTCCGCCAACCCGCCGGCAGCCGTCGGTGGCCACCCACTGCAACTAATACCTGGCTTGCCTTACTGGAAGGGGGAATAATTAAGATGGGAGATTTGTAGGGATGGTGGTGGCTGGGAGGGTGTGGGGCGGCGCTGAGGACGGGGGGTCGTGACTGGGGTGGTGGTGGCTGGGCCTGTCTCGGCAAAAAGCGTCTGCCGCACGCACCGCCGTCACGAGGGGAGAGAGGTGGGGGTAGGGGGGGGGGGGGAGCTTGAGATTTATCGAAAAGGGCCAGAGGAAAATTCCAGTAAAACTACGGGGCTGTATGACGGCAGTGTACGGCCAGTGAGCCACCCAGTAACAGCCCACACTGCGCTGCCCCGCCAGTCCACACCGCCCTGCCCACACCGCCCCGCCCAGCCCAGCCCACGCCGCCCCGGCCTCCCCACACCGCCCAGCCCACACCGCCCTGCCCAGGCCACACCGCCTCACACCAGGCCGCCCCGGCCTTTCTTAATTGATCGTCTGCTGTTTGGCGGGAGGCTCGGGCGGCGCGCGCAGCTATTCCATGTGGACATCTGCCACGCGCACGTGCTTCGTGCTTACATGGACAGCGTAACACCAAACTCGCCTGGCATTCGCCATGACGATATAACCACGAGGTTATCGAGAGGTTGCGTCATTTGTGTTCCATGGATTAGAGATATAATGGTGTGCCATGGGGCCATTACTAGCTGCTTAGTCTTGACGCCTGCGCATTTGCTATCTCCAGGGCTTTCTTTTGGTTTCTAAGGCAGCCTCCTATCAGTCCTGCTTGACCGTGCATCATATATGTAACCCAGTGATTAAATGTTCATTTAACCTCGCGGGTGCAGTGGTTAGGGTACTAAACAGCAGATCAGTAGGTCCTGGGTTCGAATCTGGGCCGGGACACCGGCTCTGTGGCATATTTCTTTATTTATCGTCTTGTCTTGGTCCAGTTTAGGCCTCTCCCGTATAAAGACCGCTAAAAACACCAACTCTTAGCCGCCGTATAATATTGCCTCGATAGAAAAGCTATTTCGTCTCCGCTTCTGAAGCTCGAATCACATATTATGTGTTATATATACATGAATACCCTCAGCCAGCACAGCCACGTGTTTTTTTGTTAGCGCCCTCACTTTCGGCCGCGGGCCAAACCGGCGAAACGATCCATCAATGTGTCAATCGTCCCTTTGAGAGGCGGGGCCAAACTTAGGTCAAGGTCAAGGCCAGTTACCGGCGCTGACATGTTCCCACATGCTGTGTACCATCTCATCGCCATTTGTTTTCATAATGCATCGGCGGCAACCTGCACAACATCAGGTGGGGGGAGGGGGAGGGGGCTTGGGGGGGGGGGGGGGAGCGCGGAGCGGAGATGTGACTCTTGATGGGCGAGGGGTCGTGCTGTATTATTCCAGCCAGTGTCGTTGCATTTCGGTCTCCCGTGGGGTTAATCGTCGCGACCCAGAGGCCACCCCCCCTCCTCCCCTATTTGCTGTCAAAACACGTATGAGCGATAATGAGGGCGGCGCGGTCGTTATCTGGTGCATACATATTGCAGCCATATTTTTACCCTTGGTGGAGGTACCGACCTAACTTGCCCTAGTTAATTTCCCATTTGTCGAGAGCGGGTAGGGGTAGGGGCGGGGGGGGGGTGATCAGGGGTCAAAAGATGTTCGTCGACATAATAATTATGTTTAAAAGGACAAAAAAACTTATATGGATCTACTTGAACGTGTAATAAAACACGTGTGTTACTTTACAAACAAGAAAGTTCTGGCCGTTATGTCAAATTGGCTAAAACATGACCGTTAACGGAAAAGTGCTTTTTAAGCACTTTACAAAAAATACTTGTCTGCACACTTCCCCCCAAAACTACTTGCGGAAGCCAAGGTCCACGTTGAAAAGCTAGGCGCCACCCGCTCTGGGCCTTAATTACCCTGTGAGAGATCTAGGTATGTGGTTGTCAATTCTGACCGTGTGTGTGATAGAGAGAGACAGACAGAGACGGAGGAAGACAAGAGAGAGATCACTTTCCTAGTTAGCAACCCAGCCATAAAGGGTTTTAATTACATATCTCAGATGTTCGGTAGTTCATTGACACTCCTTGTTTTAGAATAATTTTTCCATTATCTTTACCTGTGGTCCGCGCGCCTTAGGCGATTAAGTGCTCACCCCCGACAGCTGCTGGTCGTATGTAGCCGTCCTGTACGTGCCCCGAAGCACCGCTTACCTGGTCAACATCACTGCTGCCACTGACGGCTCTGGCGGTCGGCTGCTCCTCAGTTATCGTCGCTCTGCTCAACCCGGGATACAATCTACAAAACAGAGTGTTTATGTCGTGCTTCTTTTGCCATTACAAACACACAAATTAGTTGACAATTGTTTGGGATTTTTAAACCATGAACTAGCTTCTGTAGCTTGATGAATCTAAAGACCCTCCATTTAGAGCATGTTTTATTATGAACAATAACGTCTACTAGTAGACTCGTATTATAATGAAAATATGAACTGAAATAGAAAGAGATCGTACAGTGCCAACTCGTATGACTAATATATATCCACCGATTATATAGTAATCGGACCAGCGATGGCGCACCAAACGAAATTAATAAGAAATAATATGCAGATCACTTGAAATCTGACTAAATAGTATAGATGTCATAGTAGCTGTCACACATAAACGCATTTGTCGGGTAAAAAAAAAAAAAGACACGTATGAATAAAATTACGCAAGTTCATTTCTGCAAGTGCGCAATCACTGGTCCACCTACTAATATGGATAGGTGCTACCTAAAAATGCGAGCGTATATTTATTAATTCAGATATTCCGAGGGGACACATCTAGATTAATATTCAAAATTAATCTCACTTCGGCTTGCCATAACGAATATCTTTGGCGGGATGACGTATACCATGCACGTGCTTGTGGCATATCATTCGGTTGCTTAGGAACTCCCATTGTGACGTCATGTTTATAACATTTTGACGTCACAACCACTCACTGACAACAGCCGATGGGCAGTCACCAAGAGCGCTCTGCTTGGTAACAGACATTTAGCGCGTCGCTTATAAATTAACTTTAATTTGATAATGAATACTATGAAGTATATATCCAGTGTTAAAATTGAATAATTTATTAGGTTCATTTTGTGGGGCAGCTGATTTAATTATTAAAGACATAATAGGCTTCGACCTCTCTTTTGCTTGAATATATTTATGTACAGCTGAGATTTACTCCGAATCCGAAAACGTCTCATGGGGGTTTTTACGCGAAATGAAAGTCCTAAGCCTATGCTTGAAATGGACTTTGAATGTGCATGCATGTTACCTTAAGAGCTCGCTTACGCTCGCTATACTCTTCAAGGGAAGTAAATAAACCGAGCAGATATACCCTCCAGTAAACACTGTGACAAGCGTGTAATGTAGACTGGCGCGAACATATCTTGCTGAGCCGACGGGTTTTGTTTCACGCCTTCACCTCTCAGGTCATTAACCTGAGTGGCGGGGTGCCTCTTCAACCTGGATACCAGGGGCGAAAACAAATGACAACACTCACCTACCTGCCCGCTATCAGCAGTGTTTCTTTTCATCTGCGGCGCCTCTATGCTGACAGTGTCGTCCCCTGGGAGGGGTCACTGAACTCTTAGGTTAATTATTCTTGAGACGTCTGAACACTGATAGATACACCACGTGACCAACGAGAAATGAATACCCGGATGTCAGTGCATGTGGCTTATCTGGTGATCAGCCCCACACGGCGTCTGGCCTTCTCAAGGTCATCACGTCCCTGTTGTGAAACAGCACTTACGTAACTGATAACAAACAACCACTTGTAGTGTGTCTAGTCCAGTTAACCTCTTGGATTGGAGTGTAGTTGTAGACGGAGGAAACAGTGGTAGTGGGGATGGAACGATTGGGGTATTGTTGTAGTTTAGGCAATTTCAAAGGAATGTTCGCCATGCGATATTGTGCCATCTGATTCAATGTCTCGATGCGTTAATAAGTTAATAAGCACCATTTTTCTGTAATACATAGGACCGCCCGATGGCTCAGTGGGTTAGAGCGCTCACATTGAGCGTTAAAGCGTCGTGAATTTTACGACCTACAACGTACATGAATTGATTGGTTCCCTGTCCGTGACTTGCAGAGTGCACTGTGTCTTACAGTATATTGCATGCATTAATTGATTGGTTCCCTGTCCGTGACTTGCAGAGTGCACTGTGTCTTACAGTATATGGCATGCATTATTTGACTGGTTCCCTGTCCGTAGCTAACAAGAGTGCGCTGCGTATTACAGTATATTGCATTCCCTATCTGTGGCTGGCGGAGTGCGCTGTGTATATGGCTTACATTAATTGATTGGTTCCCTGTCTGTGGCTTACAGAGTGCGGCATCATAGACCGCGCCGGGATGGAGAACTGCACGCTGCACAACGGCACGTGGCACAACCACACGTGTCAGTACGACCTCGTGCTGCCGGCCAACGAGACGCTCTCCTGGCACGACATGGTGAAGTCCCGCAAGATGCCCAGCGACGAGTACTTCCAGTGAGTGCATCAGGCGGGGCCGGGGATTTTGTATTTATACCAATTTGTACAATTGTCCTGAGAGTTTTACTGGTCCCAATTTGTATTAATCGGTGTGTGCACAGCAGTGGCCAATACACCACAATTTGCTAGTCACTGGATTCCAACGTTGTTATTTTTTTTAATACTGACCCAGATCAAAAGCTATGGGTATGTAGTCACTACTGGACGACACTTTGAATCCTTTTTGTTATTGACATTATGGACATGGAGATTGTCCCCAAACATGATGGAGATTGTCCCCAAACATGATGGAGATTGTCCCCAAACATGATGGAGATTGTCTCCGACATAATGGAGATTATCCCCAACCCCAACATGGTGGAGAAAACAAAACGAAATTTTCTATGAAAAACCTAGCGACTCCATGAGATAAATTGCCCCAGATTAGGTGCTTTGTTTTACAAAACAAAAGCTTCATCTCTAGTGTCTTCAACATGAATGTTGTAACCATGTCGCATTATGACGCCATGCATCCACAGACAACCTTTCCCTTGACAGACAGCTATTCCTGGAATGCCACGGGATTTTTCTTGTCCTTTCCGCTCATAGATCAGCATGGCGTCTCTAGCCATATAGGTCGGAGTATTGCGCTCCCTTTATCAGTATGGCTGACATCTGTCACCGTTCTTATGGCAGCCATATGGGGACACTCCCACGACCTGGAGTGACCCCTTAAGCCGAATCTCGATCTGGCTGTCTGGAGTCGCCAGTCCTCAGCGACCTCCTCGATCCAGATTCCGCTCTCCCTGTTGGGTTGTGTGCCTGGAGGCAATAAATGTGTTAAGGGTTACGTATGAATTTATTGATATATTTGCCTCTTTTTTTTTCTTCCATTAATCCTGTTGTTTTATCCCCCGGCTTGCAGTAAGTTCGTCCTGGATATATCGGACGGGTTCCACGACATGGGGGGCGTCCGATGGCAGCTGGCCCTGGCGCTCCTGGGAGCCTGGATCCTGGTCGGACTCTGCCTCATCAAGGGGATCAAGTCACAGGGAAAGGTAGGCTCGCCAGCGAACAGATTCACATTCACATTCAATATCATTTATTTGAGCAAGAAGAACCAATACAAACATTAAAGGCAAAAACATGGCAACCTAGACAATTCTCGCTCTGGGGACTTGCATTAAGACCAAAAAGGCCGTTAGCATAGGAACGACCAAAAATAAGAATAATATAAAGAAAAATATGAAACCAAAATCATCGCGTCATCACAAAGGGACAAGGTAATTGTATGTAAATGCGGGAGTCTTACGGGGAACACGCTGACCCAGGGAGGCCCAGACAGATCCATGAGAGACCAGAGACCTGGAGAGAGACTCGCGTGACGAGGCTTCGTACCCCGGTTTCTTCGCATTGTCCCTAGGGGGATGGGGGTCGGGGAGGGTCTTTGGCCTGGTTTAGGTGATATGTACAAAAAGGTAGCCGAAAGCGCCAATTCATCCATCCCGCGATCAATAGTGCTTTAACATATGGGTAGATAAAGGTGGCCTAAAACTTCGTTCTATCCATTCCTCGTTGTACATCTGGTTGTACACCTGGTTGACATCTGGTTGTACATCTGGTTGTGCACATGTTGTACACCTGGTTGTACATCTGGTTGTACATCTGGTTGTACATCTGGTGGTTCCCCTGGTGGTACACATGTGTTGTACACTAGCATGTAAATCCTTGTACATCCTTGTACATTAGCATGTACATCCTTGTTGTACACTAGCATGTATATCTTTGTTGTACACTAGCGTGTACATCCTTGTTGTACATTAGCATGTACATTCGTCTTGAACACTTGGCTAGTCGTTACAACATCTGTGTCGTCGTTGCTTGCAGGTTGTGTACTTCACGGCCACCTTCCCGTACCTGGTGCTCCTGGCGCTGCTCATCCGCGGCATCACCCTGCCGGGGTCCCTGCAGGGCATCCTCTTCTACCTCACCCCACAGTGGCACCGCCTGGCCACCGCCAAGGTACGTACCCCGCCACGCGTCCCTCGCGCCCCGACAACCCCCGCCCACGCCCCCCCCTCACCCCCCCCACCCCATCCCCACCCCCCAGCGGTGAGGCGCGCGGAGTGAGTCGCCGGGCAACATTCCGGTATCGCGCTTATTATGGTGTGGTTAAATTATTTCGGTGTTTAGGTTGTTTATATATCTCCGGGTATTTCGTGATGGATGCTGGGACGCGTCACGAATGGGGGAACTTGGCTCCATGGTAACGTTATTAGTTTGACCTCGGCACCAACTGTAGGTGTCACCATGGCAACTGCTTGTGGCTGCCAGTTTTTAGTTTCAACGCTCCGTCATGCATTGGAAGATGGTTACGTACGAGTTAGCATTATAGCTCAGGTGAAACTTGTATCCACGCTCGAACCAACACTATTGACGATTCACTTATGACCAATTCTCTGTATCTATTCACCTCGCATTGAGTCACGTGGTGCAGTTATGAACGAGATTGGTCACATTATTTCTGATAAATATCGTTGCACAACGATTAAGGTTACTCATTATATAGCGTTAAGGTATACGTTAAATGCTGCAACGTATTAGTAAATGATTACCGCATGCTATTAAATGTTACGTAAGTAATTCAGTCGCGTAAGAAATTATTATCTTTATATATGGTTAGTTGTTGCTTCGTAATGCTTCAATCAGCATGATGACACCTTTTAAGAAAGTCGAAATATTGCCACTGTGTTTGCATCAGAGAACACTAATTATTACGTTATTGTCTTATTATCGTTGACTCCCTCAAGCATTCTCCGGGAAACCAGTGTATTTAACACATGATATAGTTACAAGTCATGCGATTGTGGTCACCCATGGTAATGGTGATATGCGTTGGACAGTCGCGTTGCTATGGTGATGTCATGCGTTGGACAGTCGCGTTGCTATGGTGATGTCATGCGTTGGACAGTCGCGTTGCTATGGGGATGTCATGCGAAGGGCAGTCACGTTGCTATGGCGATGTCATGGGTAGGACAGGCACGTTGTGTGCTGTGTACAGGACACTTCAACCTGTTGAATGTCCTCGCATTGATGGTAAGGATCAATGGTAAAGAGGAGCCATGTCCGGTGGGGGGGGGGGGGGTGACTCCTACTCTTTTCGAAAACGGACATGGGCTCTGACTTTATCATGTACGAACATAGACATTCGCACAAGTGGGGCGCGAACCCTGGCACGATGGATAGCCTGGCAGAGCGTGCTCATTCGGCAAAGCCGAGCGCGCTAACCACTGGACCATACAGGTGGTCCCAGAAGAGCGGTGACTGTGCCTTTGTATGCATTTATTTATACGCCACAGCGTCGATGGTTCTCTGGAGGACCACATTTCTCAGTCCACTTAATACGCGCCAACACAGAAGTGCGTATGTAATCGCGATTTCAATGCATGTAGTGATAACAAGCTTTACGTTAGTTAGAGAAGGGGGACCGGGAGGGCGACGTAATGAATTGAGCTACCGGTTATTCTTCTAGATCACCGAGCACGATACATGACTAACTGTAATCATACGTGACCTATACGGCCAATGTTGTTAACTGCGCGGGCCAGTTAAGTACAACTGCAACTGCACGCATTTGAAATCAATACCTATTTGGAGTGAATGATTAATAGAATGTTATGTTTGTGGACCTGTGAACAAACGTATCGATACGGTCGGGGTCGCTTCCAAGAACGCACGTGCCACCGCGGCCGAATGTTTCTCGATTGTGCGGATCTGATATTATGTGAACCATAGCCCCATAATGCTTATGGTAATCTGCTGAAAAAATAAAGCATAATTAACTGATTGAAGGATTGATTAAAGTAGTAAGGTTAAGTAGGATCTTCAGTAGGTCAGTAGGTCAACCTGCATCCGCCTCATGTATAAACCTCTGCACAGGTGGGGCTCGAACCTTGCACCGGCCGCTTGGGGAGCATACGCAACAACGCGCCACCTACTGGCAGAACGCGCTACCTACGAGGTCGCGGGGACCCCACATAGCACTGAAAAAAACTTTATCGAAAATGTTGCGACTCTTTATAACACTTTTGTATGAAGGTTGGCTTTCTAAAATCAAGAAGTGGTTTTGAGCATTTATTTTGTGTGCCGTGTATATATTTACATGGGAGTGAAATAACTGGTCCTTGTTGTCTGAGAAATAAGCATGTACATATAAGAGTTATCATGATGGTCTGAGCATGGATACAAGCGGTTTCACCTGTTTTGCTCTTGTATTTTTTGCTGGGTTTACTATGTATACCCAGGGGTCTGGATCTCAGTAGCGGTCTGGTGACTCGAGACAGTGACGTGTGCCGTTGGTTGGTTCCTTGTGCCATAGGCTGGTTCCCTGAACTCGTTTACGCGTACCACTCTCTGACTTTTTGAACTTTTCATGGTTCGTTTTATGTTCCATTAACCTTTTGTTGCCTGGCTCGCTCACCTGTCGCCTTACCCCGGGGGACGGGGGTGGGGTATGCCATGGGAAAGCGGGGAGGAGAAAGGGTGGCTGGGTATTGGGTGACGGCTCAGTGAGTATGTCGCACCCATCCCGTCCCCTCCTCTCCCTTCCCTCTCGCCCGACACTGCCACCGCCACCCCTCCAACCCCCCCCCCCCGGACCATCTACCCCCCCCCCCCCCACCCCACCCAACACTCGACTCGTGGGACACAGCAGCGTGGTCCGTACCATGGCCAGCCCGGGGGGCAGCGCTTCCCACTGGCCCCCCGCCAGCGCCACGCGACACCCTCACTCCCGCCCAACCTCTCCCTCGGACCCCCGGAACTGTAACGGATTTGTGGTTTATTGTAGGTTTGGGGCGACGCAGCCGTGCAGATTTTCTTTTCCCTCTCACCTTGCTGGGGCGGCCTAATCACCCTCGCCAGCTACAACAAATTCCATAATAACTGTCTCAGGTAAGTTGGTCATTGCCATGGCAAGGACGACACGCTTGGTGAGTTATCACTATGGCGACCTCGGGGTGAGCGAGTCGCCTTTTATTACGCCACTTCCTCCCCGCCATCATCAGCCAGTTTGATGAATGAATTTGTCCAATTGTATAAAGTTTTGCATCGATTTTTTTTTTTTTTTTTTTTTTTTTGGGGGGGGGGGGGGGGTGAGGGGGTCATCCTTTATTTCGTAAACGCAAACTGCCACTCGACTCGCGGTCTCATTGAGTGCGGTGGACGCACAGAACACACTGTGGTGTCCTTCATCTTTTCATTCTTGTCTGTACTATTAACCACAATGGCTCCGTTCACCACCGAGAGAGCCTGAATTCACCGCCGCCCCCTGGGGCCTAACAATCGGCCAAAACTCAACCATTAACATCAGGAAATATGGGTCGCGAGAAGCCCTTTGCATGACGTAGACATTTAGTCCGTTGGGTAGTTGGAACTTTCTGCAGAGGACCGCTGTTCTGTCTGGGAGGGAGGGAGGGAGGCGCGTCCTGCTTTCTCCACCATGTTATCCCGATGCAGGCTCCGGGCTGTAGTAACCACTTTAACCCCCAAGAGAGATTACAATGTCCAGAAATGAGGGCTAATACTTAGTTTTGTGAGGTTTTTGACTTTCACTGTAGAGGTTTTACTTATATCGCCGCTACGGGCTGCCGTGAAATGCTTTGAATCAAATAGGCCAAAGAATATTTTTTACTTTCGGTTTCAGTTTCATATTGCAGAATGCAACATGTTCATTTGTTCAGAAAGTGGCCTGTATTCAAATTCTTGGCGTGTATGTGTTAACGGCGGGAGTCGAGCGGGCGATAATGAAACCTCCGCGCCGTGCTGACGTCACATCCGGTGTGTCCCAATTAGTGACGCGTGCACGGGGGAGACTGCGTCATCGTAGTCGCACCTGCACCGTGCACGCCTCACTGTGCACCAAGGAGTGACCGCAGCGACGCTTTCGGAGAGGGAACTCAACTATAAACCCACACTTTGCCCTGATTTTTTTTAGCAAAAATGCATGTCCTCCCCGGTCAACGAACAAAAACCTGGCTGCAAATGGCAAAAATTGCCTTCTTCTGGATGGAGATATTGCAAGATATTGTCTCGATTGCTCCCACGTCGATACACGCGGCGACTGACTCTCTGACTGACCATCCATCCATTTCTTCTCTTAAGCAAACTTATCGTGCCTTTCTTTACAGGTAATGGGTAAAAGTGACGCTTCGTCCGCCTCTGGCGTCGTCACGGCAACGACATGTCTCTGTTGTCCTCTTGTAATGTAGATGAGCGCGAGGCCGGGCGTCGGGCTGCTGACTGACCACACACACACATATGTATATATATGTATATATATATATATATATATCTGCATTTACATCTCTCATAATGATTATGGTATGCAGGTACCTCTATTGAGGATGTATGGAGGCTTGTTACCTCTGAAGCCGGAAGTGCGGGGGTGGAGGGGGGGGGGGGTATGTGTGTGTGTGTGTCACGTGGTTCCACCAGCCCGAGGCCCGCCCGGGACATTGTATTTGTCTGCGTATATCCTGAATTAATCATGGCCGCCGGTTTAGATTTCTTTAGGCACGTCGTCAGTCCGCACCGCCGCCTAGCGGCGCGTGTGTGTACTTCTGTACCCTCGTGTAAGTACACGAGCGTCGTGTTCTGACTCAGCTTTAACATACCCCAAAATAATATTTTGATATATGACACCGTTAAAGTTTTGAGTGCCACGCGTTTAAAATGGTATCCAGGAGTTCCCTTAAATCATTCCATTATCGCCCGGTTCTAGCATCTAGGTCACAATGGGTGGCCAAACACCCAAGCTAGCCCCCCCCCCCCCCCCTACCCCACTCAACATCAAATGCGTCCTCGTTTCGTTTCATCTAAGATTGTACCATACACTAAATGTGCTGTCTGTGTGATCACAGGATAAAGATCCCATGTCCTTCTTCGCAAAGAGTTTGGGGGGAGGAGGGTCCCCCGGGGACATGGCTCCGCTCTCCCTTCCTTCTCCCACTGACGCGATATGACCAGAAGTGGTTAAAGCGTCCTGAATATATACAACCAACTAAATGTGCTGTTGAATCGCCATCAAATTAAAAACGTGGCATGTCCATCACCGCTCTCCACATACCTCAACACGTTGCTCCTGGTTGGTCTTTAGTAGTACACAACTTCTTTAAGGTAACAAGATATATATATCCTACAATGTAGTACTAACATATACTTTTTTTTGTGATAAGATTTGTTTATTTACTAAAACCTGTTTTTTAATACATGCATACATGATACTAACATATACTTGATAAAATAGAACTGTGTCTCCCGTAACAACATACCTTCTGAGCAATAAAATGTTTTCTATATCACGGTTCAACATATTTTATAAAATATTACAATATATCTCATATGAAAGAAAACCTCCTAATGAGTAAACATTTCCCTGTCGAATAATACACATCTCGTAAAGTAAGACAACAAATCTGCTAGGCAGTGACATATCCTACTTACCAAGTCAGCAGATCCTACATACCAAGTCAGCTTATCTTATATATTGCAACATCTCTGTTGTAGAAGAAAACCTCTTCTGAAGTAGTAAGCATATACTATATAATTATACCATGTCCCATGAAGTCATGCACCCAATCCCCTACGCCATATAACCATACGAAGTATCGTCGTCGGCGTAAACCAACGCATAGATATACAAAAAATCTCTTAGAACTTGGGGCATGACAAGGTTAAACGAAGCCGGGCTATTTGACAATCCATAGGGTAATCGTTTGAACTGATAGACACCCTGATGTGTAATAAACCGTGTCTTGTGCTTGGTGACTGGATCTAACTCGATCTGAAGGAAAGCCTGAGCCAAATCCAGAGTGGAGAATACTGAAGGCTTGGCTTCTCCGAGAGCGTCTAACTCTTGTTTTTGTGCAGGTGACGTTCGGTAAAACCGAGATTTCAGGTAGGTTATCGCCTGTATCAAGCGTGTGCTTATAACCCTTGAAGCAACCTAGCTCCTCTGTGTCTTTAGCGAATGCCTATCTATTTTGTCCAATGAGCTCTAACATGTCGTCATGTTGTGCAGGCGGCAATTCACAACTCAGCTGTAAGTTTTTCGCTATCTTAATGTAGTACTCTCTATCCTCGTTGTTAGTAGCCTTGAGACTATTTACTTGTACAGCGATTTTGGTCTCCAGCTCCTGTACAGCCTGTATATGCTTTCTGACGTAGGTAATGGACGTGGGTTCCATTTTATCTATCGCACACCGTGGACGATTAGCGCCGGACAGTTGCGACTGACGGATGACCTTGCTAAGTTCGTTAAGCGTGGCAACCACATGTGTATCGCTGACCGCGTGCGATTGTTGTTTGTTGACATCCGCCATGTTGTTGTCGCGTCCATATAAGGAATCTGAGGCCGCTGATTGGTCCGTTCGGACACCAGCGGTTGGCACCGAGCCGCTGGGCTGCTGAGCCTGAGGCAGCAGCGCTTCGGCCGCAGGACGGTCAGTCGCGGACCTGGTTTGCATCTTTTGTTTTCTGCTAGCAAGGCTAGTTCTTCTGTTTTATAAATTTCGAGTCCAAAGGGTCTTTTCTGTCGCCATGTAGATCCCAAAGGGTCTCTTCTTTCGGTAGGTAGATCTAATATCCTTTAGCATGAGACGGATCCTTCACCAATATTGTCGCACGTTTCCTATCGGTGTTAGGAGGTATATCACACTGATAGAGTAACCGCGAACAGTGGGGAATGGTTTACCGGGTGTGTTGCTGGGATGTCGCTGTTACCGCGAGATTATCCAAACAGAAGACGACGTATCCACTTTATAGTTCTTTATTAATTCAAAGATGCGTCCAGCCAGGTCTGGATCCCCGAGGCCAACTGACTCCTGAGTCTCTATGAATGCAAAACCCCTGTGGTCCTGGACAGCCGGGAGACCCAGTAACCAATGGAGGCACACAGATATAACCTCTGTGACCCCACATTTAAAAGAGCCAATGACACAGGAACCTATGCATTTGTTTGGGCTTTACACTTTAGAAGAGCAAGTAGCTTTGCAGGGATTTAGATGTAGCCTTGCTCTCAGGGACGATCTCAGATATACGGGTTCAAATTCATGTGACAGGGACCATCTCAAGATTATGGCTATAACAACAAAATACCAAAGTTATCTCTGTGATAGTACGCTGCGCTGGTGTGTCACTAAAATGTCCCTGCTTCTCAAAGACTTTTGCTTGAATAATTGTGTTTAAAAGTCCATTGGGAAGGTTCATCTTAAAGCCTTCGCGGAATTACTCCTTTCTTTAATTATCTCTTCCCTTTTAGTCGTATTAGTGTAATATTATTACTAAAATCAAGAAATTAAATTTGCGATAAAATTAATAATTAGTAAATGAGGAAAAAACAATATGTAGCAGTTTAATTCCTGTAGTTAACGTTATGCTTACTAACCCCGTGAAAAGCTGAAGGCGAGTGTGTATGTCTGTGATAAGTGGACAACCAACCAAGAGTTTTGATGCTTAGCCTAAACGAATGTTGGAGATCTCCTTCGTCCTTTGCATTCAGCGCCATCTGTTGCATTTGTTCATTACTTATACCATCCGCTACGTGTACTTGTTGGCCTTAAACCTCTGGCTAAACGTGACAACCAAGTCATTCGTTCAGACTTTTTAACCAATTCTGAACATACATACATACATACACACATTCCCTTTACATACCGACGTTAAATAAAACTTCATCCTAATCTTGTATTAACTTTAAAAAAGCATAATCATCCCCGTCCTGTTACTGTCGCAATACATGCTTAACAGATTTATTCCAAAGACTCCCCCACCTCCCCCCCCCAAAAAAAACTCCAAAGAAAGCATGTGACCTCCTCCGCCACGCGGGATGTCCTGCTCCTATCGCATTCTCTTCATAGGTGGCGCTTGTCTTTCATTGTAGGGACTCCTTGGTGGTGTCTGTGGGTAATTGTCTGACCAGCTTCTTCGCCGGCTTCGTTATCTTCGGCATCATAGGCTTCATGGCCCACGAGATGGGACTCGACGTCGACAAAGTGGCGACGGGAGGTGAGTGTCGTGCCCGGCTATTACCAGTGTGACGTCACCGTCACCAGGGCAACAGCAGGCCTTTGTGACGTCACTGAACAGTTTTCGCGTATGAAGGATAATTCTGATGTTTAAATTTGACTTGGGGCAGAGGGACTATGGCGCAAGCGTAACGTCCTCTGCCGGGAGATCGCATTCCATCATGACAGCCGTGTTTAAGGCAATATTTTGTGAGGTCACCTTTTGAATGCCAACAAGTTGCTATTATGAATGGTGAATACATTAGGCAATGTATGTATTATGTTAGGCAAGGAAGCGGAGTAGCCGACAGCATGACAGCCACAGATTGTAACATGGCTGCAGTGTGTATACCTTGTGCTTGCTGTTACAGGCGCCGGACTGGCCTTCGTCGTGTACCCCGAGGTTGTGACCAGACTGCCAGTCTCTCCGCTCTGGGCAATCCTCTTCTTCGCCATGCTCATCACACTGGGACTCGGCACCCAGGTCAGTATATTGTGCGTACACTGTGTGTACACTGTGAGGCACCCAGCCCGCCCGGTCTGTGCACTGTGTGTACACTGTGAGGCACCCAGCCCGCCCGGTCTGTGCCCTGTGTGTACACTGTGAGGCACCCAGCCCGCCCGGTCTGTGCACTGTGTGTACACTGTGAGGCACCCAGCCCGCCCGGTCTGTGCACTGTGGGTACACTGTGAGGCACCCAGCCCGCCCGGTCTGTGCACTATGTGTACACTGAGGCACCCAGCCCGCTCGCACGGTCTGTGCACTGTGTGTACACTGTGAGGCACCCAACCCGCCCGCCCGGTCTGTGCACTGTGTGTACACTGTGAGGCACCCAGCCCGCCCGCCCGGTCTGTGCACTGTGTGTACACTGTGAGGCACCCAGCCCGCCCGGTCTGTGCACTGTGTGTACACTGTGAGGCACCCAACCCGCCCGCCCGGTCTGTGCACTGTGTGTATACTGTGAAGCACCCAGCCCGCCCGGTCTGCGCACTGTGTGTACACTGTGTGGCACCCGGCCCGCCCGGTCTGTGCACTGTGTGTACACTGTGAGGCACCCAGCCCGCCCGGTCTGTGCGCTGTGTGTACACTGTGAGCCACCCGGCCCGCCCGGTCTGTGCGCTGTGTGTGCACTGTGAGCCACCCGGCCCGCCCGGTCTGTGCACTGTGTGTACGCTGTGTGGCACACACATCGGTCTATTCCCTGTCAAGGTGTCGTTAAGCAAACCACAATGAAATCAATTTCCTTTATCAAATGATATATATATATATGTGTATAATATATATATGTGTATATGTATAATAAGTTGTCGCGTGTTACGGTGTATTCATGGATTAACAGACCCGTTCTCGCTGTGTTCTCGTTGCAGTTCTCGGTGGTGACGACAGTTCACACGACGCTGCTCGACGTCTTCCCCAACTTTCTGCGCCGCGGCCGCCGTCCCTCCTACCTCATGCTCGTCATCTGTGTGTGCGGCTTCATCCTGGGCCTCCTCTGTACCACCAGGGTGAGTGTGTGGGTGGGTGGGGAGCGGGGGGGTAGACTGGCCTCCTCTGTACCACCAGGGTGAGTGTGTGGGTGGGTGGATGGGGAGCGGGGGGGGGTAGACTGGCCTCCTCTGTACCACCAGGGTGAGTGTGTGGGTGGATGGGGAGCGGGGGGATAGACTGGCCTCCTCTGTACCACCAGGGTGAGTGTGTGGGTGGATGGGGGGGGGGTAGACTGGCCTCCTCTGTACCACCAGGGTGAGTGTGTGGGTGGATGGGGGGGGGTAGACTGGCCCCCTGTACCACCAGGGTGAGTGTGTGGGTGGATGAGGGGGGGGGGGTAGACTGGCCTCCTCTGTACCACCAGGGTGAGTGTGTGGGTGGATGGGGGGGGGGGTAGACTGGCCCCCTGTACCACCAGGGTGAGTGTGTGGGTAGTGGGGGGTAGACTGGCTTCCTCTGTACCACCAGGGTGAGTGTGGGTGGGGGTAGTGGGGGTAGACTGGTCACCACCAGGGTGAGTGTGGGTGTGGGTAGTGGGTAGTACCCTCTACTGTACCACCAGGGTAGTGGCGGGGTGGTGCTGAACTGTGTGTTTATTTTTCAAACCGATTCTAGGCGTGATATACATTTTCATATCACGTACCGACGTATTAATGACCGTAATGTCTATATCACAATATATAGGTAGCCTGTGTGTTTCAGGGTGGGATGTCTCTATACGCTAGTCTGTGTGTGTTTCAGGGTGGGATGTCTCTATACGCTAGCCTGTGTGTTTCAGGGTGGGATGTCTCTATACACTAGTCTGTGTGTGTTTCAGGGTGGGATGTCTCTATACGCTAGTCTGTGTGTGTTTCAGGGTGGGATGTCTCTATACACTAGTCTGTGTGTGTTTCAGGGTGGGATGTCTCTATACGCTAGTCTGTGTGTTTCAGGGTGGGATGTCTCTATACACTAGTCTGTGTGTTTCAGGGTGGGATGTCTCTATACACTAGTCTGTGTGTTTCAGGGTGGGATGTCTCTATACACTAGTCTGTGTGTGTTTCAGGGTGGGATGTCTCTATACACTAGTCTGTGTGTGTTTCAGGGTGGGATGTCTCTATACACTAGTCTGTGTGTTTCAGGGTGGGATGTCTCTATACACTAGTCTGTGTGTTTCAGGGTGGGATGTCTCTATACACTAGTCTGTGTGTGTTTCAGGGTGGGATGTCTCTATACACTAGTCTGTGTGTTTCAGGGTGGGATGTCTCTATACACTAGTCTGTGTGTGTTTCAGGGTGGGATGTCTCTATACACTAGTCTGTGTGTGTTTCAGGGTGGGATGTCTCTATACACTAGTCTGTGTGTTTCAGGGTGGGATGTCTCTATACGCTAGTCTGTGTGTGTTTCAGGGTGGGATGTCTCTATACACTAGTCTGTGTGTGTTTCAGGGTGGGATGTCTCTATACACTAGTCTGTGTGTTTCAGGGTGGGATGTCTCTATACGCTAGTCTGTGTGTGTTTCAGGGTGGGATGTCTCTATACGCTAGACTGTGTGTGTTTCAGGGTGGGATGTCTCTATACGCTAGTCTGTGTGTGTTTCAGGGTGGGATGTCTCTATACACTAGTCTGTGTGTTTCAGGGTGGGATGTCTCTATACGCTAGTCTGTGTGTTTCAGGGTGGGATGTCTCTATACACTAGTCTGTGTGTTTCAGGGTGGGATGTCTCTATACGCTAGTCTGTGTGTGTTTCAGGGTGGGATGTCTCTATACACTAGTCTGTGTGTTTCAGGGTGGGATGTCTCTATACGCTAGTCTGTGTGTGTTTCAGGGTGGGATGTCTCTATACACTAGTCTGTGTGTGTTTCAGGGTGGGATGTATATGCTGCAGCTGATTGACAACTATTCCGCCACATACTCTCTGCTGCTCATCGGACTGTGTGAATGCATCGCCATCGCCTGGGTGTACGGTCAGTATCCACGTCTCTCATTGGTCGGGTCGTCTCCCATTGGTCGGATCTTACAAGTACCCACGTCTCCCATTGGTCAGATCTTACAAGTATCCACGTCTCCCATTGGTCGGATCTTACAAGTATCCACGTCTCCCATCGGTCAGATCTTACAAGTATCCACATCTCCCATTGGTCGGATCTTACAAGTATCCACATCTCCCATTGGTCGGATCTTACAAGTATCCACGTCTCCCATTGGTCGGATCTTACAAGTATCCACGTCTCCCGTTGGTCGAATATTACAAGTATCCACGTCTCCCATTGTCGGAACTTAACATGTTCTGATTTTGACGATGGCGATTTTGCAGCCGCTAATTATTGTAGGCTAATTAAGGTAATTAGGTACGTATTGGTTTGATTTACTAAACATTGGTTATTTCCCCTAGTTTTATATAAATAAAGATGACTGTGGAAATAAAAGGAAGCTATGCATGCCATATTGGATTGCTGGAACCTCTCTAGGTCAATGTGACCAACAGGGCCTGATTTTGCGCCTGGCGTGAGTACCTGCATCTAGACCATGTTTAATCCAACCCCACTTCATTGTCCCAGAGGGTGGGGGGGGGGGGGAGGTTCCTAGTCCAGTTTAGCTTACGTGTACACAAAAGTGACGTATAACACCAATATTGCTTGTACAACAAAACTGTCGTTGGTGAGTCGATCTGGCCACACGTGACCGCCAAGCGTTCCCGGCGCTCCAAGCCCTGTACCTGTGTAAGTATGCGAGAGCTGACCACGTGTTTTTTTTTTTTTTTTTTTTTTTTTTTTTTTTTTTTTTAATTGCTTAAAAAAAGTCAATTGGTATAGCGATACAGCGGTACATATATATACATGCATATCTACGGATGCTGACCACGTGTTGATTGTTGTTGTTTTACCTCTTCCAGGTGTAGACAACTTCATGAAGGACATCACCATGATGTTGGGCTTTAGACCGAGCATCTGGTGGGTCATCATGTGGAAATACGTGTCGCCAGCCATTCTCGTGGTGAGTGTCACGTGGTCCCCTCCTCAACACAGGCGTACCCCATGTGTTCCCAAGGGTGGCCCAAAACACAGCCTTCCACCCCTGTCCATTCTCGTGGTGAGTGTCACGTGGTCCCCTCCTCAACCCAGGCGTACCCCATGTGTTCCCAAGGGTGGCCCAAAACACAGCCTTCCACCCCTGTCCATTCTCGTGGTGAGTGTCACGTGGTCCCCTCCTCAACCCAGGCGTACCCCATGTGTTCCCAAGGGTGGCCCAAAACACAGCCTTCCACCCCTGTCCATTCTCGTGGTGAGTGTCACGTGGTCCCCTCCTCAACACAGGCGTACCCCATGTGTTCCCAAGGGTGGCCCAAAACACAGCCTTCCACCCCTGTCCATTCTCGTGGTGAGTATCACGTGGTCCCCTCCTCAACCCAGGCGTACCCCATGTGTTCCCAAGGGTGGCCCAAAACACAGCCTTCCACCCCTGTTCATTCTCGTGGTGAGTATCACGTGGTCCCCTCCTCAACCCAGGCGTACCCCATGTGTTCCCAAGGGTGGCCCAAAACACAGCCTTCCACCCCTGTTCATTCTCGTGCTGAGCATCGTTTAACTTTAATCCTTGTATCATCTCTGATTCATCATGATCTTCACCTACTACTACTACTGCTACTGTTACTATTACTATTACTACACACACCTACCCTCCTGATTCGGGCTCTTTCCCCCAGTTCATCATGATCTTCACCTGGGTGGACTACACGCCCTCGTCCTACGGCGACTACGCCTACCCCGCCTGGGCCGACGCTTTGGGCTGGATGATGTCCATGACCTCCGTGGCCGCCATCCCCGTCGTCATGGTCTACAAAGTCTGCACCGCCGAGAAGAGGGGAACGCTGTGGCAGGTAGGGCTTGTCTACATACCCCCCCCCCCCCCCTCTATCGACCCTGCCACCCCGCCCCGCCCCGCCGTACTTGGTGTTTTTGTGTCTTGCCTGTACTTAATGTGTATAGTGGTAGAACCCTCCGTTGACCCTGACCCGCTGTGGCCGCGACAACCTTCAGCTCCAGGTCGCTGCGAAGGAACCTCTGAGCTAAATTAACCCTTTTTCGTAGCCCGCGGGTCCCGTGTAACCCGTGGGTCTGATTGAAGACGCGTCGCTGGACTGTGTCCACATCCGGGTCCTGGAAACGTGTCCACCTCGGTACCGTACCGAGGGAATAAACGCCGATTAATGCCGCGTAAGTCCGGGAAGTGCCGAGGATTGCCGAAGATGTCCGAGGAAGGCCTGGCAATGCCGAGGAAGTCCGAAGATGTCAGAGGAAGGCCTGGCAATGCCGAGAAAGGCCGATGCTTGTCGCTGTAGTTGTCGCGTTCACTGCAGGCCGCCCGCCCCCTTCACCCCCGCTGTCCTTCTACCTCCCACCACCGCTACCGCGCATACCTAGAAATGATTACGATTTTCTTGTCTATGTCTGTCTCTAGTAAGTAGGATTTGTCTTTGGACACTACTGATATGATTTCCTTCCTCGCCATGCACGTACTGTCAACAGTGTGCGGGGCGAGATGTGAAGAATGACTGTCCCCCACGCAGTGTTTATGCACGAACATGTGTCGTTGTCATGGCGACAAATGGGGCGTATTCGTGCCGATGTCACGTGCTCTTATTATATGGTTAACGGTTATAACAACTGTTACCTCTCCCGTCGCCCAAAAAATCGTACAATGTAATTTTCCAACAAGAGTCCCAACAATCCGTTTCCGACGGGGTACAGCTGTTTTATTACATTGTTTGCTTTCGGTGTTCAACGTCAACATGCCAGACATTTATCCAATCATGTAGACATACATATTGGAGACTGTCGGGCTTTTTTTTATATTAGTTGAGTGGATGGGACTCCACACGATTAATCTTCGTACTATATATAAGTGGTCACATACGCCTTGACCTACAGATGCCTTGACCTACGCCTTGTCGCTTGGCTTTTTGATGTTAGTAGGTGTTTTTATGCTGTGTTTGAATGTTTACATCACGGTCGAGGCCATCTTCCATCTATCGGACCCCATTATCCAATAATACATCAACGATTAGTATTTTATCACGGCTCTCTGATAGGTCAGCATGGCCTGTCAAACACAAGCAGAACATTAATGAAAGCACAGCTCTTTCTGAGCATATGGTAATTTTATGACCATATATTTCATTATTTTACCTGTTATAGTGAACTAATATTATTGGCGTGTGTCTTAAATACGCACATAGGGGTTAGATATTACCTGGCTCTGGACTGCAGAAGATGGCCTTGACCGTCGTGATAACCAACTGTAGATCAAAACCTGTCGTGTCGAACAATTTTGTGTTTTGATGTAGAGAGCGTTGATTGATTGTTAGATGTATAGAAGAGTGTTGGAACGTTGAGTTGAGGAACAATCCGCTTGGTTATTCCTACAGTGAATACATGTTTGCGCTTTCAGTGTGTGTGGCATGGGCCGCATCAATGTACCAGTCCCGGTGTCTCCATGATGATGGTCAAATGGGCGATAATACAGACGCACGTGGCGCTTTTGACTCATGGGCTATCTAAAGGACCATGATAGTGATATATTACATATATGGCTGAAAACAAATTGCCAATACCTCTTAAGTTTGTGATCTAAAGAGGTGATATGACATTTCTATTTTTTCGGTTCTATTTATAATATACTCAGTGCCAAAATTTATCTAAGAAGTGTAATTTGCGATCACCAAATAGTCACGTGCTTTCCCACTCAACTAGTGGACCAGTGGCCGTTGCGGGCAATAGCGGCGCGCACCTTGTGGTGGTCGTTGATGAATCTGGTACAGGTACAAAGATGTCCCCCATGACACACCCCCCCGCTGCGGGTCACTACCGCTTCATGGCTCACCTCTGCGCCATCGCGTATGTCAGCCACTCTGTCTCTGTCTGTCGCTGGCTTGAGGGACGGTTCTGAACTCTCGTGTTCTGTTTACCTTTCAGAGGTTTAAGTTCTTGGCCAGGCCGGCCCCCACGTGGGGGCCCAGGCTGCATCAAGACCGGGAATCACCGGTAATGCACCCCCCTCCCCTCCCTATCGACCACACCCGTCATCCTCCCACCCAACCAGCTCCGCCCCCTAGCTACTAACAAGCTGTAGCCCTATTCTGTGCAGGAATGGCATGTTTCCTTTGAGCTATTTTACTTTCGTATTATTTTCCAACCTTTTTTTCCAATATTTTGTTGAAGGAAAGTACGAAATGTGTTATTTCCCCATTTTTCTAAGAAACTATACGTTAGTTTTACGTCGATCGGCGATCTGTTTTTAGGCAGTATAGCTTGGTATTATCTTATTTCGCCGTAAATAGTAAAGGCGTAGATCAAAAAAGGAAAAAAGAAAAACGGATTAACAACACACCCTTATAAGTTTATTAATCCACGCTGTGAAGAATTGATACAGTAACGGAGGGCCAGCACATATGTAGGTGTACGGCAAGGCGACGTGTGGACCAGCTGCAACCGTTGTGCATGAGATACATAACTAATATAAATACATATATACACTAACGAAACCCTTATCCTGACAGGATATGTATATACAACCACTAGGCGATAATATCTATATTATACATGCGTAATAGACATATATAGGACTTTATGGTGAAACGAATTCCTAAACTGACTGCTAACCTAACTTCTCATGATAGGAGATGTTAGCACTAAACGTGTATATTATGCATGCTCCTGATTTAGTACTAACATAAACATTATCTTTAAATTCTACTAGAATTATCAGCGTAATTGGTAGCAGAACATCACCTTGGTGCTAACATAACTATGATGTTTAAATTATCCTAGAATTATCAACGGTAGCAGAACAGCGCGGTCCGCGTGAATAACGCGGAGGTTTGACTGGCGCATAGTATGTAAGGCAGTCATTAACATAGCAACATAGCAGTATGACTAAAGCACTAACACTGTACCCGATGTAGATAGCCTCAATCAAATGCCCATTTTATTCCATCCGGACTCACGGAGAGATTAGGTCTGTCACAAGGATATGGGTGATATCCCTGTTCATAACTATTTGTGACGACCCATGGCGTGAACACAATCATTATGCTTTTCCTATGCGACAGCTGATTAATCGTTGACGTATATATAACGGGTTCTTGTAATCTTGAAACATTATATGAATGCTAAATAACAGACAAAACATGGATTTTAAATAAGGAAAACTTTAATGTGAATTAATATCTAAGAATATGTATATCGAGGTTGCTTAAGCTTAAGTTATAGTCCCCCATTCTAAACATGTTGTCTGCTGATGTGCATGCTATGGTGGATTTAAATATTTTGATCAAAGTCTAAACTTGTATGTCCGGTTCCCCTCTGTTGTACAGAGTGCGTTTGGCTTGGGGTGCCTATTTATTTAAGCACCTGTTCATTTACAGCGACATTGGGACCGTTTCGTTTTAAGTCTTCACTCTGATGGCCGCGAGCTGAATGGCGCGGTTTTCTTTCGTTGAAGTATTATGCAAATACACGTGCTATTATTATTAGTTAAAGTGGATCAAAATATGCGTACAACGCCCCGTTTATGTGCAATATAAAGAAATGTTTATAACGTTTATTTTATAGCCAAGATGCAGGTGAAATGCATGGGCTCTGTTTCTGCAGTTAATCTTGTAGTGACTAAGCGTTATTCAAAATGTATAAGTGTTGTATTCCAGAAACATAAGTACAGGCGATATAACCTTTTTTTTCCAGAGATAACACACGTTGTTTGTGTTGTCGTCTTTTACCTTCTTTTGACTCCAATGCCATTGAAACCAATGGTTTTCTTTGATCAATTTCAACCCAGTCTGTTAGCTATGCTTCACTTCTAATTGGAAGCCGGTATGCCAATTTCGTCGTTGTTGGCGATTTTGTTAATAATGTTGCAGATTCTTGATGACTTGATCTTGACCTTTAACCCCGTCTTCTCCGCCAGACGATCAAGCACTTGTCGAGGCCGACGCCCGAGTGGGGTCCGGCTGACGAGAGAAACCGCGCGCTGGCCGTCACCCACGAGACCAAGATCCCTCTGACCGTGGGCGCGCAGGGCGAAACCCGTGCCCAGCTGCCGGAGAACGCCGCGCAACTGAGCCACGAGAACGAGGTCAGGGTGCCCTTGAAGAGCGAGGAGGCGGCGAGAAACGGAGACGCGGTGCACGGCGGCACCAGCACGTGTTAAAGGAGACGGGTGGTGGTTGTGTGTGTGGTGGTCGTCATTGGTGGGGATTGTTCTTCGGCGTCGAGGAAGGACTTGGTGGTTGTCACCAGGACACCAGGACAGGGCGCCGCTACGGACTGAGACGTCTGACCCGCTGAGTCGGCCCCCACCCCACACTCCTCCCCCCCCCGCCCCCTCCCGGGGAGGAAGTCGACGGCTACCATTGGTGTCTCTGTCGATGTAGATTCGGACAGAGGTGCTGTCCAGCGCCGGAAACGGAAGTTCCTCGTGTGGCGCCCTCTCTCGAGTGGCCGTATGCATCGCCTTTTTAGTGATCGGTGGCTAGATTTGCATCTCAACCCAGGGGGCGCTGTTCATCGTGGCTTCGCGTCGCGCCTTCTGCAGGACGGCGACGAGACCATCGGGCCAAAGTGCGTGGCAGATGTGAAGTATACCTCACTATGACGAGCGGCGGGCTCGTCTGACGCAGCGCCGTCTACTGCGAGAGTACATCCAGCGTCGGGTCCGGTGACGTCACGCATTTGTCTCGTCGAGGCGGTTTGTCGCCATAGAAACAAATTGATGTTTTTGTAACGCTCCTCAGACAGTCGCATGTATGTCCACCCGGCGGTCAACTGGCACAACAGTTGAATCATATACTCACTTCTTGCCGACATCGGAAGTGACGTTGTGGCTAGTCATGTGTGCAACATTCAACTTCGTTAACGACTTGTTTTTGTCGTTACTGTACCAAAGGTTTCATTTCCTCAGTGATAAGACCTTCCTCAAAAAAGGGACTTGCGCAGAGAATGCAATCGCCTTATTAAGTTACAGTTTATTCTTTATTAATGATCTGTGGTGGGCGGTTTCTGTGGGGTTTCACACCTTGCATTGTGTATTAAACATGTCCTCGATCAATATCGCCAGCAAAAGGCATTCTAGGAAAGAAAGGACTTAGTTTAAATTACGCCGTAACTTAGTGATATATCTCGTAATAACCTTATAGCCCCCCCCCCCCCCCCACACCGCGTGCTTCACTTGTTCGGCCTGTCCGGGTAGTGTGACCTATAGCGGTCAGTACGTCTTGTCACCAGACTGGAAGAGTATCTGTGCGATATGTCCGCGATGTTCTGCTAGTGGTGCGAGTGGTCGTTACCTGTGTTTATGCGCATTATATATATATATATATTGATATATATATATACATTAGTTCAATAAACAGGTGCGAGTTGAGTAGGATTAAGAATCCTATGACCGTAATCATCATCTCGTGTGTACCTTGGAATTCGTGACCCATTCTTCGGAATGGAATATGGTGTCAGAACACTACCAGAACTTGATTTTAACGGTCTGAACGTTATCACCAAGCTGGTTTGGTTTTCTTTGGTATCGTCCACTCCCGCGAAAACTCCGTTGTTGGTAGTTAATCACTGATAATGGTCCAACCAGCCTGTGGTTAAAAATTGCCAATATTTTCGTAATATGTTTGTTTAGTTCATGCGCCACTTCATTGATGAGTTTATGACCGGGGCAGATCGACCCGTGGATCATCTAGTCTACATCTAAAACTCAGGTGATAACAGAAAATGAATATTCATACCAGTCTTAAGCCAACATAATCTGGTTCGATTCTCGATGACGCTCGACATCGGAATCTAGGAATTCCTTCACATATCATGCATCTCATGACAGAATGGGTTCTCGGTCCCGTTTAGCTAAGTGTGCACAAAGTTGGCCTAAAACGCCAACCCAGCCATCCATCCTCGGTTTTTGATTTGACCGAGTTCGCACAGAAATGACGTTTAATCCATTCCCCTTTCGTTTTCGTTTTCTGTAATTGTAATGTACCGTCGTAAGTTTTTTGCTGTCGAAATATGCGGAAGCTGGCTCGCTGTATCCTTTCACCCGCCGACGCCGACAACTGTTATTCCTAGCATCAACGTTGTTTCCGGACTTAATTCGGTCTGACAATACTAGGGGTGATTGCCGCCCCTTCGCGTTGCCCGTTTGGTTCTTTTGTTATGTGTAGAGAACGTGATTTGTTTGTGTGTGATTTGCTCGACAGTCTCGTGCGACGTTATTTTGTTTACAGCATTGTGTAGATGATATGAACCTATGACGTCAGATGTGACGTCACGTGTTTGAATGATGAACGATGAGATTTCACGTGTGTATGACGCGGTGTGTGACGTCACGTGTGTGTATGGCGTGATGTGTGATGGTCACTTCATGCTCGTTGTATTTATTCTCCTATCGGTCACTGACGACCTCCAGAAGTCAGGCAGTTTAATTTCATGAACAACGCAATCGTAAACTTAAAAGTAATACTTTGGGCGGAAAATGGTTAGGTTTATTGCTGACATGATATATTGATATTCTATGCGCGCGGACAAACACGTGCAGTCTCTGCCAGTCGAAGGGTTGCCTTATTCTGATAGATGTAACCAGGCAATGCGGGGTGAAAATTCTTTGTTTCGGTTTCCGTTCCCAGGTTTTTCCCCATCGTACAATGGTGTATAGTAGTACTCAATAGGAGGTTTTGCTTCTAATTTTTCATCAGAATTGATCGATCAGACATGCGCGTTGGCCAGACGTGTTTCTTAACATGTTCGTAACATTCTCTGTACATGGTGACCGACTTCGCAGCCTGTAGTTCCCAGATAATTAATAGACAGTAAAAGGTATAGCGACCCCAGCTGAAATCTCTGTAATTAAAAATCGCCTTTGAATATCTTGCATATATGTCGATTGCGGGTTCTTCTGGTCCTGAAACTTGTATCGACTGTTTATCTTTGTTGAAGGCGCTACTTCTGTATTAATGTGAAACTGTACAAAGTCCTGGAATAAAAACTGTTTACACAAAGCAGACATGAATATTGTTAGACATATGGTGTTTATTTCGATCGATGCCTTATGCAAAAAGCGCGTAGCTGCACACGGGAGAACATTTTTGAGGATAAGATTACAACAAAATGTAAACACAGATTAACATTCGGATCACGGACTGTTTGATCACAAACTGACGACGGTGGAAATCACCACATTTGTCGTGTCAAGACGGCTGTCACCTGTGGACCGATGAACAATACAGTTTAGGGATCAAACTTATAAACCTTGCAATCTACGGTTCGACGCTCTGCCCACTGAGCTGATTAACCCCTGAGGGGGTAACTAGATACAGAAATGTATAAGGTGGTGCCTCAGGGACCCCCAATATCTTAACCTTCCAAATACCAAGAATTGTATAATATTAGAGCCTATCCACGTACTAGCGGAGGCAGTTTTACGACTTTGGCAAAGTCTACTGTGACTAAATTCCTTAGGATTGCGTACTTTATATACAAGGAACTGGCTTGCCTCGTTGACGTAGCGTCAGGTCATGTAGGTCAAGACTATTCAAGATATCTAGTTATCAAGAAACGAAGACTGATTGTACGACCTGACGTTCTTGATAAATAGATCTATGTACGGTCTGCAGCAAATAAAAATTACTGACTATTTACCAACTGCCTCTCAAAATAGACCAATGCAAGTACAAAAAAAAATTTATTTGTAATGTAGGACCCATTTGCGTACAAAATATGCACGAAAAAGACTTTCCAGCGGCACCTCCCCAACAGTCAAAATTACCTTTAGATACTCCCCCGAGAGCTAATTAACCGCGCTTTATGGAAAAAAAGTCTCGTTCGAATGAGCATCAGGCGGAACTGCTATAATAGTACCTTTAACTGTCGTATGTCGAATATTCTTCCTCGTGTGAAACCAAACATGGCGTCTGCACAATTTCTAAGCTGCAGAACTCGCCCCACGGTCCACGCGAGGTTCACAAAAACATCCTACAGTAATACAGGTTTTTTTTCTAAGATGTATCTCAAAGTTTACAGACACCTGCAATACTGAATTCAGGCAAATGCATATACATCACAATTATAGCACTGCCACTGGGGCGGATCTAGGAAAATTTGCGACCGTGCGCGGGGGGGGGGGGGACAACACGACTTCTACATTGTATGTTCAAGTTCCCAGGGGGGGGGGCGGTAGGCAACCTCATTAACGCCCCCTCCTAGATCCGCACCTGATAGCGAGCGCAAGCGAGCTCTTAAGGTAACATGCATGCATATTCAAAGTCCATTTCAAGCATAGGCATAGGTCTTTCATTTTGCGTAACAACCCCCATCAGACGTTTTCGATTTTTCGGACTAAATATCAGCTGTACATAAATATATTCAAGCAAAGAGATGTCGAAACCTATTATGTCAGGTTTTTGATAATAAAATCAGCAGCCCCGAAAAATTAGCGAATAAATTATTCAAGGTTAGCACTGGATGTATACTTAAAATTATACTTAATTTGTCAGCGACGCGGTAAATGTCCATCGCCAATCTCCAAGCAGAGCGCTCTCTCGGCTGCTAGACTGGTGCCCTAATTTTCTAGTTCCGTTCTGACGAACTGCTTGGGTTGGGTTGGTTATTCAGGACGCTTTAACCACTTTTGGTCATGGGGAGAAGGAAGGGAGAGTGGAGCCATGTCACCGGGGGTAACCCCCTACTCTTAACGAAGAAACACATGGGATTTTTATCCTGCGACCACACAGACATGGCCACAGCAGGGCTTGAACCACCGACCCACGTGCCGTTAGGCTCTCAGGTGACCAGAGTACTTAATGCGAGCGCTCTAGCCCACTGAGCTGTCGCCCCGGCACCGACGAACTGCTTGCTTCCCGCACCCAACACGTTCTACGTCAAGCGCCACCTTGCGAATGGGTACGTAAACTTATCCGCTGTAGAATTGACTTCACAAGACCACCATGTTACTGGTTTGAAGGTTTTTATTGAAGTGACGAATGGCACGGTTAAATACAGGAAAGCGGAAAACCCTAATTACCATAATAAGTTTCACCAAAAAAATAGTCCCATCCATATAAGGCTATACCATAATAAGCTCACCGATTTCAAATCGTCGTTTCCAACGAAACTTCACCGAAGAATTGTAAACAAAACTCAGCGATAAGTGTTGTTTAATTGATTTGTTACGTATATGTGAAAACATTTGCAAACTGACATCAAGTCTTCATTAATTTATGATATTGACAGGTGATGTCAATTAACAGAGAAACATTTTTTAACAAGAAAAGATTGTTTTAACAGAAAAACATTGTTTTAACGGAAAAACATTGTTTTAACGGAAAAACATTGTTTTAACGGAAAAACATTGTTTTAACGGAAAAACATTGTTTTAACAGAAAAACATTGTTTTAACAGAAAAACTTTGTTTTAACGAAAAAACATTGTTTTAACGGAAAAACATTGTTTTAACAGAAAAACATTGTTTTAACAGAAAAACTTTGTTTTAACAGAAAAACATTGTTTTAACAGAAAAACATTGTTCATCAAACATCCACCTCAGTATATATACATAAAAACAAAAGATCTGGTGAAAAATATTAATAGATCGAATACAGAAATTATGCAAAATTCAAGGCTAATTATCCAGAATTTAAATGTTTTTTTTTCTAATTTCTTCAGCATTGCTAAAGGTAAACGAATAACATTGGGATAATGATTATATGCACAGTCTAAGAGTGACACCAAATAGGGCTATACTATTGGCTATTAATATGCCAACAACCATATACATCCACAATTGTCCATTATAAATAGACTGATTACACAAGCAGTAGAAAGTCATCAATGGATATTTAACTAAGGTCACTTTATCACTGATACCTGCACAATAACAAAAGTTCATTGTCTGATATATGTTACCAAAAAACTGTTCTAAAACATGTATTTAATCTTAATATAATAACCTTTTTACTAAACAATAAATTACTTTTTCCTGAACAAAAATCAGCCTTTTCAGCATTCCATTAGTATCTGTAGCTTAATTTGGGAGGAGTTTATTTTAATACATATTACATTAGACTTTGGAAAGGAAGGCCGGCACTAAAACAAACTGCTGGATTCCGCTTTTTTAGACACCCACGGAAGGGAACTGGCAAGGCAAGGTGACCGCCGACTCACCGGTAGGAGCTTAGGACAAGTTGTATTTATATTTCATTAAGGGGAATTGAGTCCTATATCGAGTAATAAAATGGATAATTCTGAAATTCTACTCCCCGGCGTTTATTATCTAGCTGTTATTTAAGTTAATTACCTTAGTTCTATAACATAAATTAAAATTGTTTGCCAAAAAAGTCCACAGTGTAAAACTGCTCTAATGGTACTGGTTACTCCGTTCCCTATACAAATTTGAATAATTAGAATTGAAATTACATCTACATAGCTATTTGAGACATTTTGAGTAGCTGTCACATCCAGCTCAGTCAATTTCCATGCCGGGTTTTAATTGTTTTTACTCAATCTAATTGGCTTCCAGGATATCATTCATGTTGCTGAGTTGCTAATTACATTCAGGGTACATGTATTAACATTCGTTTGGTCTGAAATTTAGTCAAACTACTGGTAACCATATAATCTTAAAATTGATTTTGATTTATCCTTGTTTCTCTTTAAAACCTCAATTGCACTATGTGCTCCTTTTATAATTTTAGGGTTTCATACATTTGGTTCGACTTTATATCAACATTGGCCCTCATTGTATACATGATACATATGTCACCATTATACTTTGATATTTGCTTCACACAAAAAAATATGTACCGTAAACGACCTATTAGAAGCCGCATACATATTAGAAGCCGCACCCCAATTTTGGCCTAAAAACCAGGTTGGCCGGCGCCCAGAACCATTTCCGGAAAACTACATATTATAAGCCGCACCCCGACTTTGGCCTTCCGACTCAAGTTACACCACCTGGCGTCTGATCATTGGTATAAAATAAGTGTGGAGTCGCGTGGCAGTATAAATAAATAACACAACCATAAGTAGCTCATTGTCGGTCTTGCTTGCCCCGGGTAACACAATGCCTGGGAAAAGAGCATCTTACGACGCAGCTTTCAAGTTGAAGGTTATTCAACATGCGACTGAGTCTCAGAGTAACAGAGCTACTGCTGAGCACTTTGGTCTCAATGAGAAACAAGTCCGAGAGTGGAAGAAAAAGCGATCTGAGATGACGGACTATTGACATTTGAAATGGATGATCTCCCGACTTGTTGACGCGTACGACATTGTGATGCAATATATGTTTTGTTGAATCGTATGACGTTATGATGCAATAAATTATTTTAGCAACATCGGTAATTTTCGCATTACTCCCCCCCCCCCCCCCCGCCTTGTCCTGCCACGCTCACTTGAAATCGGCAAAAGGCCCTATTATAAGCCGCACCCTGACTTCCGACTTCACCCGGGAATTTGACTCTCCAACTTCCTAATATAAGCCGCGGCTTCTAATACGTCGTTTACGGTAATTTTTGTCAAAATGACCATTTTAGCATGACTCAAATCTGGTAATCAGGGCCACAAAGCCAGATGTTGTCAAGTGGTGATTACATTCAAGTATCATACTATATGTTCGTGACCCAATATTTTTTTGCAAATGACACTTTAACTTGTTATATAATAACGATATCTGCTCCCAATTAAGTCATAGGGTTACTTCTACCATGTGAAGGATGTGAAGAAAGATGCCATATACATGTCTATCATGCATGAAACAACAAACATTTTCTTATTTTCAAGGTTTCATCCATTTTTAGTAAAGTTTGGTTGAAGTTCAATATTATCTCGATGGTTCAAGTCTGGGGCATGATGATAATGTACCCATTCATGCAAATACACTTATTAATCCCATATTGTTATAATATATATTGGAATATCACACAATCTGCCATTGACACTTTGGATAGTATATTGGCTTACCCTGTAGGTGTTGCATGCCAGTTTTGTTTTATTAATGATAATAGGACAGTAGTCACTTCAATCTGTCTCGTTTTCTAAATTAAACATACAGGCCTACATTTACATTTGCTTTGATATGCGCTGAACAAAAACATTGCGGTCGATTATTTTTTTGACAAGGGGGGGGGGCACAGAATTTGCAACGGCGGGGCACAGATATACCATAGGGTCTGAAAGGGGGGCACGTGCCCCCTGTGCTCCCCCACCCCCCCTGGACAAACTCATGCTGACGACATATACATCTCAATTTGCAGAAAACACGATTTTTCATTCTATAAATTCAGAAACCTGATAAACGTCGCCGTTTCGGCTGTGATAGGGCAAACGTGTCTATACCTGGACACCAGAGAACAGCGACACTGTTACTTATAACAAAGCATCGCGAAGCACAGAAACTGATGACGTTCACCACTAAGTTGAAACCTAGATTGATATTCCGGGCAAGACTCAGAGACTCCATATTAGGCAGTATGGCATGCGTGGAATATAGACAAAAGAAATTTTTATTGATTCAAAGACTGATTCGTATTTGTATTTTGACCTCTTTAATAACACGATATATCGGTAATGAAAACTAAAAAACAAATCCGCAACACTTGCCATATTCTTTCTACACATACCCAGGTAATTCGGTACTTTTAATTAGTCTAAAGTAGTATAACTTTCCCCATCCGACAATATTTGCGCTCGCCCTTATAGGTTGTACCTATATGACATATTATCATACCGCAGGCTTTAGCATGTGTCTCGCCCTTATAGGTTGTACCTATATCCCATATTATCATACCGCAGGCTTTATCATGTGTCTCGCCCTTATGTTTTGAGCGAAAATCTTGTATATTATAAGTTGCCAAACAACGCTGTTACATTCATGTTTTATGCGTACATTCGGATCGTCAATAATGCTTATAGCTTCTCTTGCCGCCTCTACAATATACAGTACTTTGTGCCCTCATTGACATGTACAAACTTTGTGGTACAGTGTGCTGTGGAGTTCTTTGAACTGGCAGAGAGTGACCGTGACGAGCTTTATCATATGGTACCACGTCCCCGTACACCGATATGTTATAGGGCGCCACGCCCCCGGTGTTCACCGTCGTCAGGGTCTCGCCGCTGGGTGTGACCACGTACACACACTTGTCCTCGATGTCTCCAACCAGAAAGTTAACACCATCCGACCCAACACCATAGGGTTCCTTCAGTCCTGTGGGTTTGACAACACGACCCGGGCTGCTGATATCGGGATAGAGCACGAGAGTTCCGCATTCCGTCTCCTGTTCGTACTGCACCATGATAACGGACCCGACCAGCGCCAGCTTTATCGGTCCCTCCTTCACCCCAGCTGGGCGGCCTAGCGTGGTCACCACGGTGTCTGTTGTGACTGACACTTTATGGACGCCATCCTCACACGCCACATACACGTGTTCCTTGTCACCAGAGGCCATCGCAAGGTGAGTTGGGATACTTAGGCGGCCTCCTGCAGTTAAACTGCGGACAATCTGAAGGCGCTCTGACTCTGACGTCCACTGTACCATGGTAATGGAATTGGTCTCACCGCTGGACACGTAAACCAAGGCTGCGGTCGCCTCAGGGACGCAAAACAGGGGTCGCCGAATGGTGACAGAACACAAGTAGCGGAATTCATCGGTAATTTTTTGACGAATGAAGGCAACCAATCGATTCGTCTCGTAATCAGCCACTAAGGTGAGTTCTCCAAGAACACAGACCCCGCGGTTATCTTTTAAGCACCCGTCGCCCTGATCAGTACCCCTAAGTCGGCTGGTCACTGCCAGGCGGTCGTACAAGGCCTTGCCCTGAAATAGAAAAAAACCCATACATTCCCATACATTTACCTTCGCTCTTCGTTTATCGTGGACTATAATGCGACTGGAAACATCGGCCGAAAAATGTTACAAAACATGCTTTAGGTGAAAAGATTAGCATATTGTTATGGCAATAAGACCCCAATTCGTTCATCGCATTGTCAATAAAAACATTCAGCAGTTTTTGGAATGAAATGATAAGTGACTGTGTAAATTATAAACGACAAGGCTATTTAATTGTATGGTAATGAAATGAAGTACACTGTTTGGAATTCATATTATCTTAGACATAGTAATATTATAGCTTTCAAGAATAATCTTGTTGCCAACATCTGTACAGTATTTATGGATTTGTGGATTATGGATTTGTTTGACGATCAGTAGGGACTTCTGAGACAAGGCAGATTTTGATCAAGACCACATTTCGATGCACCTGTTTGGATAAAATACTTGGGCATCGTTGCACTAATAGTTAGAAACCCTGCTTTTACATAGTAATCGAACCAGTGTTCGTAAGATTAATAGCAATAGAACTAAGCGATATAGGATGATTGGTCCAGACAGTATCGTGCAATACCTTTTCCAGCCAATATTATTCTAATCAATGCAATCAATGATAATCAATAAAAAAAAAGTTCATTCCGCTATTGGGTCGCGCGATTTCAGCTCAAAAAACAAAGATCTTAATGATATGACGCCGTGTGTTCTACTAAGAAATGCGTACATACCCGCTGTCGCTTTCTGTACATATACAGGCGGTTCTTCTGAAGGCTGTTCACACTCCATGGTTCTTTGACAATCGCATACTGCAACAAGTTATGAATCTCGGCATCACGGGAAAGAAAAGCAAGGTCAAGGCCGTCAGTGAGTGTAGCCCTTCCGACCAATCCGAGGCGGACTGACTTGATGACGTCACCGATGTGACCCAGGCGACTCTCGGAGTGACGTAACCATGACAAGGCCGCTTGTAGCACCACATCCTCGCTGGTGACGTTTAGACGGTCATCCTGCAGTAGGCTGATGATCGTCTCAATGTCAAGCAGCTCTTTGAATTCCGGACTGACCCAGACTTCTTCAAAGTTGGCCACGATTTGGTTGAAACATGTCTTATACACATCCATCAGGTCACATTTCTTCGCAGCGTGCAGCATTATCAGTATCTCTCCACCAACTAAGATGGGCCAATAACTGTCAAAATAGTTCTTTGCAACCTCTACGACTCCATCTACCTGCAAGTAGCTCGCACACTTTATGACGTCACAGAGGTTGTTGGCCGTCACCTTTAATTGACCTCTATAAATCCAGTCCAAGAGAACGCTGATCGCATTGTTCGTGACGCAGTCACCCGTCAGTGATATTTGGGATGAAGCATCCGGGCCGCCATCTTGGCCGCCATCTTGGCCGCCATCTGGGCCGTCATCTGGGCCGCGATCTTGGCCGCCATCTTGGCCGCCATCTGGGCCGCCATCTGGGCCGCCATCTTGGCCGCCATCTGGGCCGTCATCTGGGCCGCGATCTTGGCCGCCATCTTGGCCGCCATCTGGGCCGCCATCTGGGCCGCCATCTGAGCCGCCATCTGGGCCGCCATCTGGGCCGCCATCTGGGCCGCCATCTGGGCCGCCATTCGAGCCGCCAAGACTCCGATGTGGAGATGTCTGAGAATCAGCGTCCGACACCGACCCATCAGGATCAGAAGTGGCGCCTTCCTCCCCAGGGCGATTCCCCGACTTCATCTCGTTCGCTGTGGATCTGTCCATTGTCGGAGTTGGCCTAACGTCTGGATGCGAGTTCGACGTATCTCCTGAAGGGGACTTCAATGCACCTCTGGGTGAACTGGGCTGATCACCAGGCTGCACAGAATTCTCGTTGTCGGACATTGGGACTCCCCCCGGTGGACAATCGTCTCCATCGGCGCTGCCTTCTCCGACAAGGAGTCGCCTCGAGAGATACTCGCTCCAGCCGAAGAGAACGGCCTTGTGACAGCGGAAGTCTTCCCCGTTAACAGTCATCGCGAGGTCACACATGTCGTGACCCGAGTCTCGAAGGTTGGCGTAAGCGTCCCGCCAGATGTCGCCATACAGCGTGCACGGGCTAAGGCTTACTTCTGCTTCGTCACTGAATGAAAACAAACACAATACATCTTTCAGTTATTTTTTTGTTTCGCGAAGCATTTTTTATGTACACTGGGTGATAATGTTATACACGTAGGAGCTAAGAATATCAATATTGCACTGTAATAGCATATTCAACAGAATATGGATCAATCGGTGATTGATTATGCCACCCTTTTTGTGCCCGTAGGGCCTACAATGGGCCAAGCTAACAGGCACGACGACCAGCAATGACAATAGCCATGAATGAGTGGCACAGTTAACATAGTTTTGGGATTGTGAGTACGCGTACTGGATCCGTCCCTATAAATAACATTACGCATCAAACTGTAGAATGTCTCGAGTATATATATATGACTTCCAAATATATGTTTTTTTACGCAGTGTTTCGCAGTAAGAAACTACGTACCTTTTACTTTCATCAGATATTGGTCCGGTTCTTTTAACAAACATCTCGGAGAAATTTTGCTGCAGCAACTCGAGACTCTCTGCGTGCGAGTCTCTAGATGCCAGGGTTTCCATAAGAATGCCGTACGATTCGCTGTCCTTGGACATCATCTCGACGTCCAGGGGCTTCTTTCCGGATCGTTTCGACACTGACCAGACCCACTCTGAGAGATTTTAGGACGTCACGCAAATAATCCTGACGATCTTCGCTTTGGTGAAGCCAGGCAAAAGCTGCGGTGAAGACGACGTCTTCACTCTCAGCATTCAACTCATCCATGCCGAGCAGTCTCAGTAAATCTTTTGCATTCAACTCAAGTATTTCTTTTACTTCGACCACTTCATTAAATTTTCTGGCCATCCTCGCCAAAACGATATCTCGTAGACGCGGCATCCCACACATGTGTGCCAGATTGAGATGACCGAACATCTGTGTGACCGGAACATCGCCGGCGTACTGACGCCTAATGTAGTCTGCTATGATATCTACTGTATTGTCCATCTGCAGGTAAAATGCCGTAGCCAGAATGAGTCCAGCGGAGTCTGGTGTCAGATTTAGTTCCCCTCGATACATCCATGTATGAAGCACCACAAATGCCCTTGACGACAACATATCTGTCTCGACCAAGTTCACTTGACTTGAACGATTCTCGGTGAAGTCGCTGCTGAACATGGAGCGGAAGAAGCCACTCCAAGCCGCCAGCAGAGACTTGTGACAAGGGAAGGTCACATCGCCCACAGTCACCGTAACGTCAACCAGCGCGCCTGCACCATGGAGCTTCCTGTTGGCTGCCGTCACCGCCTTGTCGTGTATTAGACAGAGAGCAGCGGAATCCATCTTGTTCATTGACATCTAGCAAAGAGAAAAACAGTTGAGGTTGCACACCAGATTGTGCGTAGACCAGTGCATCGCGTCAAGTAGTGCGTACATATGATCGTGTAACAGAGTTATATGTATACTATGGGATGTAGCCAAAGAACGTCGAACGTCAACGTATGATTCGCTTGTTTTGAAATAACGTGCGATAATTGCTGTATGGCAGAAATATGCAAACATGGTGATCAATTGTCGTCTAGCATGGGTTAAAAATTTGGGGTTTCCCATCAACTATCATGTGGATGCGACCAATTTATGTTGACCTTGAGAGTCCTTAGACGTGTTCAAGTTCCACTCGACAGAAAAGAAATTATGAAATCAATGTGACATTGTTGCTCCAAATTTTTGAAGTTCTCGTTTAATTGTTAATTATATTTTACACCTATCGATTGAGGTATAACACTCCCTTATAGCTGTCTAAGCCCAGTACACCCAGAGGTGAATTGAAGTCCCCTTCAGGAGATACGCCGAACTCGGTAAACAGAAGTTAGGCAAACTCGGACAGGCAACGGACGAGATGAAGTCTATCTTAGGTAAGTCACATACAACTTACAATATTTCCGCCTTCATCATTAAACATTTTGTCGGTCAATAGCTCTTGTGCTAATGTTTATTGTTGACTTTTACATACCGACGCTAAACAAGACTTCATCTTATTGACATATGATTGCTAGGGGTCTGGAAGGGGTGGGGGGGGGGTGTCCAGTGTCTAGTGTCAATTTGTGGAAATTGTCAGTGTCAAATGTCGATTTTTTACGACATTCCGTGTCGCTTTTTGGCTAAATTCAGCGTATTTTTTTCCAAAAATTTGTGTCGATGTCGCTTTTTAAACTCCTTAGTTTCGGAATTTGGGGGTCAATGTCGAATGTCGAGTTTGCAAATATACTTGTGTCGCGTGTCGCCATTTACCCGTTCCAGACCCCTATTGCTTTATTATCTGACATGAGCGCCAGGTAACATGCCTACTTCCAATGCCAATAAATAGGTGATAATTATATAACGTACGCTATATGATGTAATTTCTCGATGCATTACTGAATATTTTGGGAATTCAGGGCCCTTTAAACATCTATACATGCAGTGCATGCATATTAGAAGAAGAATAATCGTTTATTCAGACCAGAACACAGTAAGAATACAAACAATGTGCTAGATATGCATGGTGAAGTGGTGACTGGTCCAGGAGACCTCCATTATGACCTGTGGTCGCTAGCATGGAGTCCACCTTGGCAAAAAAAACAAAAAAAAAACAAAGCGAGACAATCAACAAGAATAAATGTATCTAACTTGATGTCGTTAAAAACAATTAAAGAAACAGGCAAAATAAAAAAAAAAATAAAATAAAAAAGCGAGAAACATCATCGTTATCAATACATTAAAATTATTAAGTATATGCACGATCATCAACGTTTTGGGGCCTAAGGAACATGAGATACCGAAAGAACCAATATACATGTATGTATGGCAAAATAATTAGTAATTGAGTTGACACACATAACAATTTACTATTAAGCAGTCAATTCTATACGAGTCTATAAATCTCTGTTTGATATGTCGGGTATATCCGGCTTGGCTATGAGTAAAAATCTTCGTGATTATGTCTTGAGGTAATTCGTTTATTAAATGCGTAAGATAATATCTAATGCAACTTTCTGCAAACTTGTGTTTTGTTCTAGGGATAATAGTATTGTATTTTTGTCTAGTGTTGTAGTTATGTCTGTCAAGTATTCGAGGTAAGTCGAATGTATTCAGAAAGTATGCGGGGAGATCATTATGCTTTAACCTGTAATAAAACTTTAGCGCCTGAAGTTTATGAATGTCGTCGATTTTAAGGACATTCAGATGTTTAAATAAGCGATCGGTGTGGGCCATGTAATTACTCCTTGTAATGATACGTACAGCTTTCTTCTGGATGTTTTTCAGTCGATTACTTTGGTACCCCCAGGCTAGTATACAATAGTGAAAATGCGATAGTATGAGTGAGTTGTATATAGTCAGGAGAATGTTCTGAGGAAGGACGTATTTTAGTTGCTGCATGATTCCAACCACTTTAGATATCTTGAAAGCAATTTTATCGCTATGACTGGACCATTTCAGATTTTTCTGTATGGTCAGTCCAAGGAAATCAAATTGATCAACACATTCTAGCTTGGTATGGTCAATATAGAGTTCTGGCATTATTACTCGTTTTTGCGGCATATAGAAAATCATAAACTTGGTTTTTGTGATGTTAAGAGATAGTTGGTTTAGTTTCAGCCAATTATTTACTAAAGACAGTTCATTGTTCAGTATATCAGCACTACGTTGTATGTTAGTCTTGGAGGCGCAAGCGCTAAGTGTGCTGGAAAGGGTTGTATCATCAGCATATATAATTGCACTAAATATCGCACTCGCCCTAGATATGTCGTTTATATAGATTATAAAAAGTAATGGGCCAAGTATGGATCCCTGTGGAACCCCTCGGGAGACGGGGGTTTGTTCTGATATATCATTATCTAGGCTTACGTACTGTTTTCGGTTATGAAGATAATTGGTTATTAAACTAAGCGCAGCCCCACACACCCCATAGTGTTTTAGTTTAAATAACAGTATATCATGGTTAATGGTGTCAAAGGCCTTTGACAAATCTAGGAATATACTTATTGGGATCTGGCCTTCGTCCAGTTTTTGTATTGTTCTATCTATTAATTCCAATGTTGCAAGTTGAGTGGAATGTTTTTTCCGAAAACCATACTGACCGCTGTTAAACAGTTTCTCGTGATCAAAATGTTCATACATCTGATCATAAATTACTCTTTCAAAAACTTTAGATATAGCTGGTAAAATTGATATTGGCCTATAGTTATCGACGTTAGACTTTTCACCCTTTTTGAACACTGGTACTACTTTAGCAAGCTTCAATTTATCTGGAAAAGTGCCCGTTGTAATAGATTGGTTAATTATGTGAGTAATTGCTTTGCTCAATTCTACTTTCAATAGCTTCAGTGTTTTCATGGACATCTTATCATGCCCAGAACTAATTTTTGGTTTAAGCTGATCGATTATTTTTTCCGTGACAGTGTGGTTAATTAAGTGAAACTCCATCTTTGTATCACAAGGGTCCCCAAGAAAGCTGGCGTAAGTTTGGCTGGGATCTGGGAGGATTTTGCTAGCAAGTTTTGCTCCGATAGTGCTGAAAAAATCATTGAAGCCATTAGCTATAGCCGGTCGATCGGAAGTCATTTTGCCATTAATGTTAAATACTTCAGGAAATTTGTCCTTTCTCTTTGATTTATGAATAACGGATTTTATTGCTTTCCAGGTTTCCTTTAGGTCACCTTTACATTTCTCAAAAGCATTGGAATAATACAATCTTTTTGCTACCCGAATACTGTTCTTTAAAATATTTTCATAGGTTCTCAGGTTGGTCCTTAGGATGTCGTATTGACGAGAATTTGGTTCCGTCATTTTAAGCTTTTTATAAAGTTTGTCTTTAAATGCTATGGACTTAATAATACCATTGGTGATCCAATTTGCCTTTTTGTGCTTTCTCTTGTTAAATTTTACTGTTTTGCTTGGTAAAAATACATCCCTGGCATGTGTAATTATATCCTCGAGTATCTTATAGTTACTGTTAGGATCAGCACATGGGTCTATGTCGAGTTTACCTAGTACGTCTGCGTTGGCAATATGCCTTTTGAAGTTTTCTACTGATTGTGGATCATTGGTATTTATGGTAATATATGCGGGCGCTTTGTTTGTACGTCGCATATCAATGTCTAGAGATAAGTAATACGGGAGATGGTCTGAGATAGCCTTCAATATAATTCCAGCTGTTGTATTCAGTGAACTGGATGTTAACTTACACAGAAAATTATCAATTAGCGTACCCCTATGACGCGACAGTCTAGTCGGCAAAGTAATTTTCGGAAGAAAACTGCAAGCTACAATGGTGTCGAAGTAGTCGCTAATGGCTGGTTTTTCGCAAATCTTTAAAAGGTCTATATTAAAATCACCTGCTAGGATACATTCCCTATGTGGTTTACTCCCTTCAAATGAAAGTATAACCTCAGATAATTCTTGAGAAAACGTCGCATAATTTTCGTTTATGTCACATGGAGGTCGATATATATTACCTAGCAACATTTTTCTGTCAGTGGGCCGTCCAAACACTTCAATAAATTGCGCTTCCCAAATGTCAGATTTGACCGGGTTTTCTATGCAAGTAAACCCATATGATTTATGGAGATATATCAACAGGCCTCCACGCGCGCTACAATATTTACCCTGGGATATTAATACATAATCCTCGAGTTCATACAGACCGACATCATCATTATCGGATAACCAGGTTTCCTGTAAACATATTGCACTTAACACCACATTACCAGCATGTAAAACACTTAGAAACACTTTCAGTTGGTCAATCTTGGAACGAATTGATCGGCAATATTTAAGCTGAGTATAGTAAACTTGTGTCGGTGACGTTCAATAACATTAATAATCTTATCCACTTCACAATAAGGTGAGTGCTCAATAGTAATTTCATCCGTACAAGCATTGGCAACATTGTCATAATATTTCTGTTGTAACGTCTCATTTAATGAATTAAAGTTTAGGCCCCCAATATGTTTTAAGATGTCATCATCTATATTGTTACCCATGTTCTATGCATAAACCAGATGCTATATCAACATGAATCTCCGCAAACTTGAACATCGAACGAACAAAAACATTGAACCAAACTTTTATACAAACAGTTCTGTCATGGTTCATTACGTGAGCTAACACTGGTGGCACATCAGGGTAGCACAATGACGAATATCGAGAGTGACGACATATTTATATATTACAAATTACAATGGGAAGAAACCGATTGCTATGCATTGACTAATCGCCGGCAATAGCTTAAGGAATAAAAAAACAACAGACTGTAGTAAATTGTTATGTTCATCTCCCTCCACGCTTCGACGCCGCTAATATTAGCCGACGCCTGGCCAACCACCCACTTCGTCACACGGCCTCAGTGACCCGGATAAAAACCCTAGGGACTCTGGAGGCAGTGCCACGTGGGCAGTTGACTAGGACTCCTCTCTCTAGCGGGTGGAGAGGACTCCTTCGGGAGGGAGGAATTCAGGTGTAGGGCGAAGTTATGAGACAGTATAGGGGTAGGAAGGTACTACGATGGAGTAAAGAGTAAAGAATGGAACAAGCCTTGCTATTCACAATGCTTGGAGTTAAACAGTAGCGCTAATATAGCGACCAACACAGTGTGATCGACTCAATAGTTCCCGGTGCCGATAGGGTACAAACTTGTTAAAGAATGAACAAACTATCGTCCCGCCAATATCGCTCCCAGCAACGGCCTTTAGTAAGCACTGACATGTTAAGCGAAGGCAAGCTGCTTGAGCGGATATAACGTGAGCAGATAGGGTCTTAACATATGCTGAGAAATCGAGTGCATGTCGCAGATTTCAGTTGTGGTCCTGAGAACCAGATTAACACCTCTTGTAATTGCAATTACGTTTCTCAGATGGACTCCTCCAAAAATAAACTACAGGCAATGCATGAAAGCAGGCATGGATGGATGCAAAGTATACATGTTCTCCATATCAATAATAACAGAACGTTCTCTGAGCAACAATTAATATGCACTCTTTACCTAGAACCACTCTTATTGTTTCACCAGCTTCATTACCACTGAACCGTGCACAACAGAAAGTGGATGGGGAGGGGGGTGGGGAGAGGGTCGTGCAATTGTCAATACACTTGCCGTACATCAACATTAACATGCCCCTTGGCCTATTTATATGTTTGTTTTACAAGCCATAATAGGATGCCATTATTCCGTGGACCCATACCGCCGGTAAGATGCTACACACCTGGCTAATTGAACCCGGTCCTGGCTGTTAATCAGGCCATTGTTGTTCTTGTACGATGAAGAGAGCTCATGTAGTCTGGAACTTACGTAGCGCGGTTGTCAAGGCCGATTCCAGAAGTTTGAATCTCTCACTTCCGGGTAATCGGCTCGCGTAGCGTTTGGTGATGACGACAACGGCGTTGGTCAGATTGTGTCGCCTCAAGAGGTAGCGGACATGTCGTCCGGCGCCAAAATCCCCGTCGTCCTGCCAGCCTTCTTGGTTGTCCGAGAGGCGACACGCAGCGATGTTGTGTCTGGCTCCGGCCCTCACAGGGTCCATCAGTAGGCGCCGGTACGCTGTTCGGACGTCCTTAAGGGTCTGGGCTTTGATAATTGTTGCGCATGCCTTCGAACCCAGTGATGTGGCAACTTCCCCCACGGTGAATTGTTCTGAGTCCAGCATCTCATCGTCCCTCTCTCTGACGGTCAAGGCGAGTATGTTGTTCGCGGAACTCACAGGTAAGGGATCACTTTGCTTCTGGTTGTTGACATATAAGCCATCATTGGTGACACGGGTTTGTATTCGCTGCGGGGCTGCGAGATCCCTGGCCGCCTGCGCCCTCTCGCCGTACCCCCTGCGACGCTCTAGGATTTCAACCGGATATTGTGGGGTAATCCTGAGTGTGTCCTTGCCTTTTGGCAGACGTGTGCGAGAAAACTCTAGCATATATTCAATGTCCTTGTACGAAAGTAGTTTCGCCACGATTGGCCTTGGACGGGATTTGTTGTTGGTGTTATACGATCCCAGTCTATGGCAGCGCTCAAAGTGTGGGGCCCCATCATAGCCTTAGTTTTAATATAATGGCTTATGCCTTATAGAGGGCAGACATGTTTTATGAAATAGCTATCTATATTTGAGTACGATTTTGTTGGACGACCGGGGTGGGGTCCACGTCTTGAAAACGGCATTCTTCCTCAAAAATAAGAAGGGGGGGGGGGGGGTTCGGACCCCCGCGACCCCATCATATTTTGCGCGGTTGACCAGAACCTGTTATCGGTTTTATGAAACAGATACTTCTATATAGAGCAGACATTTTTTTATGAAACAGATACCCATATAGAACGGGGCCAGCCCGACAGCTCAGTGGGTTAGGACGCTCGCCTTGAGTGCTCTGGCCGCCTGAGAGCCTAACGACACGGGGATCGGTGGTTCGCGCCCCGCTGTGGCCATGTCTATATGGTCGCAGGAAAAAGTTTCCATGTTTGTCTCCGCAAAGAGTACGGGGTTACCCCTGGGGACATGGCTCTACTCTCCCTTCCGTCTCCCATTGACGCGTTATGACCAGAAGTGGTTAAAGCGTCCTGAGTATAGACAACCAAGCAACCCATGCAGAGCGGACATTTTTCGTTAAAGTAATATAGTTACATGCGCCATCTTAAATTTTTTACATTTTAGAATCAAGACTAAAAGTATCTCAAAAATTATGATGCATATGATTTATATCTCTTTGAGTCTGTAACACAAACATTTCAACATCAAACTGCGCGGTCTATTTTTATCGCGCGCGGACGTGATAGCGAGCCGCGGTCGACATCACACACAAAATACCGAACGGCGAACAGGCGCGCAGGGATATAAAGCCGGCCACCAAATTCTGCTCCGGTGACCAAATTGCTTCTCTCCGGATAGCCCACGGGCTTACAGGATTTAAATTCAAGACAGAATGTACTTATTTGACATGGAGAAAAGGTTGGTAATACAAAAAATTACGGAATATATTGCTTTAAAAAACCACACATGAAGAACTTAATTTTCATAGTTACCCCGTACAAGTGGCAAAAAGACGCCCCCTCCGAGCGCATTTTACAGGTGAAAAAGGGAGATAGGGGGAGGACTGTTCCGCCGAACGCTCCAAAACTCCCCGCGCCGCATCCAGAGTGGACAACCCTTACCACTGCTAACGCCTGCAACCTATTGGTCATTATGACTACAGGATTTGTCATTTGAACGTTATGACTAAGGTTTAGGCTCATACACAAGGTGGCGTTTACGTTTGATGAGTTCCCCCAGGCATATACATCATCATATATCAGGGGTGGGGGGCACAATACAAAAGTGAGGGGGGGGGGGGCACTATACTTAAGGGTCTAAAAAAGGAGGGGCACATGCCCCCTGTGCCCCCCCTGTATATATCAAGGTGGTATATATATGTCCTTTTGGCAGTGACACCCCCGCCGTCTAGCTGCATTGCCTTGTAGTCACGAGAGGGACTGTTCCCGGCCTGGGTCTGGCAGGAAGAGGGAATGAGTGAGCAATTGGTAGGTTTGGTGGCGAACGGTGTGGGGGTGCACGGAGTTGGGGTGGCAAGGGCGGCTCTAGGGGGAGGGGGGGTTAGGGGGGTGTCACCCCCCCCCCAACCCCTGGGAACTTGAACATACACTGAAAAATTCGGGTTCTCCGACCATCCCCCCGCCAAGTTTTCACAGAGTACCACCAACTCAATGTTACCCCCCACCCCCTTTGCAACTTCCTAGAACCGCCCCTGCAACCTATTGGTCATTATGACTGCAGGGTTTGTCATTTTAACGCTATGATTCAGATTTAGGATCATACACTAGGTGGCGTTTCCGTTTGATGGCAGGTGTTCCGGCAGGCATACATCATCATATATCAGGGGCGTGTGCGGGAATCCTTGCAAGGAGGGGGGGGGACAATAAAAAAATGGGGGGGAGGGGGCGGGGGGGGGGCACAAATATACTTTAGGATCTGAAAGTGGGGGCACATATATCCTTTAGGGTCTGAAAGGGGAGGCACGTTCCCCCTGCGCCCCCACCCCCCCCGGACACGCCCATGTATATATCAAGGTAGTATGGCCCTATGCCCGTGACACCCATGCCGTCTAATTCCTTTTAGTCCCAAGATGGACGTTGCCTGCTGAGTATGGGTCTGGCGGAGAGGGAGGAGTGGACAATGGGTAGGCTTGGTGGCGGACGGCGTGGGGGTCGAGCTGGGGTGGTAGGGATGGGTCAAAGATAGGAGATGGGAGGGTCTGCGAGTTGTGAACAGCAATGTTCTAGACGTACTTGATCATGCAGAAGAACTCCGAAGCATACCTCAAACAGATTTCACCGTCACATATTTGTTACTATCACTTAATTGGTGCGGATGTTTGTTTGTTTTAAACTTCCTGTTCTGGATAGTCTATGCAGTTCTATTTCACAGTTCGGATCGACAGTACATAACTAACCCTCACTGGTCTGCCTTTTGTGCTGCTCGTTTCTATTTGTTACGTACTTGCCGTCATATAATCATAACTTCAACAGTCCTAAACATCCCCTTACTTGAGGGGGTGGGGTTAACCCCCTCCCTTGCACAGGAAACCAGGTTGCATCTACAAAATGTTACTTTGCGATGTATTTCGTCCAAAAGCTTTACAGTGAATGCAGTTCCCATGGGGGGGGGGGGTGCAGCAACACTACCCACCTAGATCCGCCCCAGGGGTGGAGGGGTGGGGGGGCTACATTACTACATTGGTGGGGTCATACATACCGGTCGTATGGAGCGCGAAGGGATAGTACGGGATTTAGTGGTCATCGTGAGAGAATCTTTTTTCTTTAGTACAGGGAAAGCCTAGACCAGTGATGAAAGAATGATTTGTCGGGAAGAACCCTATTGTCAACCCGGTCGTGGCCAGCCACCGTTCAGATCACAGACCAGCAACGGGGATGTTATTCTCCGTGACCAGTGTCTCTCCTTCAGCATCTCGCACTCTTGGCGTCACTCTGACCTCCCCTTGCATGCAGCATCGCCCCATCCTTCGACTCTCCCTCCCTCCCTCACAGGCCCCATTTGTCAAGCTCAGATCTCCTCAGAGTCCGCGCCCACAGTAATTTAGGCCATCGTACTGTTATTACGTATTTACATGTAACTTTTTTTTGTGGTATTAGTATACGTCTCGAAATTTTGCGAAATTTAAAGTGCCACAAATGTGACATTATAGCGTTATTACGTGTGAATAAACCGTGTGAATTACTGATAACGCAGTAATTATCAATTGAACCCTAGCCCCTGAGAGCCATACGGGTACCGCATTCCAGCAGGTAATGACGTCACGGCTGGCACCAAATTTCGAGCGATTCTAGAACCGTGCATCCGTCAAGTCAATAATCGTGTACTTTACCACGTGAATACATGAGAAATAACAAGTGTAATAAAGAAAACAAAGAACGATAGATGTATTTGCAGGGTTGGGAGCCTCCAGCTAAGACCTGACGGTTTGTGGAAATTGTCAGCGTCAAATGTCGATTTTCACGACGTTCCGTGTCGCTTTTTGGCTGGATTCAGTGTAGTTTTTTTTTTAAATGTGTGTCGATGTCGCTTTTTAAGCTCCTCAGTGTCAGAATTTTGGGGTCAATGTCGAATGTCGATTTTGCAAATATACCTGTGTCGCGTGTCGCCATTTGCCCCTTCCAGACCCCTTATTGCTTTATTAACTGCCATGAGCTTTCTTTCTTTAAAATGAAGGGGGGGCGGGGGGGTCGGACCCCCGGGACCCGCTCATTTTTTGCGCGGTTGACCAGAACCCTTTATCTGTTCTATGGAACAGATCCCCTATATGCAGCAGACATTTTTTATGAAACAGATACCCATATAGAACGAGGCCAGCCCGACAGCTCAGTGGGTTCGAGCGCTCGCCTTGAGTGCTCTGGCCACCTGAGAGCCTAGCGACATGTGGATCGGTGGTTCGCGCCCCGCTGTGCCATGTCTATGTGGTCGCAGGATAAAGTTCCCATGTTTTTCTTCGCAAAGAGTACGGGGTTATCCCTGGTAACCCGGCTCTACTCTCCCTTCCTTCTCCCATTGACGCGTTATGACCAGAAGTGGTTAAAGCGTCCTGCGTATAGACAACCAACCAACCCATGTAGAGCGGATATTTTTCATAAAAAAAGATACACATGAAGAACTTAAATCTTCATAGTCACCCCGTACCAGTGACAAAATGACCCCCACTGCTAACGCCTGCAACCTATTGGTCATTATGACTACAGGGTTTGTGACTTGAACGTTATGACTAAGATTTAGGCTTATACACCAGGTGGCGTTTACGTTTGATGTGTTCCCCCAGGCATACATATTTATATATCAGGGGCGTGTGCGGGCATCCTTGAAAGAGGCGGGGGGGGGGGGGGCACAATAACAAAAATGGGGGGGGGGGCACAGATATACTTTAGGGTCTGAAAGAAGAAACACGGCCATGTATATATCAAGGTGGGATGTCCTTTTGGCAATGACACATGCCCTGGTACATGCTTCTCTGACCACGCCCGTAAACGGAGCAAGGGTGAGAGCCATGCCGCTCACCAGGCCTAAAATTAGAAATCGCGGACCGGTGGCTCAAGTTGAAGGTCCTAAGAGAATAAATATGCAGTGCCTACCCGTCAATGTGCTGTTCCTGAAGACTTTATGACTTTTGTCGGACAGTCATTTCTTTGGTTGGTAGTGTATTTTCTTGTAATCCGGGCGATTGTTGTCACCTCTCGCTTCGTTTTCAATGCTCCGCCATTAACGTCAATAAACGCCAAGTGATCAAGTAATTTAGGCCAGCATACTATTATTATGTCTTTACATGTAACTTTCTTTGTGGTATTAGTATTTCTCTCGAAATTTTGCGAAATTTAAAGTGCCACACAGGTGACGTTATAACTTATTACGTGTGAATAAAACCGCCCAGTTTATGCCGAGTTATCAATTTGAAATTTAGACTATAAAGAGTTTAAAACATTTTGCACTGCAGCAGTACAAGATTCCTGATAACGCCTGATAACGTATAACGCAGTAATTATCAATTGAACCCTGGCCCCTGAGAGCCATACAGGTACCGCATTCCAGCAGTAATGACGTCACGGCTGGTACGAAATTTCGAGCGATTCCAGAACGTTGCATTCATGTCAAGTCAATAATCGTTCACTTAACCAAGTGGATACATAGGAAATAACATGTGGCGTAAAGAAAACAAGGAGCAACAGATTCATTCACAGGGTTGGGAGACTCTAGCTAAGGCACGATGGTCGCTGGCACTAGAGCCACCCATATATTATTTAGCAATTTAGCGGTATTTTAGCAATACCGTTTTCTTTTTTGATTCGTTCGCCACGTTAATTTGCCATGGGTAATTATAAGGCGTGCGGCTGAGGCACAGTCGTCTAGAAAAGGGCGAATTGGGTCGCTAACCGGAAATCATGATTCTACAGAGCAATTAAAACGTGTCTAATTGTGATGTACTTTGTCGCATTGAGTAACTGGATTCTACTTTGTGTTATTTAAACTGTAGAACATTGAAATTGGTTCGGCAAAGTGAGCTGTTACTTGTTAACATCTACTTGTCACACGAAACATAAGAGGTAGGTTTGTGTTGAAATCTGTCGTAGAATATCCCCCATTGCCTTCCCTGTTACATACTCCCCTCTGAACAGGGAAACATATTTGGTGGCCAGTTGCAATACTTTTAATATTTTTCCCAGGAGCACGTGCTGGATATGTGTTATCCCTATTCAGCGGATCGCTGGGTCGTGCAACGTGCGAACAAACGGCCTGTACGGCGCTTCCATGTCCTGCAGTGGCCTACATGTCACAGCTACAAAGTGTTGACACTTTGATCAGGGACGCCCGCTTTCCCTCCAGCTAAAGTATTTCGTTTACAGCATCATATATGCACGTTCCACAGACGATGTAATAAATAATCTAGAAATCACTCCATATTTAGTGAGCCCCCCCCCCTCCCCTCACATACATTGGCCGGTGTTTACATGATTGTGGAGTGAGCATTAGGCGGCTGTGACGTAGTTACCTCCGCCCGCCCACAACCATCTAGCCTCCCTCCCCCCGCCTCGTCCCTCCCGCCCGCCCTCAACCGTCTAGCCTCCCTCCCCCCGCCTCGCCCCACCCGCCCGCCCACAACCGTCTGGTCCCCCTCCCCCCGCCTCACCCCACCCGCCCGCCCACAGCCGTCTGGTCCCCCTCCCCCCGCCTCGCCCAGGCATGCCGACAACCGTCTGGTCCCCTTTCCCCCGCCTCGCTTAGGCCGGCCAACAACCGCCTGATGACCCTCACCCCGCATCGCCCAGGCATGCCGACAATCGTCTGGTCCGCCTCGCCCAGGCCCGCCGACAACCAACTGATTCTCCACCCCCCCCCCCCCCCATTTCGTCCCCGCCCGCCCTGCTGGCAACAGGAGGCTATCCACCGTTGGGCGTGGATCCCCAAAGAGTGTTCAAACAGCATTCGCGGGGGGCCGGGGCGACGGACCGACGGACTGGTGGCCTCGAAATTGCCAACAGGTTAACTACAGCTTGTGGTAGTGTCCGGCATTACCCCACTGTCCGACATTTGACGGATCGACCCTAGAATTTGAATTAATTTATTGTGGGCCAGTAAATACGGTGGTTTATTATAATAAGGGTGATCTACGGCTACATTTATGTCTTACGGTTTTACTGGCTGGCAGTATTTACAGCCCCCAGGTACAAAACCTATGTAATATTAACTTCAGTCATATTGGGTATATTTGTACAGCAATCAGAATTTGCAATGCCCAGTTAGGATTGTGTGGGGTTTTACCCGAGTGTAAATAATATTTGATTATTTACACAATCATGTAAGCTGGGCATTCTGGGTTTTGTTTAATATAACCTTAGGTGTCGTAGTTTTGATAGAAGTTGATGCCAGAGGACGGTATCCCATTATTTTTGTCTTTATTGTACACCTGTATAAACTGGCCTTTACAATTTTACAATGAGCCTTTCAGTCCATATAACATGAACAAGGTAAATGACCTCATTGGGGTCTGAGTCCCTGACGTGAATTGATTTAATATATATATTGCTCTAGGCGGAACAATATATGGAGATTTATATGTTATTATTAGTGGTTTAACCGTGATATTGATAGATTATTTACTACATTATGGATTTGGGGTTATATCCCGGTGCGGCTCAATGATGGTAATCATGTAAACTTTCATTTGCCTGGGTTTGGTGCATTGCCTAAGGAATGCCGCCAATTGTAACGCCTTTAAGTTTAAGTCAGTTGACATAGTGGATCGACACAGCAAAGCCGTATTGCTTATTTGTATCAGTTTCTGCCCTCAAGCATATTGTCTTATATACTAGTTATGAGTAGAATAGAGTTTTATTGGGATACAGTTGGTTAATTTACGGTTTGGGAAGTGGCTGGAATGTGATAGCATTCAGTCATGACGCCCCATGTAGGGTTGTCATGTCATGTTGTGTGGGGCCGAGAGCGCCATCACGTAGGGCCCCAGATTTGGGGACACTTGGGTTGTCTTAGAATCGACATGCGATTTAAGATTTAGCGACACGCGACATGGAACTTTTCTTAAAATCGACACGCGACATGGCTACCCCTCCTCAGGGGCCCTTCACGTCGCATGTTCGTTATTATGTTGGGAAGTGGCGTGAATGTCACAGCGTTTCGTCATAATGTTCCATGCATATGGAAGTTAAACTTATGTTTATGTCCCATGCATATGAGTAGTCTAATTACTATTTGTCAGCTGATGTTACTCGGAGCTAGTGTTTTCAGGTAACTTGACTTATTTTGATATTTTACTGTTACAGGTTTTTCCTCTGACCCTGAATAAAATCCATGTCAATGCCACTTTGCTGGGTTGTGTGAGTGCATCCGGAATACAGCCGAACAACATCCCCTCCACCAAGCTCCCCGCACGGTGGCGCAACGCAAGCTCCGCTTTTACCGCTGCGGTCGGCAGCGGGCAATTTCAAGATTCTTCAAAAACGGTCAAATCAGTTGTAGTTTCTGGCAACATATAATTTTCAAGAAAAACATAAAAATAACGAGCTCTGGGTATTTAATATACCAAAAAACATCTTGTACCATTTCAAAAAAAGTTACAATTGTGACTGAACTCTTTGTTTTCATCACCTGATACGGTGTGTTATTAGGCTGAGACTGGGTCACCGCACTAATTTGTAGAAATTCGCGGCACATTTTTCCTATCAATTTGCACAGCGCCGCCCAGGCGAGCGAGTGTGAAAATGCATTGAGGAAGTAGGCGACAACAGTGCTGCGTACCGGAGCCCGATCGATCGCCGCGAACATTTTCGGTCACTTGGAACTCTATGGAACGACATTGGTCACATCGAACTATTTTCATTTGTTGCGGGGATATCCACCAAATAATTATCCTTACTTTGGAAACAGCAGCACAATCTAACTAGTGTAAAATATTAATAAATAAAAGATAATTATTAAGCATCGATACTTAGGGGTTATTTCTACGTATTTCAGAAGGATCGTCGTTCAGAACTTAATACTATCATGCGGGACTGCTCTTGGTCGCGGCGAACCTTATACCACACTTCCGGTTCAAAATTGCACGCGTCCTTGACCAATCCGCCAAGTTCAATTCCTTATTTTTCGTACCACAGGGAGTGCGATCGCGATCGATCGTGCTCCGGTAGGCAGCCCTGAGATTAGTCTGCTACACAAACTCCCCTCACCCGAGTAGAGCCCGTCATAGGTTCTTCCACAGCCCCACCTCCGCTCGCTCCATGTGAGGTTGTAAACGACCAATCTAAGCTTGGCAGGGATTGGTCAACGCGCTCATGCCTCTTTCGAATATCCTCATTGGCTGTGCTAACTTAGCTAAGTGCGATGCATCATGGTGATCATTTACATTGTTCGACCGCGTTTACAAGTTGCGCATGAATTAATTCATAAAGTTTAAAAGTTGGTAGGCCTACATTTAAGGTAACGTTGATAAAAGTAAATTGTAAATATCGTGAAATGTGTTTGCCATCACAGATAATCTGAAATAATGATATCCATATCAATTAATGTATGATGCCAAATGTTTGGAAATTGAGGTGGTCAGTACAGTACTGTGCCTGGGCCAATATTCACGAGTCAGGCTGATATATGTGGCACACACATATGGAGCGCGCGGAGGTGGGTCTGTGGTGGAAGAGCCTATGGGTTCGTCGGTGTTCGCTAGATGGCGCCACCGCTAACAGGCCAAATACTGGTAAAATTAACCCCAAGACAGCATGCCTAATTTAATCTAATTGCTGTTTTTTAACAAAAAATCGGTAGTGTGTCATGTGTCATGTTGTTACTATAAAATGGCATTGACTAAAATAAACTATTTTGATTTAGATCTATGTGATATCATAAGTTCAAACTTTACCTTTTCGAATTATGACCGAATCATGGGATTTATTGGTAGGTACCATGCAAAATAACTTCCGGTGGGATTTCCGGAAACTGAAAATTTCCCCTGGGTTGGTGCAAAAGTTTCCGCCTCAAAGCGAAGACGAAGTGCTCACCGCTGGTAACAAGCAACGGCAGTAAGACAGCTGTAGATGGACAGATCCGTCGTCTTCACCAGGTAAATGTGAATAAGGTAATACATCAATTGTCGGCACGCTGCACCCTAGCCCTGTTGCATGCCCCTCCCTGGCTTATCCGCTCTGGGGAGCGGGCCGGAGGGCCATGAAGCCAGTGTCGGTTGCGATTGTTGATTTAAAAATCAGCGCCCTTCGGCCGTCGATTGCAGAAAGTACAGAAACAAACGGTCCTTATCAATTTGTCAAGTTGTTTTTCATACCTTTATAGTTCCAAGGGCAATGAGATTGAAAACAAACAAAATCCACCACTTTTTGTACTGGTGAAAGTTTTCAACAACAATTTTCAACAACTCTCCCCGCCGCCATGTCGCTGTTACGTCACAGTTCTCGTCGTAAGTGTTCTTAGTTAATGGTACAATCCATCAAACCATCGTCATTTTGTACTATGATACCTAAACTTTATATTTACCGTAAAACCCACATGCATATGAACTAACAAAGTGATCACGTTACTATCAAGTCATTCGACATTAGACTTTCTTGTCGTTCATCACACAATTTTCTACTTGATCATTCTTCACCAGCGGCTTTCGCCAGGTGGCGTTTAGCTTATTGCATATGAATCGCTGGGTGTATGGAGCGCCACCAAGCGAATGGTACTGTTTTGACGATTGTGCGCATGTACAGTTTCTTGCCTGGGTGGGCAAGATGGCAGTGGAAATGGAGCGGTCTGCTGGCTTGACAAACCAATAATAATTATCATTGTAATAATGAAGACTTGAATCAAAGTAACTTGATAAATACATACTTCCAGAAACTATTCTTATCCTGCTTATACTCCAAAAAGTTCTCGCCGTCACCACCGCTTTTCACCACCGCTTGTCACCACCCATATTGGTGCATTGCCATTCAGGATCTGATGGTTAGGACATATGGTTTCAGGCAACAACGTCACATGGGGCTACCCCCCACCGGGCCAACGTCCCACTGCCAGATTTGGGCAAGGACCTTGTGAAAAACAATGTATGGACCACAGGCCCCAGCGGGAGGTATCTCTGAGGGTACCCCTCTAACAGGCACCATAAATCAGTGGGGTGGGGGGGGGGGGAGGGGTTACCTCCGAAGGTACCTTCTAACAGTGGCTGTAAATCAGCCCGCGGCGGCTACAATCAAATGTCATTGCTTTATATGACATATCATGGTAGCCCATCCCCTACCCCCCTCCCCCCCTCTTCCCCTGCCTCACCCCCTGTGATTGGAGCTTCTGTACATAAATCGGTAGGTGGGAGAGGGAGGTACAGTGGGAGTGGGGGTACCTCTGGGGGTATCCCTCTATGAACAAGACTAGGTGGGGGGGTGGGGATAACCCCTATAAACAAGATGATGGGTATGGTCTAGGTCAGGGCACCCACATGTCCCGGCCTTAATAGAGAAAATTAAGATTGGTTAAATGTTAAGAACCCGGCCTGCTTTAAAGTTACTATAATCAGGCTTATTGGGATTACAATAAATAATAACATAAGTCAATAAGATAGCCCCAAGCACCAGGGTATTAGCCAGAATTCTTTTTTTGCCAGCCAATATTTTGGCTGTTGAAGAAAGGTGTTCAGTGTACACACACAACATGGCGCTAGCTGATCAGTGCGCATTATGAGCTCGCAATTTAAAATTTTATAGACCAAAGTAGTTATAGATGTCATACAAAATTGTGATTTTCTTCTAAACCTCTTGACAAAAAGGCCCTTTTTCGGCGGGTAAGCAGCAAATAAGTGCCCGTCAAATTGAAAATCTGCCCACCATAATTGAAACGGCCCGCCCATGGGGTGGGCAGGCAGGTCTCTGGCTAATAGCTTGCCAAGCACAGGATAACAGGTCCTGGCTGAGGCTCCATTTGGTTGGGGGGTTCCATCTAATTAAGCTATACATCAAAGCGCCTGTAGCCTCAAGTCCAATGGGACTATTAGCATTATTTGATTACAAAACTATGATTAATTTTGGTCTGTATATGATTTTATCTTGTTCAGGATGCAAGGTAATTCCTCGATGTAGTTCCGATCTGCAGATCTAGTTCTGATTTATGGTTAATGGTGGAGTGATGCCTTTATACATGGCTGCTGGCTCATATATGCGTACCTGACATGAGAGAAAGCCATGAAGTTCCAATCAGGACTACTGCTCACTATATATTTGCAATGCTTCGCCATATCCCCTCACAGCTGAATGAAATGTGTCATTTACAAATTTTATGCGACATGATGCAGGACACATGCCTATCAGAATTGTACAACCCACTTGAGACCAGGAATTGGTGGGGGTGTCCATGCATCACATAGCTTTTTGTCCTTATCAGTAAATTGCCTGCCATCGAAAGTGATGAAAAGTAATTCCACAATGTTTACCTTTTATCAATGCAATTAATAGCCTGAAGTTAACACAAACTCCCCCATGCCGTTTTGAGAATCTTGTAATGGAAGACAAATAAATCAAAATGACGGAGTAAGTGTTGAGAAAAATTAGTATTGTTTATTGGTGAAATTTTGTAAAAGGTGAACAGCTAATATAAGGCAATGAAAGAAATGCCACTTAGCAAATGTTTAGTGATTTTTTAAACAAACAATTAATATCTCTAAAATCAGTAAATGGTTAAAAAGAAGCTGGTTGTCTCTATAACCTTGGCATTATATATGGCATATATATATCATATGCCACACAAGTCCCATTACATATCAAGAACAACACAATGTTATATTATGTAAACCATGTTAATATGCTGGGTATAGTCATTAACATATACAATATACCCAATGTTGATAGACACTGCATGCAAGATATCTGAAGTAATGGACATTTTGAACTTCTCTTCTGTAGCATGTTAGCATTGGTCTAAGGGACAGACAGATTCTACAAACCACACAAACACTAGGGATTATATATTAAATGGTGTGGGTATAATGTAAATACAGAAGAATTGTTAAGCCCTGGCCTTGATCAATTTACTGAAATCGGAAAATTACAAAAACTAACTTTCTATCAACTAATGAATACTGGTAGTAGACTTGCCAGAATATTCGATTCAAATATCCATGACGCAATACAACAAAGTCCACACTTAGCATACACAATGTGATAAAGTCCACACCATTAGTGACCAGCGTGAATTCATCATTAAATGATTGAGACATTGTCTTGTTGACTAACCCAAACCAAATCCAATTATCCATCTGGTTAATGTCAAACCCTGTTTACCCTTGCATATGTTGTGAACCATATTATTATACAATTATTGTTGGGGTGGTTGACCCACATTGGATAAAAAATTTTTTTATTTTTTTTATTACTTTGAAAGGCGTTACATCAAGTACGAGTCAGTTGTCATATTCATTATAGGATAATAGTCAAGCGTTTATACACAATACAATTTACATAGCTTATGCAGTCTATTCTTATAACCATTTAATACTTTCGCGAGAACAATGTGATATTCCGCTTGTATTGCGATTCTGAGCTGTTTTCTCAAATAAGTTAAAATTAAGTCTCTGATTTTGTATAGCTTTTGCTTTATAAATATACCATTTGCCACAAAGGATAATAAAGTTCAATTCAAGTATATCACCTGTATGGCGAAATAGAATCCTGAATAGAACATCGGTTACAGAGAGTGCGTTTTTAATATCTAGTAAGATTTCTACTAAATAGTTAACTCTTTGCCAGAAAAGCTTTGTTTCATGGCAATAATAGAACAGATGTTCTACCGTTTCTAAATTATGGCACATCTTACAAGTTTCGTCATCCGATATGTGCCATTTTAAAAATTACTCCTGCACGAGATTATTCTGTTCTGATAATTTTATATTGGAAAACATGTAGCTTGGATGATAGTGACACTTTATATGGAAGTTTGTAATTCACAGCGAAGTCTTTATCGTTAAGCAAAGGGAATTCATCTAACCACATCGCAATGGCGGTGGACGGTTTCTGACAGTTGTTTGTAAGAGATTGATATATTAGTTTACTGGTTAGCGACCATGGTTCCTCAACCATTTTCCTTCCATACAAATGAGGCTCCACTGTCCGTCACTATGATGTGTAATTGCACTAATAATATCACGATTAGTACGCAGGGCTTGCACCCATTTCTTGGGAATTGCATGTGTTACACTATTATACATCATTAGATCAATGTCAATGTTATATACCATTTCAATACTAATATCCTGGGTCTCCGGTTCAACTGCATAAAAGTCATACTATATTTGTAACATTTGTTGATAGAACAGACTATAGGGTTTAATCAACAGCTGATACGACAATTTGGATTCTAATTCGTCCCTCCTAAGACGCATTAAGCTTAGGGACAACATTTTAGTTTAATTTGATACGGTACGTTTTATCCACTTAATTCGCTGGGGTTTAATCATGTATTTAAAGCTTGGCATACACATGCCCCCGTCTTCAATATCACCAATCATGGTATCTCTTGATTTTAGGTGGTTTGTTGTCCCAAACGAAGTTTGAAATATCGTGATCAACCTTTTGAATAAATTCTTCTGGAGTAAATACATTGGCAGCGGCGTACGTCAAAAGCGGCAAGGCTTAACTTTTAAGGACAGTTATTTTTTCCTTAAAAGTTAAGTAACGGGATGACCATGTGGATAAAACGTTTTAAAACTTCAAATAACGTTCAGTTAGATTTAGTTTAGCCATCATTTTCATATCTTTGCAAAAGTGAACACCAAGTGCTTTAAAACTTGTGCCAGCGTCGAATATGTCAAAGGTCTCGTCTGGCCTGTGATTAGTGTTTCCCAAATAAAAAATATGCCTTTTCCCTCAATTAAGTTTAAGTCCTGAACACATCGTCAATTTATCCAGTACATGAAAATAATCTTCTCTAATTCGACATCCTGCAAAATATGTTTTTATACTTGGGTAATGCCATCATACATGGGTTTTAGTCTCCTGAACCAAATGTTAATTTTTGTACACTTGGTTTAAAGCAATGATACTTAACTTGCCAAACTTTCAATTCTAACTATCCTAGGATTTCTCTTGTCTGTGTCATATCTATATAATATGAGTTTTTATTTATTGCTAATTTCGTGTCCCTAATTCCATCCAGGCCTCCCACCCTCATCCCAGATCCCAGCACCCATTCCAGCCAGGCCTCCACCCGCTTCCCGGATCCTAGCCCCCATTCAGTCCGGGCCTCCCACCCTCATCCCAGATCCCAGCCCCCATTCCAGCCAGGCCTCCACCCGCTTCCCGGGTCAGAGAACCCATTCAGTTCGGGCCTATCATCGTCATCCCAGGTCCCAGCCCCCATTCCACCCCGGCCTCCCTCTCTAATCCCAGATCCCAGCCTCCATTTCAGCCAGGCCTCTCACCCTCATCCCAGACCCCAGCCCCACATTCCAGCCATGCATCTCAAACTCATCCCAGATCTCAGCCCTCATTCCAACCAGGCCTCTCACCCTCATCCCAGCCCTAATTCCATCCAGGCCTCCCACCATCATCCCAGATCCCAGCCTCCATTCCATCCAGGCCTCTCACCCTCATCTCAGATCTCAGCTCTCATTCCAACCAGGCCTCTCACCCTCATCCCAGCCCTAATTCCATCCAGGCCTCCCACCCTCATCCCAGATCCCAGCCTCCATTCCAGCCAGGCCTCCCACCATCATCCCAGATCCAAGCCATCATTTCAGCCAGGCCTCTCACCCGCATCCCAGATCCCAGCAGCCATTCCATGCAGACCTCTCACCATCATCCCAGATCCCAGCTCCCGTTCCATCCAGGCCTCCCACCCTCATCCCAGGTCCCAACCCGCATTCCATCCAGGCCTCCCACCCTCATCCCAGATCCCAGCCCCCATTCCATCCAGGCCTCCCACCCTCATCCCAGATCCCAGCCCCCATTCCATCCAGGCCTCCCACCCTTATTCCAGATCCAAGCCATCATTCCAGCCAAGCCTCTCACCCTCATCTCAGATCCCAGCAGCCATTCCATGCAGGCCTCTCACCATCATCCCAAATCCCAGCCCCCGTTCCAATCTAGGTCTCCCACCCTCATCCTAGATCCCAGCCCCCATCCCAGCCAGCCATCTTACCCTCATCCCAGATGCTAGCCCTTATTCCAGCCAGGCCGCTCACCCTGATCCCAGATCCCAGCCCCCATTCCAGCCTGGCCTCCTACCCTGATCCCAGATCCCAGCCCCTATTCCAGCCTGGCCTCTCACCCTCATCCCAGATCCCAGCCCTCATTCCAGCCAGGCCTCTCTCCTACACCCCAGTTAACAGCCCCCATTCTATCCAGGCCTCCCACCCTCATGTTAGATCCCAGCCCCCATTCCATCCAGGCCTCCTAGCCTCATCCCCGATCCCAACCCCCATTCCATTGAGGTCTCCCACCCTCATCCTAGACCTCAGCCCCCATTTTATCCAGGCCTAACACCCTCAGCCCAGATCCAAGCCCCCAATCCAGCCAGGCCTCCAACAATCATCCCAGGTCCCAGCCCCCATTCCATCCGGGCCTCCCACCCTCATCCAAGACCCCAGCCCACATTCCATTCAGGCATCCAATCCCTCACGTTAGAGTTATTTAAACGCCAATAATTTTCCACTATCAGCCTCTAGTTTTCACGGATGCAAGTATGATTTTTGTGATTGGGGCACACTCATTCGGGGTTTCAATGCGTTGCTCTAGGTTATTGAGTAGCTGAGTAGCTCTCACCCTCATCCCAGCCCTACTTCCATCCAGGCCTCCCACCATCATCCCAGATACCAGCCCCCATTCCAACAAGGCCTCCCACCCTCGTCCCAGATCACAACCTCCATTCCAACCAGGCCTCTCACAATTATCCCGGATCCCAGCCCCAATTCCAACTCGGCCTCCGGCCGTCATCCCAGATCCCAGACCCCATTCCAGCCAGGCCTCTCACCCCAATCCCAGATCCCAGCCCCCGTATGCAATGAGTCTTTTGAGACACCTCATATTTCAGTTGCTCTGAACAAGATCCTGTTAGGACGGTGGCTTGGGCTAATCAAGTGGCAAATACCTCTTTTTTTCCAACAGAAGAATAAGTATTTGTTATGCGAGTATACCGTCTGTGTATCCTTGGCACTGGGTGCTGGAGTACCGCACCGAATCAGTGTCCCGAGAGGGCTCCGAGGTGGGTGGGGACCACGGCCGGTGAAATATTTAAACCCAACATGAGTACCCAAGAAAAAAACCCCACACCTGCCGAAACAAAAGCACGAGAAGAACGATCCAATAAGAAACTTCGAACAAGCTCTCCTACACATGAACCAAATCAACAAAACGACAATTTTTCAAGATTTTTGATGGCACACGCCACAAATCCAGATTTACCTCTTTCGAAATTGTCACCATTTGCACTGGATAAGGCCATCCAAAGTCTGGCCGAGAACCAAAGGATGTCAAACGACTCCGCTCTGGTGACCTCCTCATCGAGGTCACACGGAAGAGTCATGCTGACAACCTCCTCCGAGCCACGACCCTCCTCCATATCCCAGTTACAATAACTCCTCACCGTACCCTCAACAATAGCCGAGGTGTCATCCGGTGCAGAGACCTACAAATGTGTTCTGACGCAGAGATAGTTACCGAGTTGGCCTCACAGAATGTCATGGAGGCCAAACGGATATCAATCACGAAAAATGGAGAAAGAATTCCAACAAATACCATTATTCTCACATTCGCATCCCACCTCCCTCCTACAACAATAAAAGCTGGATACCTTCGTATACCAGTCGATATCTATATACCAAACCCACTACGCTGTTTTCAATGCCAACGCTTCGGCCACGGAAAGAACAACTGCAGGAGGCAAGTCACCTGTGCTCGCTGTGGCGACGAGGGCCATGAAGACACCTCCTGCAGCAAACCGAGTCACTGCGTAAACTGCAAAGGCAGCCACTACGCATACTCAAAACAGTGTCCAATGTGGCAAAAAGAAAAAGAGGTACAGGCAATAAAAACTAAAAACTCCATATCCTATCCCGAAGCGAGAAAAATAATAGAAAGTAAAACTACAAATGTAACTGGAAACAAAACATTCGCTGAAGTGACGGGCTCGACCCAAACCAAATCCAATGAAACAACACCAAAACCAAACATGGTTTCCATAGGAATAAACACTGTTTATTCTTGGCCACCAGATGCAGAATTCACAATTACAACAGAAACCCCAGAGGAGACAGGAACATCCAGCCAGACAGGCCATGATAGAAATTCAAACAAAGACACCTGCAAAGAAACCTCCTACAAAATCCACTACAAAACCCACCACCCACAAACTGAACAAATCGAAACCAGCAAAACTAAACCGACCACCCAAGGGATCAACGGATCCCATCAAAGTACATAACAAATACTCGCAACTAGAGGAGGAGGACGATGAGGAAATGGAGACAGACCCACAAGAAAGGGGAAGGGACAAAAGAAAACACAAGGCAGATACGCCACCCATATCATAAACCATGGCTTCCATTATACAATGGAATTGTCGAGGTATGGGAGCCAATCGTGATGAAATCCTCTTGCTAAAGCAGGACCACAACCCCATAGCGTTTTGTCTCCAAGAAACATTCATCAATCAAAAACCAAGGCGATATAACAATTAGTGGATATACATCATATGATAATCTAGGACTTAATACGGGAGATAAAATCACAGGCGGAGTTAGTATCCTTATAAAGGAGAAAACTCCACACAGCCAAATACCCTTGCAGACCAACCTACAAGCTATGGCCATACGAATAACATTACACAAAACCATAACCCTGTGCTCTATCTATATTTCACCTAATTTACGTCCAACACGACTAGAACTAGAAAATATAATAAAACAACTTCCAGCGCCGTATATGCTTCTTGGAGATTTCAATGCCCATCATACGATATGGGGTTGTAAAGACATACAACCCAAGGGCCGCCTGCTAGAGGACTTTATCTTAAAAAACAATACCGTTCTGCTCAACGATGGCTCAATAACTTATATACACCCTGGGAATGGTGCCAAAACGGCTATAGACCTAACTATAGCCCATCCCAGTCTATGCCTTGATTTCAACTGGAAAGTGGAAGATGATCTTCACGGCAGTGACCACTTCCCTATCCTTCTTACTAGCCAATTTCCCGCTCCAGATGAAAATATTGCTCACTGGAAGCTAAATAAGGCTGACTGGACTGCTTTTAAAAAAATGTGCTTTGAAAAACTCACAACAGCCAACTTCCAAGGTATACCAGACCCAATAGCCCTCTTCAGCGAAACACTTCATAAAATAGCTGAAGACACCATTCCCAAAACCTCGACCAATCTCAAAATACAAAAGAAGCCATGGTTTAACGATGAATGCCGTGAGGCCGTACAACAACGAAAACAGGCTCAGCGAGAACTCCAAATACATCCTACTCCAGGAAATATCCTCAAATATAAACAAGTGCGAGCACAGACCCGCCGCACAATACGAACAACAAAAAGGGAATCCTGGAGAAACTATGTCTCCAAACTTGGAAATAAAACAACAACTAAGAAAACGTGGCGAGCCATACAGAAGATCAGTGGGAAAAAAGCAAACAACAGCATAAACCACCTGATCCATGAAAACACAACCCTCACCGAACCAGTGCAAATAGCCAATACCTTGTCGAAAGCCTTTGCAACAAATTCTTCCTCAAAAAATTACACGGCTAAATTCCAAAGATACAAGGCGGTTAGTGAGAGGAAAAAACTCAATTTCAAATCCAAAAATGATGAATATTACAATAGCCTCTTCTCCATAGAGGAACTCCAGTCTGCCCTGAGGAAAACTAACAACACTTCTCCAGGGCCAGACAATATCCCATACTAATTCCTGAAACAACTACCCGATACATCCTTGGAACTTCTTCTCGACATATTCAACTTCATTTGGCAAACCGGGCAAATACCCCCATCGTGGAAAAAAGCGATAGTCATTCCTATCCCTAAGCCTGGGAAGGATCACACCAATCCTTCTTCTTACCGACCAATAGCTCTTACAAGTTGTATATGTAAAACACTAGAAAAGATGATAAATAACCGCCTTACATATTTTCTAGAAACAAATAATATCATCACTAAGTTCCAGAGTGGCTTTCGACAAAACAGAAATACCACCGATAATTTAATACGATTGGAGCCCTATATACGCGAGGCATTCATCAAAAAAGAACACGTGGTGGCAGTATTCTTTGACCTTGAAAAGGCATATGACACCACATGGAAATATGGTATTTTAAAAGACCTCCATGATATGGGACTCAGAGGTCATATGCCAAATTTTATTCAAGAATTCCTAAACAGACGTCTATTTCAGACAAGGGTCGGAACTACCCTCTCCGAAGTATACGATCAGGAGATGGGGGTTCCCCAAGGCAGTATCCTATCTGTAACCCTTTTTAGTATTAAAATCAACAGCATCATAAAATGTCTCACTAATAACATAGATCCTTCTCTATTTGTTGATGATTTTTTGGCCTGTTTCAGGTCCAAACATATGCACACAATAGAAAGGCAACTACAAATGAACCTCAATAAGTTACAACAATGGTGCGATGAGAACGGATTTAAATTTTCAAAAACTAAAACAGTGTGTATGCACTTCTGTCAACTCCGGAAACTCCATCCGGAACCTGAACTTAAAATGAATGGGGATCAAATACCAGTTGTGCCAGAAACAAAATTTCTCGGCCTTTTATTCGATAAAAAACTGACTTTTATACCCCATATCAAACAATTAAAACAGAAATGTACCAAAGCACTTAATATAATTAAAGTGCTATCTAATACCGAATGGGGAACAGAAAGAGAGACATTATTAAATATCTACAGAGCCCTGATACGGTCACGGCTGGATTATGGGTCGATGATTTACGGATCAGCACGCAAATCATATTTGCAGATGCTGGACCCTGTCCACAACCAAGCACTTCGTTTATGTCTGGGAGCTTTCCGCACATCTCCTGCGGAAAGCCTGTACGTCGAGTCAGCTGAGCCATCTCTATACTACCGTAGAGATAAATTAGCACTATAATACGCACTTAAGCTCAAAACGAATCCCAATAATCCTACCTTTGAAGACGTATTCCATCCAAAGTTTACAACACTATTTGAAAACAAACCAAAGACAATACCCACCTTTGGAATTCGAGTCAATAACCTTTTGACAAGATAAAATATAAATTTCAACGATATACGAACCTGGCACCTCCCAGAAATCCCACCATGGGAAATGGAATCTCCAAAAGTTCTATTAGAACTAACAACTTGCAACAAATCTGACACAGACCCATCACAATTTATAGAACTTAAACATGCTATTCACAATCAACACCCCAACCATTTCTCTATATATACCGATGGCTCAAAAGACTCCCACAGGGTGGCCGCTGCAGCTGTGGCTGGTGAACACCAGTGCAGCAACCGCCTCCCAGACCAATGCTCGATATACACCGCGGAAGCGGTGGCTCTAATGATGGCACTTGAATATGTAGAACAATCACTTCATGACAACTTTATCATATACTCAGATTCATTATCCTGTATACAAGCCATAAAATATCGGAAATATGAAAATCCCTTAATACAAGATATACTTATAAAATGTCATGATTTAATATGCAATGGAAAGGCGGTAGTGTTCTGCTGGATCCCTAGCCACATAGGCATAGAGGGCAACAGTCTAGCAGACGCTGCCGCCAAAGAAGCTCTAAATGACGACGTCCTTCCAGTCCAGTTTCCATACTCGGACTTGAAGCCGTACATCCAAAACGAAATTACTAGACATTGGCAGTCGTCCTGGGACGAGCAATCCTCCAACAAATTGCAACGGCTTCAGCCTACTGTGGGTACCAAACGGCCAAGAATCCGCGGTAGGCCGAAGGACGTTGTCATTCAAAGACTCCGAATTGGACATACGTAGCTTACCCATTGCTACTTCCTCAAAGGAGAACCACCTCCCGAATGTGTTCCCTGTCAGGAACCCCTGACTGTGGAGCACATTCTGTTGAGGTGTGTTGACTTTCAACAAACAAGGGATCAATATTACAGAGCAGAAACTATAAAAGAACTATTTAATAATATACCACAGCAAAAGATTTTAGATTATTTATCTGCAATAAATCTAGTCAAGTGCATATGATATATCTAGTCAACGTTTACAGCCAAACAGTGCAAAAGATTTTAGATCATTTATCTACAATAAATCTAGTCAAATGCATAAGATATATTCAACGTTTACTGCCAAACAGTGCATTTTGCTGTAATTATTAATCTCAAAAGCTTGGTTTTAAAAACCAACTCATGGTTTTATATTCTGACAATTTGTTGTCTTGATCGTTTCACCATTCTTCACTTTCATGGTTTTATGACGAACTGATCAATGATATTACTTGATATCCTCAGGGTTTTATTGATCTATGGGATTCCACAAAGACTGCATTCATGGTTTTATTCATATCACATGTATTGATTTTCAGGGTTTTAATATTGACTAATATTGACCAATATGGCACGATATAGCCTTCCAGGCTGAAAGTGCCGTTAAGCCCCAATCAAATCAACAAAAAATCAACCAGATCCAAGCCATCATTCCAGCCAGGCCTCTCACCCGCATCCCAGATCCCAGCAGCCATTCCATGCAGGCCTCTCACCATCATCCCAGATCCAAGCCCCCGTTCCATCCAGGCCTCCCACCATCATCTCAGATCCCAGCCCGCATTCCAGCCAGGCATCTGATCCTCATCCCAGATCCCAGCCCCCATTCCATCCAGGCCTCCCGCCCTCATCCCAGATCCCAGCCCCCATTCCATCCAGGCCTCCCACCCTTATTCCAGATCCAAGCCATCATTCCAGCCAGGCCTCTCACCCTCATCTCAGATCCATGCAGCCATTCCATTCAGGCCTCCCACCCTCATCCTAGATCCCAGCCCCCATCCCAGCCAGGCATCTTACCCTCATCCAAGATCCTAGCCCTCATTCCAGCCAGGCCTCTCGCCCTCATCGCAGATCCCAGCCCCCATTCCAGCCTGGCCTCCCACCCTGATCCCAGATCCCAGTCCCCATTCCAGTCTGGCCTCTCACCCTCATCCCAGAACCCAGCCCTAATTCCAGCCAGGCCTCTCTCCTACACCCCAGATCCCAGCCCCCATTCCATCCAGGCCTCTCACCTTCATCCCAGATCCCAGCCCCCATTCCATCCAGGCCTCCTAGTCTCATCCCCGATCCCAACCCTGATCCCAGATCCCAGCACCCATTCCAGTCTAGCCTCTCACCCTCATCCCAGATCCCAGCCCTCATTCCAGCCAGGCCTCTCTCCTACACCCCAGTTAACAGCCCCCATTCTATCCAGGCCTCCCACCCTCCTCTTCGATCCCAGCCCCCATTCCATCCAGGCTTCCTAGCCTCATCCCCGATCCCAACCCTGATCCCAGATCCCAGCCCCCATTCCAGTCTGGCCTCCCACCCTCATCCCAGATCCCAGCCCTCATTCCAGCCAGGCTTCTCTCCTACACCCCAGTTAACAGCCCCCATTCTATCCAGGCCTCCCACCCTCATCCTAGACCTCAGGCCCCATTTTATCTAGGCCTCCCACCATCAGCCCAAATCCAAGCCCCCATTCCAGCCAGGCCTCCCACAATCATCCAAGGTCCCAGCCCCCATTCCATCCGGGCCTCCCACCCTCATCCAAGACCCCAGCCCACATTCCATTCAGGCCTCCAATCCCTCACGTTAGAGTTATTTAAACGCCAATAATTTTCCAGCCTCTACTTTCCTCGGATGGAAGTATGATTTTTGTGCTTGGGGCACACTCATTCGGGGTTTAAATGCTCTAGGTTAATGAGTAGCTGAGTATCTCTCACCCTCATCCCAGCCCTAATTCCATCCAGGCCTCTCACAATTATCCCAGATCTTAGCCCCAGGGAGCTGAATTCCAAACGACCCCAGGATCTAATATATAACAATATTATATATTAGATATAAAAATATTATACTCGACCCAGATCTCAGCTCTCATTCCAACCAGGCCTCTTACTCTCATCCCAGCCCTAATTCCATCCAGGCCTCCCACCATCATCCCAGATCCCAGCCTCCATTCCATCCAGGCCTCTCACCCTCGTCCCAGATCTCAGCTCTCATTCCAACCAGGCCTCTCACCCTCATCCCAGTCCTAATGCCATCGAGGCATCCCACCATCATTCCAGTTTCCAGCCCTCATTCCATCCAGGCCTCCCACAATCATCCCAGATCCCAGCCTCCATTCCATCCAGGCCTCTCACCCTCGTCCCAGATCTCAGCTCTCATTCCAACCAGGCTTCTCACCCTCATCCCAGTCCTAATTCCATCGAGGCCTCCCACCATCATTCTAGTTTCCAGCCCTCATTCCATCCAGGCCTCCCACAATCATCCCAGATCCCAGCCCCATTCCAACCAGGCCTCCCACCCTCATTCCAACCAGGCCTCCCACCCTCGTGCCAGATCCCACTCCCCATTCCAACCAGGCCTCTCACAATTATCCCAGATCCCAGCCCCAGGGAGCTGAATTCCCAACGACCCCAGGATCTAATATATAACAATGTTATATATTAGAACTTTGTCGTCGTTTCAGGTGACTATGACCAAGATGGACGCCGCCGACCTACGCCATGAGCATGACAAGGCGGTGACGGCGGCCAACAGAAAGCTTCATGACGCAGGCGCGCTGGTTGACGTTACAGTGACTGTGGGCGAGGTGGCCTTCCCTTGTCACAAGTCTCTGCTGGCGGCTTGGAGCGGCTTCTTCCGTTCCATGTTTGGCAGCGATTTCACCGAGAGTCGCTCAAGTCATGTGACTTTAGCCGAGACAAGTCTGCTGTCATCAGATGCATTTGTGGACCTCCACACATGGATGTACCGAGGGGAATTGAACCTGACACCAGACTCGGTTGATCTCATTCTGCCTTCCGCCGTTTACCTCCAGATGGAGAAGACAGTAGACATGTTAACGGAATATATTAAGCATCAGTACTCTGGCAATGTTCTTGTCACGCGCATGTTCCGTCATCTCAATCTGGCACAAATTTGTGAGATCCCGCATCTACGAGATATGGTTTTGGCGGGATTGGCCAAACACTTCGATGAATTGGTCGAAATAGGAGAAATGCTTGAGCTGAACCCAGAAGATTTCCTGAGGCTCCTCGCCATGGATCAGTTGAATGCTGAGAGTGAAGACGTCGTCTTCAACGCAGCGTTCGCCTGGCTTCTCCACAGTGAAGATCGTCTGGATTATTTACACGACATGTTGAAATCTCTGCGAGTTGGTCTGGTTAGTACCGGAACGATCCGGAAAGCTCTAGACGCCAAGATCATGTCTAAGGACAGCGAATGTTGCAACATCCTGCTAGATTGTCTGGCCGCGGGAAAGTCTGACGAAGAAAGTCTGCAAGGGCTGAAGAAGGACTTCCATGAATTGTTTGTTAAAAGAACGCCGACTGCGGCTCAGACAGAACATGGCGGCTCATCGGACGGTCATACAAGGTACTTGTAGCTTTTGTTTGGGCTTACAGTCAGATTACTGTTAATGATTAATTACCCGCCTGTAAGAAGAGGCACATATATTATACATTCTTATAGGGTAAATTCATGTTTATGTTGATGAAAGTATGTGAGGTAGAAGCAATAGTTCTTGAATCGTAGCTCGCGGCATGACTGGAGATACCAGCCATACGGGTTGTCTGGTTCCATGTTAACGATTCTCATAAAGACGATGTTTTTGACACTAGGATTTTGTATTCCCTTCAGTGTCCTGAGACTGTCGCAAGAACAAGACCCGTGCACGCTGTATGGTGACATCTGGCGAGACGCTTACGCCAACATTGGAGACTCGGGTCCTGACATTAGTGACGTCACGGTGACCGTTGCCGGGGAAGACTTCCGCTGTCACAAGGCCGTCCTCTTCGGCTGGAGCGAGTATTTCACGAAGCGTTTTCTTGTTGATGAAGGTAGCGTCGTTAGCGATGATTGTCTTCCCGGGGAGACCTCAGCTACCCAGAAGGAAGATGATTTACAAGCGAGCGATCGGCCCAGTCCATCAATGGATAGTGCCCCGCGATCCTCAACTGCAGCGTCACAGGGGTCAGTGGAAAGTGCGTTAAAGTCCCCTCCAGGAGAGACACCTCATGCGCTGGAGCACCAGGACACACTAAATACAGCCAGTGACGGTGAAAAAGAGTGCGGCGTTTCGGATCCGGGCGGGTTACTAGATGGTGATGGTGATCCAGATGATTCTCTAAGCCAGAGTCCGGATCCAGCGTGTGGTCGGTCTCGGGACTCTGTGTCTCACATATCGCTGACAGGCGACTATATGACGAGAAGTGTGTTCCACATTCTGCTGGATTGGATTTATAGAGGTCAATTAAAGGTGACGGCCAACACTCTCTGTGACGTCATGAAGTGCGCACGCTGCTTGCAGATGGACGGAGTCGTAGAAGTTATAAACAAATATTTCGACAGTTATTGGCCCACCTTGGTTGGTGGAGGGATACTGATCATGTTGCACGCAGCGAAGAAATGTGACCTAGCAGATGTGTATGATACCTGTTTCAACCAAACCATCGCCAACTTTGAAGGAGTCTGGGGCAGCCCTGAATTTAAAGAGCTGCTTGACATTGAGACGATCACCAGCCTACTGCAGGATGACCGTCTAAACGTCTCCAGCGAAGATGTGGTGATGCAAGCGGCTTTGTCATGGTTACGTCACTCCGAGAGTCGCCTGGGTCACATCAGTGACGTCATCAAATCAGTCCGCCTCGGATTGGTTGGAACTACTACCCTCATTGATGGCTTTGACCTAGTCTGCCGTTCCCGAGACCCAGAGGTTCATGCCATGTTGAAACAGGCGGCTACCAGCGATCGACAGGGCGTGGATAGTTTTTGGAAGGACCACCCTGCTATGTACAGACAGCGACTGGTATGTTAGCGTTGTTATAATAGTCGGACGCTATACAATGTAATGACCGTGCATGTGCGTGCAGTGGGCACAGATTGATATGGCGAGATGGGTAGAAAGCAAGCCCGTAATGACCGCCTGGACACACATACTATTAGTCCCGGGCCTGAATGCCATAATATCTTTATTTAATGGCCATTATAGCTAGTTGTAGTAGTAATTATAGCATGAAAATCTCGATTGCATGGCAGTCAGTTGTCATTTGATACTGCACGGTGTTGACTTTTTATTTCTTACACACTATCTACGTGTTTTTATTCAGTATACCATTTCAATGTGAATAAGTTTCAATAGACTGCTTTATATCGGTATAAAAAGTGTGATACTGAGCGGATTAACGACCGTGTCTTTTACGACGCCCCGTAAAATCCGTCCCACATACCCAAGTCGTCGTCCGTCCTGGCGGTGATTCACTATCACTGCAGCCCCATAATACAATGCTTTGCGATTTTACTTCCAGGGAAAGGCACGCTACGACCGTATGAGGGTGACTGGCCGACTGGGAGACGACAGCGGGGAGGGACAGCTTGTGGATACCAGGGCCGCTTGTGTCCTGGGACGCCTCGTCTTGGTGACTGATTGGAGGAATAATAGACTTGTAGCCTTCTGTCGTCCCACTTTCGCCACAGAATACACCTACTTCTGCCATATTGATACAGATACACCTGCTGATTGCTTGAGTAACAAGGCGAGAGATACGGTGTATGTCTGTAATTACAAGAAACATGTCATTACAATATGGAAATGGTCGACAAAGCAAAAGCTGCACGAAGTGGGGAGGTTATCGGCTGGCGGGAGATTAAGGGATCCTTGGCACATGGCATTGGACGGCGAGGAGCACGTGTATGTGGCCTGCAGTGACGGGGTGCATAGAGTGTGCCTGGCGACCGATACAGTCGTCAGCACTCTGACCCAACCAGACGGGGTGATAGGCAGACCGTACGAGCTTGCAGTGATCGGCTCCACTATAATGGTGAACTACGGATGGAGTGAAGCCCTGGTGCTCTACCCGGAGGGCGGCCCTACAGGTCACGTTGTCAACCCCATAGGACTGAAGAAACCCTTCAGTGTTGGCGCGGATGGTGTCAACTTCCTGGTTGGAGACTCTCATGACAATAGTGTGTACGTGGTCACACCCAGCGGCGAGACCCTGACGACCGTGAACACCGGGGGCGTGGCGCCCTGTAACATCTCAGTGTATGGGGACAACATGTACGTTGTGTCATACAGTGATAGCCGAGTCGTTATTCTATCCCGATGACAATGCCATGACACCTTCCGTTAAGCCTTTAACATCTCGGAGACAACATGTACGTTGTGTAAAGTCGACGATTATCACGTTTATATTCTTTAATAAAGACATTACACGTTTGGCACAAGACAGACAGCTGGATATGAAATGAATAGAATTTCTCCATTACCAACTGCGCATGGACCCTGTTGCACGGTTTGACAGACAGTAACACAAGAAATCCCTACATAAACATAATATTATGCCACACTGTTTGTTGCGAGGTGACTGTGCGATTTGCGAGACGCGTGCCCTGATCAAAATCACAGCAACAGAACTATGTTCAGTCAACACAGACATGATTTTATTTTTGCAATTTTGTTTCATGAAATTTTGGCTTTATATAATAGTGATGTCAGAAGATCAGCACCAAAGTGTATTTCTCATTTAAATTTCAGTTCGTATTGCTAATTTTGCATTCTGTGGACTGGCCGTGCTTCGGCCCCAAAGCTAGCCAGTCTGGCTACGTGAACGTGCTGCCGTCACGACTAATGCAAACTTGTCCTGTTTCTGTGTGTATCTGTCAATAATCACTTGATAGCAATATATATAGAATAAAATCTGTTTTGGAAACATTCGTGAGGCGTAAGAAGTTACTTGCCATTTCTAACATATTATAAATATACCAGATCTCAGATCAACGACGTTCTAGGACCTAATATAACCATTCACATGCCATCACGCACATTACCATGACTATACCCATCACCATTTCTACCCACAGCACCATCACCACCCACAACACCATCACCACTCTCTCCACCCACAACACCATCACCATCCACAACCCCATCACCACCCACTACACCATCACCACTCACAACACCCTCACAACACCATCACCGCACACACCATCACCACTCAACACCATCACCGCACACAACACCATCACCAGTCACAACGTCATCACCACCCACAACACCATCACCACCCACAACACCATCACCACTCACAACACCATCACCGCACACACCATCACCACTCGCAACACCACCACCACTCACAACGCCATCACCACCCACAACACCATCACCACTCACAACACCCTCACAACACCATCACCGCACACACCATCACCACTCGCAACACCACCACCACTCACAACGCCATCACCACCCACAACACCATCACCACTCACAACACCCACATAACACCATCACCGCACACAACACCATCACCATTCACAACGCCAGCGCCACCCACAACACCATCACCACTCACGATACTATGAAAACCTTCAAGTCAAAACACTTAATGCACTACACTTGTGATCAGGTAATTGTATCATTGTAAGGTCCAGGTTCACTCATCGTTTCAATCACTGAGTACCGGTTTAAAGTATTTAATCCCAGTTTGAATGCAAGTATTTAATTCCAGGTTTAAGTCGTCCGTTCCTGGTTACTCTGTTTAACTCGTGGCTGGTTGGTTTTCACTGTGATATCACTGGTATTCACGTGGTATTCATGTGGTCCCCATGCAATGTCTATGTGGTATCCCTGTGGTATCCATGTGGCCTCAATGTGGTGTCCATGTGGTCCCTCTGTGGTATCCATGTGGTATTCATGTGGTCCCCATGCAGTGTCTATGTGGTGTCCCTGTGGTATCCATGTGGCCATGGTATCCAAGTGATCCTCCTATGGTATCCATGTAGTCCCTCTGGGATATCCATGCGGTCCCCCTGCGGTATCCATGTGGTCCCTCTGGGATATCCATGCGGTCCCCCTGCGGTATCCATGTGGCGCCCCTGTGGTATCCATTTGGTTCCCCTGTGGTATCCAATAGGTCCACCTGTGGTATCCATGTGGTCCCTTGTGGTATCCATGTGGCGCCCATGTGGTATCCATTTGGTTCCCCTGTGGTATCCAATAGGTCCTCCTGTGGTATCTATGTGGTCCCTTGTGGTATCCATGTGGCGCCCCTGTGGTATCCATTTGGTTCCCCTGTGGTATCCAATAGGTCCTCCTGTGGTATCCATGTGGTCCCCTTGTGGTATCCATGTGGCGCCCCTGTGGTATACATGTGGTCCCCTGTGGTATCCATGTGCTCCCCCTGTGGTATCCATGTGGTATTCATTTGGTTCCCTGTGGTATCCAATAGTCCTCCTTTGGTGCCCATGTGGTCCCCTGTGGTATCTATGTGGTCCTTCTGTATTATCAATGTGGTCCCCCATTGGTATCGAAGTGGACCTCCTATGGTATTTATGTGGCCCCCTGTGGTATCCATGTGGTCTCCCAGTGGTATCCATGTGGTCCCCCTGTGGTATCCATGTGGTCTCCCAGTGGTATCCATGTGGTCTCCCTGTGGTATCCATGTGGTCCCCATGTGGTATCCATGTGGTCTCCCTGTGGTATCCATTTGGTCACCCTGTGGTATCTATTTGGTCACTGTGGTATCCATGCGGCCCCCCTATGGTATCCCTGTGGTCTCACTGAGGTATCCATGTGGTCCTCCTGTGGTATCCATGTGGTCCCCATGTGGTATCCATGTGGTTCCCCTGTGGTATCCATGTGGTCCGCCTATGTGGTCCCCCTGTGGTATCCATGCGGTCCCTCTGTGTTATACACGTGGTCCACCTGTGGTGTCCATGTGGTCTCCATGTGGTATCCATGCGGTCTCTCTTTGGTATCCATGTGGTCCCCCTTTTGTATCCATGTGGTCCCCCAGTGGTATCCATGTGGTCCCGCTGTGGTATCCATGTGGTCCCCATGTGGTATCCATGGAGTCTCCCTTTGGTATCCATGTGGTCCCCCTTTGGTATCCATGTGATCCCCCTGTGGTCTCCATGTAGTCCCTCTGGGATATCTATGCGGTCCCCCTGTGGTATCCATGTGGTCCCCATCTGGTATCCATGTGGTCCCCCTGTGGTATCAACGTGGTCCTCCTGTGGTACCCATGTGGTCTCCCTGTGGTATCCATGTGGTCCCCCTGTGGTTTTCCATGTGGTCTCCCTGTGGTATCCACGTGGTCCCCACGTGGTCTCCCTGTGGTGTCCATGTGGTCCTCCTGTGGTATCCATGTGGTATCCATTTTGTTCCCTGTGGTATCCAATAGGTCCTCCTTTGGTGCCCATGTGGTCCCCTGTGGTATCTATGTGGTCCTTCTGTATTATCAATGTGGTCCCCCATTGGTATCGAAGTGGACCTCCTATGGTATCCATGTGGCCCCCTGTGGTATCCATGTGGTCTCCCAGTGGTATCCATGTGGTCCCCCTGTGGTTTCCATGTGGTCTTCCAGTGGTATCCATGTGGTCTCCCTGTGGTATCCATGTGGTCCCCATGTGGTATCCATGTGGTCTCCCTGTGGTATCCATTTGGTCACCCTGTGGTGTCTATTTGGTCACTGTGGTATCCATGCGGGCCCCCTATGGTATCCCTGTGGTCTCACTGAGGTATCCATGTGGTCCCCATGTGGTATCCATGTGGTTCCCCTGTGGTATCCATGTGGTCCGCCTATGTGGTCCCCCTGTGGTATCCATGCGGTCCCCCTGTGTTATACACGTGGTCCACCTGTGGTGTCCATGTGGTCTCCATGTGGTATCCATGCGGTCCCCATGTGGTATCCATGTGGTCTCCCTGTGGTATCCATTTGGTCACCCTGTGGTATCTATTTGGTCACTGTGGTATCCATGCGGCCCCCCTATGATATCCCTGTGGTCTCACTGAGGTATCCATGTGGTCCTCCTGTGGTATCCATGTGGTCCCCATGTGGTATCCATGTGGTTCCCCTGTGGTATCCATGTGGTCCGCCTATGTGGTCCCCCTGTGGTATCCATGCGGTCCCTCTGTGTTATACACGTGGTCCACCTGTGGTGTCCATGTGGTCTCCATGTGGTATCCATGCGGTCTCTCTTTGGTATCCATGTGGTCCCCCTTTTGTATCCATGTGGTCCCCCAGTGGTATCCATGTGGTCCCCCTGTGGTATCCATGTGGTCCCCATGTGGTATCCATGGAGTCTCCCTTTGGTATCCATGTGGTCCCCCTTTGGTATCCATGTGATCCCCCTGTGGTCTCCATGTAGTCCCTCTGGGATATCTATGCGGTCCCCCTGTGGTATCCATGTGGTCCCCATCTGGTATCCATGTGGTCCCCCTGTGGTATCAACGTGGTCCTCCTGTGGTACCCATGTGGTCTCCCTGTGGTGTCCATGTGGTCCCCCTGTGGTTTTCCATGTGGTCTCCCTGTGGTATCCACGTGGTCCCCACGTGGTCTCCCTGTGGTGTCCATGTGGTCCTCCTGTGGTATCCATGTGGTATCCATTTTGTTCCCTGTGGTATCCAATAGGTCCTCCTTTGGTGCCCATGTGGTCCCCTGTGGTATCTATGTGGTCCTTCTGTATTATCAATGTGGTCCCCCATTGGTATCGAAGTGGACCTCCTATGGTATCCATGTGGCCCCCTGTGGTATCCATGTGGTCTCCCAGTGGTATCCATGTGGTCCCCCTGTGGTTTCCATGTGGTCTTCCAGTGGTATCCATGTGGTCTCCCTGTGGTATCCATGTGGTCCCCATGTGGTATCCATGTGGTCTCCCTGTGGTATCCATTTGGTCTCCCTGTGGTATCCATGTGGTCCCCATGTTGTATCCATGTGGTCTCCCTGTGGTATCCATTTGGTCACCCTGTGGTATCTATTTGGTCACTGTGGTATCCATGCGGGCCCCCTATGGTATCCCTGTGGTCTCACTGAGGTATCCATGTGGTCCCCATGTGGTATCCATGTGGTTCCCCTGTGGTATCCATGTGGTCCGCCTATGTGGTCCCCCTGTGGTATCCATGCGGTCCCCCTGTGTTATACACGTGGTCCACCTGTGGTGTCCATGTGGTCTCCATGTGGTATCCATGCGGTCTCTCTTTGGTATCCATGTGGTCCCCCTTTTGTATCCATGTGGTCCCCCAGTGGTATCCATGTGGTCCCCCTGTGGTATCCATGTGGTCCCCATGTGGTATCCATGCAGTCTCCCTTTGGTATCCATGTGGTCCCCCTTTGGTATCCATGTGATCCCCCTGTGGTCTCCATGTAGTCCCTCTGGGATATCTATGCGGTCCCCCTGTGGTATCCATGTGGTCCCCATCTGGTATCCATGCGGTCCCCCTGTGGTATCAACGTGGTCCTCCTGTGGTACCCATGGGGTCTCCCTGTGGTATCCATGTGGTCCCCGTCTGGTTTTCCATGTGGTCTCCCTGTGGTATCCACGTGGTCCCCACGTGGTCTCCCTGTGGTGTCCATGTGGTACTCCTGTGGTATCCATGTGGTATCCATTTGGTTCCCTGTGGTATCCAATAGGTCCTCCTTTGGTGCCCATGTGGTCCCCTGTGGTATCTATGTGGTCCCTCTGTATTATCAATGTGGTCCCCCATTGATATCCAAGTGGACCTCCTATGGTATCCATGTGGCCCCCTGTGGTATCCATGTGGTCCCCCTGTGGTATCCATGTGGTCTCCCAGTGGTATCCATGTGGTCCCCCTGTGGTATCCATGTGGTATTCATGTGGTCCTCCTGTGGTATCCACGTGGTCCCCAAGTGGTATCCATGTGGTCCTCCTGGGGTATCCAAGTGGTTCCCCTGTGGTATCCATGTGGTCCGCCTATGTGGTCCCCCTGTGGTATCCATGTGGTTCCCCCGTGGTATCCATGTGGTCCGCCTATGTAGTCCCCCTGTGGTATCCACGTGGTCCACCTGTGGTGTCCATGTGGTCTCCATGTGGTATCCATGTGGTCCCCCTGTGGTATCCATGTGGTATGCATGTGGTCCCCCTGTGGTATCCATGTGGTCCCCCTGTGGTATCCACGTGGTCCTCAAGTGGTATCCATGTGGTCCCCCTGTGGTATCCATGTGGTTCCCCTGTGGTATCCATGTGGTCCGCCTATGTGGTCCCCCTGTGGTATCCATGTGGTTCCCCTGTGGTATCCATGTGGTCCGCCTATGTGGTCCCCCTGTGGTATCCACGTGGTCCACCTGTGGTGTCCATGTGGTCTCCATGTGGTATCCATGTGGTCCCCGAATTTGGACTTTTTTGAAGAGTTGATAGAGTTTTGTGGATGAATTGGTGTTTAGGCCACATTTGTGCACACATGGGATAAACCGCGCCAACCACAAAGACAAAAGTGGGTGGCATCGTCAACCTATATTATGTAGTCGATAACGCTAGGACAACGGGGCCTTAAAAAAGGTCGGGAATCGAAACTGAGCTGGAAATGTGGTATTTAGAAAAAAATAAAAATAAGTCGTTCTCTAAGAGAATTTGGTAATTTTTGGTAAAACAAATACATCGCGATATCCGAAACCGGACATCGTAACAGTTTGATTTTCGTCTTGATATGTAGGTGTAAGATTTTGTATGACGTCTTATGTCGGTGTCTTCTGTTTTCAATGACGAAAATCTTCATACTATGACTGACTTGTAGGTCTGTGTGTGTACAAATTGGTCTCCGGGCACGATAACTGTCGCAAGCGTATAGCTATCGTTATCGAACTTCGCCAACAGGTACCCATTCCAGAGTTTACGGACAAAATCCTTACGGGACTCCCCCTCACCACCGCCCCCGTCCCCCCCCCCCCGCCCTCCCGGCGCCAACCCATACCCCGGCCTGCTCCTAATATCTCTGCACGCCAATACACACGCATTCTGGCTGTGATAGGTTACACTGGCGCACACCAATCCCGTCCCGCACACCCCCTCTCTCATCGAGGGGGTCAGAGTCAGTACTGGCCAGCCCGTGGCCGGCTGCAGAGTGCCCTTACCTTGAACCGATCCGCCGCCTCCTGCCGCCACCCGCGAATCCACACCATGTGTGTCAAGTGGCATCGAAATCGAGCCAGTGGTTTGGACGCAAAACAGTAATCACACTTTAACATTGCCAATCGAATTATAAAGCCTCGATACGCCAAATGACTGACGGCGCGGTGACGTTTCGGCCAATAACCCGGTCGATATTGCATGTAAGCAGTCCACTCTCGATCTCTGAAAATCTCCCGATCAGGTCGAAATGGGGAGTATCTTGCTGTATTAAATACTTTTTTAGTATTATTATTATTGAAAACCAATAACAAATTTGTGTGCCACTGGATTCTCCCGATCCTTAGACACAGAAGGAGCGAAGTTATTTTTTAAAGCGCAAAAAGGTGGAAATACGCGTGTTATGTGCCGTGGAAAGGACACCCTTGCCAGATGTACTCGCTCCAAAAGACCCCTTATATCTGTCTTGGTCAGTCACTTAAGACCCACCTTCTTTGTTTGCCTAAACTCGGTAAAAACAATGCTGAGAGTGTACAAGAGTGGTCACACTCCGCGTACATTGTCCATCTGTAAATTATGAGCAGAATATCTCAACCTTGCTAAAGCTTTCCTGTGACTCACATTGGTGACATCCCTAAAGACGGTTCTGGTTCTCACAGCGATTTAAATTTGGCTAACGTATCGCGTTTACATGGTGTAAAACACACCCAGTGTAATGGAGGCAACCGGTGTAATTGTGTAAAACTCACACATTGCAGTGTATCAAACTGGTGTAAAAAGATGCCCAGTGTAGCGAACATGAACTTCCTAAGTAATCTACAATAAAGTCGCTTAGCTGAAGAAATACCGATGGCCATGTTTAACTATGACGTCAGATAATGTTTGTTAGAGTTCGAAATTCGGATTTTATGTCCAATCTTACCTGAAATCGACCCATGAACCTTTTTGACTAGAAAACATCCGTAAAAGTCGGTGAGCTGTAGACTGTTACAACTCGTCTGCTTTCGTGAAAAAATGTAAATTCATACATGTAATTTGTTGCATGACAAATTCCCAATACAATGATAGATATTATATATAGCAAGTAGCTTCTCTTCCCAATTTCCGCTCCGTCTGCTGCCAAGGTCACGCACCATATTACCAAGGGAGGACAGTTTAATTTTTTTTTCTTTAATTCAAACCGACCAATTAGGAACTAAATCTCCTTCTCGATGTGCGTGCTTCACTGGGCAACACAAGGCAGTGCACAGTTCATTATCATCGCCTTCGGTCGCTGCCCACTGGAAAGCCCTTCCGAAACCATTGGATTCATCAAGTAATATCTTCATAGCAATAATGATGAAGACTTGGTTGGCGATGACGCCCCTTAAGGTCTTGCTCATTGCAACCTTCCTCGTCTCTGTCGTCTGGGTCATCATTAGGACTTTTTCTCGCGGATATTTCGACGGGAATAGTTTTATCACGGCGCCACAATGGGCCGGAGTTGTTCCTACCGGATATGACGTCACCGCGGCCGAGGAAAACACGCTGGGAATCGACGACTTCGGCGACGGACACCCAAAGAGTGACGTCACAGAGGATCTAGCGGTGACCAACGATGATAAAGACGCGACGAACGTTCCCGAAGCCGGTGAGATAAAAACTATTTTCTTGTGGAATAGTTTTTTCCGATGTGGTGACTACCGATTCGGTGGTGTTGGCCATGCCCCGTTTGTGACCAATTAGTGTCCGGTAAGAGGTTGTCGTATGTCACGTGATCGTAGACTTAGACGGCTGTCCTCTTCCACATCCGTAACATCCATGACGATGACCTTCCTGCCTTCAGACCGCCTGGGCAGCTCTACGTCTTCTTCTTGCTCGAGTCACCGAGAACGACGAGGAGAAATCTCAGCCTCTACAGAGATATGTTCAACGTCACGATAACCTATAGGGAGGACTCAGACGTTGCAATGCGTGGGGGGTATATAGACCGGAAGTTACGTCACACAAGGTGAGGTATTCATTGGCCGAGAGGACCAGAGCAGTGGTGTGGCCGGTCAGTCGTTGCAACTTAAAATATAGAAGAGAATAGGTGGATGAACTCAATAAATACATCGATGTGGACATTCTTGGAGAGTGTGGTATTCCCATAGAGGAAAAATTGAACTGTCGAGATGAGTGTTTTAATGAAACAATTCCCTCTATCTACAAGTTTTAGTTGAGCGTTGAAAACGCCTTTTGCGAGGATTACGTCACTGAGAAGGTGCTGCGGACCCTAAATACCGAAATAGTGCCGATCGTTTACGGCGGGACTAATTACACCCGCGACACCCCGCCACATTCTGTCATCAACACCTTAGACTTCGCCACGCCCAAGGACCTGGCTCAGTACCTGCACTTCTTGGCCAACCACGAAGACGAATACATGAAATACCTCGACTGGAAGAAATATTACGTGGTAACGCAAGTGGCGTCTTACAAAAAACATTTCTGCAGACTCTGTGCAATAGTCCACGACCCGACGTTCTCCAAGCGGTATGTCGACATCGACGACTGGTGGACGCGCGACACGTGCGGGTGTCGAGCCGTCGGTGTCGCGTATAGCTGTGTCAACTCCACCATTGGAAAACCCACTATATAGAAATCATTGGGGTGGGAGAGGGGCAAACTGCTGCATTGATAAGATAACTTTTTAATGCCGACCATCAACAACAATTTGAGCCTGAATGCACTTACATCGATCTAATACTAGTCTCTTTCTCGCAGACCCTCTCAGCCCATATATCTTTGACCCCCCCCCCCCCACCCCAGCTCCATCCCCACGCCGTCCGCCACCAAGCCTACCCATTGCCCACTCCTCCCTCTTCCTGCCAGACCCATACTCAGCAGGCAACGTCCATCTTGTGACTACAAGCAATTATACGGCGTGGGTGTCACGGGCAAAAGGCCGTACCACCTTGATATATATGCCTACATGGGCGTGTCCAGGGCGGGGCACAGGGGAAACGTGCCTCCCCTTTCAGACCCTAAAGGATATATGTGCCCCCACTTTCAGATCCTAAAGTATATTTGTGCCCCCCCCCCCAATTCTTTTTATTGTGTCCCCCCCCCCCTTTAGGCATTTCCGCGCGCGCCCTTGATATATGATGATGTATGCCTGGCGAAACACATCAAACGTAAATGCCACCTGGTGAATGATCCTAAATCTGAATCATAACGTTCAAATGACAAACCCTGTAGTCATAATGACCAATAGGTTGCTGGCCTCAGCAGTGGTTAGGGTTGTTCACTCTGGATGCGTTGTGTGGGGTTTTGGGGGGTTCAGCGGAACAGTTCCTCCTGCCCCGCTCTTCACCTGTAAAATCACCTGTAAATTCCGTCTAAAAATTCTTTTTGCCATTTAATTGTACGGGATAATTATCAATATTTTAGTTCTGAATGGGTATGTTTTTTATGAAATATATCCGCTCTATATATGGATTGGTTGGTTATATTCAGAACGCTTTAACCACTGTTGGTCTTATCGCGTCAAAGATGAAGAAAGGGAGAGTGGAGCCATGTTCACAGGAGTAACCCCATACTCTTTGCGAAGAAAGACATGGGATCTTTATCCTGCGACCACACAGGCATGGCCACGGCGGGGCGCGAACCACCGATCCACTTTTCGTTAAGCTCTCGGGCGGCCAGAGCACTCAAGGCGAGCGCTCTAACCCATTGAGCTACCTGACCGGCCTCGCTTTATATGTGTATCTATTTCATCAAAACGTTCCGCTCTATGGACCCCTTGGTCGCAATTTTGTTCAGCCCCCCCCCCCCCCCCCCCCGGTGGCAAGATTTTAGAGTGCTCTCCTCCCCGGGGGCAAGACTTCAGTGTGCTCCCCTCCCCGGTGGCAAGATTTTAGTGTGCCCCCCTCCCCGGTGGGTGGCAAGATTTCAGTGTGCCCCCCTCCCCGGTTGTCAAATACATTTCATTGTGCCCCCCTCCTTTCAAGGATTCCTGCACACGTCCTTGTTACGGGTTCATGTTTGACTTGTCCATTTGATTATTGTATGAGTGGATTGGTGAAACTTTATTTGACGTTTGCATCGACGGGTTGGACATTTGCTTAATGTTTTGCAGTTGTATTGGTGATTCAGAAACTGTTTTTGTCGCGGTGATGGCTGTCCATAGTCAGCCGTATTTGGCGAGGTGGAAAAATAGCCCAGAGAGGGCGACTTTAAAGCGTCCATGCGCAAAGGCAATTATTATGTTCGGTGTTACATATGATCGAAATATGATGATCGAAATGTTTTTATTCGGGTTATTCTTTAGGATCTTAGCATTGTTGAATGAATTTAATGTGGCTTTCCACGCGCTTTAAGATTTGTAAGTCTTATAGTTACTATTCACATTCGGCTTGATGCCTGAGAGAGTGGAAATTTGATAGGAAAAAGATCCCATTGTAGAGCGGATATTTTAAAACTTTGCCACGGAACCGCCCCAAACCCAGCAATATTATAAGTACACCCCCCCCCCTTTCCCCCTTCCTCCCTCCCCCACCCCCCCCCCCTTCCCGCCCCTGGGCTACGTTTATAGGCACCATGTAGTACGCGCCAAAAAACAAATATGACACCCAGATCGAACGTTGGTGTTCCGTAAAACGTGTTGCAAACACAGATACAACGGAGAAATATTTTTGATTGTTTGGAAAACTTTGATAGCTAAAGGATTAAATTAAGATTAAATGGAAATGTGATAATTTGTCTCAGTGTGCCTTCTTATAAGTCAGAAGATGCACCTATTCTTTTTGAAACCCTCAGTGGGAATTACAGCTGGAACCGAGCCCCACGGAGTGGGTCTCTGGAAGTTATCTTGACCCTTGACCGAAAATAGGGATGAGCAATGGCCTGGACGAAAACTATATAGAAATATGCATCATATCAAAAACATAACTTTATCTTTTCGAACTATGATTCATTCGACGGAATTATTGGTATGCACCACGCAGTATAACTTCCGGTGCAAGCTCCCCTGGCGGAGTGAGTCGAAGGCTGCGAGTGCTTCCGGTGGGATTCCCGGAAGCTGGAAAACTTCCTGGTGTGAAAGCTAGAAAGTGTTCGCCACAACGCGAAGTCTTCGCACTGAATTACCACTGGTTACAACGGACGGCAGTACGAAAAGCTATAGACAGTTACGTCGTCGTCACCAGGTAAATTTGAATTTGGTAATACATCAAATATAAAATAAGCTCAGGGGCGGATTCAGTAATTTGAAAAAGGGTGGGGGGGGGGAGGGGTCTGTCAAGAAATGGCAAAAATTGCATTCTTCCTCAAAAAGGGGGAGGTCCAGAGGGTCCGGACCCCCTCGACACCCCCCCCCCCCCCCCCCAGCTGCTGGATCCGCCGTTGAAGCTGATAAGCATGATTAATCTGTCAGTGAAGCGATCTGGAATCCGGCCACCCCTGCAGGGACTGATATTAACTTTTGATGTCGCCTGTCCTGTTGGCACATTGTGTTGCGATTGAAAATCACTATTGTCGATGTACCAAGAAAAGACTGAGTAAATACTAATTTAAAATTAGTAATCACGCTGATTATTTGGAATTACTGTGGCTTAAATTATAAAGAATAAAAAGTATATTACTTAACCAGGTCTGATTTTACCTTTTTTTTACTTTGTCAAAGCGACAGATACATAATGCCATATTAGATATGAGAGATCACTTATGCATTTGCATTATAGGGTCATTTAGCCACCAGAAAATTCTTTGCATAGATGTTATGTGTATTAACGGAATAACTTATGACAGATTATAGTCTGCGTATATATCTATTGGTTATAAAAATATAACTGTTATTCAGATAGATTATTAGTAAAATAAACAAAAAAGGCTATAGATAGCGAGTGCTTCATGTGGCAAAGTAATTTTGTATCTAAGTGTTTATATCTAAGAATTTGTTTTCCCACATAACCGGGTTCTGTAGAAGTATGCACTAAATAAGCCAATTAAAGCCCATGATTTAGGAATTTTATAGTATTTAATATGCCACACACGTCCCACAACACTGCATTGTAGTATGTAGACAACTTTGATACATATGCTGGGTGTAGACCCGTAAACCCATATTAATAAAAAATGCATGTAAGATATCTGAATTGTATAATTGAGAACATGACTGCAAGGATTATTACAGGGTATGGGCAAAATGTAAAGACAGAACCATTTTTAAGCCCGATAATTTATTGAAATTACAAAATGCTGAAACCGTAAAATTTAATGAATGGTAATTAACTCTTGTGCACTTGTGATACACTTTATTGTAACGTATCCACCATTAGGGCCCAGAATGAATTTGTCACTAAACTTTTGAGACATTGTCTTGTTGATAAGCAACACCAAATTAAATCAATAACTTTCATTTTAGATGTTACTGGCATTTTATTGTGAACTATACAATTATTGTTGGAGTGGTTGACCTGCATTTTCCGGTTCTTTTTATAATTGGGTGGCCCTGTAATGCCACCAATCCTAGTTGCGATTTAGTTAGTCTCTTCAATAGTTTTGTTCTTGTACACTTGGTTTTAATAAATAAAACTTTAAATTGACAGCACTTTTAATTCTAACTACCCGAGGATTGCTCTTGTCTGTGTCAAATCTTTTATGATATAAATGTATTCATTGCCAATATCGTGCAAATTATCTCCCATATGTTCGCATCATTTTCAATGTTGAATAAGTCATTCAGAGTTTTATGATTCTTGATTTCATGTGAGGTCTCAGCCACCATTCCCGCCAGCCCCACCAACCCCTCATCTCTGCACAAAGCCCCCATTCCAGGCAGCATCCCCCCCCCCGAACCCCCGATTCCAGCCTCCATACCACCCTGACCTCCACCTCCACTCCCCTAATTAAAGCCTCCATTCTATCCAGACCCACCCTGAACCCAGATCCCAGCCCCACACCACCCTGAGCTCCTCTCCCCTAATCAAAGCATCCATGCCACTCTCATCCCGGATCTCATTCCAGTAATACCACCCACCCTCACCTCATCCCAGATCCCAGCTTCTATTCCAGATAGGCTCCCACCCGCATTCCATATCCCATTCCAGTAATACCACCCACCCTCACCTCATCCCAGATCCCAGCTTCTATTCCAGCTAGGCCTTCACCCTCATCCCACTCCGTTCGCACACCCAAACTCACCCCTGGTGGCCATTCTCTGTGAGCTATAAACGACATCTCGGGTGATCATATCAGCGGTATTGCCACTAGGGGTTGAGCCACCTCCTGGATGCGTTCAACGCCACCCCCCCCCCCCTCCCCTCTGGTGACCTCCCTGGTGACTTGAGCTGGAAGTGTCTGTTGATTGATTATGTCGTTTTCTCTATCTGTTACAAAAGTTATGTTATCTTAGATAAATCTTGGATAAAACACAGTTGATGAGGAGTAGGCCTACGTGATTTAGACTCGTGACATCGTGTACAAAACTTCGTAAGTCCACTGATAAGGTTTCATCATGTGAGTACCGAGCTGTTGACCTATTGGTGTAATATATCAAGGTCCAACTCGAGGCTAGAGCCAAGCAAGCTGACACAGACGCGGCAGGTCCTCCGATACAAGAGGACGCGCCACCCGTTGTCTCTTAGCGACGAGCCCTGGTGACACTGACGACACAGAACAGGTTAGTGAACAACAGGCGAGCGCACAGCGTCAGCCCGTTAGCACGCAGTTAACGATGGCCAGGGACAGTGTTAAGTTTAGGAACATAGATGCCTTTCCGAGCCAGTCCCGCTTAATAGCCAAGGGATATTACAGCACCCTTACCGCGTCGTGGCATCCGTCCGCATTAGTAATCTCCACCCCCGCCCACAGCGTCACTAATCCGGCCCCCTTCCCTCCTCACAACCCCTGACCACCCACCCACCAACCCACACCGCCGCAGCGTCGCTAATCCGACCACCTCCCCTGCCCCCTGCCTGCCCTCAGCACAACCCCTGACCACCCACCCCTCTCCTACACCACAGCAGCCTAATCCGCCCACTTCTCATGCGCTATTATAACAAAACCACAAACCCAAGACGACACAACCGTTGTTTATCAAACGCAAAACCAAAGTGTAATAGTCGCCAAGGGAAAACATCGTGACACAAGTGACTAAAGCACCAAATGTGGTACACTTACTAAGTTTCACCTGTCGAATCTTTCTAGGTGGGGGTGCCCGACCTGAGAGGTCGTTATTAAGGTCAGGTCGAGGTCAAAGTTCAATTAGTGCAACTGCCAATTGGTATCATCATCTTCATATCGGGATATCTCTTGTGACCATCGGATTGATACTAATGTTATGCCGTAATTAACTTATGCCAACTGGCTGAACATCCATAGAACCATTATGAAGCTGGATTTACTATGCATCTCTTTAGGGTCAGATGAAGGTCAATGTTATGGGCAAGGCAGAGAGGGCATCACAATGGACCCTGCTTTGAATTCCAACGAAGTCCGATCAGGGTATAATCGCGTGCGTTGCGCCGCAAGGCACTAACTGCACGACCGTCGGACGTGGGGTACGCCGAATGAAATGTAATGGCCAGATATTTTATGTGAGGTTGATTAATAGAGAGGTTGTCTGTAATTGTTCGTTGCCTTAGGTAACATCGTCCAGATTAGTTTCCACTTGCTATCCTTGGTGTGGCTAACCGAACTAACGGGGCCTGTGTGTTGGTGACAGATGTGCATCATCGGCACTCTACTTTGGGAAGAGCCTTTTCCGTAGAACGATTATGTATCCACAAAATGTAGAGCTGGCGTAGAGGATGCAAGCAATTAAAGTGCTCTAATAACTTGAAAGCCTGTGATTCGATGGACAGTGGTTTAAAGGATGAAGCGCTAGAAATGTGAAGCCTACGGCAACTTCAGTGACAAAAATGATTCCCATGCTTGCCAAACAGATTGCTTTGTTTTGCCACTGAATTGCGTTGTTGAATCGGACCCGGTAAAGGCGTACTACAATGGCAGAGCACGTACTGGACTTGTCCTGCCCGAGCGGACAACAAATGGAGTTGATGTGATAAAGGGATGCCAAATGCCAGGCACAGCACAACGTCCGGATGTGTTTTGGTCATTTGAAAGAATACACAGACTTCAGGATGACCACCACGTCTGTGTCGACCATGATACACCGTGCACCTATTTGTAAGGCATCCTGGATATGAATGCACATTCTTGTATCGGCCTCCTCATAATCGGATGACGCCTTAAACGCGTTATTGCCTTGGGAGACCATTGAGCTTCCAGAGATCATATTCACTTCCTTGCCAGCCGGATATTCGGCAGCAGCAACATCCACACGTCAGTAAAGCAAACATTTCCTCGCTGCAACTAATGTAAGAAAGTTGAGAAAACCTGAACCAATCTTGTTTGTGGAGAAACGTTCGTCCGTATTCCTTTCCCTCATATCGCACGCGTAGACTCCTTAAAGCAATTCTCCCCTTTTCTTCCACGCCACATCCAGGCGTCTGCAGCTTTGGAATATTTCAGCGCTGTAGTCACCAAACGTTTCATCCCTTTCAGGAGGGATGGAACGCCTTTTGCGACTTTCGCGATTCAGGCATTCAGGAGTTCTCAGAAATTCGTGTTTAGCTGTTAGCGATTTTGGGGATAGTTATCACTACAATTCCTGGTTCAACGCGAAGAACCTTTCCCTATTTCCCGCGATCCGTTATCTCCGTCTGTGAATTCCTCGATATTCGCGATATCACCTAGCTTTAATGTGTTTAGAGCTTTGATATTCCTCTCCCCTAGCACCACCGGACCATCAAAAACGTAGCTCCGGCTGACAGGCTTCCAAGAAATTCAGCAACAGCAATTTACGACTTGGATTCCTCAGTTCTCCGTGTTGACTGAGAGACGGGGACCAAGGGTGATTTTCATGCATGAAGTCCACTCCACGAACTTGATTGGTGATCAATAGTTAGCTGGCTATAGTCGCTATTTATATTTTACATCTGAAGCCTCGAAATATTTTTTCCGTTTGACCGGTTGACATTTGAATATTAGGGATATTATTGGTTAGTGTATGAAAACGGTCTTCTCGCCAAGAACGTACGTGTTACGTACGCTTCGTACTTTTTCTGCCAGAGGTCCTCCATGACACGAAGCGTGCAGTCCACTTCCTTGTTAACACCGCTGTGTGTGTCACGTGCTATGAGCTCCTCGGATTCTTCTGCACAGGGGTTGTTCTTTGACAAAATCCATTTGAGCAAAGCCTGTTGACGTTTTTGTTACATGATTCCTCATATTAACGTCATTCTCCGTGTCCTAAAAAGTCAGATCAGATCATCAGAAATCATCAGATTATGAAAACTACTTCTCACACTCTGGTATAGCCTGACTTGCTCTGGACCGGAGACCATCCAACTCTAAAGCGCCGCAATGTGCTCTGTTAGCCCAACAGCGCATCCGGAAATCTTTACTTGACGTTGTTTTGCTCATGTGCCTAAGGTATGGATGGCTCAGAACCTTCTTTTTGTGTTGTGGGAAAACCCCAGAATGGCGCCAGTGTTTTCCTGATTTCACAGGGATGTCACAGCTCTGCGTGTCCATAACATGAACCGGAACCCATCGGGCATGGCTCTGCTGGTCCATGGCAAAGAACCAATGTGTCAGCTCCTCCAGGACATCAACGTACAGGGTGAAGTTGCTGTCACCGTATGCACGGACAAAGATAAGGATCAAAGCTTCTTTATATGGATAATGAGTTCCCAGTAGAAATACGTGGGGCTGCCCGATAGCATCGTTCATTTCCCTGATTGGCAGTAGCATTTGATTCGTCCACAGTAGCTGTGCCTTGTGATGGTTTGAACACATGTCGCCGAAGCTTTCCGAAGCTTGATTGGCGTTCCTTTATGCAAGACTCGGTCATTCCTGTAGTCCAGCCGCTTTCTTGTAGGGTACGACTGAGCATTTCCCCAAGGTGAGGGCTGAACTTCATTTTTGCATGATGTGACCCTTTGGCTTTGATATGACCTTGATACAGACGGCTCAGCCCGGGCACCGCCATCCAGAAAGATTCCCCAGGTGGTAATTAGTAAATGTACGTACGAAATGTGGTGCTTTAGTCACTCGGCTCACAATAGCGCCTAAATTTGGACTTAAGCGACCTTTTACTTTGAAATGACCTTGATGCAGACGGCTCAGCCCGGGGACGCCCACCCAGAAAAATTTCCCATGCGCTAATTAGTAAGTGTACGGAGTTTAGTGCTTTTAGTGACTCGTGTCACGATATCGCCTAAATTTTGACCTCAAGGCGACTCTTTGATCTAGAAATGACCTTGATACAGACGTCTCAGCCCGCACCCCCCCCCCCCTCCGGTAAGATTCCACAGGTGCTAATTAGTAAACGTACGAAGTTTGGTGCTTCAGTCACTCGTGTCACGATATCGCCTAAATTTTTACCTCAACGACCCTTTAACCTAGAAATGACCTTGACATGACCTTGATACAGGCATCTTATCCCGGGCACCCCCACCCAGAAAGACTTCCCAGGTGCTAATTAGTCAGTGTACGAAGTTTGGTGCTGTAGTCACTCGTGTCAAGATATCGCCTAAATTTTGACCTCAACGACTATTTGACCTAGAAATGACCTTGAAATGACCTTGATACAGACGTCTTAGCCCGGACACCCCCACCCAGAAAGACTCCCCAGGTGCTAATTAGTAAGTGTACAAAGTTTGGTACTTTAGTCACTCGTGTCACGATATCGCCTAAATTTGGATCTAAGCGACCGGACTGTAATCAAAACGTCACTGCCCGGCGTCGTTAGGCGATGGAGCGCCGATGCGATTAATGTATGGAACGTCAGACGTTACTACTGGTGCGGGTTCATTTTTCTTTCTCTTGTTTAAGTCATTACGTAATCATTAAATCGTGCAGGTCTGCGAAGGTCTCTGGCTGGACGGTTTGGCACAACTAGGTTACTGGGGGGGGGGGGGATTTGGGATACCGGCATCTTCGGTATCTTGCGTTGACTCGTTTACTGGGCCCTTCGGCATTAATGTCTTATTTGTTATTTGGGATTCGGTGGATGTGAGGATGACACGTCATCGTCCTCTTTCGCTGAATCGAATCCGTTGTCGTTGGGGAATTGGGTCACGCTTGATGTGAGATGGAACTTTGTAGCATTCTTGGCGTTTCACACGATATGAGGTGTTCCTGAACTGCGAACCAACGAATTGTCTGATGTTGCACAAACAGGCCGTCCAGCGCGACGACGAGATAGCGGTCTCGCGGCCGGGATTTGTTTCCATCTGTGTAACGATACACGAGATCTCCGGCTTACATCTGTGTATCTTTTGCTAATTTGCCTGACGGGGTATTTGACTTTTCACTGTATGGATGGTTTTGAATACATTGTTCATGTTGAACAATGATCAGGTCTTGATCCTAGAACGGAATCTGATTATTTGAAAATTGATCTCGTTGGGTCAGCATGTCTCTTGCGGAGAGACCACGGGACCGTATTCGCGAGTCAAGGCAAACGGTCCCCAAGGACAGTGTCAATGGAGACACAGTTCTGAAGTTCGGTTCTTGGCGAATTATTACTGACAGAAGTTGAAAAGTTTTCAAAACTTTGTTAAGAAATGTTTTATTTCCATAATAGTACACAGATAATTACAATAGTAAACATAGCCCACACAGGCGAACACGCGTGACAAACCACAGTTGATAATTTATACTACATATACTATAGTCGTGTATTTAGGCTTCTGCAAAAAGTCCATGAAGTGGTTTCCATTACCGCTATAAAATCTGCTCAGGCAAATTTTACTGATGTGTTACTTTAAAACGTTCTACCACGTAATCATACCTGATGGCGTTCCACATCCCACTTACATGCGGTATACGCTGAGCCCATTTGCAATTACAGAGATACTCTTTAACTATTACCAAGATATGGTTTACAAGTTAGTAAAATAGCTCCCAGCATCACATATTTTAAAGAAATGAAGGTGCTGACATTATATTCGGTGTCCTCGTCAAGTAAAATTATCAAGTCTTCTCACAATGGTTTTACTATTTGACAGTCGTAAAAAAGGTGTTCAAGCGTTTCTAAGTCATTATGGCAAAATCTACATCTGTCTGAATTCACCAGTTTACACATATATAATTACTGATTTGTAACACAAGTTTGATGAAGTATTGCAAATTGAAACTTCTCATTCTTTCGAGAGATACACTACCATGCAATACTTTGCAACTACTACTGAACTTTAAAACCACTATTCAATGCATATAACATAGATAAACAATCCTTTTTACAAATATCTGCATTTCAATTTGTAAAACAAGTAGATAGTTGTTATTATCCAGCCTTTACAACGTTGCTAATCTTCTCGCGCATTAACATGCAAATTTCTTTTTCCATCTTTGTCGGGAAATTCTCTGCTGACTTGATCCATGCAGGCCTCTCACCATCATCCCATGCAGGCCTCTCACCATCATCCCATGCAGGCCTCTCACCATCATCCCAAATCCCAGCCCCCGTTCCATTCCATGCAGGCCTCTCACCATCATCCCAAATCCCAGCCCCCGTTCCAATCTAGGTCTCCCACCCTCATCCTAGATCCCAGCCCCCATCCCAGCCAGCCATCTTACCCTCATCCCAGATGCTAGCTCTCATTCCAGCCAGGCCTCTCACCCTCATCCCAGATCCCAGCCCCCATTCCAGCCTGGCCTCCCACCCTCATCCCAGATCCCAGCCCCTATTCCAGCCTGGCCTCTCACCCTCATCCCAGATCCCAGCCCTCATTCCAGCCAGGCCTCTCTCCTACACCCCAGTTAACAGCCCCCATTCTATCCAGGCCTCCCACCCTCATGTTAGATCCCAGACCCCATTCCAGCCAGGCTTCTCACCCCAATCCCAGATCCCAGCCCCCATTCCAGCCAGGCCTCCCACCATCATTCCAGATCCAAGCCATCATTCCAGCCAGGCCTCTCACCCGCATCCCAGATCCCAGCAGCCATTCCATGCAGGCCTCTCACCATCATCCCAGATCCAAGCCCCCGTTCCATCCAGGCCTCCCACCCTCATCCCAGATCGCAGCCCGCATTCCAGCCAGGCATCTGATCCTCATTCCAGATCCCAGCCCCCATTCCATCCAGGCCTCCCACCCTCATCCCAGATGCTAGCTCTCATTCCAGCCAGGCCTCTCACCCTCATCCCAGATCCCAGCCCCCATTCCAGCCTGGCCTCCCACCCTGATCCCAGACCAAAGCCCCTATTCCAGCCTGGCCTCTCACCCTCATCCCAGATCCCAGCCCTCATTCCAGCCAGGCCTCTCTCCTACACCCCAGTTAACAGCCCCCATTCTATCCAGGCCTCTCACCCTCATGTTAGATCCCAGCCCCCATTCCATCCAGGCCTCCTAGCCTCATCCCCGATCCCAACCCCCATTCCATTGAGGTCTCCCACCCTCCACCTAGACCTCAGCCCCCATTTTATCCAGGCCTAGCACCCTCAGCCCAGATCCCAGCCCCCATTCCATCCAGGCCTCCCACCCTCATCCCAGATCCCAGCCCCCATTCCATCCAGGCCTCCCACCCTTATTCCAGATCCAAGCCATCATTCCAGCCAAGCCTCTCACCCTCATTTCAGATCCCAGCAGCCATTCCATGCAGGCCTCTCACCATCATCCCAAATCCCAGCCCCCGTTCCAATCTAGGTCTCCCACCCTCATCCTAGATCATAGCCCCCATTCCAGCCTGGCCTCCCACCCTGATCCCAGATCCCAGCCCCTATTCCAGCCTGGCCTCTCACCCTCATCCCAGATCCCAGCCCTCATTCCAGCCAGGCCTCTCTCCTACACCCCAGTTAACAGCCCCTATTCTATCCAGTCCTCCCACCCTCATCTTAGATCGCAGCCCCCATTCCATCCAGGCCTCCTAGCCTCATCCCCGATCCCAACCCCCATTCCATTGAGGTCTCCCACCTTCATCCTAGACCTCAGCCCCCATTTTATCCAGGCCTAACACCCTCAGCCCAGATCCAAGCCCCCAATCCAGCCAGGCCTCCAACAATCATCCCAGGTCCCAGCCCCCATTCCATCTGGGCCTCCCACCCTCATCCAAGACCCCAGCCCACATTCCATTCAGGCCTCCAATCCCTCACGTTAGAGTTATTTAAACGCCAATAATTTTCCACTATCAGCCTCTAGTTTCCACGGATGCAAGTATGATTTTTGTGATTGGGGCACACTCATTCGGGGTTTCAATGCGTTGCTCTAGGTTATTGAGTAGCTGAGTAGCTCTCACCCTCATCCCAGCCCTACTTCCAGCCAGGCCTCCCACCATCATCCCAGATACCAGCCCCCATTCCAACAAGGCCTCCCACCCTCGTCCCAGATCACAACCTCCATTCCAACCAGGCCTCTCACAATTATCCCAGATCCCAGCCCCAATTCCAACTCGGCCTCCTGCCGTCATCCCAGATCCCAGACCCCATTCCAGCCAGGCCTCTCACCCCAATCCCAGATCCCAGCCCCCATTCCAGCCAGGCCTCCCACCATCATTCCAGATCCAAGCCATCATTCCAGCCAGGCCTCTCACCCGCATCCCAGATCCCAGCAGCCATTCCATGCAGGCCTCTCACCATCATCCCAGATCCAAGCCCCCGTTCCATCCAGGCCTCCCACCCTCATCCCAGATCGCAGCCCGCATTCCAGCCAGGCATCTGATCCTCATTCCAGATCCCAGCCCCCATTCCATCCAGGCCTCCCACCCTCATCCCAGATCCCAGCCCCCATTCCATTCAGGCCTCTCACCTTCATCCCAGATCCCAGCCCCCATTCCATCCAGGCCTCCTAGTCTCATCCACGATCCCAACCCTGATCCCAGATCCCAGCCCCCATTCCAGTCTGGCCTCTCACCCTCATCCCAGATCCCAGCCCTCATTCCAGCCAGGCCTCTCTCCTACACCCCAGTTAACAGCCCCCATTCTATCCAGGCCTCCCACCCTCCTCTTAGATCCCAGCCCCCATTCCATCCAGGCCTCCTAGCCTCATCCCCGATCCCAGACCCCATTCCAGCCAGGCCTCTCACCCCAATCCCAGATCCCAGCCCCCATTCCAGCCAGGCCTCCCACCATCATTCCAGATCCAAGCCATCATTCCAGCCAAGCCTCTCACCCTCATTTCAGATCCCAGCAGCCATTCCATGCAGGCCTCTCACCATCATCCCAAATCCCAGCCCCCGTTCCAATCTAGGTCTCCCACCCTCATCCTAGATCATAGCCCCCATTCCAGCCTGGCCTCCCACCCTGATCCCAGATCCCAGCCCCTATTCCAGCCTGGCCTCTCACCCTCATCCCAGATCCCAGCCCTCATTCCAGCCAGGCCTCTCTCCTACACCCCAGTTAACAGCCCCTATTCTATCCAGTCCTCCCACCCTCATCTTAGATTGCAGCCCCCATTCCATCCAGGCCTCCTAGCCTCATCCCCGATCCCAACCCCCATTCCATTGAGGTCTCCCACCTTCATCCTAGACCTCAGCCCCCATTTTATCCAGGCCTAACACCCTCCGCCCAGATCCAAGCCCCCAATCCAGCCAGGCCTCCAACAATCATCCCAGGTCCCAGCCCCATTCCATCTGGGCCTCCCACCCTCATCCAAGACCCCAGCCCACATTCCATTCAGGCCTCCAATCCCTCACGTTAGAGTTATTTAAACGCCAATAAATTTTCCACTATCAGCCTCTAGTTTCCACGGATGCAAGTATGATTTTTGTGATTGGGGCACACTCATTCGGGGTTTCAATGCGTTGCTCTAGGTTATTGAGTAGCTGAGTAGCTCTCACCCTCATCCCAGCCCTACTTCCAGCCAGGCCTCCCACCATCATCCCAGATACCAGCCCCCATTCCAACAAGGCCTCCCACCCTCGTCCCAGATCACAACCTCCATTCCAACCAGGCCTCTCACAATTATCCCAGATCCCAGCCCCAATTCCAACTCGGCCTCCGGCCGTCATCCCAGATCCCAGACCCCATTCCAGCCAGGCCTCTCACCCCAATCCCAGATCCCAGCCCCCATTCCAGCCAGGCCTCCCACCATCATTCCAGATCCAAGCCATCATTCCAGCCAGGCCTCTCACCCGCATCCCAGATCCCAGCAGCCATTCCATGCAGGCCTCTCACCATCATCCCAGATCCAAGCCCCCGTTCCATCCAGGCCTCCCACCCTCATCCCAGATCGCAGCCCGCATTCCAGCCAGGCATCTGATCCTCATTCCAGATCCCAGCCCCCATTCCATCCAGGCCTCCCACCCTCATCCCAGATCCCAGCCCCCATTCCATTCAGGCCTCTCACCTTCATCCCAGATCCCAGCCCCCATTCCATCCAGGCCTCCTAGTCTCATCCACGATCCCAACCCTGATCCCAGATCCCAGCCCCCATTCCAGTCTGGCCTCTCACCCTCCTCTTAGATCCCAGCCCCCATTCCATCCAGGCCTCCTAGTCTCATCCACGATCCCAACCCTGATCCCAGATCCCAGCCCCCATTCTATCCAGGCCTCCCACCCTCCTCTTAGATCCCAGCCCCCATTCCATCCAGGCCTCCTAGCCTCATCCCCGATCCCAGACCCCATTCCAGCCAGGCCTCTCACCCCAATCCCAGATCCCAGCCCCCATTCCAGCCAGGCCTCCCACCCTCATCCCAGATGCTAGCTCTCATTCCAGCCAGGCCTCTCACCCTCATCCCAGATCCCAGCCCCCATTCCAGCCTGGCCTCCCACCCTGATCCCAGATCCCAGCCCCTATTCCAGCCTGGCCTCTCACAGTCATCCCAGGTCCCAGCCCTCATTCCAGCCAGGCCTCTCTCCTACGCCCCAGTTAACAGCCCCCATTCTATCCAGGCCTCTCACCCTCATGTTAGATCCCAGCCCCCATTCCATCCAGGCCTCCTAGCCTCATCCCCGATCCCAACCCCCATTCCATTGAGGTCTCCCACCCTCATCCTAGACCTCAGCCCCCATTTTATCCAGGCCTAACACCCTCAGCCCAGATCCAAGCCCCCAATCCAGCCAGGCCTCCAACAATCATCCCAGGTCCCAGCCCCCATTCCATCTGGGCCTCCCACCCTCATCCAAGACCCCAGCCCACATTCCATTCAGGCCTCCAATCCCTCACGTTAGAGTTATTTAAACGCCAATAATTTTCCACTATCAGCCTCTAGTTTCCACGGATGCAAGTATGATTTTTGTGATTGGGGCACACTCATTCGGGGTTTCAATGCGTTGCTCTAGGTTATTGAGTAGCTGAGTAGCTCTCACCCTCATCCCAGCCCTACTTCCATCCAGGCCTCCCACCATCAGCCCAGATACCAGCCCCCATTCCAACAAGGCCTCCCACCCTCGTCCCAGATCACAACCTCCATTCCAACCAGGCCTCTCACAATTATCCCAGATCCCAGCCCCAATTCCAACTCGGCCTCCGGCCGTCATCCCAGATCTCAGACCCCATTCCAGCCAGGCCTCTCACCCCAATCCCAGATCCCAGCCCCCATTCCAGCCAGGCCTCCCAACATCATTCCAGATCCAAGCCATCATTCCAGCCAGGCCTCTTACCCGCATCCCAGATCCCAGCAGCCATTCCATGCAGGCCTCTCACCATCATCCCAGATCCAAGCCCCCGTTCCATCCAGGCCTCCCACCCTCATCCCAGATCGCAGCCCGCATTCCAGCCAGGCATCTGATCCTCATTCCAGATCCCAGCCCCCATTCCATCCAGGCCTCCCACCCTCATCCCAGATCCCAGCCCCCATTCCATTCAGGCCTCTCACCTTCATCCCAGATCCCAGCCCCCATTCCATCCAGGCCTCCTAGTCTCATCCACGATCCCAACCCTGATCCCAGATCCCAGCCCCCATTCCCATCTGGCCTCTCACCCTCATCCCAGATCCCAGCCCTCATTCCAGCCAGGCCTCTCTCCTACACCCCAGTTAACAGCCCCCATTCTATCCAGGCCTCCCACCCTCCTCTTAGATCCCAGCCCCCATTCCATCCAGGCCTCCTAGCCTCACCCCCGATCCCAGCCCTCATTCCAGCCAGGCCTCTCTCCTACACCCCAGTTAACAGCCCCCATTCTATCCAGGCCTCCCACCCTCCTCTTAGATCCCAGCCCCCATTCCATCCAGGCCTCCTAACCTCATCCCCGATCCCAACCCTGATCCCAGATCCCAGCCCCCATTCCAGTCTGGCCTCCCACCCTCATCCCAGATCCCAGCCCTCATTCCAGCCAGGCCTCTCTCCTACACCCCATTTAACAGCCCCCATTCTATCCAGGCCTCCCACCCTCATCCTAGACCTCAGCCCCCATTTTATCTAGGCCTCCCACCATCAGCCCAAATCCAAGCCCCCATTCCAGCCAGGCCTCCCACAATCATCCAAGGTCCCAGCCCCCATTCCATCCGGGCCTCCCACCCTCATCCAAGACCCCAGCCCACATTCCATTCAGGCCTCCAATCCCTCACGTTAGAGTTATTTAAACGCCAATAATTTTCCAGCCTCTACTTTCCTCGGATGGAAGTATGATTTTTGTGCTTGGGGCACACTCATTCGGGGTTTAAATGCGTTGCTCTAGGTTATTGAGTAGCTGAGTAGCTCTCACCCTCATCCCAGCCCTAATTCCATCCAGGCCTCTCACAATTATCCCAGATCTTAGCCCCAGGGAGCTGAATTCCCAACGACCCCAGGATCTAATATATAACTATATTATATATTAGATATAAATATATTATACTCGACCCAGATCTCAGCTCTCATTCCAACCAGGCCTCTTACTCTCATCCCAGCCCTAATTCCATCCAGGCCTCCCACCATCATCCCAGATCCCAGCCTCCATTCCATCCAGGCCTCTGACCCTCGTCCCAGATCTCCACTCTCATTCCAACCAGGCCTCTCACCCTTATCCCAGTCCTAATTCCATCGAGGCATCCCACCATCATTCCAGTTTCCAGCCCTCATTCCATCCAGGCCTCCCACAATCATCCCAGATCTCAGCCCCATTCCAACCAGGCCTCCCACCCTCGTGCCAGATCCCACTCCCCATTCCAACCAGGCCTCTCACAATTATCCCAGATCCCAACCCCAGGGAGCTGAATTCCCAACGACCCCAGGATCTAATATATAACAATATTATATATTAGAACTTTGTCGTTGAGAATTCAGCGTGATCAAAAATTCCGCATTGTATTGTCGTTATAACCACAATGCAATATGGAGTTACATAACTCAATACCTACTCAATAACCTAGACCAACGCCTTGAAACCCGAATGAGTGTGCCCCATGCAAGCACAAAAATCAAGCTTCCACCCTTCACTCCGGGTTCACATGTCATTAGGTACTTCTTGTTCATACATCAAATCTAAAAATATAGCACACTGGACTCTTTTTGCGCCAATAGTGTGCGACTTAAGAGATAACATCTTAGTTGTTTTGTGCCCTAACATGATGGGTGTTCATATCGTATTTCAGGTGACTATGACCAAGATGGACGCCGCCGGCCTACGCCGTGAGCATGACAAAGCGTTGACGGCGGCCAACAGAAAGCTTCATGACGCAGGCGCGCTGGTTGACGTCACAGTGACTGTGGGCGAGGCGGTCTTCCCTTGTCACAAATCTCTGCTGGCGGCTTGGAGCGGCTTCTTCCGTTCCATGTTCGGCAGCGACTTCACCGAGAGTCGCTCAAGTCATGTGACCTTAGCCGAGACAAGTCTGCTGTCATCAGATGCATTTATGGACCTCCACACATGGATGTACCGAGGGGAATTGAACCTGACACCAGACTCGGTTGATCTCATTCTGCCTTCCGCCGTTTACCTCCAGATGGAGAAGACAGTAGACATGTTAACGGACTATATTAAGCATCAGTACTCTGGCAATGTTCTTGTCACGCGCATGTTCCGTCATCTCAATCTGGCACAAATTTGTGGGATCCCGCATCTACAAGATATGGCTTTGGCGGGATTGGCCAAAAACTTCGATGAATTGGTCGAAATAGGAGAAATGCTTGAGCTGAACCCAGAAGATTTCCTGAGGCTCCTCGCCATGGATCAGTTGAATGCTGAGAGTGAAGACGTCGTCTTCAACGCAGCGTTCGCCTGGCTTCTCCACAGTGAAGATCGTCTGGATTATTTACGCGACATGTTGAAATCTCTGCGAGTTGGTCTGGTTAGTACCGGAACGATCCGGAAAGCTCTAGACGCCAAGATCATGTCTAAGGACAGCGAATGTTGCAACATCCTGCTAGATTGTCTGGCCGCGGGAAAGTCTGACGAAGAGAGTCTGCAACGGCTGAAGAAGGACTTCCATGAATTGTTTGTTAAAAGAACGCCGACTGCGGCTCAGACAGAACATGGCGGTTCATCGGACGGTCATACAAGGTACTTCTAGCATTTGTTTGGGCTTACAGTCAGATTACTGTTAATGATTAATTACCCTCCGGTAAGAAGAGGCACATATATTATACATTCATATAGGGTAAATTCATGTTTGTGTTGATGAAAGTATATGAGGTAGAAGTAATAGTTCTTGAATCGTAGCTAGTGGCATGACTGGAGATACCAGCCATACGGGTTGTCTGGCTCCATGTTAACGATTCTCATAATTAAAGACGATGTTTTTGACACTAGGATTTTGTATTCCCTTCAGTGTCGTGAGACTGTCGCAAGAACAAGACCCGTGCACGCTGTATGGCGACATCTGGCGGGACGCGTACGCCAACCTTGGAGACTCAGGTCCTGACGTTAGTGACGTCACGGTGACCGTTAACGGGGAAGACTTCCGCTGTCACAAGGCGGTCCTCTTCGGATGGAGCGAGTATTTCACGAAGCGATTTCTTGTTGATGAGGGTAGCACCGTTAGCGATGATTGGCTTCCCGGAGAGATCCCAGCTACCCACAAGGAAGATGATTTACATGCGAGCGATCGGCCCAGTCCACCAATGGAAAGTTCCTCGGGATCCTCAACTTCAGCGTCACAGGGGTCAGTGGAAAGTGCGTTGAAGTCCACTCCAGGAGAGCCTCATGCGCTGGAGCACCAGGACACACTGAATACAACCAGTTACGGTGACAAACAGTGCGGCGTTTCTGATCCGGACGGGTTACTAGATGGTGATGGTGATCCAGATGATTCTCTAACCCAGAGTCCGGATCGAACGTGTGGTCGGTCTCGGGACTCCCTATCCCACATATCTCTAAGAGGTGACTATATGACGAGAAATGTGTTCCGGGTTCTGCTGGATTGGATTTACAGAGTTCAATTAGAGGTGACGGCCAACAACATCTGTGACGTCATGAAGTGCGCACGCTGCTTGCAGATGAACGGAGTAGTAGAAGTGTTAAAGAAATATTTCGACAGTTACTGGCCCACCTTGGTTGGTGGGGAGATACTGACCATGCTCCACGCAGCGAAAAAATGTGGCCTGGCAGATGTGTATGAGACATGTTTCAACCGATCCATCGCCAACTTTGAAGAAGTCTGGGTCAGTCCTGAATTTAAAGAGCTGCTTGATATTGAGACGATCACCAGCCTACTGCAGGATGACAGTCTAAACGTCACCAGCGAAGATGTGGTGATGCAAGCGGCTTTGTCATGGTTACGTCACTCCGAGAGTCGCCTGGGTCACATCAGTGACGTCATCAAATCAGTCCGCCTCGGATTGGTTGGAACTACTACCCTCATTGATGGCTTTGACCTTGTCTGCCGTTCCCGAGATCTAGAGGTTCATGCCATATGGAAACAGGCGGCTACCAGCGATCGGCAGGGCGTGGATAGTTTTCTGAAGGACCACCCTGCTATGTACAGACAGCGACTGGTATGTTAGCGTTATTATAATAGTCGGACGCTATACAATGTAATGACCGTGCATGCCTGTACTGTGAGCAAAGATTGATATGGTGAGATGGGTAGAATGCAAGCCCGTAATGACCGTCTGGACACACATACTATTAGTCCCGGGCATGAATGCCATAATATCTTTTTTTAATGGCCATTATAGCTAATTGTAGTAGTAGTTATAGCATGAAAATAACGATTGCATAGCAGTCAGTTGTCATTTTATACTGCACGGTGTTGACTTTTTATTTCTTACACACTATCTGCGTGTTTTTATTCAGTATACCATTTGAATGTGAATAAGTTTCAATAGACTGCTTTATATCGGGATAACAAGTGTGATACTGAACGGATTAATGACCGTGTCTGTTACGACGTAATCCGCCCCACATACGCGAGTCGTCGTCCGTCCTGGCGGTGATTCACAATCACTGCAGCCCCGTAATACAATGCTCTGTGATTGTACTTCCAGGGAAAGGCACGCTACGACCGTATGAGAGTGACTGGCCGACTGGGAGACGACAGCGGGGAGGGACAGCTTAACAAACCCTCGGCCGTTTGTGTTCTCGGAGACCTCGTCTTAGTGGGTGATTGGGACGGTGATAGGCTTGTAGCCTTTTGTCGTCCCAGTCCCGCTACCGGTTACGCCTACTTCTGCCATGTTGATAAATGGTCATCTGGTGTGTGTAACAAGGACAGGGATACGGTGTATGTCTCTGATTGCATCAAAGATGCCATTACAATATGGAAATGGTCAACAACGAAGAAACTGCACGAAGTGGGGAGCTATTCGGCTGGTGGAAAACTACAAGATCCTTGGCACATGGCATTGGACGGCAAGGAGCACGTGTATGTGGCCTGCGGTGATGGGGTGCATAGAGTGTGCCTGGCGACCGATACAGTCGTCCGCACTCTGACCCGACCAGACGGGGTGATAGACAGGCCGCTTGGTGTTGCAGTAATCGACTCCACTATAATGGTGAACTACGGATGGGGTAAAGACCTTGTACTATACCCGGAGGGCAACCCCACAGGTCGTGTAATCAACCCCATAGGACTGAAGAAACCCTTGTGTGTTGGCGCGGATGGTGTTAACTTCCTGGTTGGAGACTCTAAGGACAATTGTGTGTACGTGGTCACACCCAGCGGCGAGACCCTCACAACGGTGAACACCGGGGGCGTGGCGCCACATGACATCTCAGTGTACGGGGACAACATGTACGTTGTGTCCCGCAGTGCTAAGCGAGTTGTTATTCTATCCCGATGACAATGCCATAACACCCTCCGTTTAGCCTTTAGCGTGTCAGGCGTTCTGTGTCTACCACCGATTACCATGTTTATATTCTGTCCTATAGACATTACACGCTTGACACAAGGCAACTGGATATTAACACAATTCTCCATCATCAACTGCGCACGGACGTTTTCGCGCGGCTTGACGGACAGTAACTGTGCGATTTGCGAGACTAGTATTTTGATCAATTTCAGAACTATGTTCAGTCAACACCAAAACAAGTATTGCTGAATTTTCCCGTGACAATTTCGTTTCATGAAATTTTGTCTTCATGTAATAGCAATGTGATAAGACCATCGCCAAAGTTGAGATGACTAGACCGCGGCCCCAAAGCTAGCCAGTCTGGCTACTTGAACGTGCTGACGTCACGACTAATACGACACTTGTCCTCTTTGATATATATGAATATAATAAAATCTATTTTTGAATCATTTGTGAGGCTTTAAGTAGCTACGTGCCCTTCGTTACATATTACGTACATACCCGATCTCAGTACAACGAAGTTCTGGGACCCAATATCACTATCCATGCACAAACCATCACTCACATCACCATGACCAAACATCGCCATCACCACTCACAACACCATCACCACCCACAGCACCATCAGCACTCACAGCACCATCACCACCCACAGCATCATCACCAACCACAACACCATCACCGCCCACCACACCATCACCAACCACAACACCATCACCACCCACCACACCATCACCAACCACAACACCATCACCACCCACCACACCATCACCAACCACAACAGCATCACCACCCAGAACACCATCACCAACCACAACACCATCACCACACCATCACCAACTACAACAGCATCACCACCCACACAACCATCACCACCCACAACACCATCACCACCCACAGCAGCATCTCCACCAACAACACCACCCACAACATCATCACCATCCATAACACCGTCACCACCCACAACACAATCACCACCCACACAACCATCACCACCCACAACACCATCACCACCCACAGCAGCATCTCCACCAACAACACCACCCACAACATCATCACCATCCATAACACCGTCACCACCCACAACACAATCACCAACCACAACACCATCACCACCCACCACACCATCACCAACCACAACAGCATCACCACCCAGAACACCATCACCAACCACAACACCATCACCACACCATCACCAACTACAACAGCATCACCACCCACACAGCCATCACCACCCACAACACCATCACCACCCACAGCAGCATCTCCACCAACAACACCACCCACAACATCATCACCATCCATAACACCGTCACCACCCACAACACAATCACCACCCACACACACCATCACCAACCACAACACCATCACCACCCACCACACCATCACCAACCACAACACCATCACCACCCACCACACCATCACCAACCACAACAGCATCACCACCCAGAACACCATCACCAACCACAACACCATCACCACACCATCACCAACTACAACAGCATCACCACCCACACAACCATCACCACCCACAACACCATCACCACCCACAGCAGCATCTCCACCAACAACACCACCCACAACATCATCACCATCCATAACACCATCACCACCTACAGCGCCATCACCGCCCACAACACCATCACCACCCACCACACCATCACCAACCACAACAGCATCACCACCCAGAAGACCATTACCAACCACAACACCATCACCACACCATCACCAACTACAACAGCATCACCACCCACAACACCATCACCACTCACATTATCACCACCCACAACACCATCACTTGATGAAATGCCGGAATGGAATGTCGATATTGATCTAGGCAGCAAAATCGACAGATTACTATTATTAGACCTGTCATTGAGCCAAACGTGGATGGTATCAATGCCTTACGGATTTAACACTAATGATAACAGATTAAACATCGCTAATTTAATGGGCTTGCAGCTTAAACGTTTAAGATCAATAAATTTCCGGTTTCTTTTACGCGTGCACAATATTGTTTATCGGCTTAGCACACTCAATATGTCATAATGCAAACTTTAATGCACTACACTTTCAATCATGTAATTTTATCAATGTAAGCTCCGGGTTCACTCATGGTTTCAATATTGTTCCAATCATCGAGTACCTGTTTAAAGCACTTAATCCCAGTTTGAATGCAGATATTTAATTTCCGGTTTAAATCGTCCTGGTTACACTGCTTAACTCATGGCAGGTTGAATCGGCGGTCTCCCTGTGATATCACTGCGGTATCCATGTCGTCCCCCTGTGGTATCCATGTGGTCCCCGTGTGGTATCCATGTGGTCCCCCTGTGGTATCCATGTGTTCCCCTGTGGTATCCATGTGGTCCCCTTGGGGTATCCATGTGGTCCCCCTGTGATATTCATGTGGTCCCCTGTGGTATCCATGTGGTCCCCCTGTGGTATCCATGTGGTCTTCCTTTGGTATCCATGTGGTCTTCCTGTGGTATCCATTTGGTCCCCCTGTGTTATCCATGTGGTCCTTCTGTGGTATCCATGTGGTCCCCCTGTGGTATCCATGTGGTTTTCTGTGGTATCCATGTGGTCCCACTGGTATCCATGTGGCCGTCCTGTAGTATCCATGTGGTCCCCCTGTGGTTTTCATTTGGTCTTCCTTTGGTATCCATGTGATCCTCATGTGGTAGATATGTGGTCCCCTATGGTACTTCTGCGGTATCCATGTGGTATCCATGTGGTCCCCTGTGGTATCCATTTGGTCCCCTATGGTATCTCTGTGGTCTCCCTGTGGTATCCATGTAGTCCCCCTGTGGTATCCATGTGGTCTTCCTTTGGTATCCATGGGGTCCTCCTGTGGTAGCTATGTGGTCCCCCTGCGGTATCCATGTGGTATCCATGTGGTCCCCTATGGTATCTCTGTGGTCTCCCTGTGGTATCCATGTAGTCCCCCTGTGATCTCCACGTGGTCCCCGGGGCCGGCGCCATAGCTCAGTGGGCTAGAGCGCTCGCATTGAGTGCTCTGTCCACCTGAAAGCCTAGCGGCACGTGGATCGGGGGTTCGAGCCCTGCTGTGGCCATGTCTATGTGGTCGCAGGATAAAGATAGCATGTCTTTCTTCGTAAAGAGTAGGGGGTTACCCCCGGGGACATGGCTCCACTCTCCCTTCCTTCTAATTTCGAAATACTGCCGAGAAGTGGTGAACAAACAGGTTTTAGCGAGAAGAAACTTTAGTAGAAAAAATATATCTGAGTTTGTAAACATTATTTCGACGCAAAATTGGGAGGACACATTAGAAGAGACTGATACTCAAGATGCATTTACGAAAGTCCATGGCACTTTATGTCGACACTATGAGTCATGCTTTCCATTAGTATCCCCGTCTTCCAAATATAAAAGTAGAAAACCTTGGCTGACTAATGGGTTAAAGAACTCTATTAAAATGAAAAATAAACTTTATCTTCGAAGTCGCTCACTTAAAAACGAATTATATGCAAAGGAATATAAAACGTATAAAAATAAACTATTACATACACTTAGGGAAGCAGAGAAACTTCACTACCAGAATCAAATTAAAACCAATCAGGGAAATCTATTTAAAACCTGGAAAACGATTAAGGAAGTAATTAATCGTAATAAGTGCATTAAAAAACAAACTACTTTTATAAAAAATGACTGCCTTATCTCGGATCGAAGAGACGTTACCAATGGGTTTAACCAATTCCTTGTAAATATTGGAAGCACCCTAAGTGAAACCGTTCCTAACACGAATGATACACCATTGGGCTTTCTCGATAAGGTAAATTCCCACACACTTTTTCTTGATCCAGTTACCGATGATGAAATTTATAGCATTATAGGATCACTAAAGAACGGTTCGTCTGGCTGGGATTCCATTGGTCCGAAAATTATCAAAAATATCATTCCTCATCTAACGAAACCGTTGCATCATGTTATCAATCTATCATTCTCCCAAGGCTACTTCCCCAACGAATTAAAAATTGCAAAAGTAATTCCAATATTCAAGGCAGGGGATACGAAGATGTTTACCAATTATAGACCCGTATCAGTTCTACCTACTATTTCAAAGATATTTGAAAAGGTAATGTATAATAGACTACTGAATTTTATAAATAAACACCATTTGTTACATGACCACCAGTTCGGCTTCAGACCCAAACATTCAACGACTTTGGCTTTGATACTACTAATTGATAAAATATCATCTGCCTTAGATAGGGGGGAATCGGCAATCGGGATTTTCTTAGATTTTTCTAAAGCATTTGATACTGTTAATCACAATATATTACTTTTAAAATTAGAAAGATATGGAGTCAGAGGCATTGCATTAGACTGGTTTAAAAGTTACCTTTTTGACAGGGAACAGTATGTTGAATACGATGGGGCTAACTCCGAGAAATTAAACATAAACTGCGGAATTCCGCAAGGGTCTGTTCTTGGACCACTTTTATTCCTCGTTTACATAAATGACTTAGCATCTCTGAGTAGCAAACTGTTTAGCATACTATTTGCAGACGATTCAAATTTTTTTATTACGGGGAATGATATTGAAAAAATGATCCAAACGGTAAACTTAGAGTTGGACAAAATTAAGCATTGGCTCCAGGTTAATAAATTAACGCTTAACCTTAGCAAAACCAAATTTATGATCTTTAAATCCCCACGTAAAAAAATATCCATTTTATCCAAAGTACAAATTTCGGGTCATGCTATTGAGCAGGTCTCATGCATAAAATGTTTAGGGGTTCAACTCGATAGTAGCCTGCTCTGGAAAGAACACCTACAATACATTAAAGGCAAGATTGCAAGGGGTTTAGTGGTAATTACACGGGCTAGGAAGGTGTTTACCAATAATATATTGCGTAGCCTTTATTTTTCATTTGTGTATCCATATCTTTCGTACGCTCAAGAAGTTTGGGGGGCGGCCTACCAGTCCTATTTACATCCATTGTTTATTTTGCAGAAAAGGGCTGTTCGTATAATTACAGGTGTTAACAAGTATTCTCACACGGAAAATCTGTTTAAAGAAATTAATATTTTACCTTTGACGAAATTGTATGAATATAGTGTTGTTTTATTAATGTTTAAGCAATACCAGGGCATATTACCTGAACCTATCCAATCTTTATTTGTTACGAGGTCTAGCATCCACAGTCATAATACTAGAGGAGCCAAGCTACTACATATTCCAAAGGCTAGAACTGATCATTTTCGCAAATCTATAAGATATTCGGCTATTACTTTATTTAATAAATGGTATAGTAAAATAGAATTTAACTCCTCCCTTCACTCATTCAAGAGAACAATTATGTCGTCCTTAGTACTAAACTAGTCGAAACTTTATATTTATATCCAATATGCGATACCTGTTTTCACACTAATTCCTTGAGGTAAACAGCCTACTACTGTGGCCCTTTCACGTTTTTTTTGTTTCTATCTGTATAGATCTAGTTGTACTTTATGTTAGCATATAAGCTTCGGCTGCTGCTATTGTCAATGTACTATATGTTTGTTTACCTGCGATGTATACCCTTGATCTTCGGACACTAAACATTATTATTATTCTCAAATTGACGCGATATGACCAAAAGTGGTTAAGGCGTCCTGAATAGCCAACCAACCATGTGGTCCCCCTATGGTATCTCTGTGGTCTCCCTGTGGTATCTATGTGATCCCCCTGTGGTTTTGCAATTTTATGATGAATACTTTCGATATCAACTGGAATATATATGATCAAGAGCTGCAATTTTGAACAAAAAAACACTTCAGTCTCAGATGGGCACATCGAAAGAAATTGTAGATTTCTGCGCCCTGATCGAGAGAAAAATAGCAGAAAATGGGGTCATTTGGGCGGTATATATGTATATACCTATAACTAATTTATATAATTTATACCATTTAACATTTGAAAAACAAAATCGCCCCTCCCCCCTTTCAGCATATCTCGATCAGACCCTGAAACCGCCCCCCCCCCCACCCTCCTATTCAGATTTTCTGGATCCGTCCCTGGGTAGTGCCCCCCAGGGGCTGAAGAATTCCCTCTGTGGGACATTTGACGCTCGCCCTGTTAACCACTGTTAAAGGTCCTCACACAAGTCACACGCCTGGGGTACGTAGGCCACGCGTTGTCTTGATACTCTCGGTCGCAGAGCGCGTACGCGCTCGATAGAAAGTATATGAGCCCAACTTTCAAGGCCAACGTACCACGCACGCTGGCACCGCGGTGGCCCGCAGATAGACGGAAAAAAACATTTATTACGAGTTAAAGCGCGATAGATCGATCAAAGGTTAAAGTAGCTTTTACTATGGACCTTTTCTTGGCATGTATGATTTCAAATGCATTATCTTTTCGAATTATGATAAATTCATGGCAATTATTGGTATGCACCATGCAGTGTAACTTCCGGTGGGATTTTCGGAACCCCTTGCCTTGGTAGCCTGGTTCCGCGGTCCCAACTTCGCTCGCTCAGCTACTTGTATGAGCTTGAGCGGCGGTACCAGCTTATTGCCTTGGCTGCTTGGGTGTAAAAGAGGGGTGTAAAAGTAGCAAAACTTTCCGCCACAACGCGAAGTCTTCGCACTGTTACCACTGGTTACTTCGGATGGCAGTACGACAGCTCTAGACAGTTTCGTCGTCGTCACCAGGTGTCGTGTTTGTAAGTCCGGATATGTTATAGCCCACACCCTGTATACAACCTCAAGGAAGAACAACTTCCTGTTTCCGGTTTAATAAAAGAAAGCAAGAAAGTACAACACAGTGAGTGTTGCATGAAAATAGCGAGTCGTGAAAAAATAGAGCCAGCCCGACTCACTTATTCCACGCGGTTTCTCTTCGGACTCGGCTTTTTAACGGCTACAAACGGTTGGGTAAACCATGCCGCCGACAAACACTGTCCTAGTGCAGTTGCAACGAAATTTGTCTAAAGTACAAACCTTAGCTGGGCGCATATGGAAATATGCAACTTTGCCTAGGGCACAGGAGGCTTGGTGGGGTGGGGATGTATGGGGGAGAGCGGTAATAACCATTTTTATGTGTCCCTTTTTCTGACAGGTTCTGCTGCCCCCCCACCCCCATCCCCTCCACCTTCTCCCCGGCCACCCGCCAACGAGTCTACTTTGCTTAGTGGCACAGCTAGGGAGCTTAGTCGGTTGTTGTGTACCCCCGCCCGCCCGCACTCACCCCCACCCCGGCCATCGACCCTATTAGCCTGAGCGTAGCTTGCGAAGCGAGCGAGTGTACATGGTGCAAGAAGCGTGCATTTATGCAGTGGCAGAGGCGTGAACAGAGGCGACAGAAACCTGGGACTTGTCAATCCATCGCTGTGCTCTATTACTCCACGCACGACCCCCTACACAGTGTAGTGGTCTCGCCCGGGACTTTCACGCTCACTCGTCGTGGAGAAGGCGAGTTTAACTCCCTCTCTACGGTGCAGGGGGGTTCTGTGCGAAGCCCGGGACTACCCAATGACTGCTTTATTTCTCCACGCTCGTCCCCCGTTGTAAAGGCGAGTCCGTTCTCTCTATATACCACATAGAGCAGCGGTCTCGCTTATTTCACGGCTTGCCTGCCGTGAAAAAACCGGGACACCCTACCCAATGACTCCACGCTCGCCCCCCGTTGTAAAGGCGAGTCCGTTCTCTCTCTATACCACATAGAGCAGCGGTCTCGCTTATTTTACGACTTGCTTGCCGTGAAAACCCCGAGACACCCTACCTAATGACTGTGCTTTATTTCTCCACGCTCGCCCCCCGTTGTAAATGCGAGTCGGTGCTCTTTCTGTGCCACATAGTGCAGCTGTCTCGCTTATTTCACGGCTTGCATGCTGTGAAATGGCCGGGACACCCAACCCAAGGACTGTGATGTATTTCTCCACGCTCGCCCCCCGTTGTAAAGGCGAGTCCGTTCTCTCTCTATACAACATAGAGCAGCGGTCTCGCTTATTGCACGGCTTGCCTGCCGTGAAAACCCCGGGACACCCTACCCAATGACTCCACGCTCGCCTCCCGTTGTAAAGGCGAGTCGGTGCTAGGTTTTAATTTTCTACATAGGCTTTAATTAATTACAACCTAGGTAGTAATTTTTACCTAGGCTTTAATTAATTAGAACCTAGGTTGTAATTATTTAAGACCTAGGTAGTAATTATTTAAGACCTAGGTTCTAGTTATTTAAAACCGAGGTTATAATTATTTAAAACCGAGGTTATAATTAATTAAAGCCTATGTAAGAATTAAAACCTATGTTGAAATTATTTAAAACCTAGGTTCTAAATAATTACAACCTAGGTCTTAAATAATTAAAGCCTAGGTAAAAATTACTACCTAGGTTTTAATTCTTACCTAGGCGTTAATTATAAGCCAATCAGAACACGTTTTACAAATGTCGACGGGATTCCTGCGCGAGTTGACTGCCCGCGATTTTGATTTGCGCGCGCGATTCGGCTGCTCCTTCGCCCAGAAGCAAAACATCACAACCGCTGTAATATGGCTGACACTGCTGACTCCTGGACTCTGTTTAAATTCTCCACACATTCTTCTAATATATGAACAATTTGTGGAGGGCTCAGCGTTTCCTGTTCATAGGCACGAAATGCGTCGTTTATCTTATTTCGTACGAACGCGAAGAAATTTGGCACCGTCACCGCCATCTTCTCACACGGAAAAAAGGCCACATGTAACACGCATTTTGATTGGTCAATGGTATAATTCTTACATAGGCTTTAATTATTTAAGACCTAGGTTTTAAATAATTACATAGGCTTTAATTATTTAAGACCTAGGTGGTAATTCTCTTACCTAGGCTTTAATTATTTAAGACCTAGGTTGTAATTATTTAAGACCTAGGTTGTAATTATTTAAAACCTAGGTCTTAAATAATTAAAGCCTAGGTAAGAATTAAAACCTAGGTTGTAATTATTTACAACCTAGGTGTTAAATAATTACAACCTAGGTTTTAAATAATTACAACCTAGGTTTTAATTCTCTTACATAGGCTTTAATTATTTAAGACCTAGGTTTTAAATAATTACAACCTAGGTTGTAATTAATTAAAGCCTATGTAGAAAATTAAAACCTAGGTTTTAATTATTTAAGACCTAGGTTGTAATTATTTAAGACCTAGGTTGTAATTATTTAAGACCTAGGTTGTAATTATTAGAGTTGAGCCTCTTATGCTGTCATAGTCTCTATACCACATAGAGCAGCGGTCTCGCTTATTTCACGGCTTGCCTGCCGTGAAACCCCCGGGACGCCCTACCCAATGACTGTGCTTTATTTCTCCACGCTCGCCCCCCGTTGTAAATGCGAGTCGGTGCTCTCTCTGTGCCACATAGTGCAGCTGTCTCGCTTATTTCACGGCTTGCATGCTGTGAAAAGGCTGGGACACCCAACCCAAGGACTGTGCTGTATTTCTCCACGCTCGCCCCCCGTTGTAAAGGCGAGTCGGTGGTGTCTCTGTACCACATAGTGCAGCTGTCTCACTTATTTCACGGCTTGCTTGCTGTGAAAAGGCCGGGACACCCAACCCAATGACTGTGCTGCATTTCTCCACGCTCGGCCCCCGTTGTAAAGGCGAGTCCGTGCTCTCTCTATACCACATAGAGCAGCGGTCTCGCTTATTTCACGGTTTGCCTGCCGTGAAAACCCCGGGACACCCTATACCCAATGACTGTGCTTTATTTCTCCACGCTCAACCCCCGTTGTAAAGGCGAGTCCGCGCTCTCTATACCACATAGTGCAGTGGTCTCGCGTATTTTACGGCTTGCTTGCCGTGAAAACCCCGGTTAAGCGCCACTAGTGTACAACGAACAAAGACCAAAAAAACGTGTGACATAACGAGAACTAGTGTGGGCTATGTGTAGAAATATATATCAAAATTCTGAATAAGTTACATGTACTTTGATACGCTGGGCTATTGGTAAGATTCTTGGAAATGAAAGTTAAAATGTTTCGAGACTGCAGTAACAATTGGTCCTGTGCCCTTATAGTATAGTTTATATTTCAATCCGTTTATACGGAAGCCCGTTGGTGCCAAGGGATGACATTGCTTTCTGTACAAATTATCTGGTGGCCGCCATATAACTATCGGGGGGCCGCCACTTATCTATCTGGCGGCCGCTACATAATTATCTGGCGGCCGCAACTTATTTATCAGGTGGCCGCCACTTAAATTTATCTGTAGCGGCCGCCAGATAATCTATAAATGAAGTCATGTAATTCCTTAGCCTGAATGTTCAGACGTTACAGTCTTGACACTTGTTCTTGTGACACAAGAACAAGTGTCAAGACTGTAACGTCTGAACATTCAGGCTAGTAATTCCTAAGCTAGCGGCTTGGGTTAGGGACCTGGGCTAGTGCCCTGGGCTAGCTGCCTCGGCAAGCAGCCTGGGCTAGGCCTGGATTAGCGGCCTGGGCTAGGCCTGGGTTAGGGACCTGGGCTAGCAGCCTGGGTTAGGGAACTGGGCTAGCAGCCTGGGCTAGCCAAGGCCGCTAGCTCAGGCTTCTAGCTCAGACCTATATCCCAAGCCCCTAGCTCACATAAGGTGGCGGCCGCCATATAATTTTTTTCAAGAATGTAATGTCACATTCCTTGGCACCAACGGGCTTCCGTAGGTTTAACCATGTGCGTGCCTCAGCTCCACACGCTTCATTCGCCCGTATTTTCTGGATCAGCGTGCGTGCGCTAAAAATAGGTATTAGCTCACAGGCCGTGCGGACCCCCCCCCCCCCCCCCCTCTGTGTCAGTCGATTTACTGTGCCTGTGGTGGAGAAATAGGGCACAGCTATGCGGTGGGCTGACCTGGACTCGCGATCTCCAAGGGGAGCGAGCGTGACTTGCTTGTCGTGAAAAATGCGAGACCACTACACTACTACATATGGGGCGCCAAGTGTAACCCCCTTCATTCCGTCCACAAAAGTCCATTTTGTAGAGACAAAATACCATTCTGTCGACAGAATAACCTTTTGTCAAGAGAAACTCTATTCTGTCCACCAAAGTGACTCTTGACTTTACAAAATCTATTCTGTCCAGACAAAATCCATTCTGTCGAGACAAAATTCACTCTGTCGAGACAAAATCCATTCTGTCAAGACAAAATTCATTCTGTCGAGACAAAATCCATTCTGTCGAGACACAACTAATTTTGTGGACAAAAGTTGCTTTCGTGGACAGAAATTAATTTCGTTGTTCAGAGTTCATTCTGTCTGGTGACTTCTACAAGACGGAAGAACCGATCGGCAAACGGAACATACTCATGGTCGTGTGGTTTGGAAGAGTGCACGGCCGCTTCACTGCTTCAGATTTTCAAACCGCTCACACACAAATGTCGTCGTGTCTTCTTTTATATACGTCTGTTTGACTCCATGACACGTGTAATATGTATAGTGATGTAGAATTTAAGCGATTATCATATCTTCTCTCTTTTATAGCTATTTGAAAAGTGTTATCCGCGTACAGGAAAAGGAGCGATAATAGGAGAGAATATAGGCTGACACTAGGGTAGATCAGACTTTTTTTTTACCATTCAACAGGGCACAAACAGACTGTCCAGTCTCTGGTAAAATCAAAAATACATTACTTTGACGTATGAAAACTAGCCACCGGAGCATCAGTGGCAGGAACTTATACTTATTGTTTGTACTAATTGTAGCTGTGTAGCAGGAGAGGGTGGGGGGGGGGGGGGGTGGGGGGCTAGTTTTCTTCTGTCAAAGTTCAAGTAAACAAAAAATATAATTTTCATCATTTCAGCCTCTGGACAGCATTTCGCTATTTGTTAACTGTCAAAAAGTCAAAATGCTGCAGTCCACTGCTTTACCAATAATTTTATGATAGGATCATGTTGGCAACTGTTAAACTTAAATAAAAGCATAAACAAATTTGTACTTAGGCTTCAGTGGCGTAGCCATCCTCAAAATAAAGTGTCTGTAGACTATAACAACTGCTAGAGAAGTAGGGTCACTGTATATTGATCTATAGACTGCTGTGACTTCTGGGGTATAAGTAGCACCAGTGTATAGGTCTCATCCACTGATTTTGATAAATACCTACACTTGAGCCATAGATCTATATAAGTTCCACCGGTGCCTCATGTCTTTAATATATCTATGGATTAATCAGGTCTTAAATATATCTATACATATCAGGTTATACCGGTAAGAATAGATTTCTTTATTACTTGCTATAGTTGACTAAGCCATAGAATTAAAAAATAAGAAATAAAATCTGTGCAGAAATCATATTACCCCCTTCATAATTTGTTTCTGAGGCAAAGATTGTGTACTTTAAAGATAATAATTCTAAAATTGAGAGAGTTATTCACCTGTATAAATAATGAATTTGTATGACTATTGCTGTTTATGTTATTACTAGTATTAGCCAGGCTCCATAACTGCAATACAACTTTTGGGTTAAAAACAGATTTCCGGAATGAAAAAATAATTCTGTATAAACCAAGAGTCATCTAGAGCATCTATAGAGTCTGCTGCTTTTTTTCAATTATAATGCTTTGGTATGTAGATATGTAAATATCCAATGCTACACTATTATGGTTAATTATTAAAGCATTGTGGAAGGAACATTTTCCCAGGTTTAATATATCTAGGTTACATGACATATTGTGTGCAGGTATTTGCATTTGCCACTTTATGCTTTGATTGTCTCATTTCCAGCAAAGTAATATGATATTTTCAAACTGCCAGTCTTGCATCGGAGCTGTTACATGTTGCCAAACCTTGTTTATCATTAGATCATTCATTCTTAAAGTACTACCACACATTTAATCATGGATAATGGGACCTGTGTCCCAAATGTAACAAAGTGCACAATTGTCTTTACATGGATTCCTTGGATGGATTGCACTCACAAAGTGTGGTTAGTTGTTAGTATTATTACTAAAAAAAATTATTAGCACCATGGACACATTAGAAAAAAGACAAACAAAAATCTGGTAGTATTTAGTGTGCCCTGTGCTACATTCATCAAGGTATGCAAGTCATATATACAAGTTGAAGAACATATACCGTAATCCTTGTTTAAAAATTATTTCTCTGTGCTGTTTACCGCCATGTCATATCCTGTGTGTCTCGATCACCTCATTATGGTGTTATGTAAAGCAATTTTTAATTGTTTGTATGTGCTAAATTGTCCATGGCAAATACCAATAATCCTATGAACAACAAAATAAGTTATGCCATTCTGTGGTTGTATCCCTAGGTAGACCAGTATTTTCATATTTTACTTTTTAAGAAAGTGTCTTTTTTTATGCATAACTTAGTAATTTGTTGATGGCAATGTTACTTTTTCTAATCCTGTGCACAATTGTGCTTTGACTAGCTAGAGGCAATTTACTTGGAAAATATATCATAAATATAATATAATGTTATTCAGCCAAACTTGTCAAATTACCGGTATATCTCAAACATAGCAGACAGTTATGTGCCAATCTATTTGAATAATATTGCTATAATATCTATTCATTTTTAGGATTTAACTTTGTAGTTATTGTACAATGGGCCTATATAAGGCCATATGTATCAATAAAGTATCCTGTTCACATTACCTGCTTTGTTATTTTCTGATTTCACACATACTTAGCGATTGTATATTTATATGTAGCTTTGTAAGTTCATCAGGATGTTTGAATTTAAAGTGATAAAGTTATATACTAAAGAAATGTTGAATCTAAGAATTTGAATCATTTTGAAATTCAAATACACTTTCTTTAAAAAAATAAAATGCATGTGGTAGATGTATATTGACATAAACAATTTATGATGAATGCACTCAAGTTTACTGAACATTAAACAGTTCATGTTCAAGAATCCCCTATGTGCCGTTGGAAATATTATTGTTAATAATTCTCAATACATAAGTGAATATAGCCTAGCTGATTTTGAGCCACTGAATTTTCCATTTTTAGACTAATTATCTTCGTTTAAGTTTGCTGCCCTATAGTACCTACCAATATTGAAATTGCAATAGCCCATTTGCCGAAATTGTCTTCATATCTTTTGAGTATCTATTGCTTTTTTATAACTGCATGTCCTATATTTCTATCTATATTGTTTTCTTGAAACACTACGAACATTTGGCCAGATTAGTCCCGAGTATAAAACGTCATTCAAATAATCTGTACTCAAACATTATATCAGTCCCGGTTAAACCATAATTTGTATGTCCCTGCCGTTTCACACACGGGCGTTGTGACGGTATATATATGTATGTGTAGCATGACCTGTCCTGGTACAACGCGGCCAGAAGTGCCTGCGTGAGCGATAATAGAAATAATTGCACTAAAATCGACTCACGTGTCCCGTAAAGGCTCATCAAAGTTATTATTAGCATAATGGACACATTAGAAAAGAGACCAACACAAATCTGGTTGTATTAAGTGTGCCCTTTGCTACATTCATGAAGGTATGCAAGTTATATATACAAGTTGAAGAAAATATAATTCTTGTTTGAGAATGATTTCTCTAGGCTATTTACCGCCATGTCATATACTGTGTGTCTCGATCACCTCATTATCGTGTTATGTAAAGTAATTAGGATAACGTTCAATACAAATTACAAACGTGTTCTGATGAGTAGGAAATCATCACTCAAGATGGCATGAAGGATCAGAAAGTTTATCGACAGTTATAATGTTTTCAGTATTTAGAATCACTAGCCACAAACATTCCGTTTGTCGTTTGGTTCTTCCGCCTTGTAGAAGTCACTAGACAAAATGAACTTCTGTCTACAAAAGTTAATTTTGTCTCGACAGAATGCATTTTGTCTCGACAGAATGCATTTTGTCTCCACAGAATGCATTTTGTCTCGACAGAATGCATTTTGTCTCGACAGAATGCATTTTGTCTCCACAGAATAACTTTTGTCTACAAAATGGACTTTTGTGGACGGAATGAAGGGGGTTACACTTGGCGCCCCATAACTACAAGCCGTGAAATATGCGAGACCGCGGCACTGTGTGGTACAGAGAGAGAACGGACTCGCCTTTACAACGGGTGGGGGGGGGGAGCGTCTCGCTTTCTCCACGGGGAGCGAGCGTGAAAGTCCCGGGACTTTCACGACTTGCTTGTCGTGAAAAATGCGAGACCACTACACTACTACAAGCAGTGAAATATTCGAGACCGCTGCACTGTGTGGTACAGAAAGAGAACGGACTCGCCTTTACAACGGGGGGGGGGGGGGGGAGCGTCTCGCTTTCTCCACGGGGAGCGAGCGTGAAAGTCCCGGGACTTTCACGACTTGCTTGGCGTGAAAAATGCGAGACCACTACACTACTACAAGCCGTGAAATATTCGAGACCGCGGCACTGTGTGGTACAGAGAGAGAACGGACTCGCCTTTACAACGGTCGGGGGGGGGGGGGGCGGGGCGCGAGCGTGGAGAAATAGAGCACAGTCATTGGGTAGGGTGTCCCTGGGTTTTCACGGCAGGCAAGCCGTGAAATAAGCCAGACCGCTGCACTATGTGGTATAGAGAGAGAATGGACTCGCATTTACAACGGGGGGCGAGCGGGGATTCATTGGGTAGGGTGTCCCGGGGGTTTCACGACCGCAGGCAAGCCGTGAAATAAGCGAGACCGCTGCTCTATGTGGTATAGAGAAAGTACTGACTCGCCTTTACAACGGGGGGCGAGCGCAGAGAAACAGAGCAGTCATTGGGTAGGGTGTCCCGGGCTTCGCACAGCACCCCGTGCACTGTAGAGAGGGAGTTGAACTCGCCTTCTCCACGACGAGTGAGCGTGAAAGTCCCAGGCGAGACCACTACACTGTGTAGGGGGTCGTGCGTGGAGAAATAAAGCACAGTCATCGGGTAGCGTGTCCCGGCCTTTTCACGGCAGGCAAGCCGTGAAATAAGCGAGACCATTGCACCACCAATCCATGTGGGTTAAGGGACCTGGGGGTGGGGGGGGGGGGGGAGGGGGTAGTCATAGGAGGAAGATTTCCCCCATTTCCCACTTCCCCCATTGCTTAGCATGAGAGAGAGCTATCCCTATGCGTGAGCGACAGGATCATCGCCATATTCAGTCTATGACAATCTGTCCCCCCCCCCCCAACCCCATCCCCATGTCCCTATGCCAAGCTGCAATGATCTCTTTCAGATTCTCTGTTCTCCGAGCAAAATTTGTACTATAGGTGTCACTGGCGTGTAACGAATATGTCACTTCCGATTTCTTTATTCACAGGCGATAATATGGACTTTTGGGCGATGTGGGCGATAACAGATGAAGCTTCTGATTTTCACGTGAGAAACTCGGGACTTTCACGTTAAGAACTCGGGACTTTGACAAGCGGTAGCGTTGTAATCCCGGTATTTTTTACGAGGAGTTTCGTGAAAATACCGAGACTTTCACACGCTCTCTGTCTCTACGTTTTCACGCGACCCTCGCGTGAAAAAATGAAGTCCGTTAAAACAGCGAGACGGCACTCAGAACTCGCTTTTTTCACGTGAAGAACTCGGGTTCTCCACGGACTCGCGTTTTTAACGCAGTAAAGTTGGGTGGTCTCGCACTTTTCACGTGAATGTCCCGGGCTTTTCACGGACTCGCGATTTTCATGCAACATGAACACTGTTGTCGTGGTTTAATCCGACGAATCTAGGTTTAATCCGGAATAATAGATATAACACCAGGTAAGTGTCATTTGGTAATACATCAATTACGTCTATAGGCCTAAAGTCAAAGTCATAAATGCCGTAGACTCACGTTTCGGCCCATATTTTCCCCGAATTTGGCGCGATCGCTCTAAAAATCACTGTCACTGACGTGACAAAGCAACCCTGTGCAATTTTAATGATACCAAACTTGCGTGCGTACTGCGAGGTTATCCTTTTTTAAGACTTTTTTAATGACTCCCAGATTGGGAAAAAGTCACCATTGGATCAACTCCTAAATCTTAATTGTAATATTTCTTATTTTGTCTACCTGTAAAAAATGTTATACGTTTATTCTCTGCTAGAAGTATTTTCAACAACATACACCCTTGAACAAGTGTATATGATTACCCTCTGGTTTCAATATGAAAGGCATCAAATAATAACAATATTTGGTTTTTGACAATGACTGTTAGTACCAGAATTACGAGGAGACCTACAAAAAAATACTTAATCATGTCATACCGTATATTTGATAAGAATCCAAATACATTATTCAGGTACATTGAAAATACTAATGAAATATTTCTTAGGGAACAATGATGCATGTACAGTTTTAACCTCTAGGCTTTGCTCACTATTTAGGTGACACCTATACTTATTAAAATAAGCTTAGGGGCGGATTCAGGAACTTGAAAGGGGTGGGGGGGGGGGGTCTCTGAACATTGAAGAATGGCATTCTTCCTCAGAAAGGGAGTGGTCCAGAACCCCTCGATACCTTCCTTTCTTTGGGCTAGGAGCAGTAGGCCGCCCATGATACTTAACCTCTTCTCGACCTGCCGGTAATGTGAAAGAAATATTCTTACCAGTCACGTCCAGTTTGTTTAATTAGGAATAATGGAACCAGCCTAGACCGTCACTTTTTCCCCTTTGCCCCCCCCCCCACCCACCTCTCCCCTCTGCAGTAAAATTGTCCCACGGTCAAATAACCCCATGGTAAAATCATCCTGAGGTCAAAGTGGGCATACACCAGACTTTGTCCTAGCCCAGGTATCAAGTCATGAAATCATATCATATGTCACAGCAGACTGACACCAATTTACTATATTTACTATATTGGTTACGGCTTGCCTGATGGCGGTGGCTGGGCCCAGGCGTGGGTGAGGCATCGGTTGGGCGGAGTGGGTAGCGGGTAGTCTTACACTGCAGGACTACCAACTGCTTACCCGGGATGAAAACACAGTTTCAGTGTGTGGCACGGGCAGATCCTTGAGGGCTTGAACATACACTGTAAAAAAGTGTTCTCCAAGCACCCCCCCCCCCACCTCCCCCACCCAACACCAACGCCAACTGCCTCACTCCGCAAAATCTGGAATCCTGGCCACCCCTGCAGCAACAACTTTTGATGTCACCTGTCCTGTCGGACACATGGTGTTGAGACTGACCTGCCCGCTCCCGAAAATCACTATTTTCGATCTACCTAGAAAAGACTGATTAATTGCTAGTTTAAAGTTACTAATCACGCTGATTATTTGGGATTACAATGGCCTAAATGGTACAGAATAAAACATATATTGCCTAATCATGTCAGCTTTTATCCATTTTTTTACTTTTTCAAAGCGACAGGTGCATGCGTTGTGCCATATTCGATATGAGAGGTCACATGTGTATTTGCATTATGGGGTCTTTTAGCCAACAGAAAATTATATGCACCAATTTTATGTCTACAAATGGGATAACTTATGACAGATTACAGTCTGCGTTTATATCGGTTATGGCCAGGTGCATAAAATGTGTGACATTTTGCTAAAAAATAAATTTAATACAACATGAAATCTATGGTTCATTCTGAATCCTGAATGTTGTATACATTTAATAAATCAATGCATTCAATGGTCAATGTAGACCAGTTTGTCTGAAATTTGAGATTTCTTTATTAAAATACAGCCCAAATGTAAAGATATTGTACTGTCTGTACATGACTGAATCAAGACAAACAATAATATCATTAAGGGTGAATAATCGTTTCAAAACAAAACAAAGTACCGGTATATCATTATTTGGTATTTATGCTTGCTAAAATGGAGTATATATCTTGTCACAAATATTTTTTTGGTGGTAAATTTAAACAATTTTGCCAGCAAAATTGCGAATGATCTATGACGAGAAAATACAAATTTTGTCTGCCATATCTTCCATAAAATATATTGTAAATGTCAGGGACAGACATTGACTTTCGATGTCGGCTGTCCTGTCGGGCATGTGGTGTTGAGATGGACCTGCCCCCCTGAAAATGTACCTGTCCTATCGAGAAACTTTGCATGCAAGATATTTGAATTGTGTAATTGAGAACAAGACTGCAAGGGTTGTTCCAGGGTGTGGGAAAGACAACCATTTTTAAGCCCAATAATTTATTGAAATAAGAAAATTAACAAAACTAAAAATGTAATGAATGGTAATTAACTTGCCGGAATATTTTATTTAACTATCGATGACGCCATACAATAAAGTGTGCACTTGTAATACCCATTATTGTAAAGTATCCATGCTTATGGCCCAGCATAAATTTGTCACTACATTTTTGAGACATTGTCTTGTTGATAATCAACACCGAACCAAATCAATAACTTTCCATAATGTTCGTTTTAGATGTTACCGGTACTCTTGCATTTGTTGTGAACTATACAATGCTTTTTATGGTGGTTGACCTGCATTTTCAAGTTCATCTTTACACAAAACTACTTGTTTATAACTGGGGGGCCCTAATGCCATTCAAGCCAGCTACCCCCCCCCCCCGGAACCCCGGTTCCAGCCTCCATATCACCCTGACCTCCACCTCCCTCATCCCTAATCAAAGCCCCTATACTAGCCAGTTCCACCCTGAACCCAGAACCCATCCCCATACCACCCTGATCTCCCCTCCCCTAATCCAAGCCTCCATGCCCGCCAGCAGTCCCACCCTCACCCCAGATCTCATCCCAGGTCTCATTCCATAAATGCCTGACACCCTCACCTCATCCCAGATCCCAGTTTCTATTCCAGCCAGGCCTCCACCCTCATCCCAGATCTCATTCCAGCAATGCCTCCCACCCTCACCTCATCCCAGATCCCAGTTTCTATTCCAGCCAGGCCTCCACCCTCATCCCAGATCTCATTCCAGCAATGCCTCCCACCCTCACCTCATCCCAGATCCCAGTTTCTATTCCAGCCAGGCATCCACCCTCATTCCAGATCTCATTCCAGTAATGCCACCCACCCTCACCTCATCCCAGATCCCAGCTCCCATTACAGCCAGACCTCCACACTCATCCGAACATCTCATTCAAGTAATGCCTCCCATACTCATCTGATCCTTGCTTCCAGACACCATTTTAGCCAGACATCCCACTCTCATCCCAGATTCCAGGCCCAATTCTAGCCAGACATCCCACTCTCATTCCCGATCCCAGCGAGCTTACATTCCAATTATGCTTCTCATCCTCGTATTAGATCCCTTGTCTCACTAAAGCTTGGCCTGCCACCACCATCCCCATCCCAACCCATTTTCTCCCGCCAGGCATCCCTCACACCTTTATCCCCCTTTTCCAGCCCCCATTCGAACCAGGCCTCCCGCTCTCATCCCAAATGCCAGCATCCACTCTAATCCCGACTCCCATCCACGTATTAGATCCATTGTCTCATTAAAGCTTGGCCATCCACCACCATCCCCCATCCACATTTCTTTCCCAGCCAACACGCACTCTCATCGTAACAGACGACTCCAACCCCCTTTCTAGCCTGGCCTTCCACTCTCATCTCACATCAGGGAAACAGAGGATGTTTAAGTAAAAAAAACAATGCAGCAACACATTGGACCCCGAATAAGTGTGCATTAAGCACAAATCAAGCATCCACCCTTCGCGCCCAGTCCACAGGTCATTGCATGGGTACTTCTTGTTGTACCATATATGACAGACGAATTGAGGTAATTAACTTTCAAGTTTGAGTTTGAATTCATGTTGACCTTTTTTGGCACCAAAAGAAAGCGACTTAAGATATCACATCATATCGAGTTTTTTTAGGATTTAATATGAAACGCACATCTGATGGGAGTTCATATCGTGTTTCAGGTGACTATGACCAAGATGGACGCCGCCGACCTACGCCGTGAGCATGACAAGGCGGTGATGGCGGCTAACAGGAAGCTTCATAACGCAGGCGCGCTGGTTGACGTCACAGTGACTGTGGGCGATGTGGCCTTCCCTTGCCAGAAGTCTCTGCTGGTGGCTTGGAGCGGCTTCTTCCGTTCCATGTTCAGTAGCAACTTCACTGAGAGTCGCTCAAGTCACGTGACCTTGACCGAGACAAGCCTGCTGTCATCAGAGGCTTTTGAGGTGCTTCACTCATGGATGTACCGAGGGGAATTAAACCCGACACCAGACTCAGCTGATCTCATTCTTCCTTGTGCCTTTTACCTTCAAATGAACAAGACAGTAGACCTGTTAACAGACTGCATTAAGCGTCAGCACTCCGGCAATGTTCCTGTCACGCGGATGTTCCGTCATCTCAATCTGGCTCACAGTTGTGGGATGCCGCATCTACGAGATATGGCTTTGACGGGGATGGCCACCAATTTCGATGAATTGGTCGATGTAGAAGATACGATTGAGCTGAATCCAGAAGATTTCCTGAAGCTCCTCGCCATGGATCAGTTGAATGCTGAAAGTGAAGACGTCGTCTTCAACGCAGCGTTCGCCTGGCTTCTCCACAATGAAGATCGTCTGGATTATTTACGCGACATCTTGAAATCTCTGCGAGTTGGTCTGGTCAGTACCGGAACGATCCGGAAAGCTCTGGACGTCAAGATCATGTCTAATCACAGCGAATGTTGTAACATTTTGCTAGATTGTCTGGCGGCGGGAAAGTCTGACGAAGAGAGTTTGCAAAGGCTGACGAAGGACTTCCACGGATTGTTCGTTAAAAGAACGCCGACTGCGGCTCAGACAGAAGATGGCGGCTCATCGGACGGACATAAAAGGTACTTCTAGCATGTTTCGAGCCTTACAGTCAGATTACTGTTAATGATTAATTACCATTTGCCTTTAAGTAGAGGCACGTATATTTTACATTTTTTTAGGGTAAATTCATGTTTATAACGTGCCACTATGTTATATGAGGTAGAAGCAATAGTTATTAAATCTTAGTTATTAAAAAACTATTAAAGTTTGTGGCATGACTCGAGATACCAGCCACACGGGTTGTCTGGCTTCATGTTAACGATTCTCATAATTAAAGACGATGTTTTTTGACACTAGGATGTTGTATTCCCTTCAGTGGCGTGAGATTGCTGCCGGAACAAGACCCGTGCACGCTGTATGGCGACATCTGGAGGGACGCTTACGCAAACCTTGATAACTCTGGTTCTAACATTAGTGACGTCACGGTGACCGTTGACGGGGAAGACTTCCGCTGTCACAAGGCCGTCCTCTTTGGTTGGAGCGAGTGTTTTACAAAGCGTTTTCTTGTTGGTGAAGATGGCACCGTAAGCGATGATTGTCTTCCCGGAGAGACCTCAGCTGCACACAAGGAAGATGATTTACAAGCGAGCGGTCGGCCCAGTCCACCAATAAAAAGTGCCCCACGATCCTCAACTACAGCCTCACAGGGGTCAGTGGAAAGTGCGTTGAAGTCCCCTCCAGGAGAGATATCTCATGCGCCAGAGTACCAGGACACACTGAATGCAACCACTTACGGTGCCCAAGGGTGCGGCGTTTCTGCTTGTGAGGGTTCACTGGATGGGGATGGTGGTCCAGATGATTCTCTAAGCCAGAGTCCGGATCCAGCGTGTGGTGGGCCTCGGGACCCACTATCCCACATATTTCTAAGAGGTGACTGGTTAACGAGAAATGTGTTCCGCGTTCTGCTAGATTGGATTTATAGAGGTCAATTAAAGGTGACGGCCAACAACCTCTGTGATGTCATGAAGTGCGCTCGCTGCTTGCAGATGGACGGAGTCGTAGAACTTATAAAGAAATATTTCGACAGTTATTGGCCCACCTTGGTTGGTGGAGAGATAATAACCATGCTGCACGCAGCGAAGAAATGTGACCTAGCGGATGTGTATAAGACCTGTTTCAACCAAATCATCGCCAACTTTGAAGAAGTCTGGGTCAGTCGAGAATTTAAAGAGGTACTTGATGCAGAAACATTAATCCGCCTACTGCAGGATGACCGTCTGAACGTCACTAGCGAGGATGTGGTGTTACAAGCGGCATTGTCATGGTTACGTCATTCCGAGAGTCGCCTAGGTCACATCAGTGACGTCATCAATTCAGTCCGCCTCGGACTGGTTAAAACGACTGTCCTCATCGATGGCCTTGACCTTGCCTTCCGTTCGCGAGATCCGGAGGTCCATGCCATATGGAAACAGGCGGCTACCAGCGATCGGCGGGACGTGGATAGTTTTTGGAAGGACCGCCCAGATATGTACAGACAGCGACTGGTATGTTAGCGTTGTTATAATAGTCGGACGCTATACAATGTAATAACCGTGCATGTGCGGACTGTGAGAAAAGATTGATATGGCGAGATGGGTAGAAAGCCAGCCCGTAATGACCGACTGGACACACATACTATTAGTCCCGAGCCTGAATGCCACAATATCTGTATTTAATGGCTATTCTAGCTAGTTGCGTAGCATGAAAATAACGATTGCATAGCAGTCAGTTGTCAATCTATACTGCACGGTGTTGACTTTTTATACCTTAGACACTACATGCGTGTTTTTATTCAGTATACTATTTAAATTTGAATAGGTTTTAATATATGGATTTATATGAGGATAACAAGGGCGATAAGAGCGGCTTAATGACCGTGTCTGTCACGAGGTGAGGCCATCCGTCTTACATACCCGTGTCGTCGTCCGTCCTGGCGGTGATTCACAATCACTGCAGCCCCGTAATACAATGCCCTGCGATTTTAATTCCAGGGAACGGCACGCTACGCCTGTATGAGAGTGACTGGCCGACTGGGAGACGACAGCGGCGAGGGACAGCTTGAAGGCCCCACTGCCGCTTGTCTTCTCGGAGACCTCGTCTTAGTGGCTGATTGGGAGAGTAGTAGACTTGTAGCCTTCTGTCGTCCCAGTCCCGCCACCGGTTACACCTACTTCTGCCATGTTGACACGAAGACAGCTAGTTGTTTGTGTAATAGGGAGAGAGATACGGTGTATGTCTCTGATTGCAACAAACATGCCATTACAATATGGAAATGGTCAACAACGAAGAAACTGCACCAAGTGGGGAGCTATTCGGCTGGTGGAAAACTAAACTTTCCTTGGCACATGGCATTTGACGGCGAGGAGCACGTGTATGTGTCTTGCAGTGATGGGGTGCATAGAGTGTGCCTGGCGACCGATACAGTCGTCAGCACTCTGACCCAACCAGACGTTGTGACACGCAGGCCTCATTGTCTTGCAGTAATCGGCTCCACTGTAATGGTGAACTACGGATGGGGTAAAGCCCTGGTGCTCTACCCGGAGGGCTCCCCTACAGGTCGTGTAATCAACCCAATAGGACTGAAGAATGCCCGGGGTCTTGGCACGGATAGGGTTAACTTCCTGGTTGGAGACTATCACTACAAGTGTGTGTACGTGGTCACACCCAGCGGCGAGACCCTGACGACGGTGAACACCGGGGGCGTAGCGCCCTTGGCCATCTCAGTGTACGGGGACAACATGTACGTTGTGGCCTTCGGTGATAAGCAAGTTGTTATTCTATCCCGATGACAATGCCATGAAACCCTCCATTGAACCTTTAACATCTCGAAGACACGTGTACGTTATGTGAAGTCTATCACTGATTATCGCGTTTATATTCGTCAATAAAGACACTACACGTTGTGGCACAAGACAATTGGATATGAAATGAACACAATTTCTCCATTATCAACGGCGCGTGGACACTGTTGCACGGCTTGACGGGCAGTAGCATAAGAAATTCCTACATATACATACTATTATGCCCCATGTATTGCTAATTTTTCATTTTGTTGACTGGCATGGCCTCGGCCCCAAAGCAAGCCAGTCTGGCTACGTGAACGTGTTGCCGTCACGACTAATACGAAACTTGGCCTGTTTCTGTGTGTACATATGTCCTAATCATCACTTGATATCAATATATATATAATACAATATATATTTAAAACATTTGTGAGGTGTAAGACGTATGATAAATATACCAGATCTCAGTACAACGACGTTCTAGGATCTAATATAACCGTCCACATGCCATCACACACATTGCCATGACTACACCCATCACCATTACTACCCACAACGTCACTTCCACTCACAAGACCATCTCCACTCACAACACCATCACCACCCACAACACCATCACCACTCAACACTATCGCCACCCACAACACCATCACCACCCACAACATCACCACTCACAACACAACCACTCACAACACCATCACCACTCACGATACTATCAAAACCCACGTCATGTTCGTTCATGCGCGCACATTTTCACAATATTGTTTATCGGCTTAGCAGTCATTCAATAGGGGAACATGGGGCAAAATGACCCATCGGGATCAAATGGCCCACCACAATATCGCGCACTTGCGGTGCTGCCACCTGTATTGAAGCGTATATATTTTCCTGTTTGTTACGTGATACCTTAACAAATCTACATGGGCGCTGAAGCAGACAACTGACCTTCGTTACCGAAACAAAAGATTCTGGGCTGTTTCCATCTGTGGTAAACACTGGAAGAAAGTAGAGCTCAGTGCATATTAGCTTGGGGGAAAATTTTGATAAATTAACACGTTGGCTGCCGTCACCGCCTTGTCATGCTCACGGCGTAGGTCGGCAGCGTCCATCTTGGTCATAGTCACCTGAAACACGATATGAACACTCATCGTATGTGTGTTTCATATTAAATCAGAAAAATACGTGATATGATGTGATATCTTAAGTCGCACGATATGAACGCTCATCGTATATGTGTTTCATATTAAATCACTGATGTGAGATGAGAGCGGGAGGCCAGGCTAGAAAGGGGGTTGGAGTCGTTGGTTGGGATGAGACTGGGGGCTGGCTGGAAAAGAAATTTGGACGGGGGGATGGGGGTGGATGACCAAGCTTTTGTGAGACAATGGCTCTAATACGTGGATGGGAGACTGGATTGAAATGGATGCTCCCATTTGGGATGAGGGTGGGAGGCATGGTTGGAATGGGGGCTGAAATGAGGGATGAGGGTGGCTTGGCTGAAGAATCGGTTGGGATGGGGATGGTGGTGGCAGGCCAACCTTTACCGAGACAAGGGGTCTAATATGAAGATGAGAAACCTAATTGGGATGGGAAGCTAGCTGGGATCGGGAATGAGAGTGTGATGTCCGGCTAGAATTGGGCCTGGAATATGGGATGAGAGTGGGATGTCTGACTAAAATGGTGTCTGGAAAATAGGATCAGGTGAGGGTGGGAGGCATTACTGGAATGAGATCTGGGATGAGTGTGGAGGCCTGGCTGGAAGGGGAGCTGGGATCTGGGATGAGATGAGGGTGGGTGGTATTACGTACTGGAATGAGATCTGGCATGAGGGTGGAACCGCTGGCGGGCATAGAGGCTTTGATTAGGGGAGTGAAGGTCAGAGTAGTATGGGGATGGGTTCCGGGTGGGGGGGGGGGGATGCAACTCTGAATGACTTATTTATCATTGAAAATGATCCAAACATATGGCAGATAATTTGCACGAATTTGGCAATGAATACATTTATATCATAACACATTTGAATTAAAAGTTTTTTCAATTAGAAGCATCATTTATTTCAACCGGGTGTACAAGAACCAAGACATTTTGTTAAAGAGACTAACTAAATCGCAACTAGGATTGATGGCATTATAGGGCCATCCAATTATAAAAAGGTAGTTTTGGGTAATGATGAACTTGAACATGCAGGTCAACCACCCCAACAACAATTGTATAGTTCACAACAAATGCAACAGTACCGGTAACATCTAAAATTAACATTTTGGAAAGTTATTAATTTTGTTTGGTGTTGATTATCAACAACACAATGTCTTAAAAATTTAGTGGTCAGAGTGGGGCAGAGAGTGTACTTAACGTGCGATGTAATTGTTGGTGTGTAACATACAACGTAATTTTTCGGGGGGGGGGGGGGGATTTCCCAGTTAGTGAGTTGAATTGGGATAAAGGTAAGAATTGCTATCTCCATCAACGCTGTATGTCATTTGGACGTCAAAGAGTGAGTCGAGAACATCGCATCGCGATCAGCTTAAAGTTACTATTACAACAAAGAGTAAACATTCATTGTAATCCAAATCTGGCGGAGAAAAAACGTGTGTAGAGTGACGTTGATGTGCTGGTGACGCAACACGCATGAAGTAATCTCCGCCAGGGCGAGCGCCAACGACTAACTTTTCGGAAGTCACTGGTACCAACCATATATATACTAGACGTTATTGGCCAGGATTCGCGACTGGCAGCGCCTCCTTGAGGCAGAGTGTTATACAGTGTTTACAGCTGTTCCAACAGCCGCGGCGCCTCACGTGATCTGACGGAACACCCCCGCCGCAAAATTTGTTGAAATAGTAACTTTAAGCGTTTGGTTGACACAGATATACTATGTAACGTTACTGATCATGTATAGTGGTACTAGTAGAAGTAGCACCACTGTGTAGTGGCGCTACTGACTCGAGGAGGAAGTACGGAAAGTCAAGTTATGATTGGATGATGGCAACTACATAACAAATAGAAACGAGCAGCACAAGAGGCAGACCATAGTGAGGATCAGTTATGTACTGTCGATCACAACTGTGAACTAGAACTGCATAGACTATCCAGAACAAGAAGTTTAAAACAAACAAGCAACATCCGCACCAAGTGATAGTAACAAATATGTGACGGTGAAAACTGTTTAATGAATGCTTCGGACTTGTTCTGCATGATCAATCTAGAACATTGCTGTTCACAACTCGCAGACCCTCCCAGCCCATATATCTTTGACCCATTCCCACCCCAGCTCCACCCCCACGCTGTCCGCCGCCAAGCCTACCCAATGCCCACTCCTCCCGCTTCCTGCCAGACCCATGCTCAGCAGACAACGGTCCATCTTTTGTCTACAAGCAATTAGACGGCGTGGGTGTCACTGGCAAAAGGCCATACTACATTGATATATACATGGGCGTGTCCAGGGGGGGGGGGGGGGGGGGGGTGGGGGGGGGCGCAGGGGGACCGTGCTTCCCCTTTCAGACCTCTAAGGATGTATGTGCCCCCAATTGCAGATCCTAAAGTATATCTGTGCCTCTCCCCCCATTTTTATATTGTGCCCCCTACCCCCCCCCCCCCACACTTTCAAGGATTCCCGCACACGCCCCTGATATATGATGATGTATGCCTGGCGGAACACATCAAACGTAAATGCCACCTGGTGTATGAACCCAAACGCTAGTCATAACGTTCAAATGACAAACCCTGTAGTCATAATGACCAATAGGTTGCAGGCATTAGCAGTGCTTAGGGTTGTTCACTCTGGATGCGGCGTGGGAGGTTTTGGGGGGTTTATCGGAACAGTCCCTCCTGCCCCCCTTTTCACCTGTAAATTCCGCGTGAACAGTTTTTTTGCCACTTAATTGTACGGGATAACTATGAATATTTTAGTTATGAATGGGTATCTTTTTTACGAAAAATCTCCGCTCTATATATGGATTGGTTGGTTGTATATTAAGAAGGCTTTAACCACTGTTGGTCTTATCGCGTCAATGAAAGAAGGAAGGGAGAGTGGAGCCATGTCTCCAGAGGTAACCCCCTACTCTTGGTGAAGAAAGACGTGGGATCTTTATCCTGCGACCACACAGACATGGCCACGGCGGGGCGTGAACCACGATCCACGTTTCGTTAGGCTCTCGAGTGGTCTCTGCTCAGTGGGTTAGAGCACTCAAGACGAGCGCTCTAACCCACTGAGCTATCTGGCCGGCTTCGCTCTATATGGGCTTTTGTTTCATGAAGCCCTTTATGGACCTGTTGGACGCAATTTTGTTCAGCGCCGCACCCCCCCCCCCCCCGGCCGCAAGATTTCAGTGTGCCCCCCTCCCCGGTTGTCAAATTAATTTTATTGTGCCCACTCCTTTCAAGGATTCCTGCACACGTCCTTGTTACGGGTTCATGTTTGACTTGTCCATTTGATTATTCTATGAGTGGATTGGCGAAACTCATTTTATTTGAAGTTTGCATCGACGGGTTGGACATTTGCTCAATGTTTTGCAGTTGTGTTGGTGATTCAGAAACTGTATTTGTAGAAAGGGGGTTGGAGTCGTTGGTTGGGATGAGAATGGGGGCTGGCTGGAAAAGAAATTTGGACGGGGGGATGGGGGGGGGATGACCAAGCTTTTATGAGACAATGGCTCCAATACGTGGATGGGAGACTGGATTGAAATGGATGCTCCCATTTGGGATGAGGGTGGGAGGCATGGTTGGAATGGGGGCTGAAATGAGGGATGAGGGAGGCTTGGCTGAAGAATGGGTTGGGATGGGGATGGTGGTGGCAGGCCAACCTTTAATGAGACAAGGGGTCTAATATGAAGATGAGAAACCTAATTGGGATGGGAAGCTAGCTGGGATCGGGAATGAGAGTGTGATGTCCGGCTAGATTTGGGCCTGGAATATGGGATGAGAGTGGGATGTCTGACTAAAATGGTGTCTGGAAAATAGGATCAGGTGAGGGTGGGAGGCATTACTGGAATGAGATCTGGGATGAGTGTGCAGGCCTGGCTTGAAGGGGAGCTGGGATCTGGGATGAGATTTGGGTGGGTGGTATTACGTACTGGAATGAGATCTGGCATGAGGGTGGAACCGCTGGCGGGCATAGAGGCTTTGATTAGGGGAGTGAAGGTCAGAGTAGTATGGGGATGGGATCTGGGTTCCGGGTGGGGGGGGATGCAACTCTGAATGACTTATTTATCATTGAAAATGATCCAAACATATGGCAGATAATTTGCACGAATTTGGCAATGAATACATTTATATCATAACACATTTGAATTAAAAGTTTTTTCAATTAGAAGCATCATTTATTTCAACCGAGTGTACAAGAACCAAGACATTTTGTTAAAGAGACTAACTAAATCGCAACTAGGATTGATGGCATTATAGGGCCATCCAATTATAAAAAAGTAAGTAGTAGTAGTAGTTTTGGGTAACGATGAACTTGAACATGCAGGTTAACCACCCCAACAACAATTGTATAGTTCACAACAAATGCAACAGTACCGGTAACATCTAAAATTAACATTTTGGAAAGTTATTGATTTTGTTTGGTGTTGATTATCAACAACACAATGTCTTAAAAATGTATTGGTGCAGAGTGGGGCAGAGAGTGTACTTAACGTGCGATGTAATTGTTGGTGTGTAACATACAACGTAATTTTTCGGGGGGGGGGGGGGGTGGGGATTTCCCAGTTAGTGAGTTGAATTGGGATAAAGGTAAGAGTTGCTATCTCCATCAACGCTGTATGTCATTTGGACGTCAAAGAGTGAGTCGAGAACATCGCATCGCGATCAGCTTAAAGTTACTATTACAACAAAAAGTAAACATTCATTGTAATCCAAATCTGGCGGAGAAAAAACGTGTGTACAGTGACGTTGATGTGCTGGTGACGTAACACGCATGAAGTAATCTCCGCCAGGGCGAGCGCCAACGACTAACTTTCCGGAAGTCACTGGTACCAACCATATATATACTAGACGTTATTGGCCAGGATTCGCGACTGGCAGCGCCTCCTTGAGGCAGAGTGTTATACAGTGTTTACAGCTGTTCCAACAGCCGCGGCGCCTCACGTGATCTGACGGAACACCCCCGCCGCAAAATTTGTTGAAATAGTAACTTTAAGCGTTTGGTTGACACAGATATACTATGTAACGTTACTGATCATGTATAGTGGTACTAGTAGAAGTAGCACCACTGTGTAGTGGCGCTACTGACTCGAGGAGGAAGTACGGAAAGTCAAGTTATGATTGGATGATGGCAACTACATAACAAATAGAAACGAGCAGCACAAGAGGCAGACCATAGTGAGGATCAGTTATGTACTGTCGATCACAACTGTGAACTAGAACTGCATAGACTATCCAGAACAAGAAGTTTAAAACAAACAAGCAACATCCGCACCAAGTGATAGTAACAAATATGTGACGGTGAAAACTGTTTAATGAATGCTTCGGACTTGTTCTGCATGATCAATCTAGAACATTGCTGTTCACAACTCGCAGACCCTCCCAGCCCATATATCTTTGACCCATTCCCACCCCAGCTCCACCCCCACGCTGTCCGCCGCCAAGCCTACCCGGTCCATCTTTTGTCTACAAGCAATTAGACGGCGTGGGTGTCACTGGCAAAAGACCATACTACATTGATATATACATGGGCGTGTCCAGGGGGGGCGGGGGGCGCAGGGGGACCGTGCTTCCCCTTTCAGACCTCTAAGGATATATGTGCCCCCAATTGCAGATCCTAAAGTATATCTGTGCCTCTCCCCCCATGTTTTTATTGTGCCCCCCCCCCCAACACACTTTCAAGGATTCCCGCACACGCCCCTGATATATGATGATGTATGCCTGGCGGAACACATCAAACGTAAATGCCGCCTGGCGTATGAGCCTAAACCTTAGTCATAATGTTCAAATGACAAACCCTGTAGTCATAATGACCAATAGGTTGCAGACGTTAGCAATGGTTAGGGTTATCCACTCTGGATGCGGCATGGGGGATTTTGGGGTGTTGATCGGAACAGTCCCCCCTGCCCCCCTTTTCACCTGTAAATTCCGCGTAAACAGTTTTTTTGCCACTTAATTGTACGGGATAACTATGAATATTTTAGTTATGAATGGGTATCTTTTTTACGAAAAATCTCCGCTCTATATATGGATTGGTTGGTTGTATATTAAGAAGGCTTTAACCACTGTTGGTCTTATCGCGTCAATGAAAGAAGGAAGGGAGAGTGGAGCCATGTCTGCAGGGGTAACCCCCTACTTTTGGTGAAGAAAGACGTGGGATCTTTATCCTGCGACCACACAGACATGGCCACGGCGGGGCGCGAACCACGATCCACGTTTCGTTAGGCTCTCGCGTGGTCTCTGCTCAGTGGGTTAGAGCACTCAAGACGAGCGCTCTAACCCACTGAGCTATCTGTTTCATGAACCCCTTTATGGACCTGTTGGACGCAATTTTGTTCAGCCCCATGTTCATGTCTGACTTGTGCATTTGATTATTGTATGAGTGGATTGGCGAAACTCATTTTATTTGAAGTTTGCATCGACGGGTTGGACATTTGCTCAATGTTTCGCAGTTGTGTTGGTGATTCAGAAACTGTATTTGTTGCGGTGATGGCTGCCCATAGAAAAATAGCCCAGGGAGGGCGATTTCAAAGCGTCTATGGGCAAAGGTAATTAGTAGTTTTGGTGTTACATATGGTCGAAATGTTTTTATTTGGGTTATCATCTTTAGGATCCTAGCATTGGCGAATGAATTTAATCTGGATTTCCACGCCCTTTAAGATTTGTCTACTCTGAACATTCGGCTTGTTGCCTGAGAGAGCGAACATTTGTTAGGTAAAAGATACCATTGTAGAGCGGTTAACTTCAACCCGAGGGGGGCGGGGAGGGGGGGGGGGAGAAGGGGCCTCTGAAAATGTGTGTTCATCGATACTAACCCTTTCGTTCAGATTTTGGCGGTAAAACGCCCAGACCAAGATGGGGGGGGGGGGGGGCTTTCTCGCGGAACCGCCCCAAACCCAGCAATGCATTACGTCCTTTGATTCTATCAAGTAAAACTTGATAGCTAAAGGATTAAACTATATATATATATATATATATATATATTAATGTGATATTTAGCCCCAGTGTGCTTCCTGATGAGTCAGAAAGTAGTTCCGATATTCCTACACGCACTACACTGCACTATCTGATTCGTATGTACCGTCAGTCTAAATAAGGAATGCAAGAGAACATGACAATATACATATAAAGTATTATAGTATAGAACTATATTAGATATATTAAATAGGAAGTTTAATATAAAAAATACAATATATATTTTTGATAAAAACCTGCCGCAATTATTCTTATCTTCCTTAGATAGGAGGTGTGGTGGGTAACCGAACTTATGACCTCTATGTTAAGTGGCAGGTAAAAAATGAAACCACCAGCCTATAGGACATGTGCACGAGGGGATATCCGTACCATACATTGCCGCGCCCCACTACTGAAACCAGTCTAGTTCGTTTTATAACAACACTTCTTCCAATCCATCTATGCAAAGAACAATGACTATGCAGAGAAAAATAACAAGCATCCAACCCCATCTCATCACAGCCCCCACCCACCCTCTCCCAACAATACAAGTGGCACTGGACCATTCCTAGCTGTACAAAAACAAATGAAAATGGACACACACGCATTTATTGACTGAGGTATTGTAGTTTTTAGAACTAAATCGTGTTGGGATAACCTTCTTCTTCAATACCAGTCTCACAGTGGCATTATTCAATGCACAATGAAACTTCTAGAACCCGGTGAAGTCAGCGGGGGCTCGCACGAAAGCTGTTGCTAATGGCGTGAATAAGGTCAGTAGCTAGACTCCGTGGCTACACGGGGTCTAGTGTGGCTGGACTACCTTGACCCTTGACTGAAAATAAGGATCAGGTACACAATTACCTAACATGGCCTTGACTAAAACTATATATATGTATGATATCAAAAGCATTAACTTTTCGAATTATGATCAATTCGAGGGAATTATTGGTATGCACCATGGAATATAACTTCCGGTGGGATTTCCGGACGCTGCAACCTTCCTTTGGTTTAGTTGGTGTAAAAGTTTCCGCCACAAAGCGAAGTCTTCGCAATGTGAATTACCACTGGTTACGACGGACGACAGTACGACAGCTATTGACAGTTACGTCGTCGTCACTAGGTAAATTAGCCTGAAAACAAGACGTTGCTGTCGTCAGACAGTTGGAGGGGCGACGTTGTAACGCTTGTTCTTGTACACTTTGTTTAGATAAAGGGTACTTCAAATTGACAATAGTTTTATTTCTAACTACCCCAGGATTGCTCTTGTCTGTGTCAAATCTTTTGTGATATATGTGTATTCATTGCTAATTTCATGCAACTTATCTCCCATACGTTTGAGTCATTTTCAGCACTAAATAAGTCGTTCAGAGTTTCATGATTTTTCATTCCATGTGAGGTCTGAGCCACCATTCCCGCCAGCCCCCATACCACCCTGACCTCCACATCCTCACCCCTAATCAAAGCATCCATGCCACCCTCATCCCAGATCTCTTTCCAGTAATACCACCCACTCTAACCTCATCCCAGATCCCAGCATCTATTCCAGCCAGGCCTCCACCCTCATCCCAGATCTCATTCCAGTAATGCCTCCCACCCTCACCTCATCCCAGATCCCAGCTTCCATTCTAGCCAGGCCTCCACCCTCATCCCAGATCTCATTCCAGTAATACCACCCACTCTAACCTCATCCCAGATCCCAGCATATATTCCAGCCAGGCCTCCACCCTCATCCCAGATCTCATTCCAGTAATGCCTCCCACCCTCACCTCATCCTAGATCCCAGCTTCTATTCCAATCAGGTCTCCACCCTCCTCCCAGATCTCATTCCTGTAATGCCCCCCATCGTCATCTGATCCTAGATTCCAGACACCGTGTCAGCCAAACATCACACTCTCATTCCAGATTCCAGGCCCAATTCCAGCCAGACATCCCACTCTCATTCCCGATCCCAGCTAGCTTCCATTCCAATTATGCTTCCCACCCTCATATTAGATCCAATGTCCCATTAAAGCTTGGCCTGCCACCGCCACCACCATCCCCATCCCAACCCATTTTCTCCAGCCAGGCATCCCTCCCACCTTCATTCCTCATTTCAGCCCCCGTTCGAACCAGACCTCCCGCTCTCATCCCAAACGCCAACATCCATTCTAATCATGACTCCCATCCACGTATTTGATCCATTGTCTCATTAAAGCTTTGTCATCCCCCACCATCCCCCATCTAAATTTCTTTCCCAGCCAGTCCCCACTCTCATCCCAGACTCCAACCCCCTTTCTAGCCTAGCCTTCCACTCTCATCTCACATCAGAGAAACAGAGGATGTTTAAGTAAAAAAACAACAATACAGCAACACATTGAACCTAGAATAAGTGTGCATTAAGCATAAATCACGCATCCACCCTTCGTGCCCAGTCCACAGGTCATTGGGTACTTCTTGTTGTACCATACATGACAGACAAATTGAAGTAACCTACTTTCAAGTTAGAGTTTGAATTCATGTTGACTTTTTTGGGCACCAACAGTGTGCGACCTAATATATCACATCATATCGAGTGTTTTTGTGATTTAATATGAAACACATATACGATGAGCGTTCATATCGTGTTTCAGGTGACTATGACCAAGATGGGCGCCGCCGACCTACGCCATGAGCATGACAAGGCGTTGACGGCAGCTAACAGAAAGCTTCACGACGCAGGGGCGCTGGTTGACGTCACGGTGACTGTGGGCGATCTGGCCTTCCCTTGTCACAAGTCCCTGCTGGCGGCTTGGAGCGGCTTTTTCCGTTCCATGTTCAGTAGCGACTTCACTGAGAGTCGCTCAAGTCAAGTGACCTTGGCCGAGACACATTTGTTGTCATCAGAGGCGTTTGAGGTGCTTCACATATGGTACACATATGTACCGAGGGGAATTAAACCTGACACCAGACTCGGCTGATCTCATTCTGCCTTCCGCCGTTTACCTGCAGATTGACAAGACAGTAGACCTGTTATTAGACTACATTAAGCGTCAGTACTCCGGCAAATTTCCTGTCACGCGGATGCTTCGACATCTCAATCTGACACACAGTTGTGGGATCCCGCATCTACGAGATATGGCTTTGACGGGGATGGCCAAAAATTTCGATGAATTGGTCGAAGCGGAAGATATGCTTGAGCTGAATCCAGAAGAATTCCTGAGGCTGCTCGGCATGGATCAGTTGGAAGCTGAGAGTGAAGACGTCGTCTTCAACGCAGCGTTCGCCTGGCTTCATCACAGTGAAGAACGTCTGGATTATTTACGCGACGTCTTGAAATCTCTGCGAGTTGGTCTGGTCAGTGTCGGATCGATCCGCAAAGTCCTGGACGCCAAGATCATGTCTAAGGACAGCGAATGTTGCGACATTTTGCTAGATTGTGTGGCCGCGGGAAAGTCTGACGAAGAGAGTTTGCAAAGGCTGACGAAGGACTTCCATGAATTGTTTGTTAAAAGAACGCCACCTGCGGCTCAGACAGAACATGGCGACTTATCGGACAGTCATACAAGGTACTTCCCGCATTTGTTTGGGCTTGCAGTCAGATAAATTTTAACGATTAATTACCCGCCTGTAAGAAGAGGCACATATATTATACATTCTTATGAGATAAATTCATGTCTATGTTGAAAGTATATGAGGTAGAAGCAATAGTTCTTGAATCATAGCTCGTGGCATGACTTGAGATACCAGCCATACGGGTTGTCTGGCTCCATGTTAACGATTCTCATAATTAAAGACGATGCTTTTGACGTTAGGATTTTGTATTCCTGTTAGTGTCCTGAGACTGCTGCCAGATGAAGATCCGTGCACGCTGTTTGGCACTATCTGGAGGGACGCTTACGCCAACCTTGAAGACTCAGGTCCTGACATGTGTGACGTCACGGTGATCGTTGACGGGGAAGACTTCCGCTGTCACAAGGCCGTCCTCTTCGGATGGAGCGAGTATTTCACGAAGCGTTTTCTTGTTGATGAAGGTAGCACCGTTAGCGATGATTGTCTTCCCGGAGAGACCCCAGCTACCCAGAAGGAAGATGATTTACAAGCGAGCGATCGGCCCAGTCCACCAATGGAAAGTTCCTCTGGATCCTCAACTGTAGCGTCACAGGGGTCAGTGGAAAGTGCGTTGAAATCCCCTCCAGGAGAGCCTGATGCGCTGGATCACCAGGACACACTAAATACAGCCAGTGACGGTGACAAAGAGTGCGGCGTTTCTGATCCGGACGGTTTACTAAATAGTGATGGTGATCCAGATGATTCTCTAAGCCAGAGTCCGAATCCAGCGTGTGGTCGGTCTCGGGACTCTGTGTCTCACATATCTCTGACAGGCGACTGTATGACGAGAAATGTGTTCCGCGTTCTGCTGGATTGGATTTACAGAGGTCAATTAGAGGTTACGGCCAACAACATCTGTGAAGTCATGAAGTGCGCGCGCTGCTTGCAGATGGACGGAGTCGTAGAAGTTATAAAGAAATATTTCGACAGTTACTGGCCCACCTTGGATGGTGGAGAGATACTGATCATGCTGCACGCAGCGAAGAAATGTGACCTAGCAGATGTGTATAAGACCTGTTTCAACCGATCCATCGCCAAATTTGAAGGAGTCTGGAGCAGTCCTGAATTTAAAGATCTGCTTGATATTGAGACGATCATCAGCCTACTGCAGGATGACCGTCTAAACGTCACCAACGAAGATGTGGTGATGCAAGCGGCTTTGTCATAGTGACGTCACTCAGAGAGTCGCCTGGGTCATATCAGTGACGTCATCAAATCAGTCCGCCTCGGAATGGTAGGAACTACTACCCTCATTGATGGCTTTGACCTTGTCTGCCGTTCCCGAGATCCAGAGGTTCATGCCATGTTGAAACAGGCGGCTACCAGCGATCGGCAGGGCGTGGATAGTTTTTGGAATGACCACCCAGATATGTACAGACAACGACTGGTATGTTAGCGTTGTTATAATATTGGGAGGCTATACAATGTATTAACCGCGCATGGGTAGGAAAGATTCATATGATGAAATAGGCCAAAAGCCAGCCCGAGTGGACGCACACTTTTCGTCCCAGTTACGAACGCTCTTTTGTCTTTACTTAACGACTATTGTGGGTAGTGGGTGATGAAACGTAGATTGACATATGCCTGTTTTCTTCTGTACTGACCAAGTAAGTTGAAGTAATTAGGTTTTTAGTTGAAGTGGGAGATATTTATCTCAGTATAACAAGTGCGGTATGAGCAGGTTGGTTGGTTATTCACGACGCTTTAACCACATTTGGGCATATCGCGTCAATGGGAGAAGGAAGGGCGAGTGGAGCCATATCCCCGGGGGTAACCCCCTACTCTTTACGAAGATAGACATGGGATCTTTACCCTGCGACCACACAGACGTGGCCACAGCAGGGCTCGAACCACCGATCCACGTGCCGTTAGGTGGCCAGAGCACTCATGCTGGCGCTCTAGCCCACTGAGCTATCGCGCCGGCCCCCCGGTATGAGCAGTTTAAAGTCTACAAAGTGTCCTGCTGTGTGTCTGGCGACGTGTGGCTATCCGTCCCACATACCCAAGTCGTCGTCCGTCCTGGCGGTGATTCACAGTCACTGCAGCCCCGTAATACAATGCTCTGCGATTTTACTTTTCCAGGGAAAGGCACGCTACGGCCGTATGAGAGTGACTGGGTGACTGGGAGACGACAGCGGGGAGGGACAGCTTAAGGAACCCACTGCCGCTTGTCTTCTCGGAGACCTCGTCTTGGTGGCTGACTTTGGCAGTAATAGACTAGTAGCCTTCTGTCGTCCCAGTCCCACCACATATTACATCTACGTCTGTCATGTTGATACAGATACACCTATTGATTGCTTGAGTAACAAGGCGGGAGATACGGTGTATGTCTCTAATTACACTGAACATGTCATTACAGTATGGAAATGGTCAACAAGCAAGAACTTGCAGGAAGTGGGGAGGTTATCGGCTGGCGGGAGATTGAGGTACCCGAGGCACGTGGCATTGGACGGCAAGGAGCACATGTATGTGGCCTGCAGTGATGGAGTGTATAGAGTGTCTCTGGCGACCGATACAGTCGTCAGCACTCTGACCCGACCAGACGGGGTGACTGACAGGCCGTGTCGTCTCGCAGTGATCGGCTCCACTATAATGGTGAACTACGAATGGGGTGAAGCCCTGGTGCTCTACCCGGAGGGCGGCCCTACAGGTCACGTTGTCAGGCCTCAGGCAGACTGAGGAGTCCCGTGGGTGTTGGAGCGGACGGTGTCAACTTCCTGGTTGGAAACTATCAGGACAAGTGTGTGTACGTGGTCACATCCAGCGGCGAGACCCTGACGACGGTGAACACGGGGGGCGTGGTGCCCTATGACATCTCAGTGTACGGGGACATGTACGTGGTGTCATACAATGATAAGCAAGTTGTTATTATATCCCGATTACAATGCCATGACACCCTCCGTTGAACCTTTAACATATCGGAGACAACATGTACGCTGTGTCAAGTCTATCACCTATAATCACGTTTATATTCCCCAATAAATACACTACACGTTGTGGCACAAGACAACTGGATATGAAATACAATTTCTCCATTATCCTATGTATGTTTATTCAGTACTTTGGCTGGCCTCCAGCCCTGGTACAAATTACAAAAGCATTCAACACAAAAAAAACAACAACACAACAATCCAAGTCAATAATCATCTCATCCACATTAATACCCCTGTTGTTCCCTTCTGCTAAATGCGGCAATAATAAACTTACAGATTCCGTATAGAGTTTTCTCGTCGGTTGCGCACATAAGTCGGATAAAATTTTCTTTTGATGGGTATTTGTAAAAGCTCCTATTGATATATTTCTCCCTAATATCTGTATAAAGCTGACACTTAAACATGAAGTGGAATTGGGTTTCAATTTCGTCGATACAACATCTCTGACAATATGGACACAATCTTTCTTCTCTGGGTATATCAAGTTGTCTGCCTCTCTCAATCATAAGTTTACCGCTACTACATCTGAACCAGCTATACACCTTTCTTAACCTTGCACTCGTTACCACTGATAGATATCTCTCTGGGTTTAAAAGGGTTTTATACAGACAATATTCACCAGCTAGTTTCATATTTTCACACGCATTTACATACCAATTTTGCGATAAAACATCTGTTAATCTCTGCTTAACTTCCCTCATGAAGTACAGATGGTACCCAACCTCTTGACTTAACCAGACAAAACCAAATCCGTATTTAAAAAGCCAATTCTTCACTTGCGATGCCCAGTTCTTTTTTGTTCTGCCTACACTATCATGGCTACATAACATTGTATAGGTGGCCTTGGTCAGTCTATCTTGTGGCATGTGCAGTAATTTGACCCAATATTTGATGACTTTAATTTCACAGTGAAAGCGTACCGGCAATCGCCCTAACTCACCAATAACTGCAGCATTTGACGTGGACCTGCTAACTCCCAGTATATATTTACAAAAATTAACATGTACATTTTCTATATAGCCGATACATTCCAGTCCCCAGATTTCCGCTCCGAACGTAATAATAGGTAGGGTCATATGGTATCAAAGAGGTTTAACATTAAACTCGGCTCCAAGCCACCACATTGATAATCTAAGCTGTTAATCAATGCCGCCACCTTCACTGCTTGATCTGCTCTGCGCTTCTGTGTGGCAGTCCAAACCATTTTCGGCGTCATTATTATTCCCAGGTAATTATAAAACGAGACACTTTGTATAGGTTGTCCAGATAAAGTCCACCTTTCATTATTTCGCAGTGGGCCTCCATTCCTAAACACCATTACTTTGGATTTGCTCATATTTACCGCCATGCCCCATTTTTCACAGTATTCCTCTAAGGTATGTATAGTTGCTTGCAGCCTACCGACGGTGTCCGCAAGGTTAGAGAGATCGTCAGCATACATCAATGCAACCAAGTTCGGGAACGTTTTGTCTACAAATACACCATTACAGTTATTGCGGATCAGCATGTCAAAATACTCATTCACATACAGGATAAAGAGGAGCGGGCTGAGGAGACAGCCCTGTCGAGTACCTAGCGTACAGGTAAAAAAATCTGTCAGGCGATTGCGGCACTGAACACACGATCTAAGTTTGCCATATAAAGACTTAAACACCCTAAGGGTTCTTCCATGTAGGCCTTCTGATATTAATCTGTGCCATAGATGACTATGTGGGACCTGGTCGAAAGCTTTGCTGAAATCTACATATAGGCAATAGAAACGACCCCCTGGTTTACTTAAATATTTATGAATGACTGCCTGCAAGACATACACTTGATCAATAGTTGATCTCCCGTGCCTGAATCCAGACTGACACTCTGATAGCTTATCGTTAGCTTCGGCCCAGTCAATTAGTCCAGTGCTTAGGATCTCCATAAAGACTTTGCTTGTGGCCGCCAGTAGAGATATCCCTCTGTAATTACCCGGGTTTTCACACGGCCCGGTCTTCAGTACTGGGAATATAATAGCATCAGCCCACTGCTGCGGGTAGTCACCGTTACTCATAATATGGTCAAAAATATCTGCTAAGATCGGGCTTACGAATTCACTACTGTGCTTAAGTACCTCAATGGGAAGCCCATCCGGGCCAGGGGCTTTATTACAGGGTAAACTAGCAATGGCGGTTTCCACCTCGTCAACCGATATATCGTCGTCAAAAAAGTTTTCATAGCAAGCCGTCGGCCCTCCCACCTTGCACTGCAGACAGGAGTTGATATGGTCCGTCACTTCAGAATCAACCCTCTCCATTATCAACTGCGCATGGACACTGTTGCACGGTTTGACGGAGAGTAACATAGGAAATCTCTATATAAACATATTATTAATACGGGTCTGTATCTACTGTGAAAACGCAAGGAATATTGTCATTGAAGACGAATACCACTTTATCCTAAAATGCCCGCTCTATGACACGTTAAGACAAGAATATCTCCCATTTGTTGTAATTCGTGACCCGTCAAGACATAATTGTATTACCTTGTTTACCTCAGAAAACCCGTGTGTGATAAATACCTTGGGCCACTATGTGTACCAAGCATTTCGTCGACGCCAGTGTTATGTGAAGTGTTGTTATCTCGTTGAAAATCAGTGTAATCCTATTATGTACTATGGCTTTGTGCCTAACGTTCAATACACGATTTCCATTCCATTCCATTTCATCTTATTAAGCCACATCGTTGTGTGTGTGCATATGTCCTAATAATCACTTGATATCAATATATGTATAATAAAATATATTTTGTAAACGTTCGTAAGGCGTAAGAAGTTACGTACCATTTCTAACATTACTACCCATCACCGCTCAACACTATCGCCACCCACAACACCATCTCCACTCACCACACCATGACCACTCAACCCCACCCACAACACCATCGCCGCCCACAACGCCATCATCACCCACAATACCATCATCACCCCTCACAACACAACCACTCACAACACCATCACCACCCGCCACACTATCACCAGACCTGATACTATCAAGACCCACATGAGGTTCTTTTACGCGCGCACATTTTCACAATATTGCTTATCGGTCTAGCAGTCACTCAATATGTCATGTCAAACATTTAATGCACATTCAATCCCGTAATTTGATCATTGTAGGCACCAGGTTTGGGTTCAATATTGGTTCAATAATTGAGTACCGGTTTAAAGCACTTAAGTTTGAATGCAGGTATTTAATTTCAGATTTAAATCGTTCATTCCTGGTTACACTGCTTAACTCATGACTGGTTGAATCGGCGGTCTCCCTGGGATATCACCGCGGTATCCATGTGGCCCCCCTGTGGTATCCATGTGGTCCCCTTGAGGTATCCATGTGGTCCCACTGTGGTATCCATGTGGCCCCCCTGTGGTATCCAATGTGGAAAGAATGGATATTAGTCAGTCAGACTTGATAAATCTAGTTCCAAGATAACAACCTTCAACAAACCATTCGGAAGATATCGGTTTCTACGTCTTCCATATGGCCTCATCGTATCACAGGACGTCTTAAAACAACGAATGGACGCCATTCTAGACAATGCCCCGGCTCCACAGGCATTGCAGATGACGTAGCTGGATATGGAAAAAGTGAGAAGGAACACGATCAAAACCTCCTAAACCTCATGCATGTGGCTGAGGAGAATGGACTGGTCTTTAACTCCAGTAAATGCATCATCAAAACTGACAAAATACCATTTTTCGGGATGCTGTACACAGCAGACGGTGTAAAGCCTGACCCTGTTGAGGTAGAAGCCCTCAGAATGCTACCAAGCACAGAGGATGCAAAACAGCTAACAGGAGTTCCTTGGGATAGCAACATACATGGCTCCCTTTATACCATGTCTGTCTCAACACTCAGCGGTGTTACGCGCTCTCCTGAAACAGGACGTGGAGTTCTCTTGACTTCCATGTCATGACGAAGTTTTCACACAGATCAAGGCGCTGATATGTGATGCCACGACACTGGCATACTTCGATCCTGATAAAGACAGCGTGCTTGAAGTTGACAGCTCTCAAAAGGCCTCGGAGCAGTATTCATGCGGCAAGGACAACCGATAGCCTTCGCCAGCAAAGCACTTCCCGATACGGAAACAAGATATGCAAATATCGAGCGAGAACTTCTTGCAGGTGTGTATGCATGCGAACGCTTCCACACATACCTGTATGGGGAACCTTTCCTTGTGCGATCAGATCATAAGCCATTGGAAATGATCCAATGAAAAAACCTCCATGCAGCGCCACCACGTATGTAGCGTATGCTATTACACTTGCAGAATTATGATCTAACCATCCAATATCAACCCGGAAAAACATTGTAAGTTGCTTGCCGATGGACTCTCAAGGCTTATTGGTGCAAAGTGTGATGCTTCCATAGAGTTCGACATACATGTGAACCATGTGCAGCTCAGCCCAGAAGGTGTGCAGCAGTTGCGAGATGAAACTTTGCGAGATCCAGCCCTAGTCCCACTTCGGGATGCCTTGGTCAGCGGATGGCCAAAAACGAGAAGACAACGTCCGTCGTTTGGGATGAACTATCCGTCGAGGACGGCATCATTCTAAAAGGATGTGTTAATCCCAACTTCAATGCAGCACTATATTGCGGCTTGAGTGCGAAAGCCAGCGTCTTCTGGATAGGTATATATTCTGATATCGAATCCTTTGTGGCCAATTGTGAATTATGTCAAATGCATGAACATTCAAAGCAAAGAGAGCCATTGTTACAAAAAGACATTCCGCCCCACCCATGGCATACGCGCAGTGCAGATTTCTTTGAATTAGAAGGGGAGGAGTACATCATGGTGGCTGACCATTACACGAAATTTCCATTCGTCCGGTCAATGGGTCGATCAGTTACTAGCAAGGCGACCATCGTATACTTCAAAGAATTATTCGGAATAAATGGTATACCTGAGATACTATACACAGACAACGGGCCACAATTCGATGCCTACGCATTCAAGATGTTTGCACAGGAGTGGTCAGTCAAGCATATTACGTCATCGCCCCGGTACGCACAATCAAACGGATTTGGTGAACGGATGGTGAAAACTATCAAAAGCACAATTCAAAAAGCAAAGACGGACAACCTCGACCCTGATCTTGCGCTATTGTGTTTACGTACCACACCTGTGGGTGACCAGATCAAATCGCCTATGGAACTGCTTATGGGGAGAAAAGCAAAGTCAACCTTTCCAGTTAACATTCGAGACGAACTGCCTGACCGAAATGACATCAATGCCGTACTTGAGGCTCGTCCGATTTCACAGAAGATCCAATATGACGCCACAGCCGGGCCAAAGCGAGCTAACTTCTTCCTAGCCCTGGTACATGCCTCTCTGACCACGCCCGTAAACGGAGCTAGTGTGAGAGCCATGCCGCTGACACGGCCGAAAACAAGAAATCGGCAGAAATCGCGGACCGGTGGGTCAAGTTGAAGTTCATAACAGAAAAAATATACAGTGCCTACCCGCCAACGTGCGCCACAACGTTCCTAAAGCTTTTTGGACTTTCGTCGCACTTTCATTTCTTTGCTTGGTAACGTATTTTCTTGTAATCTGGGCGATTTTTTTCACCTCCCCACCCTCTAAAGTCTAAATCCGCCCCTGAGTTGCACATTAATCATTTCATAAAACCTAAAAGTTGGTAGGCCTACATTTAAGGTAAAGTTGATAAAAGTAAATTGTAAATATCGTGAAATGTGTTTGCTATCACAGATCATCTGAAATAATGATATCCATATCGATTAATCTATGATGCCAAATGTTTGGAAATTGATGACGTCAGTACAGTAGAATACGTACTGGGCCAATATTCACATAAGGAGCGAGGAGGTGTGTCTTCGGTGGAAGAGCCTAGCGGTTCGTCGGTGTTCGCTAGATGGCGCCACCGCTAACAGGCCAAGTACTGACAAAACAGCAGGCGTAATTTAATCTAATTGCTGTTTTGAAAAAAAAATCGGTAGTTAAAAAAACAAAAACAAATGTCATGTTGTTACTATAAAATGGCATTGACTAAAAGAAACTATATTGATTTATGTGACAAACTTCACCTTTTCAAATTATGAACGAATCGTGGGATTTATTGGTAAGTACCATGCAAAATAACTTCCGGTGGGATTTCCGGAAACTGAAAAATTTCCCTGGTTTGCTGGCGATGCTGCAAACGCTTCCGCCTCAAAGCGAAGTGTTCACCACTGATAACAAGCAATGGCACTACGACAGCTGTACCGTAGACCGATCCGTCGTCTTCACCAGGTAAATGTGAATAAGGTAATAAATCAATTGTTGGTACGTGAAATGTTGCACCCCATGTAGATCTAGTGTATATCCCCCCACCCGCCAACCTGTGTCCGGAGTACGTGGGCTGTGGCCGTCAATGGATGTGGCCGCTGATGGGGGAGGGGGCGGGTGGGGGTTTTTGCTGCAGGGTCTTGGTTGGTCAGTTGGTTGTGAGGTGGAGTGGTAAAGTTACGGTCAATTAGGGTCGATCATTCGAGCCAGCGTTTGTTCTACCTCCCCGCCGGCTGATTAGCGCTATTAGACAACCCCCTACCTGCTGTTTTAATTGCATCGTACTGATCCCTTAATCCCCCCCCCTTTTGCCCCTCCCCCTGGCCGCTACCTCATCGCCTCCCCCCCCCCCTCCCCCCCAATGCAGCCAATCCATGCCCTCATCCATACCAATCGGCGGCTATATCTATTGGCGGCCACAGCCTACATGGACCACCTGTCCAACGTCCCAGGTGCTGTAAATCAGCCAGGGGAGGGGTACCTATGAACAGGTGCTGTAAATCAGCAGACGGTGGCTACACTCAAATGTCATCGCTTTATATGACATATTATGGTAGCCCATGGCACCCCCTACCCCCCCACCCTCTCCCCCCGCCCCACCCCATGCAATTTAGGCTCCTGCATGTAAATCAGCGGGCGGGAGAGGGGGGTACAGTGGGGGTGGGGTTATCCCTCCATAAACTAGACTGGGGGTAGGGGGGTACCCCTATAAACAAGATGATGGGTATGGGTTTTGATGTACATCACAGTTATATAATCTAGGTGAGGGCATCTGCATGTCCTGGCCTTAATAGAGAAAATTAAGATCGATTTGGTTGGGGATTCCAACTAATTAAGCTACGGATCAAAGCACCTGTGGCCTCAAGTCGCCTAATAGGATTATTAGCATTATTTGATTACAAAAGTATGAAAAATATATGGTCTGTATATGATTTTATCATATTCGTAGTTCTAGGTAATTCATCGATGTAGTTCCAATCTGCAGATCTAGTTCTGATTTTAAATGTGTCATTTACAAATTTTGTGCAACATGACGCAGGACGCATGCATACCAGAATTGCTAAATTACAACCCACCTGAGACCAAGAATTGGTGGGGGTGTCCATGTATCATGTAACTTGTCCTTATCAGTAAATTGCCTGCCATCTAAAGCGATGAAAAGTATTTTCCACAATGTTGACCTTTTATCATTGCAATTAGTAGCCTGAAGTTTACACAAACTTGTCCTGCCATTTTTGGGAATCTTGTAATGGAAGACAAATAAACCAAAATGGTGGAGCAAGTTCTGAGAACCAATTTTGTTTATTAATGAAATTTTGTAAAAGGTGAACAGTTAATATAAGGCAACAAAAGAAAAGTTTAACACTTGGAGATTACTTTTCACCACTGTTGATGGTAGGCTAAAGCCCATGATTATATATATGCCACTTAGAACATTTTTAGTGATTTTTTTAAACAAACAATTAATATCTCTAAAATCAGTAAATGGTTAAATACAAACAAGTCCCATTACATATCGAGAACAACACAATGTTATATTATGTAAGCCATGTTAATATGCTTGGTATAGGCATTAACATATGCAATATACCCAATGTTGATAGACACTGCATGCAAGATATCTGAAGTAACTAACATTTTGAACTTCTCTTCTGTAGCATGTTAGCCTTGGTCTATGAGACAGACAGATTCTGCAAACCACACAAACACTATATATGGATTATACATTAAATGGTGTGGGTATAATGTTAATACAGAAGAATTTTTAAACCCCTTGATCAATTTACTGAAATCAGCAAATTAAAAAACTGAAACTTTCCATCAACTAATTAATACTGGTTGTAACTTGCCAGAATATCCTATTCAAATATCCATGACGCATACAACAAAGTCCACACTTAGCATACACAATGTGATAAAGTCCACACCATTAGTGACCAGCGTGAATTCATCATTAAATTATTGATATAATTTATAAAAAATAGTTTGCTGGCTGCAAACTATTTTTTTACACTGATGGGTAAAATGGGTTTTAGTCTCCTAAACCAAATGTTTAGTTTTTGTACACTTGGTTTTAATATAAATGATACTTAATTTGCCAAACTTTTAACTCTTAACTATCCTAGGATTTCTCTTGTCTGTCATATCTATATAATATCAAGTTTTATTTATTGCTAATTTCGTGTACAAATGATGCCTCCAATGATGAGTAATTTTCAATGTTAAATAATTCATGAGGAGTTTTTTCATCCAACCTCTCGCCCTCATCCCAGATCCCAGCCCCCATCCCAGCCAGGTATCCGCCCGCTTCCCAGATCCCAACCCCCATGCAATCCAGGCCTCCCACTTCATCCCAGATCCCAGCCCCCATTCCAACCAGGCCTCCCACCCTCATCCGCGATCCCAGGCTCCATTCCATCCAGGCCTTCCACTCTCATCCCAGATCCCAGACCCCATTCTAGCCAGGCCTCCCGCCCTCATCCCAGATCCCAGCCCCCATTCTAGCCAGGCCTCCCACCCTCATCCCAGATCCCAGCCTCCATTCCAGCCAGGCCTCTTACTCTCACCTGAGATCCCAGCCTCCATTCCAGCCAGGCCTCTCAGCCTCATCCCAGATCCCAGCCCTCATTCCAGCCAGGCGTCTCACCCTCATTCCAGATCTCAGCCCTCTTTCCAACCAGGCCTGTCACCCTCATCCCAGCCCAAATTTCATCCAGGCCTCCCACCCTCATTCCAGTCTCCAGCCCTCATTCCATACAGGCTTCCCACCATTATCCCATATCCCAGCCCCCATTCCAACCAGGCCTCCCACCATTATCCCAGATCCCAGCCCCCATTCCAACGAGGCCTCCCACCCTCGTCCCAGATCCCAGCCGCCATTCCAACCAGGTCTCTCACAATTATCCCGGATCCCATCCCCCATTCTAACCAGGCCTCCCACCCTCGTCCCAGATCCCAGCCGCCATTCCAACCAGGCCTCCCACCATTATCCCAGATCCCAGCCCCCATTCCAACCAGGCCTCCCACCATTATACCAGATCCCAGCCCCCATTCCAACGAGGCCTCCCACCCTCGTCCCAGATCCCAGCCCCCATTCCAACCAGGTCTCTCACAATTATCCCAGATCCCAGCCCCCATTCCAACCAGGCCTCCCACCATCATCCCAGATCCCAGCCGCCATTCCAACCAGGACTCTCACCCTCATCCCAGCCCTAATACCATCCTATCCTCCCACCGACATTCTAGTTCCCAGCCCTCATTCTATTCAGGCCTCTCACCATCATCCCCGATTCCAACTCCCATTCCATCGAGGCCGCCCCCCCCCCCGCTTATTCCAGTTCCCAGCCCTCATTCCATCCAGGCTTCCCACCATCATCCCAGACCCCAGCCCCTATTCCAACCAGGCCCCTCACCGCATCCCATATCTCAGCCCTCGTTCCATCCAGGCCTCCCACCCTCATCCTAGATCACAGCCCCCATTACAGCCAGGCCTCTCAAAATTATCATAGATCCCAGCCCCCATACCATTCAGGCCTCCCACCCTCATCCCAGATCCCAGCCCTCATTTTAGATCCCAGCCCTTATTCCATCCAAGCCTCCCACCGTCATACTAGACCCCCGTCCCCATTTTATCCAGTGCTCCTACCCTCATCCCAGATCCCAGCCCCGATTTCACCCAGGCCTCCCACCCTCATTTCAGATCCCAGCCCCCATTCCATCCAGGCCTCCAACCCTCATCCCAGATCCCAGCCCTCATTCCATCCAGGCCTCCCACCGTCATACTAGACCCCCGCCCCCATTTTATCCAGTCCTCCTACCCTCATTCCAGATCACAGCCTCCATTTCACCCAGGCCTCCCACCCTTCTCCCAGATCCCATCCCCCAATCTAACCAGGCTTTCCACCCTCATTCCAGATCCCACAGGGTTCCCACAGGCCAGGGAAAACAGGGAAAATGGTGAAAAAAAATTCCCTGCAGGGAAAACTGAGGGAATTTCATTTTCAAGACAAAATCAGGGAATTTTAGAAGCCTAGATCACATTTTGGTAACTGGTCTCATTACTAATATCTGGAAGATTAAGAACTCCCTGCCTTACATGATTATTAATATCACAATATGAAAATTGTTATTAATATTCTAATATGTAAATGGTTATTAATATTATAATATGTAAATGGTTATTAATATTCTAATATGTAAATGGTTATTAATATTCTAATATGTAAATGGTTATTAATATTCTAATATGTAAATGATTATGGGTATGATCTTGTAAACTAATTCCGCCAAAATCTGCTCAGTAGAGGTTTTGCTGCCAAAAGATCTGCTCGGTTGGGGCGTTTTACAGCCGAAATCCACTGGAAGGGGTATTTGTTCCTGTCAAGCCCCTGCTCTAAGAACGCATATCATTTTGAGCGACCGCCCGCCCTGTCACCAGTCACAAGTTTTCAAATATCCGTTCTATATTGGTGTGTCGTATTTAACATGAATGTCCGCTCAATCAGGCATCAAGGGCCAACCGCAGAACCCCCCACCAGAATTGTATAACAGTGCTGCCCAACAACTAGGGGTTATTATTTGGTCTGTGCGGCTACATGGGGGGTGGAGGCCACATGTTTTTCAGTAACTCAGGGAAACTTTCAATGGCTCAGGGAGAAATCAGGGAAAAATCAGGGAATTCGTTTTTGTGTTTCCTGTGGGAACCCTGTCCCAGCCCCCGTTCCAACCAGGCCTCCCACCATCATCCCAGATCTCAGCCCCCATTCCATCCAGGCCTCCCACCATTATCCCAGATCCCAGCCCCCATTTCAACCAGGCCTCCCACCATTATCCCAGATCCCAGCCCCCATTCCAACGAGGCCTCCCACCCTCGTCCCAGATCCCAGCCCCCATTCCAACCAGGCCTACCACCATTATCCCAGATCCCTGCCCCCATTCCAACCAGGCCTCCCACCCTCGTCCCAGATCCCAGCCGCCATTCCAACCAGGCCTCCCACCATTATCCCAGATCCCAGCCGCCATTCCAACCAGGCCTCTCACCCTAGTCCCAGGCCTCCAAACCACATTCTAGTTCCCAGCCCTCATTCCATTCAGGACTCTCACCATCATCCTAGGTCCCAGCCCCCATTCCAGCCAAGCCTCTCACCCTCATCCTAAATCCCAGCCCCCATTCCAGCCAGACCTCTCACCCTCATCCCAGATCCCAGCAGCCATTCCATACAGGCCTCATCCTAGATCCATTCCAGCCAGGCCTCTCAAAATTATTCCAGACCCCAGCCCCCATTCCATTCAGGCCTCCCACCCTCATCCCAGATCCCAGCCCTCATTCCATTCAGGCCTCCCACCCTCATCCAAGATCCCAGCCCTCATTCCATTCGGGCCTCAAACCCTCATGCCAGGTCCAAGCCCCCATTTTATCCAGTCTTCCTACCCTCATCCCAGATTCCAGCCCCTATTCCATCCAGGCCTCCCACCGTCATCCCAGATTCCAGCCCTCATTCCATCCCGGCCTCCCACCATCATCCCAGATTCCAGCCCTCATTCCAACCAGGCCTCTCACCCTCATTCAAGATCCCAGCCCTCATTCCATCCCGGCCTCCCACCATCATCCCAGATTCGAGCCCTCATTCCAACCAGGCCTCTCACCCTCATCCCAGCCCTAATTTAATCCAGGCCCCCCACCCTCATTCCAGTTTCCAGCCCCCATTCCATCCAGGCCTACCACCATCATCCCAGATCCAAGCCCCCATTCCATCCAGGCCTCATACCCTCATCCCAGATCCCAGCTTATATTCCAGCCAAGCCTCCACCCTCATCCCAGATCTCATTCCAGTAATACCACCCACCCTCACCTCATACCGGATCCCAGCTTCTATTCTAGCCAGGCATCCACTCTGATCCCATATCCCATTCCAATAATACCTCCCACCCTCATCTCATCCCAGATCCGAGCTTGTATTCCAGCCAGGCCTCCACCCTCATCCCAGATCTTATTCCAGTAATGCCTCCCACCCTCACTTCATCCCAGATCCCAGCTTGTATTCCAGCCAGTCCTCCACCCGCATCCCAGATCCCATTCCAATAATACCTCCCACCCTCACCGCATCCCAGATCCCATTCCAATAATACCTCCCACCCTCACCTCATCCCAGATCCCAGCTTGTATTCCAGCCAGGCCTCCACCCGCATCCCAGATCTCATTCCAGTAATACCACCCACCCTCACCTCATCCCAGATCCCAGCTTGTATTCCAGCCAGGCCTCCACCCTCATCCCAGATCTCATTCCACTATTGCCTCCCGCCCTCATCTGATCCTAGATTCCAGACACCATTTCAATCAGACATCTCACTCCCATCCCAGATTCCAGGCCTAATTCTAGCCAGACATCCCACTCTCATTCCCAAATCCCAGCTAGCTTCAATTCCAATTATGCTTCTCATCCTCGAATTAGATCGCTTGTCCTATTAAAGCTTGGCCTGCCGCAACCGTCTCCATCCCAACACATTCTCCAGCCTCCCTCCTACCCTCCTACCCTCATTCCAGCCCCCATTCCAACCATGCCTCCCACCCTCATCCCAAATGCCAACATCCATTCATGACTCGCATCCACGTATTAGATCCATTGTCTCATTAAAGCTTTGTCATCCACCACCATCCCCCATCCAAATTTCTTTGCCAGCCAGCACCCACTCCCATCCCAACCAACGACTCCAACCCTCTTTCTAGCCTGGCCTCCCACTCTCATCTCACATCAGGGAAACAGAGGATGTTTAGGTAAAAAAAATACAGCAACACATTGGGCCCCGAATAAGTGTGCATCAAGCTCAAAATCAAGCATCCACCCTTCGCTCCCAGTCCGCAGGTCATTGGGTACTTCTTGTTGTGCAATACATGACAGACAAATTGAAGTAATTTATTTGCAAGTTAGAGTTTGAATTAATGTTGGCTTGTTTGGGCACCAAAAAAGTGCGACTTAAGATATCACATCATATCACATCTTTTTGTGATTTAATATAAAACACATATACGATGGGCGTTCATATGGTGTTTTAGGTGACTATGACCAAGATGGACGCCGCCGACCTACGCCGTGAGCATGATAAGGCGGTGATTGCGGCAAACAGGAAGCTCCACGTCGCAGGCGCGCTGGTTGACATCACGGTGACTGTGGGCGAGGTGGCCTTCCCTTGTCACAAGTCTTTGCTGGCGGCTTGGAGCGGCTTCTTCCGTTCCATGTTCAGTGGCGACTTCACCGAGAATCATTCGAATCCAGTGACCTTGGTCGAGACAATTCTGCTGTCATCAGAGGCGTTTGAGGTGCTTCACACATGGATGTACCGAGGGGAATTGAACCTGACACCAGACTCGGCTGATCTCATTCTGCCGTCTGCCTTTTACCTGCAGATGAACAAGACAGTAGACATGTTAAGAGACTATGTTAAGCACCAGTACTCTGGCAATGTTTCTGTCACGCGGATGTTCCGTCATCTCAATCTGGCACAAATTTGTGGGATCCCGCATCTACGAGATATGGCTTTGGCGGGATTGGCCAAAAACTTCGATGAATTGGTCGCAATAGGAGAAATGCTTGAGCTGAACCCAGAAGATTTCCTGAGGCTCCTCGCCATGGATCAGTTGAATGCTGAGAGTGAAGACGCCGTCTTCAACGCAGCGTTCGCCTGGCTTCTCCACAGTGAAGATCGTCTGGATTATTTACGCGACGTCTTGACATCTCTGCGAATTGGTCTGGTCAGCACCGGAACGATCCGGAAAGCTCTGGACGTCAAGATCATGTCTAAGAATAGCGAATGCTATAACTTTTTACTAGATTGTCTGGCCGCGGGAAAGTCTGACAAAGAGAGCTTGCAAAGGCTGACGAAGGACTTCCATGGTTTATTCGTTAAAGGAACGCCGCCTGCGGCTCAGACAGAACTTGGCGGCTCATCGGACGGTCATACAAGGTACTTTTAGCATTTGTTTGGGCTTACAGTCAGATTACTGTTAATGATTAATTACCCGCCTGTAAGAAGAGGCACATATATTATACATTCTTTTAGGGTAAATTCATGTTCATGTTGATGAAGGTATATGAGGTAGAAGCAATAGTTCTTGCATCATAGCTCGTGGCATGACTGGAGATACCAGCCATACGGGTTGTCTGGCTCCATGTTAACGATTCTCATAATTAAAGACGATGTTTTTGACACTAGGATTTTGTATTCCCTTCAGTGTCCTGAGACTGTCACAAGAACAAGACCCGTGCACGCTGTATGGCGACATCTGGCGGGACGCGTACGCCAACCTTGGAGACTCGGGTCCTGATATTAGTGACGTCACGGTGACCGTTGACGGGGAAGACTTCCGCTGTCACAAGGCTGTCCTCTTCGGCTGGAGCGAATATTTCACGAAGCGTTTTCTTGTTGATGAATTTAGCACCGTTAGCCATGATTGGCTTCCCGGAGAGACCCCAGCTACCCACAAGGAAGATGATTTACAAGCGAGCTATCAGCTCAGTTCACCAATAGAAAGTTCATCGGGATCCTCAACTGTAGCGTCACAGGGGTCAGTGGAAAGTGCGTTGAAGTCCCTTCCAAGAATGCCTCATGCGCTGGAGCACCAGGACACACTAGATACAACCAGTTACGGTGACAAAGAGTGCGGCGTTTCTGATCCGGACGGGTTACCAGATGGTGATGGTGATCCAGATGATTCTCTACCCCAGAGTCCGGATCGAACGTGTGGTCGGTCTCGGGACTCACTATCCCACATGTCTCTAAGAGGTGAGAGAAATGTGTTCCGCGTTCTGCTGGATTGGATTTACAGAGGTCAATTAGAAGTGACGGCCAACAACATCTGTGAAGTCATGAAGTGCGCACGCTGCGTGCAGATGGACGGAGTCGTAGAAGTTATAAACAAATATTTCGACAGTTATTGGCCCACCTTGGTTGGTGGAGAGATACTGATCATGCTGCACGCAGCAAAGAAATGTGACTTAGCAGATGTGTATGAAACCTGTTTCAACCGATCCATCGCCAACTTTGAAGAAGTATGGGTCAGTCCTGAATTTAAAGAGCTGCTTGATATTGAGACGATCACCAGCCTACTGCAGGATGACAGTCTAAACGTCACCAGCGAAGATGTGGTGATGCAAGCGGCCTTGTCATGGTTACGTCACTCCGAAAGTCGCCTGGGTCACATCAGTGACGTCATCAAATCAGTCCGCCTCGGAATGGTTGGAACTACTACCCTCATTGATGGCTTTGACCTTGTCTGCCGTTCCCGAGATCCAGAGGTTCATGCCATGTTGAATCAGGCGGCTACCAGCGATCGGCAGGGCGTGGATAGTTTTCTAAATGACCACCCAGCTATGTACAGACAACGACTGGTATGCTAGCGTTGTTATAATAGTCGCTATACAATGTGATAACCGTGCATGTGCGTACAGTGAGCAATGACCGACTGGACACACATACTATTAGTCCCGGGCCTAATATTTTTATTTAAGGGATATTATAGCTAGTTGCGTAGCATGAACATAATAACACACGATATGCCTGTTGTTATTCGGTACATAATTTAAATTTGAATACGTTTTTAATATATCGATTTAAATCAGCTTAATGACCGTGTCTGTTAGGACCTGAGGCCATCCGTCCCACATACCCGAGTCGTCGTCTGTCCTGGCGGTGATTGACAATCACTGCACTTCTGTAATACAATGTTCTGCGATTTTAGTTCCAGAGAAAGGCACGCTACGACCGTATGAGAGTGACTGGCCGACTAGGAGACGACAGTGGCGCGGGACAGCTTAAGGACCCCTGGGCCGCTTGTCTTCTAGGAGACCTCATCTTAGTGGCTGACGGTAGCAATAATAGACTTGCAGCCTTCTGTCGTCCCAGTGCCACCACAGATTGCATCTACGTCGGTCATATTGATACAGATGCACAGATGATTGCTTGAGTAACAAGGACAGAGATACGGTGTATGTCTGTAATTCCAAGAAACATGTCATTACAATATGGAAATGGTCAACAACGAAGAAACTGCACGAAGTGGGGAGGTTATCGGCTGGCGGGAGATTAAGATATCCTTCGCACATGGCATTGGACGGCGAGGAGCACGTGTATGTGTCCTGCAGTGATTGGGTGCATAGAGTGTGCCTGGCGACCGATACAGTCGTCAAGACTCTGACCCGACCAGACGGGGTGACATACAGGCCGCGTGGTCTTGCTGTAATCGGCTCCACTGTAATGGTGATGTACGAATGGAATGAAACCCTGGTGCTCTACCCAGAGGGCTCGCCTACAGGTCGTGTACTCAACCCCATAGGACTGGAGAATCCCATGAGTGTTGGCGCGGATGGTGCCAACTTCCTGTTTGGAAACCACAAATGTGTGTACGTGGTCACACCCAGCGGCGAGACCCTGACGACGGTGAACACCGGGGGCGTGGTGCCCTATAACATCTCTGTGTACGGGGACAACGTATACATTGTGTCATTACTTGATAACCGAATCGTTATTCTATCCCGATGACAATGCCATGACACCCTCCGTTCAGCCTTTAACATCTCGGAGACAACATGTACCTTGGGTCAAGTCACCGATGATCACGTTTATATTCTTTAATAAAAACATTACGCGTTTGGCACAAGACAACTGGATATGAAATGAACACAATTTCTCCATTATCAACTGCGTATGGAAACTGTTGCACGATTTGACGGACAGTAACATAAAAGATCCCTACATAAACATAATATTATGCCGTATTGCTTGCTGCGGGGTGACTGTGCGATCTGTGAGACGCGTTTCCTGATCAAAATCACAGCAACAGAACTAGGTTCAGTCAACACAAACATGCTTTTATTTTTGCAATTTTGTTTAATGAAATGTTTGCATTATATAATAGTGATGTCAGAAGATCATCACCAAAGTGTATTTCTAATTTAAATTTTAACATTTGTAAGGCGTCAGATGTGCCTTTTCTGACATATTATGAATATACCAGATCTCAGTACAACGACGTTCTATGGCATAATATAACTATCCACATGGCATCACACACATTACCACGACTATACCCATCACCATTACTATCCACATGGCATCACACACATTACCACGACTATACCCATCACCATTACTATCCACATGGCATCACACACATTACCACGACTATACCCATCACCTTTACTATCCACATGGCATCACACACATTACCACGACTATACCCATCACCATTACTACCCACAGCACCATCACCCCCCACAACATCGCCACCCTCAACACCATCGCCACCTACAACACCATCGCCACCTACAACACCATCACCACCCACAACACCATCACCACCCACAACACCATCACCACCCACAACACCATCACCACCCACAACACCATCACCACCCACAACACCATCACCACCCACAACATCACCACCTACAACAGCATCATCACCATCCACACCATCACCACTAAAAACTATCGCCAGCCACAACACCACCACCCTCCAGACCATCACAAACGACAACCGTGATGAAGTATTTACCAAATTGAATACACGACTAACTGACAGGCCTCACCTGCCTGCAGATTTGACTGTGACGCTGGAGCTCAAGAGAACACTCTCCCTCTTCGCATATATCGCCAAATGTTTCCATCGAATTTGACACAAGAAGGATATCCAGCCCCAGGGAGTCTGGAGAGCATCGACACTGTGCTGACTGCATACAATGGTGGTCACATAAAGCAGATCTTATCCATGGCTTGTCAACATCAATCAAGTGACTGGTGTGTTGAAACGTTCTATGTTGTAGATGTAGATAGCCCGGCGATACTTGGACTACCCAGTTCACGGATACTCAGGCTGATAACCCTTCACTGCGACCTTCAGACATCCAGCGAACAGGATAACCTACCTCAAATCAACTCCACAGAAGATATTGTGAGACGCCACATTGAGCAATTTGATAAAACTGGCAACTTCCCTGGAACTTACCATATTGTGACAGATCCACTGGTGGAACCATTCATACATGTAACAGAATGAGCTGTCTGTCACTGCCACAGGCCTAATGATCAGCTGTTGATTCTCATGTTAAATTGTTGTGTATTTTAAATGTTGATTGCCTCGACCGGATCGTTGTGATTCGTCATGATTTAATGTTAGGAAGAATAATCTCACTAATGTACTAAATCTCACCTGGTTTTGGATGTCTGCTATCCATTTATATTTGTTAAAAGCACTGGTATCATCGTTTAATTCGATGCCATTGCTTATATCTGCCGCATTTTGTTTTGCTCGCCATGCTTGCCTTGATATGGAAGTGACGTCACAAAGTAGGTCACTGTGGAATTGTGGGGCGTAAACTGCCGTATTTAAGCCAGTTTGTAGCTCTTGAACGACCACCCCATGGTCATTCTTTGAGTTACTTAAGGTTGCTTGTTGAACTTTTTGCGGAAAACCTCGTGGTTTACTCTCAGTTTACCAAGAACAATGCAGGGTCTTCATTGTAGGTATGTTTCCTGTCTTTAATGTGAAGTTATAAATTGGTAATTGCTATAGGGGCTTTGAGAGTAAAAATATTGGAGCATATGTCATATCATGTTGTTTGGCCTCTTATAAACTCTTATTGTGGTTTTTGTGGCGTTTTGAGCCTAAGCATTGTTGTCTTTTGCGTAATTTACGAGTGTTTAAATGCATTTCTAGCAAACTCTGTTGAAATTAGTTTATGTCACATGCATAAGCTGGGTCATACCTCAACACATATTATTATTGGCTTAGAGAATTGTTTTATTTCGTGAAACTGTATTGTAGCATTGTTAGTAGCGTAGCTATGGTGTTATGGAGACTGTTTGGAGTGCTTCACTCATTTTGAAGAATAATTGTTTTATGAATGTGGAAATCCAGACGCTGAGCTTGGATGTCTGTACTGTAGAATAATCTGTATTTGTGTTGTCTGCATTATAGAATAAAACATCGTGCCTGCCAGCACCTCACCTATCTGGTGTTCGCTACCTTTTTGAGCCCGTTACATACAGTTTTCACATAAGTGCCCTATCCAAATGAAGGATGAAATTAAAGCTGAATTAGATGAAATGGTGAATGATACCTGATACCTTGGTATCATAAGGAAAATAGATGAGAACCAACCAACTGGGTAAACAGTCTGGCCTATAGCAGAAAAAGTAATGGACAACTTCGAATTTGCCTGGATCCAAGGGATTTGAACAAGGCTATTAAGATGTGTCACCATCGCATACATACTCTTGAAGAGATGACCCATGAGTTGGCGGGAGCGAACTATTTATCTAAATTAGATGCCAAAAACGGATATTGGTCAGTTGAGATGGATGAAGAAAGTCAGCCGCTTACCACTTTTAACTCGCCTTATGGACGCTTCTGTTTTAATAGAATGCCATTTGGTTTAGTCATGAGTCAGGAAGGGTTTCAGCAAAAGATGGATCAAACATTGGAAACATGTTCAGGAACAGCTGGCATTGCTGATGATGTCGCGGCCTACGGTAAGACTGAAGAAGAGCGTGATACAAAACTGCATAATTTGATCAAGATTGCAAATGAAAACGGATTAGTTTTTAACAGCAAGGAGTGTCAAATCAAGCACAAGAATATTACCTTTTTCAGACTAGTATTCGACGAGAGTGGTGTACACCCAAATCCTGAAAAGGTAACTGCCATCGAAGAGCTCCAATCTCCATCTAACAAGACCGAATAAGAAGGGCTTCCTGGGAATTGTCCCCGCACTGCCCCTCTACGAGAACTGCTCATAAAAAAGATGTTGAGTTCATTTGGCTGGACATTGATTCAATTGTTTCACAATGCACTAGTCAAGCGGTGATTGAGGCAACCAAACAACTGTTTTCGGAACATGGCATCTCGGACAGGATTGTCAGTGACAATGGCCGCTACTTTGATTGTCAGCCCTTTCGAGACTTCGCTCGCCAGTGGGAATATGACCATGTCACATCATCGCCATACTTTCCACGGTCAAATGAATTTGTTGAGCGAACAATTCAAAGTGTGAAGAATGTGCTGAAGAAATCTAGAGCTAGTAATCTGGACCCTCACTTGGCACTCCTGTCTCTTCGCACCACACTGGCAGACTGCCTCATCCCGGGTCCCGCTGAGCTGCTGAGCTTCTGAACAACCAGAAAATACAGGGCCACTTACCTGTAGAGGTGCGAAACCCGCTGTACGACAGGGATATTATCTATAATCGTCTAACGCAGAGACAAGACCAACAGAAATATTACCATGACAGGAATGCCCACGACCTGCCTCCATTAGTCGTCGGTCAGCCTGTCACCATGTAACACCCACTATCCAAGCAATGGCAACCAGCCGCTGTACAGGCAAAATGTGTTGAACCTCGTTCATACATCGTCGTCCGTGCAAATGGCAAACCTGTTCGCAGAAATCGGCTGTGGAAACTCCCTGATGTTTCCACAGCCGCTTAAACATGTGCGCTTCGCTGATGAACCTCATCAATCCTAGGATCAACCCCAGGATCAGCCACAAGATCAACACCATCCGTCCGTCCCCTTCAAGGCCAATGATGACATTCAGCCGAACCTCGCTACTGGCCATACTGATGCAAGTCACCCAAGTTCGCCCTACCGCACCAGGCTTGGTCGAGTAATTAACCGACCTACTAGATATGAACATTAATGTGCTTTGTGCTTTGCGTGCTATTCCACAGTACAGTTGTCAAAACTTTGATAACCTTCGCTGCTATATATATGTCAATTTGATGATTTTTACTGAATAATTACATGTGAAATTATGTAGATGTATAGTTACAATCTGATATATTATTCAGTTAGTCATTTTGTAGAAAAGGTGGGATGTAAGGATATATCAAGCTATATATTTATATACATGTGAACTTTATTAGGGACTACTTTCTACGCCCCTTGATATATGCAAATGAAGTAGCTTGCCTGCCATACGCCTGCCACACAACCTCACTCATCTAATCGTCACTTCCAATAAAGACTTGAAGCAAGAAAGACGTGTCACATCGTTACAACAGTTACACCGGGTTTGACCGTTACCACAACAGTACGTTTCATGAAAACAAACTTTAAACTTGTGAACATCAAAGGAATCTGGATATAACAAAGACATATGCAGGCGAAAGTAAACCCCTTCAAGGTTTAGCCTGTTACATAAGTAAAAGGTCTCGATCTTGTAATCTCGATACTTATCTCGTCCTCTGTCTGAATCGCTAAGGATTGTGGGTAACGGGACTACTTAAGCAGGCGGACCACCACAGAGACGGACCACTGCTGCGCGAGCTTATCACTCCGCTGCGGGCACTTGTCCGGCGCTGGCCGGAATCTTCCGACAAACGCCGAACCTACCCGGTTACATAAGTCACGATTTTACGTAACCATAGATGCCGCCCGCAGACATGCGAGTCATGATGATTATTACGTCATACGACATAGGAAAACCCCACACAACACATTGGCTCACCTCACACTGACAGCAAGTCACTCATGAAACAGCCGCATTCTGGTTGTCAACTGTCTAACCCCTCACATATTGCATGAACGTACTTTGATGGTTATAGTTATGATTAGTGCGTTAAGTACCCTTGCGTAGAGCTAAGTATGCTTGACGATTACCGGGCCCAGAAATTATCAACGAAACTATAAATAACGAGCCAGTCATTATTTAATACAAACCGGATAAACCAAACTATATATGGTTTCACGCCAACACCCCTATTCTGGGCCTTCTCATGGATTACATTTGTTAATAAACAGATAAAGACAGAGACTAGTATCAGATCTATGTAAGTGCATTCAGGCTCAACTTTTTGTTGAGGGTCGGCATTAAACCGTTATCTTATTAATGCAGCAGTTGGCTCCTCTCCCATCCCAATGATTTCTATATAGTGGGTTTTCCAATGGTGGAGTTGACACAGCTATACGCGACACCGACGGCTCGACACCCGCACGTGTCGCGCGTCCACCAGTCGTCGATGTCGACATACCGCTTGGAGAACGTCGGGTCGTGGACTATTGCACAGAGTCTGCAGAAATGTTTTTTGTAAGACGCCACTTGCGTTACCACGTAATATTTCTTCCAGTCGAGGTATTTCATGTATTCGTCTTCGTGGTTGGCCAAGAAGTGCAGGTACTGAGCCAGGTCCTTGGGCGTGGCGAAGTCTAAGGTGTTGATGACAGAATGTGGCGGGGTGTCGCGGGTGTAATTAGTCCCGCCGTAAACGATCGGCACTATTTCGGTATTTAGGGTCCGCAGCACCTTCTCAGTGACGTAATCCTTGCAAAAGGCGTTTTCAAAGCTCAGATAAAACTTGTAGATAGAGGGAATTGTTTCATTAAAACACTCGTCTCGACAGTTCCATTTTTCCTCTATGGGAATACCACACTTTCCAAGAATGTCCACATCGATGTATTTATTGAGTTCATCCACATATTCTCTTCTATATTTTAAGCTGCAACGACTGACCGGCCACACAACTGCTCTGGTCCTCTTGGCCAAGGGATACCCCACCTTGTATGACGTCACTTCTTGTCTATACCCCCCACGCATTGCAACATCTGAGTCCTCCCTATAGGTTATCGTGACGTTGAACATATCTCTGTAGAGGCTGAGATTTCTCCTCGTTGTTCTCGGAGACTCGAGCAAGAAGAAGACGTAGAGCTGCCCAGGCGGTCTGAAGGCAGGAAGGTCATCGTCATGGATGTTACGGATGTGGAAGACGACAGCCGCGGCCTTCTGCAAGTCTCTACGATCACGTGACAGACGACAACCACTTACCGGACACTGATTGGTCACAAACGGGGCGTGGCCAATACCACCGAATCGGTAGTCACCCCATCGGAAAAAACTATTCCACAAGAGAATAGTTTTTATCTCACCGGCTTCGGTAACATTCGTCGTGTCTTTATCATCGTTGGTCACCGCTAGATCCTCTGTGACGTCACTCCTTGGGTGTGTATCGTCGAAGCCGTCAGTTCCCAGCGTGTTTTGCTCGGCCGCGGTGACGTCATATCCGGTAGGAACTACTCCAGCCCATTGTGGCGCCGTGATAAAACTTTGTCCGTTGAAATATCCGCGAGAAAAAGTCCAAATGATGACGCAGACGACGGGGATGAGGAAGGCTGCAATGCCCAAGACCTTAACGGGCGTCATCGCCAACCAAGACTTCATCATTATTGCTATTATTACTTGATGAATCCAGCAATGGTTTCGGAAGGGCTTTCCAGTGGGCAGCGACCGAAGGCGATGCTAATGCACTGTGTACTGCCTTATGTAGTCTAGTGAAGCACGCACAGCGAGAAGGAGAAGTTCTTATTGGCGTTTTCGAATTAAATGAAATAAAATCAAATCAATAAACTGTCCTCCCTTGGTAACATGGTGCGTGACCTTGGCAGCAGACGGAGCGGAAATTGGGAACGTAGCTACTGGTTATATCTCTAGCCATAATATCTATCATTGTATGGGAAATTTGTCATGCGACATATTACATGTACGATTTGACACTCACGCATGCGAACGAGTTGTAATAGTCTGGAGCTCCCCGACTTTTATTGATGTTTTCGAGTCAAAAGGTTCATGTGTCGATTTAAGGTAACATTGGACGTAGAATTCAAATTTCGAACTCTTACAAAAATGGTTACTGACGTCATAGTTCAACATGGCCATCAGCATTTCATCAGCTAAGCCAATTCATAGAAGATTTTTTGAATTAACCTGGACTTTGGTTCCTATTCAATAATGCTACTTGTTACAATGTAAAACGTCTATATACATACCAGGTTTCCTTCGCTACACTGGGCGTCTTTTTACACCAGTTTGCTACACTACAATGTGTGAGTTTTACACCAGTTTACCTCCATTACACTGGGTGTGTTTTACACCATGTAAACTCGATACGTTAGCAAAATTCAAATCGGTGTGAGATCCAGAACTGCATTTCAGGGATGTCACGAATGTCTGTTCACAGGAAAGCTTTAGCAAGGTTGAGATATTCTGCTCATAATTTACAGATGGAAAATGTACGCGGAGTGTGACAATTCTTGTACACTCTCAGAATTGTTTTTACCGAGTTTAGGCAGGCAAAGAAGGTGGGTCTTAAGTGACTGACCCAGGCAGACATAGGGGGTCTGAACATCGAGTACATCTGGCAAGGGTGTCCTTTCCACGGCACAGAACACACGTATTTCCACCTTTTTGTGCTTTTGAAAATAACCTCGTTCCTTGTTGGGCGTAAGGGTCGGGAGAATCAAGTAGCACACAAATTTGTTATTTGTTTTCAATAATAATAGTACTAAAAAGTATTTAGTACAGCAAAATCCCCCCCCCCCACTTTGACCTTGTATGGGAGATTTTTAGAGACTCAGAGTGGACTACTGCTGCCCCCCCCCCTCCCTCAAAATTGTTGATCCGCTTGATCGTGGCATTAAATATGGTATATTTACGATGAAGGTACTATGAAACAGGGCCGGATCCACAGCGACCGGCCCGGCCCCCTTTTAGGCCGCCCTTTTAGGGCCGACATTTATACCATTGAACATTTAACCATTGAAAACCGGAACCGCCACCCCCCGCCCCCATCCAGCATATCTATATCCAACCCTGAAACCCCTATCAAGATCTTCTGGATCCGCCCCATGTGAAGTACCTATTTAGAGGAAGAAGTTCACCTTAAATAAAACGACTGAAACCAGTGCCAAGTGCTTCGTTACAACTTTCCTCATTTATAACACTTGTCCAAAAAAAACGCGATGTTCAAGCATAGCTTGGGAAGAAAGGCGAAAATCAGGGGATAGGTGTAACTTGAACAATTTAAGACCGACTGCGACTATGTACATGCAATATCGACCGAGTTATAGGCCAAAACGTCACCGCGCCGTCAGTCATTTGGCTTATCGAGGATTTATAATTGGATTGGCCAGGTTAAAGTGTGATAGGGGGCGTGCGGGACGGGAGGGGTTGGGTGTGCGCCAGTGTAGCGCATCACAGCCAGAATGCGTGTGTATTGGCGAGCAGAGATATTATGAGAAGGCCGTGGTATGGGTTGGCGGCGGGCGGGGGCGGGGGCGGGGGGCGGTGGTGAGGGATGAGGGCTTTCCAGTGGGCAGCGACCGAAGGCGATGATAATGCACTGTGCACTGCCTTGCGTAGTCTAGTGAAGCACGCGCAGCGAGAAGGAGAATTAATTCCTCATTGGTGGGTTCGAATTAAAGAAAATAAAATTGAACTGTCCTCCCATGTTAACATGGTGCGTGACCTTGGCAGCAGACGGAGCGGAAATTCGGAACAGAAGCTACTTGCTATATCTATAGCCATAATATCTATCATTGTATTGGACATTTGTCATGCAACAAATTACATGTATGATTTGACATTTTCTCACGAATGCGGACGAGTTGTAATAGTCTAGATCTCATCGACTTTTATTGACGTTTTCGAGTCAAAAAGGTTCCTGAGTCGATTTAAGGCAAAATTGCCTCCATGACACTGGATGACACCATGTAAACTCAATAAGTTAGTAAAATTCAAATCGGTGTGAGAACCAGAACTGCATTTCAGGGATGTCACCAATGTGGGTCACAAGAAAGCTTTAGCAAGGTTGAGATATTCTGCTCATAATTTACAGATGGACAATGTACGCGGAGTGTGACCGATCTAGTACACTCCCAGAATAGTTTTTACCGAGTTTAAGCAAGCAACAAAGGTGGGTCTTAAGTGACTGACCAAGGCAGATATAGGGGTTCTGAACATCGAGTATATCTGAAAAAGGATGTCCTTTCCACGGCACAGAACCCACGTATGTCCACCTATTTGTGATTTTGAAAATAACCTCGTTCCTTGTTGGGTGTAAGGATCGGGAGAATCCAGTGGCACACAAATATGTTATTTGTCTTCAATAATAATAACGCTAAAAGGTATATAATATAGCAACATACAAATACAAAAAGTGGCAACTGAGAGCCAATGTTATTTGTGTGCACCTCCTCGTCTTTCAACCTAACCTCCATCACCTCTTGATCCGCTTGGTCCTTGTATTAAATATGATATATTCAAGATGATGGTACTATGAAGCAGGGTCGGATCCAGAGCGACCCAGCCCTGCCCCTCCCCCCCTGTTTTAGGGCCGCCATTTATACCATTTAACATACGAAAACCAAAACCGGCCCCGACCCCCCTATCTAGCATATCTATATACGACCCTAAAGTCGCTCCCCCTTATCCAGCATATCTATATCCGACTCTGAAACCGCCCCCCCCCCCAATCCAGATCTTCTGGATCCTCCCCATGTGAAGTACCTATTTAAATGAAGAAGTTCACCTTAAATAAAAGGACTGAAACCAGTGTCACGTGCTTCGTTACAACTTTCCTCATTTATAACACCTGTCCAAAAAAAATAATGTTCAAGCATAGCTTAAGAAAAAAAGACGAAAATCGGGGGATAGGTGTAACTTGAACACCTTAAGACCGACTGCGACTCCGTACATGCAATATTGACCGAGTTATAGGCCTAAACGTCACCGCGCCGTCTATAGGTTGGGGCATCCTCCTATGGCAGAATATATAGCTTCCTAATCAACTATATCATTAACATTTGAATATTATCCCATTGTTGCATATTTCCCTATACCTTTTAATGTGTACATAGGTATCATCAATCATACATACCACATGTTTAGTAAAGTTTATTTTCCATATGTTATTGATAACGATTGTGCATGTACTTCATCACACATCACTTCCAATCACACGGCATGCATTGCATATGCCATGATTGAAAGTACACGAATGAAATGTACGTGTCTGAATGAAAAGTTGAATATATCATAATAAATTGTGGCCCCGATTACCCGACATATGTTACGACATGAAGCCATGCTCTGCGATTTTAGTTCCAGAGAAAGGCACGCTACGACCCATTGAGAGTGACTGGCCGACTGGGAGACGACCACGGGCAGGGACAGCGTAGGAGCCCCATTGCGGTTTGTCTTCTCGGATACCTTGTCATGGTGACTGATGAGGGAAGTGACAAACTTACAGCAAACTTGCCGGCTCAGTCCCGCCACACATTACACCTACGTCTTCCATGTTCATGCAGAGGAACCTAGTTATGCTTGAGTAACAAGGACATACGGTGTATGTCTCTCATTACACTACACATGTTATTGCAATATGGAAATGGTCAACAAGGAAGAAGTTACAGGAAGTGGGGAGGTTATCGGCCCGCGGGATATTAAGGGATCTCAGACACATGGCATTGGACGGCGAGGAACACGTGTATGTGGCCTGCAGTGATGGGGTGCATAGAGTGTGCCTGGCGACCGATACAGCCGTCAGCACTCTGACCCGACCGGACGGCGTCACAGACAGGCCGCGCTAGGTTGCAGTGATCGGTTCCGCTGTAATGGTGAACAACGGATGGGGTGAAGCCTTGGTGCTCTACCCACAGGACGGCGCTACAGGTCGTGTTATCAACCCAATAGGACTGAAGGAACCCCAGTGTGTTGGCACGGATGAAGGCAACTTTCTGGTTGGAGACTATCAGGACGATAGTGTGCACGTGATCACACCCAGCGGCGAGACCCTGACGACGGTGAACACCGGGGTCGTGGCGCCCTGGAACATCTCAGTGTACGGGGACAAGATGTACGTTGTGTCCAAAAGTGTTCAGCGAGTTGTTATTCTGTCCCGATGACAATGCCATAGACACCCCTCGCTGAGCCTTTAAAGTGTCAGAGACATGTGCGTTGTGTCTATCGCCAATTATTATGTTTATATTCTGTCATAAAGACATTACCCAGCAAGCAAGTTAACGTCATGACAACGTTTTTCTCGGTTGAGATAACGTTGTAACCACGTGAAAATGTATGTTTTTTACGTTGCCCGAACGTTTTCAGAACCTTGTTAGCACATTCAGTCCAGTATTAAAATTGTGCCTTCTGTGAGAAACAACTGTGTATATGATGAATTAATCAGAAGCAAGATTGGCAAATACAGTCAATTACACATTGCTTTCATGATGTCTAATTTTTCAGGTAACGTTGTCCTAACGTTGGGAAAACGCCCACTCCCGACAATTTTGTATTTATAACAACTGCTACACGCAGCCAAGTTTTATTAGTCACTACACATGGCAAAGGTTTTATTTTTATGGCATAAAGGATAAACAATATTTCTCTAATGTTTGCGACAAACGTTGTAATAACGTTGTCCTGATGTTAACTTTGAGATGAGGTGATTACAACCAAAAAACTACGTTGAAGAACGTTGTGTGTTTGCTGGGTTCACGCTTGACACAAGGCAACTGGATATCAGTAATTAACAGTATTCTCCATTATCAAGGGCGCATTGGCATTTTGCGCGGCTTGACGGACATTAACATATGAAATCCCTGCTTTGAACATAATAGTATGCCTTATTCTTTGATAGACTAGTATCCTGAACAAAATCAGAGAAGCAAAAAATACGTTCAGTCAAAAGAAACATATTTTTATTTCTGAATTTTCCAGAGATATTTCATGAGCTTTTGGCTTCATATAATGGTAATGTCAGAAGATCACCACACACGTGTATTCCCGATTGATGTCTCAGTTTGTATTGCTCATTTTGCATTCTGTGAAGTGGCTGAGTCCGGCCATAAAGCTAGCAATTCTGGCTACGTCAAGGTTCTGACGTCATTACTAATACGAACCTTCCCTGTGTATGTATAAAATAAAAAAATTGAAACATTTACGCGGTTTACGTGGTTTCGTGCCCTTTGTTACATATCATTACAAATGTATATTATATATATCAGATCTCAGTACAACGAGATTCTAGGATCCAATAGCACCATACACAACCCATCAGACACATCACCACGCACATCACCATGATTGCACACATCGCCGCAAACACACGCAACACCATCATCACCCACAACACCATCACCACTCACATCACCATCACCACCCACAACACCATCACCACTTACAACACCATCACCACCCACAACACCATCACCACTCACATCACCATCACCGCTCACATCACCATCACCACCCACAACACCATCACCACTTACAACACCATCACCACCCACAACACCATCACCACCCACAACACCATCATCAACCATATCACCATCACCACCCACAACACCATCACCACTCACAACACCATGATTACACCCATCGCCGCAAACACACGCAACACTATCACCACCCACAACACCATCACCACCCACAACACCATCACCACCCATATCACCATAACCACCCACAACACCATCACCACCCATATCACCATAACCACCCACAACACCATCACCACTCACAACGCCATCACCACCCACAACACCATCACCACCCATATCACCATAACCACCCACAACACCATCACCACTCACAACGCCATCACCACCCACAACACCATCACCACTCACAACGCCATCACCACCCACAACACCATCACCACCCATATCACCATAACCACCCACAACACCATCACCACTCACAACGCCATCACCACCCACAACACCATCACCACCCATATCACCATAACCACCCACAACACCATCACCACTCACAACGCCATCACCACCCACAACACCATCACCACTCACAACGCCATCACCACCCACAACACCATCACCACCCATATCACCATCACCACCCACAACACCATCACCACCCATATCACCATCACCACCCACAACACTATCACCACCCATATCACCATCACCACCCACAACACCATCGCCACCCAAAACACCATCGCCACTCACAACACCATCGCCACCCAAAACACCATCGCCACCCACAACACCATCGCCACTCACAACACCATCGCCACCCAAAACACCATCGCCACCCACAACACCATCACTACCCACAACACCATCACCACCCACAACACCATCACCACACACAATGCCATCACTACTCACAACATCATCACCACCCATATCATCATCACCACCCGCAACACCATCACCACACACAAGGCCATCACCACCCTTATTACCATCACCACCCACAACACCACCACCCACAACACCATCACCACACACAAGGCCATCACCACCCATATCACTATCACCACCCACAACACCACCACCCACAACACCATCACCACACACAAGGCCATCACCACCCACAACACCATCACCACACACAAGGCCATCACCACCCATATCACCATCACCACCCACAACACCACCACCCACAACACCATCACCACACACAAGGCCATCACCACCCATATCACCATCACCACCCACAACACCACCACCCACAACACCATCACCACACACAAGGCCATCACCACCCACAACACCATCACCACACACAAGGCCATCACCACACACATACGTTCTCACGTGAGAGCCTAACGGCACCTGGCCATGTCTGTATGGCATGGCTCCACTCTCCCTTCTTTCTCCCATTGACGCGATATGACCAAAATTAGGTTAAAGCGTCCTGAATAACCAACCAACCAACCCACATACGTTCTACGTTATAACAATGTGTTGGACCTGCCGGCCCTGACACGTATTACTTTTCTTTCAAATCCCGTTCAGAATTTGTGCCTGAAATACGTCACGAGCTGGGCTCTTTTAAGTGATTCCTTTAATCTATATTACATTCAGCTGCCAATCGGTCGGTTTGCGCGGACGGACTTGTCCTAACCAACCAATGGAGCAACTAGAAAATATTGGCTGGCCTGATGATTGTAGCCCCATTTACACCACACTACATATTCGCCCCTAATCCGTACCGCTACAAAATCACGTCTTCCATCAGGGCCGAGTTCCGCAGCATGGTCGATCGTTGCGTACAATTTTGGTCACTCTGAATTCTCTATAGAATGACATTGGTCACATCGCACTATTTTCATTTGTTGTGGAGATATCAACTAAATAAATATCCTGATATTGGAAATAGCAGCACAATCTAAATAGTGCAAAATATTGATAAATAAAAGATACTAATTAAGCATCTAAATTTTTACGGTTTGTCCCCACTTATTTGAGAAGAATCGTCGCCCATGGTTTACTATTATCATGCGTGACTGTTCTCGATCGCGGCGAACCATACCCCACTTCCGGTTTAAAATTGTAACGTTGCGCGTCCTTGACCAGTGTTGACCAAAAAATAAGAAATACGTCATAACGCGCCCGTGACGGACAGTGTCCAAATAAAATTAAAAATCCAGTAGTGAACCAATGCAAACACCTAGCTTGCCATAAACAGCGACGGTATGCCGATATCTTGTATCAGGTTGCTAGAAAGATATCTCACAAGTAGGGGTTTCCCCATGCCGAAATATTGGGCTGAGGTATCCACGGATTCGCTTTCGCTTTCAGTTGCGATGATCCCCACAATCTCACCGGGGGATGGGGCGGAGTTGGGGTGTTATGATATGGGGCTGCCGCTCAGGTCTTCAAACTCACTCCGCTCGTTCTCCCTTGTGGGTTACCGTTGGTGGGACAACCTAAAGTCCGTTTCCTTCGTCGCCTATGTCTGATCTGTGGCCCCAGGGTTACTGGACGCCCGAGAATGCCATCCAGACCGATGGCTTCGATCCGGCGACATTCCGCTGTCTGGGAGAACACCTTTAGCGGCTTGAGTCCAAAGCGAATTTCCCCTTTGGTCTGAGACGCTGTGGCGTCTTCCTCCACGGGCCTGAGCCGACATATCCCTGCCACATGCTGGGGGAATGAATAACTAACTACTTCATTCGACGCGGCTCTAGGATTTGGATTAGGAGGCGGAGGTGGTGATGATGACTTGGCACAAGTGTTCCCCGAAAATATCCTTTACTATGTTTACATGTTTGCACTCCGTGTATTCGCCACCTCTCCCCCTCTCTGATAGCTCTGGGGGTGGGGGATGGCTGGTGACGAATGTATAACCTTCACTCCACCCTCCACCCTGGGGCCGCCCGATAGCTCAGTGGGTAAGAGCGTTGGCATTCGGCGCCCTGGCCACCTGAGAGCCTCACGGAACGCGGATTGCTGGTTCGATTCCCCGCTATGGCCATGTCTGTGTGGCCGCAGGACAAAGACTCCATGTCCTTCTTCGCAAAGAGTAGGTTGTTACCGGGGGGACATGGCTCCACTCTGCCTTCTCCCATTCACGCCATATGACCACATTATTTTTGATTATAGCGTTCTGAAGTAACAACCCCTCCTCCCTTCATCCCCCGCCCCTCCCTCCACCCTCCACCCTCCACCCCCCCCCCCCCTGTGCCCTCTCTAGCTAGGTGATATCGCGCATTACAATGGCGCGTTGGTTATATCAGGGTCAAAAGTCAATGAACATGGGGGGTGGAGAGTGGGTCACACGTCAAGGCCAGTTTGCTTCACCCCGTACCCCCCCCCCCCCCGCCCCGCCCACCCCTCCCTACCCCCTATCATAACAGGGTGCGGCGGTGGGGCAATAAATAGTTAAGCCTTCTGCGGAGGCCGCGACGTACGGTCCCGGACAGCGAGCTAAAAATCATTACTCGCGCAGAGCACGTGCCTCGCGCTCAGGACTGACGTTACAGCGTGACGTGAAGTGCGAGGGACGGTTCACATCCATGTTGTATGAGCTGGTGACGGAGGGGCGCCATCCGGAACTAAAGCAACAGCAGGGGTAGCAGGAGCCGGAGCCTTTCTCGCAGCCATTCCCTTGTAACATTTATTAGACCTGTTATTCAGCGCCCTTTAAATGTTTTACCACCTCGCCAAAGCTCCTGGTTTGCCCGGATGTTCTTCAGTTTCTATAAACTGGTGAATGTGTACATGCAACTGAGACTTGACTTGTATGATAGATGGCAACATTGGCATCAGTCTGGTGAACATGATGCCAGTCTATGGAAAAACTATTGACAAACACGACCAAAGCGACATGATATATACAACGATATGCATCAGTTACGATGAATAACTTTATTGCGTTATAGGGCGATTACCTTGTGGTAACGGGAGACTTCATTGTGGTGAAGGGAGACTTCTTTGTGGTGAAGGGAGACTTCTTTGTGGTGAAGGGAGATTTCTTTGTGGTGAAGGGAGACTTATTTGTGGTGAAGGGAGACTTCTTTGTGATGAAGGTAGACCTATTGGTGGTAGCGGCAGACTTCCTTGTGGTGAAGGGAGACTTCCTTGTGGTTACGGGAGACTTCCTTGTGGTGAAGGGAGACTCCTTTGTGGTGAAGAGAGACTTCTTTGTGGTGAAGGGAGACTTCTTTGTGGTGAAGGGAGACTTCCTTGTGGCGAAGGGAGACTCCTTGTGGTGGAGGGAGACTACCTTGTCGTGAAGGGAGACTACCTTGTGGTGAAGGGAAACTTCATTGTGGTGAAGGGAGACTTCCTTGTGGTCAAGGGGGACTTCATTGTGGTGAAGGGAGACTTCCTTGTGGTGAAGGGGGACTTCCTTGTGGTGAAGGGAGACTTCCTTGTGGTGAAGGGATACTTCCTTATGGTGAATGGAGACTTCCTTGTGGTCAAGGGAGACTTTCTTGTGGTGAAGGGAAACTTCCTTGTGGTGAAGGGAGAATTCCTTGTGGTGAATGGAGACTTTCTTATGGTGAAGGGAGACTTCTTTGTGGTGAAGGGAGACTTCCTTGTTGTGAAAGGAGATATCTTTGTGGAGGTGAGAGACTTCCTTTTGGTGAAGGGAGACTTTCGTGTGGTGAAGGAGACTTCCTCGTGGTGAAGGGAGATTTCCTTGTGGTGAAGGGAGATTTCTTTGTGGATATGTGAAACTTCTTTATGGTGAAGGGAGACTTCTTTGTGGATACGTAAGACTTATTTGTGGTGAAGGGAGACTTCCTGGTGATAAAATGATTATTATTGTTTGACGCAATGCCTGATCGCCTGATATTTTTCGTCTGATTATGCTTCCCTAGTATTCCTCGGACTATTCCCCACCACGTTAACTCGTTAGTTTTAAGTAGGGCTACCCTATTATTGTATGACCAGCTGAGTGTGAAAACTCCCAAGAATTCGAAGGGCTTACAAAGTGAAGTGTTTGGCATGAACCATGCTCGGAGAGGCATGAAATTTGACAGTTATCACTTATTTATTAATATCTTAAGCCTAGCTCACACTGTGCCGATGTTGGCTACGGTTTACCCCGGTCCTCCCTGGTCCTTCCCGGTGTATATACCGGGACAATTCGGGGCCATCGCGCAACATTTTGGCGCGAAAACAGTAGGCCACGGTGCCTCTACGGTGCTGGTACGGTATGCCACGGTATATCAAGGTGTCACCACAGTGGATGCCGGTACTACTACGATTTTACTAAGAATTGACTGCGGATCATCACGGTAGGCCAAGGTCGTGCTACGGTTTCACTACGGTCTCATTACGGTGAAGCTACGGTAACCGTGTCAGGGCGTTGCCTCAAGGTTGTCAGGCACTGGAACCTGTGTGCTAGGATGTCGAAAGAGTTCTCAACTATCCTTCGAGCCCTGGACAGCCGATAATTGAAGATTCTCTCATCATCAGTGAGCTGCCTTTTGGAGAACGGTTTCGTGAGCCTAGTCCTCATGGCGAAGGCGTCTTCAGCAGCTATGAAGTATGGTGTGTCCTTGTCATCCCCAGGCAGTGCATTGGAAGGGGGGAGTCCTATGGTTCCTTCCTCAATCGCCTCCTTCATCTCAGAGTTGTTGAATACCTGGGGATCTCCGGAAGATCCATTGGCACCAACCTCCGCCCAGATTGATCCCGCTTTGTTTGGACACCTAATGGCTATTTGTTTGCCATCCAAAGCACCGATACAATTATGGAACTGCCATCTCTGCCCGAATTTCTCAGCTTTCCGCTGCAAAATAGGCACGCCCCCCCCCCCCACTGCCCCCCTTTCTCTAAAGAAGGGGGAACAGGGGCGCAATCACAAATCGTTCTGCATTAATTAACCAGCACATTCCCCAACCCCAACAGTCGCAACTATCTCACTGAATCGGCGCTTAGTACTTTAAATGGTCCCCCCCCCATTCGTAAATTACTGGATCCGCCACTGCTTGACTAACTCAATTCATATGAACTACGAATTTATGCATTACGACAGATCTGGCATTACGTAAAACCTGAAGCGCGCACACGTCGTTTTGCTGAAGCATCCCAGAACTGATGCATCAGTTGCCAAGGGTTAGAAAAAAAAAAAGCATAATATTTATGTTACGAATTTTGCTCAGGAACACTCATGGCGCGCACGCTTATCCCGTAAGCTGATGCCATTTGTTTGCTCCCACTTCCGGCTGCCGTCGGGCGCCATTACAACCAATCCATAATTCACATCTTACTGGCCGTTCAGTTTGCGCGCCCGCCGTGGTGGGAGGTGTAGAACAGCAGGATAGGGTGGGGTTTTGAGGGGGCGGGGACAGGGGCGGGGGCAGGGGCGGGGGTGGTAGGATGGGGGGGGGGGGTGGCATTTTGCCGGTACTATCCTTCCTCAGTCGCGTAATGCCTGCGGCATCAATTGATATTTATTAAGTTGTTTCTCGCACCTACAAATGCAACGCTCACGCGTGTATTGGTTGCTGGCGTAAGTGGTTAGGGCAAATAAACCGCGGATTTTTGCAAATAAATCCTGGTTACCCAGTGTTAGGCGGGTATGTGTTAGGGCGGATACGTGTTAGGGCGGGTACGTGTTAGGGCGGGTACGTGTTAGGGCGAGTATGTGTTAGGGCGGATACGTGTTAGGGCGGGTACGTGTTAGGGCGGGTACGTGTTAGGGCGAGTATGTGTTAGGGCGGATACGTGTTAGGGCGGGTACGTGTTAGGGCGGGTACGTGTTAGGGCGGGTACGTGTTAGGGCGAGTATGTGTTAGGGCGGATACGTGTTAGGGCGGGTACGTGTTAGGGTGGGTACGTGTTAGGGCGGGTATGTGTTAGGGTGGGTACGTGTTAGGGCGGGTACGTGTTAGGGCGGGTACGTGTTAGGGCGAGTATGTGTTAGGGCGGATACGTGTTAGGGCGGGTACGTGTTAGGGCGGGTACGTGTTAGGGCGAGTATGTGTTAGGGCGGATACGTGTTAGGGCGGGTACGTGTTAGGGCGGGTACGTGTTAGGGCGAGTATGTGTTAGGGCGGATACGTGTTAGGGCGGGTACGTGTTAGGGCGGGTACGTGTTAGGGCGGGTACGTGTTAGGGCGAGTATGTGTTAGGGCGGATACGTGTTAGGGCGGGTACGTGTTAGGGTGGGTACGTGTTAGGGCGGGTATGTGTTAGGGTGGGTACGTGTTAGGGCGGGTACGTGTTAGGGCGGGTACGTGTTAGGGCGAGTATGTGTTAGGGCGGATACGTGTTAGGGCGGGTACGTGTTAGGGCGGGTACGTGTTAGGGCGGGTACGTGTTAGGGCGGGTACGTGTTAGGGCGGGTACGTGTTAGGGCGCGTACGTGTTAGGGCGGGTACGTGTTAGGGCGGGTACGTGTTAGGGTGAGTATGTGTTAGGGCGGATACGTGTTAGGGCGGGTACGTGTTAGGGTGGGTACGTGTTAGGGCGGGTATGTGTTAGGGCGGATACGTGTTAGGGCGGGTACGTGTTAGGGTGGGTACGTGTTAGGGCGGGTACGTGTTAGGGCGGGTACGTGTTAGGGCGAGTATGTGTTAGGGCGGATACGTGTCAGGGCGGGTACGTGTTAGGGTGGGTACGTGTTAGGGCGGGTACGTGTTAGGGCGGGTACGTGTTAGGGCGGGTACGTGTTAGGGCGGGTACGTGTTAGGGCGGGTACGTGTTAGGGTGGGTACGTGTTAGGGCGGGTACGTGTTAGGGCGGATACGTGTTAGGGTGGGTACGTGTTAGGGCGGGTACGTGTTAGGGCGGGTACGTGTTAGGGCGAGTATGTGTTAGGGCGGATACGTGTTAGGGCGGGTACGTGTTAGGGCGGGTACGTGTTAGGGTGGGTACGTGTTAGGGAGGGTACGTGTTAGGGCGGGTACCTTTTGGGGCGGGTACGTGTTAGGGCGCGTACGTGTTAGGGCGGGTACGTGTTAGGGCGGGTACGTGTTAGGGCGGGTACGTGTTAGGGCGGGTATAGGTTAGGGTGGGTACGTGTTGGGGCGGGTACGTTTTAGGGTGGGTACGTGTTGGGGCGGGTACGTGTTAGGGTGGGTACGTGTTAGGGAGGGTACGTGTTAGGGCGGGTACCTTTTGGGGCGGGTACGTGTTAGGGTGCGTACGTGTTAGGGCGGGTGCGTGTTAGGGTGGGTACGTGTTAGGGCGGGTACGTGTTAGGGCGGGTACGTGTTAGGGCGAGTATGTGTTAGGGCGGATACGTGTTAGGGCGGGTACGTGTTAGGGCGGGTACGTGTTAGGGTGTGTACGTGTTGGGGCGGGTACGTGTTAGGGTGGGTACGTGTTAGGGAGGGTACGTGTTAGGGCGGGTACCTTTTGGGGCGGGTACGTGTTAGGGTGCGTACGTGTTAGGGCGGGTACGTGTTAGGGCGGGTACGTGTTAGGACGGGTACGTGTTAGGGCGGGTATGTGTTAGGGTGGGTACGTGTTGGGGCGGGTACGTTTTAGGGTGGGTACGTGTAGGGGCGGTTACGTGTTAGGGTGGGTACGTGTTAGGGAGGGTACGTGTTAGGGCGGGTACCTTTTGGGGCGGGTACGTGTTAGGGTGCGTACGTGTTAGGGCGGGTACGTGTTAGGGTGGGTACGTGTTAGGGCGGGTACGTGTTAGGGCGGGTACGTGTTAGGGCGAGTATGTGTTAGGGCGGATACGTGTTAGGGCGGGTACGTGTTAGGGCGGGTACGTGTTAGGGTGGGTACGTGTTAGGGAGGGTACCTTTTGGGGCGGGTACGTGTTACGGTGCGTACGTGTTAGGGCGGGTACGTGTCAGGGTGGGTACGTGTTAGGGTGGGTACGTGTTAGGGCGGGTACGTGTTAGGGCGGGTACGTGTTAGGGTGGGTATGTATTAGGGCGGGTACGTGATAGGCGGGCACGTGTTAGGGCGGGTACGTGTTAGGGCGAGTATGTGTTAGGGCGGATACGTGTTAGGGCGGGTACGTGTTAGGGCGGGTACGTGTTAGGGCGGGTACGTGTTAGGGCGAGTATGTGTTAGGGCGGATACGTGTTAGGGCGGGTACGTGTTAGGGTGGGTACGTGTTAGGGCGGGTATGTGTTAGGGTGGGTACGTGTTAGGGCGGGTACGTGTTAGGGCGGGTACGTGTTAGGGCGAGTATGTGTTAGGGCGGATACGTGTTAGGGCGGGTACGTGTTAGGGCGGGTACGTGTTAGGGCGAGTATGTGTTAGGGCGGATACGTGTTAGGGCGGGTACGTGTTAGGGCGGGTACGTGTTAGGGCGAGTATGTGTTAGGGCGGATACGTGTTAGGGCGGGTACGTGTTAGGGCGGGTACGTGTTAGGGCGGGTACGTGTTAGGGCGAGTATGTGTTAGGGCGGATACGTGTTAGGGCGGGTACGTGTTAGGGTGGGTACGTGTTAGGGCGGGTATGTGTTAGGGTGGGTACGTGTTAGGGCGGGTACGTGTTAGGGCGGGTACGTGTTAGGGCGAGTATGTGTTAGGGCGGATACGTGTTAGGGCGGGTACGTGTTAGGGCGGGTACGTGTTAGGGCGGGTACGTGTTAGGGTGGGTACGTGTTAGGGCGGGTACGTGTTAGGGCGGGTACGTGTTAGGGCGCGTACGTGTTAGGGCGGGTACGTGTTAGGGCGGGTACGTGTTAGGGTGAGTATGTGTTAGGGCGGATACGTGTTAGGGCGGGTACGTGTTAGGGTGGGTACGTGTTAGGGCGGGTATGTGTTAGGGCGGATACGTGTTAGGGCGGGTACGTGTTAGGGTGGGTACGTGTTAGGGCGGGTACGTGTTAGGGCGGGTACGTGTTAGGGCGAGTATGTGTTAGGGCGGATACGTGTTAGGGCGGGTACGTGTTAGGGTGGGTACCTTTTGGGGCGGGTACGTGTTAGGGCGCGTACGTGTTAGGGCGGGTACGTGTTAGGGCGGGTACGTGTTAGGGCGGGTACGTGTTAGGGCGGGTATATGTTAGGGTGGGTACGTGTTGGGGCGGGTACGTTTTAGGGTGGGTACGTGTTGGGGCGGGTACGTGTTAGGGTGGGTACGTGTTAGGGAGGGTACGTGTTAGGGTGGGTACCTTTTGGGGCGGGTACGTGTTAGGGTGCGTACGTGTTAGGGCGGGTGCGTGTTAGGGTGGGTACGTGTTAGGGCGGGTACGTGTTAGGGCGGGTACGTGTTAGGGCGAGTATGTGTTAGGGTGGATACGTGTTAGGGCGGGTACGTGTTAGGGCGGGTACGTGTTAGGGTGGGTACGTGTTGGGGCGGGTACGTGTTAGGGTGGGTACGTGTTAGGGAGGGTACGTGTTAGGGCGGGTACCTTTTGGGGCGGGTACGTGTTAGGGTGCGTACGTGTTAGGGCGGGTACGTGTTAGGGCGGGTACGTGTTAGGACGGGTACGTGTTAGGGCGGGTATGTGTTAGGGTGGGTACGTGTTGGGGCGGGTACGTTTTAGGGTGGGTACGTGTAGGGGCGGTTACGTGTTAGGGTGGGTACGTGTTAGGGAGGGTACATGTTAGGGCGGGTACCTTTTGGGGCGGGTACGTGTTAGGGTGCGTACGTGTTAGGGCGGGTACGTGTTAGGGTGGGTACGTGTTAGGGCGGGTACGTGTTAGGGCGGGTACGTGTTAGGGCGAGTATGTGTTAGGGCGGATACGTGTTAGGGCGGGTACGTGTTAGGGCGGGTACGTGTTAGGGTGGGTACGTGTTAGGGAGGGTACCTTTTGGGGCGGGTACGTGTTACGGTGCGTACGTGTTAGGGCGGGTACGTGTTAGGGTGGGTACGTGTTAGGGTGGGTACGTGTTAGGGCGGGTACGTGTTAGGGCGGGTACGTGTTAGGGTGGGTATGTATTAGGGCGGGTACGTGATAGGCGGGCACGTGTTAGGGCGGGTACGTGTTAGGCAGGGTACGTGTTAGGGCGAGTACGTGTTGGGGCGGGTACGTGTTAGGGAGGGTACGTGTTAGGGTGGGTACGTGTTAGGCCGGGTACGTGTTAGGGCGGGTACGTGTTAGGGTGGGTACGTGTTAGGGTGGGCACCTGTTAGGGTGGGTACGTGTTAGGGCGGGTACGTGTTAGGGAGGGTACGTGTTAGGGCGGGTACGTATTAGGGTGGGTACGTGTTAGGGCGGGTACGTGTTAGGGCGGGTACGTGTTATGGCGGGTACGTGTTAGGGTGGGTACGTGTTAGGGTGGGTACGTGTTGGGGCGGGTACGTGTTAGGGAGGGTACGTGTTTGGGCAGGTACGTGTTAGGGTGGGTACGTGTTAGGGAGGGTACGTGTTTGGGCGAGTATGTGTTAGGGCGGGTACGTGTTAGGGTGTGTATTTGTTAGAGCCGGTACGTGTTAGAGCGGGTACGGGTTAGGGCGGGTACGTGTTAGGCCGGGTACGTGTTAGGGCGGGTACGTGTTAGGGTGGGTACGTGTTAGGGTGGGTACGTGTTAGGGCGGGTACGTGTTAGGGCGGGTACGTGTTAGGGTGGGTACGTGTTAGGGCGGGTACGTGTTAGGGCGGGTACGTGTTAGGACGGGTACGTGTTAGGGAGGGTACGTGTTTGGGCGAGTATGTGTTAGGGCGGGTACGTGTTAGGGTGGGTATGTGTTAGAGCCGGTACGTGTTAGAGCGGGTACGGGTTAGAGCATGTAAAACCATGATTCTGGTAAATAGCATCAGCTCTACCAATTTTTTTCAAAACGACAGTACTTGTGCAAAATGTAAATACGTATTATTGACGATTATTATGGTGGGTAAAAATTATTAACTAATAAGTAAACAATTATTGTTTAAAATAGCACTAATTGTTGGAAATAACAATAATTATTTAAAATAACAATAATTGTTTAAAATAATCAATAATTGTTTAAAATAAGCAATGAATGGATCCGCCTCTGGGTTGCATCTTTCGTTCGACGGCCCGACTTTAACAGTGTTTGCCCAAGTTCCCAAGGTGGGGAACCAGCTAACGTGGCGGCAGAAAAACAGCCAACGAGTAGGTGGGAAACCAGTCAACGTGGCGGCAGGAAACCAGCCAACGAGGCGCAAGGAAACCAGCCAATGAGGCGGCAGAGAACCAGCCAACGAGGCGGCAGGGAACCAGCTAAAGAGGCGGCAGGGAACGAGTCCGCGTTAGGTCTGACGCCGCTACAGACGCAACACACACGCGCGAGAGACGGAAACGCCCAACTAGGCGAGCGCATTGAATAACAAACCGAGGAACCAGGCTTGGCGTAACTTGGAATTGCACACAAAGTCCCGACACTCACTTGGTTGAGCGCCATTGTGGCATCAGGTCTGGGGTAAACCCATCTCGCACTCCACGAATGGATTATCTTACGAGTGGCTAACATAACTCTTAAAACCTTGCGATTTTCACCCCTCAGGGTGAACTTAAATAAGGTTTGAGCGAGAAATGCATATGGCATTGCTGCTCGTGTCATCTTCTCGCCTAAAGACATTGATATAGGATATAGGAGAGTTGCGCGGAGATAAACCCATCTCGCACTCGAACCAATGCCACATGCAAATCCTCACTGGGCGCATCCACGCCATGCCCAATGGATCAGTCACGTAACACGAGCTTTCTCCATTATAGGCACTTCCTGGACATCCTACCAGCCAATTAGTACCCGGAAATGCGTATATCTATCCCGATCACCAGTTGTATCGATCGATTGACCGCCTACCCGCCTCGCCCCTCCATCTACCGCCCGCCATCCCGCTCTTCATCCCACCCTCTACTGCCCGCCTACCCGCCTCGCCCCTCCATCTACCGCCCGCCATCCCGGCCTTCATCCCACCCTCTACTGCCCGCCTACCCGCCTCGCCCCTCCATCTACCGCCCGCCATCCCGCTCTTCATCCCACCCTCTACTGCCCGCCTACCCGCCTCGCCCCTCCATCTACCGCCCGCCATCCCGGCCTTCATCCCACCCTCTACTGCCCGCCTACCCGCCTCGCCCCTCCATCTACCGCCCGCCATCCCGCCCTTCATCCCACCCTCTACTGCCCGCCTACCCGCCTCGCCCCTCCATCTACCGCCCGCCATCCCGCCCTTCATCCCACCCTCTACTGCCCGCCTACCCGCCTCGCCCCTCCTACTACCGCCCCCTATCCCGCCCTTCATCCCACCCTCTACTGCCCGCCTACCCGCCTCGCCCCTCCCGCTACCGCCCGCCATCCCGCCCTTCATCCCACCCTCTACTGCCCGCCTACCCGCCTCGCCCCTCCATCTACCGCCCGCCATCCCGCCCTTCATCCCACCCTCTACTGCCCGCCTACCCGCCTCGCCCCTCCTACTACCGCCCGCCATCCCGCCCTTCATCCCACCCTCTACTGCCCGCCTACCCGCCTCGCCCCTTCATCTACCGCCCGCCATCCCGCCCTTCATCCCACCCTCTACTGCCCGCCTACCCGCCTCGCCCCTCCATCTACCGCCCGCCATCCCGCCCTTCATCCCACCCTCTACTGCCCGCCTACCCGCCTCGCCCCTCCATCTACCGCCCGCCATCCCGCCCTTCATCCCACCCTCTACTGCCCGCCTACCCGCCTCGCCCCTCCATCCACCGCCCGCCATCCCGCCCTTCATCCCACCCTCTACTGCCCGCCTACCCGCCTCGCCCCTTCATCTACCGCCCGCCATCCCGCCCTTCATCCCACCCTCTACTGCCCGCCTACCCGCCTCGCCCCTCCATCTACCGCCCGCCATCCCGCCCTTCATCCCACCCTCTACTGCCCGCCTACCCGCCTCGCCCCTCCCACTACCGCCCGCCATCCCGCCCTTCATCCCACCCTCTACTGCCCGCCTACCCGCCTCGCCCCTCCCACTACCGCCCGCCATCCCGCCCTTCATCCCACCCTCTACTGCCCGCCTACCCGCCTCGCCCCTTCATCTACCGCCCGCCATCCCGCCCTTCATCCCACCCTCTACTGCCCGCCTACCCGCCTCGCCCCTTCATCTACCGCCCGCCATCCCGCCCTTCATCCCACCCTCTACTGCCCGCCTACCCGCCTCGCCCCTCCATCTACCGCCCGCCATCCCGCCCTTCATCCCACCCTCTACTGCCCGCCTACCCGCCTCGCCCCTCCATCTACCGCCCGCCATCCCGCCCTTCATCCCACCCTCTACTGCCCGCCTACCCGCCTCGCCCCTCCATCCACCGCCCGCCATCCCGCCCTTCATCCCACCCTCTACTGCCCGCCTACCCGCCTCGCCCCTTCATCTACCGCCCGCCATCCCGCCCTTCATCCCACCCTCTACTGCCCGCCTACCCGCCTCGCCCCTCCATCTACCGCCCGCCATCCCGCCCTTCATCCCACCCTCTACTGCCCGCCTACCCGCCTCGCCCCTCCCACTACCGCCCGCCATCCCGCCCTTCATCCCACCCTCTACTGCCCGCCTACCCGCCTCGCCCCTTCATCTACCGCCCGCCATCCCGCCCTTCATCCCACCCTCTACTGCCCGCCTACCCGCCTCGCCCCTTCATCTACCGCCCGCCATCCCGCCCTTCATCCCACCCTCTACTGCCCGCCTACCCGCCTCGCCCCTCCATCTACCGCCCGCCATCCCGCCCTTCATCCCACCCTCTACTGCCCGCCTACCCGCCTCGCCCCTCCATCTACCGCCCGCCATCCCGCCCTTCATCCCACCCTCTACTGCCCGCCTACCCGCCTCGCCCCTTCATCTACCGCCCGCCATCCCGCCCTTCATCCCACCCTCTACTGCCCGCCTACCCGCCTCGCCCCTCCATCTACCGCCCGCCATCCCGGCCTTCATCCCACCCTCTACTGCCCGCCTACCCGCCTCGCCCCTCCATCTACCGCCCGCCATCCCGCCCTTCATCCCACCCTCTACTGCCCGCCTACCCGCCTCGCCCCTCCTACTACCGCCCGCCATCCCGCCCTTCATCCCACCCTCTACTGCCCGCCTACCCGCCTCGCCCCTTCATCTACCGCCCGCCATCCCGCCCTTCATCCCACCCTCTACTGCCCGCCTACCCGCCTCGCCCCTTCATCTACCGCCCGCCATCCCGCCCTTCATCCCACCCTCTACTGCCCGCCTACCCGCCTCGCCCCTCCATCTACCGCCCGCCATCCCGCCCTTCATCCCACCCTCTACTGCCCGCCTACCCGCCTCGCCCCTCCCGCTACCGCCCGCCATCCCGCCCCTCATCCCACCCTCTACTGCCCGCCTACCCGCCTCGCCCCTCCATCTACCGCCCGCCATCCCGCCCTTCATCCCACCCTCTACTGCCCGCCTACCCCCCTCGCCCCTCCTACTACCGCCCGCCATCCCGCCCTTCATCCCACCCTCTACTGCCCGCCTACCCGCCTCGCCCCTTCATCTACCGCCCGCCATCCCGCCCTTCATCCCACCCTCTACTGCCCGCCTACCCGCCTCGCCCCTTCATCTACCGCCCGCCATCCCGCCCTTCATCCCACCCTCTACTGCCCGCCTACCCGCCTCGCCCCTCCATCTACCGCCCGCCATCCCGCCCTTCATCCCACCCTCTACTGCCCGCCTACCCGCCTCGCCCCTCCTACTACCGCCCGCCATCCCGCCCTTCATCCCACCCTCTACTGCCCGCCTACCCGCCTCGCCCCTTCATCTACCGCCCGCCATCCCGCCCTTCATCCCACCCTCTACTGCCCGCCTACCCGCCTCGCCCCTTCATCTACCGCCCGCCATCCCGCCCTTCATCCCACCCTCTACTGCCCGCCTACCCGCCTCGCCCCTCCATCTACCGCCCGCCATCCCGCCCTTCATCCCACCCTCTACTGCCCGCCTACCCGCCTCGCCCCTCCATCTACCGCCCGCCATCCCGCCCTTCATCCCACCCTCTACTGCCCGCCTACCCGCCTCGCCCCTTCATCTACCGCCCGCCATCCCGCCCTTCATCCCACCCTCTACTGCCCGCCTACCCGCCTCGCCCCTCCATCTACCGCCCGCCATCCCGGCCTTCATCCCACCCTCTACTGCCCGCCTACCCGCCTCGCCCCTCCTACTACCGCCCCCTATCCCGCCCTTCATCCCACCCTCTACTGCCCGCCTACCCGCCTCGCCCCTCCATCTACCGCCCGCCATCCCGGCCTTCATCCCACCCTCTACTGCCCGCCTACCCGCCTCGCCCCTCCTACTACCGCCCCCTATCCCGCCCTTCATCCCACCCTCTACTGCCCGCCTACCCGCCTCGCCCCTCCCGCTACCGCCCGCCATCCCGCCCTTCATCCCACCCTCTACTGCCCGCCTACCCGCCTCGCCCCTCCATCTACCGCCCGCCATCCCGGCCTTCATCCCACCCTCTACTGCCCGCCTACCCGCCTCGCCCCTCCTACTACCGCCCCCTATCCCGCCCTTCATCCCACCATCTACTGCCCGCCTACCCGCCTCGCCCCTTCATCTACCGCCCGCCATCCCGCCCTTCATCCCACCCTCTACTGCCCGCCTACCCGCCTCGCCCCTCCATCTACCGCCCGCCATCCCGCCCTTCATCCCACCCTCTACTGCCCGCCTACCCGCCTCGCCCCTCCATCTACCGCCCGCCATCCCGTCCTTCATCCCACCCTCTACTGCCCGCCTACCCGCCTCGCCCCTTCATCTACCACCCGCCATCCCGCCCTTCATCCCACCCTCTACTGCCCGCCTACCCGCCTCGCCCCTCCTACTACCGCCCCCTATCCCGCCCTTCATCCCACCCTCTACTGCCCGCCTACCCGCCTCGCCCCTCCCGCTACCGCCCGCCATCCCGCCCTTCATCCCACCCTCTACTGCCCGCCTACCCGCCTCGCCCCTTCATCTACCGCCCGCCATCCCGGCCTTCATCCCACCCTCTACTGCCCGCCTACCCGCCTCGCCCCTCCATCTACCGCCCGCCATCCCGCCCTTCATCCCACCCTCTACTGCCCGCCTACCCGCCTCGCCCCTTCATCTACCGCCCGCCATCCCGCCCTTCATCCCACCCTCTACTGCCCGCCTACCCGCCTCGCCCCTCCATCTACCGCCCGCCATCCCGCCCTTCATCCCACCCTCTACTGCCCGCCTACCCGCCTCGCCCCTCCTACTGCCGCCCCTTATCCCGCCCTTCATCCCACCCTCTACTGCCCGCCTACCCGCCTCGCCCCTCCCGCTACCGCCCGCCATCCCGCCCTTCATCCCACCCTCTACTGCCCGCCTACCCGCCTCGCCCCTTCATCTACCGCCCGCCATCCCGGCCTTCATCCCACCCTCTACTGCCCGCCTACCCGCCTCGCCCCTCCATCTACCGCCCGCCATCCCGCCCTTCATCCCACCCTCTACTGCCCGCCTACCCGCCTCGCCCCTTCATCTACCGCCCGCCATCCCGCCCTTCATCCCACCCTCTACTGCCCGCCTACCCGCCTCGCCCCTCCTACTACCGCCCCCTATCCCGCCCTTCATCCCACCCTCTACTGCCCGCCTACCCGCCTCGCCCCTTCATCTACCGCCCGCCATCCCGGCCTTCATCCCACCCTCTACTGCCCGCCTACCCGCCTCGCCCCTCCATCTACCGCCCGCCATCCCGCCCTTCATCCCACCCTCTACTGCCCGCCTACCCGCCTCGCCCCTCCATCTACCGCCCGCCATCCCGCCCTTCATCCCACCCTCTACTGCCCGCCTACCCGCCTCGCCCCTCCATCTACCGCCCGCCATCCCGCCCTTCATCCCACCCTCTACTGCCCGCCTACCCGCCTCGCCCCTCCATCTACCGCCCGCCATCCCGCCCTTCATCCCACCCTCTACTGCCCGCCTACCCGCCTCGCCCCTTCATCTACCGCCCGCCATCCCGGCCTTCATCCCACCCTCTACTGCCCGCCTACCCGCCTCGCCCCTCCATCTACCGCCCGCCATCCCGCCCTTCATCCCACCCTCTACTGCCCGCCTACCCGCCTCGCCCCTTCATCTACCGCCCGCCATCCCGCCCTTCATCCCACCCTCTACTGCCCGCCTACCCGCCTCGCCCCTTCATCTACCGCCCGCCATCCCGGCCTTCATCCCACCCTCTACTGCCCGCCTACCCGCCTCGCCCCTCCATCTACCGCCCGCCATCCCGCCCTTCATCCCACCCTCTACTGCCCGCCTACCCGCCTCGCCCCTCCATCTACCGCCCGCCATCCCGGCCTTCATCCCACCCTCTACTGCCCGCCTACCCGCCTCGCCCCTCCATCTACCGCCCGCCATCCCGCCCTTCATCCCACCCTCTACTGCCCGCCTACCCGCCTCGCCCCTTCATCTACCGCCCGCCATCCCGCCCTTCATCCCACCCTCTACTGCCCGCCTACCCGCCTCGCCCCTCCATCTACCGCCCGCCATCCCGCCCTTCATCCCACCCTCTACTGCCCGCCTACCCGCCTCGCCCCTCCATCTACCGCCCGCCATCCCGCCCTTCATCCCACCCTCTACTGCCCGCCTACCCGCCTCGCCCCTCCTACTACCGCCCCCTATCCCGCCCTTCATCCCACCCTCTACTGCCCGCCTACCCGCCTCGCCCCTCCATCTACCGCCCGCCATCCCGCCCTTCATCCCACCCTCTACTGCCCGCCTACCCGCCTCGCCCCTCCATCTACCGCCCGCCATCCCGGCCTTCATCCCACCCTCTACTGCCCGCCTACCCGCCTCGCCCCTCCTACTACCGCCCCCTATCCCGCCCTTCATCCCACCCTCTACTGCCCGCCTACCCGCCTCGCCCCTCCCGCTACCGCCCGCCATCCCGCCCTTCATCCCACCCTCTACTGCCCGCCTACCCGCCTCGCCCCTCCTACTACCGCCCCCTATCCCGCCCTTCATCCCACCCTCTACTGCCCGCCTACCCGCCTCGCCCCTCCATCTACCGCCCGCCATCCCGCCCTTCATCCCACCCTCTACTGCCCGCCTACCCGCCTCGCCCCTTCATCTACCGCCCGCCATCCCGGCCTTCATCCCACCCTCTACTGCCCGCCTACCCGCCTCGCCCCTCCATCTACCGCCCGCCATCCCGCCCTTCATCCCACCCTCTACTGCCCGCCTACCCGCCTCGCCCCTCCATCTACCGCCCGCCATCCCGCCCTTCATCCCACCCTCTACTGCCCGCCTACCCGCCTCGCCCCTTCATCTACCGCCCGCCATCCCGCCCTTCATCCCACCCTCTACTGCCCGCCTACCCGCCTCGCCCCTCCATCTACCGCCCGCCATCCCGCCCTTCATCCCACCCTCTACTGCCCGCCTACCCGCCTCGCCCCTCCATCTACCGCCCGCCATCCCGCCCTTCATCCCACCCTCTACTGCCCGCCTACCCGCCTCGCCCCTCCATCTACCGCCCGCCATCCCGGCCTTCATCCCACCCTCTACTGCCCGCCTACCCGCCTCGCCCCTCCATCTACCGCCCGCCATCCCGCCCTTCATCCCACCCTCTACTGCCCGCCTACCCGCCTCGCCCCTCCATCTACCGCCCGCCATCCCGGCCTTCATCCCACCCTCTACTGCCCGCCTACCCGCCTCGCCCCTCCATCTACCGGCCGCCATCCCGCCCTTCATCCCACCCTCTACTGCCCGCCTACCCGCCTCGCCCCTCCATCTACCGCCCGCCATCCCGCCCTTCATCCCACCCTCTACTGCCCGCCTACCCGCCTCGCCACTCCTACTACCGCCCCCTATCCCGCCCTTCATCCCACCCTCTACTGCCCGCCTACCCGCCTCGCCCCTCCCGCTACCGCCCGCCATCCCGCCCTTCATCCCACCCTCTACTGCCCGCCTACCCGCCTCGCCCCTCCATCTACCGCCCGCCATCCCGGCCTTCATCCCACCCTCTACTGCCCGCCTACCCGCCTCGCCCCTCCTACTACCGCCCCCTATCCCGCCCTTCATCCCACCCTCTACTGCCCGCCTACCCGCCTCGCCCCTCCCGCTACCGCCCGCCATCTCGCCCACCATCCCACCAGCCCCCTACCCGCCTCGCCCCTCCCCCTACCGCCCGCCATCCCGCCTACCATCCCACCAGCCCCCTACCCGCCTCGCCCCTCCCCCTACCGCCCGCCATCCCGCCTACCATCCCACCAGCCCCCTACGCGCCTCGCCCCTCCCCCTACTGCCCACCATCCCACCAGCCCCCTACTCGCCCTGGCGATTCTCCTCCCCAGCACAGTTCCCGCAGTGGGCGGCGGCGAGAGGTCGACTGCTTGGGACGCCAGCATCTCAGTCGATCTACCCCAGGAAGGAAGGCAGACATAGCCTTCCAGGCGACTCAATGGCGCAGAAGGCCAGAAAACCATGACGACCGGACACCGTACTACGTGGATTCATTGGCTTACGAGGCGCCCGCAGATACCAATAGACCGATCCACACTCGGACACTATGTATAAGTTAATGTCCGAGGAACACGACATTACCGGATAATAATGGAGCCCGGGGGAAAAGCCCGTGGTCATTAACTTATGTAAGATTCAAAATGTAAAATCTGATGTCAAATTACAGACAAATAATGTGAGAGAACAATGGCGTGACGTCATCAGTGTGTTTTACGCCCGGCTAACGCTTGAGTCCTTTTTTTCTGAATTCACAAGTTGTGAAATTGACAATCGTTGCTGATGGTAGGTACAAGTGAGAAGTACTCATCTCTGAAACTGACAACGAAGTGACATGCTGCTTTGTTTGTCCGGCTTGTTTGTCTGACATCACGCACGTGGAAGACCTTTCTCCACCACATGATTGGATGAAAGCAACAGTGACGTCAGTGCATGATTGACAGCCTGGATGGGTCTATTTCCTTAGACGCATACACCGATGCTGCTGATACACCCCACTGGGAGGAAGCTTGTAGCCTGACATGCTCTGACGGCCGCCACGCCCTGTGACTGGGGGTGAGAGGAGGCAGACTCGCGGAGATAGGAACATGCCTCCTCCTTCTTCGAGACTCACTTTCGAGTGGTAGGTTACTTTTTGTTTGAATTTCCCGTGGATATTTAAGGTATTTGTTATGAGTGCTGCATCTTCCATGTTAGAGGCCGCGACATTGGATGACAATAGTTAATGCTAGCGGCGAGTACTACGTGAGCTGTACTGAAACAATGCTTCGTCCTAACACAGAAGAACAATATTATTACATTATTTCTGGAAATTAATTGGTTCTTCATGCCGCTTATATGTGCGCACAAGGGCTAAACTCCGGAGTGCGAGAGATGCCTGGATGAAACATCGTCCAGATTAGGAGTCCTATCCAGGGTGCCAACCCATTATATCAATTAACCACATGTTTTGTACGTATGGTGGTAGGCGTCACTGGTTTTGCGCTTCTTTATAATAAGTAGCAGTGCCGCGACAGAGTTCCCCGTTTGTCATATCGCAGCCAAAATAGCGATGTTTATTAGCGTTGTTTCAAGTTGTGATATATATATCGTCTGGGATTATATTTGGCGCGAAAAGATCGGGAAGCAGCTTTAACAAAGGAAAAGTATGACTAGCAGGGGCGGATCTAGGTATCTGCCAAGGGGGGGTTGCTCTCTGAAACCTTGCGACCGGGGTGGGTGGGGGGGTGCTCTCTGAAAAAACTTGCGACCGGGGGCGGGGGGGGGGGGGGTGCTCGGAGAAGCCGACTTTAACAGCGTATGTTCATGTTATCAAGGAGGGGGTGGGGTTGCAACCCCCGTAACCCCCCCCCCCTAGATCCGCTCCTGACTAGTGGCTGTTCTGCCCTGCCCCTCCCGCCTCTCGCGCCCGCCGTTGTGATCCGGATCCTGCCCCCCCTCCCGCCTCTCGCACCCGCCGTTGTGATCCGGATCTTGCCCCCCCCCTCTCGCCTCTCGCGCCCGCCGTTGTGATCCGGATCCTGCCCCTCCTCCCGCCTCTCGCGCCCGCCGTTGTGATCCGGATCTTGCCCCTTCTCCCGCCTCTCGCGCTCGCCGTTGTGATCCGGATCCTGCCCCCCCCCTCTCGCCTCTCGCGCCCGCCGTTGTGATCCGGATCCTGCCCCCCCCCCCCTCTCCCCTCTCGCGCCCGCCGTTGTGATCCGGATCCTGCCCCCCTCCCGCCTCTCGCGCTCGCCGTTGTGATCCGGATCCTGCCCCCCCCCCTCTCGCCTCTCGCGCCCGCCGTTGTGATCCGGATCTTGCTCCTCCTCCCGCCTCTCGCGCTCGCCGTTGTGATCCGGATCCTGCCCCCCCCTCTCTCGCCTCTCGCGCCCGCCGTTGTGATCCGGATCCTGCCCCTCCTTCCGCCTCTCGCGCACGCCGTTGTGATCCGGATCCTGCCCCTCGTCTCCCGCCTCTCGTGCTCGCCGTTGTGATCCGGATCCCGCCCCTTCTCCCGCCTCTCGCGCCCGCCGTTGCGATCCGGGTCCTGCCCCTCCTCCCGCCTCTCGCGCCCTCCGTTGCGACCCGGATCCTGCCCCTCCTCCCGCCTCTCGCGCCCGCCGTTGTGATCCGGATCCTGCCCCTCCTCCCGCCTCTCGCGCCCGCCGTTGTGATCCGGATCCTGTCCCCCTCCCGCCTCTCGCGCCCGCCGTTGTGATCCGGATCTTGCCCCTCCTGCCGCCTCTCGCGCCCGCCGTTGTGATCCGGATCTTGCCCCTCCTCCCGCCTCTCGCGCCCGCCGTTGTGATCCGAATCCTGCCCCTCCTCCCGCCTCTCGCGCCCGCTGTTGTGTTCCGGATCTTGCCCCTCCTCCCGCCTCTCGCGCCCGCCGTTGTGATCCGAATCCTGCCCCTCCTCCCACCTCTCGCGCCCGCCGTTGTGATCCGGATCTTGCCCCTCCTCCCGCCTCTCACGCCCGCCGTTGTGATCCGAATCCTGCCCCTCCCGCCTCTCGCGCCCTCCGTTGTGATCCGGATCCTGCCCCTCCTCCCGCCTCTCGCGCCCGCCGTTGTGATCCGGATCCTGCCCCTCCTCCCGCCTCTCGCGCCCGCCGTTGTGATCCGTATCCTGCCCCTCCTCCCGCCTCTCGCGCCCGCCGTTGTGATCCGGATCCTGCTCCTCCTCCCGCTTCTCGCGCCCGCCGTTGTGATCCGGATCCTGCCCCTCCTCCCGCCTCTCGCGCCCTTCGTTGTGATCCGGATCCTGCCCCTCCTCCCGCCTCTCGCGCCCGCCGTTGTGATCCGGATCTTGCCCCTCCTCCCGCCTCTCGCGCTCGCCGTTGTGATCCGGATCTTGTTCCTCCTCTCGCCTCTCGCGCCCGCCGTTGTGATCCGGATCCTGCCCCTCCTCCCGCCTCTCGCGCCCGCCGTTGTGATCCGGATCTTGCCCCTCCTCCCGCCTCTCACGCCCGCCGTTGTGATCCGGATCCTGCCCCTCCTCCCGCCTCTCACGCCCGCCGTTGTGATCCGGATCCTGCCCCTCTTCCCGCCTCTCGCGCCCGCCGTTGTGATCCGGATCCTGCCCCTCCTCCTGCCTCTCGCGCCCTCCGTTGTGATCCGGATCCTGCCCCTGCTCCCGCCTCTCGCGCCCTCCGTTGTGATCTGGATCCTGCCCCTCCTCCCGCCTCTCGCGCCCTCCGTTGTGATCCGGATCCTGGCCCTCCTCTCGCCTCTCGCGCCCTCCGTTGCGATCCGGATCCTGCCATTCCTCTCGCCTGTCGCGCCCGCCGTTGTGATCCGGATCCTGCCCCTCCTCCCGCCTCTCGCGCCCGCCGTTGTGATCCGGATCCTGCCCCTCCTCCCGCCTCTCGCGCCCGCCGTTGTGATCCGGATCCTGCCCCTCCTCCCGCCTCTCGCGCCCGCCGTTGTGATCCGGATCTTGCCCCTCCTCCCGCCTCTCGCGCCCGCCGTTGGGATCCGGATCCTGCCCTTCCTCTCGCCTCTCACGCCCGCCGTTGTGATCCGGATCCTGTCCCTCCTCCCGCCTCTCACGCCCGCCGTTGGGATCCGGATCCTGCCCCTCCTCCCGCCTCTCGCGCCCGCCGTTGTGATCCGGATCCTGCCCCTCCTTCTCTTGCCTCTCGCGCCCGCCGTTGTGATCCGGATCTTGCCCCTCCTCCCGCCTCTCGCGCCCTCCGTTGTGATCCGGATCCTGGCCCTCCTCTCGCCTCTCGCGCCCTCCGTTGCGATCCGGATCCTGCCATTCCTCTCGCCTGTCGCGCCCGCCGTTGTGATCCGGATCCTGCCCCTCCTCCCGCCTCTCGCGCCCGCCGTTGTGATCCGGATCTTGCCCCTCCTCCCGCCTCTCGCGCCCTCCGTTGTGATCCGGATCCTGCCCTTCCTCTCGCCTGTCGCGCCCGCCGTTGTGATCCGGATCCTGCCCCTCCTCCCGCCTCTCGCGCCCGCCGTTGTGATCCGGATCCTGCCCTTCATCTCGCCTGTCGCGCCCGCCGTTGCGATCCGGATCCTGTCCCTCCTCCCGCCTCTCGCGCCCTCCGTTGTGATCCGGATCCTGCCCCTGCTCCCGCCTCTCGCGCCCTCCGTTGTGATCCGGATCCTGCCCCTCCTCCCGCCTCTCGCGCCCTCCGTTGTGATCCGGAGTATTCCGCAGTCGCACCTTGATCTCCCGCTGCACACATTTCATAACCAATGCAAGTTTAAAATGTACTTGCTTTCCCGTCGAGGATGGCAAACAAATGTTCAACTTCCGGCTGACCGGCTGACTTACCCGCTACGTGGCGCTGTAAAATATGAACGGTTTATGTGCTGCCATCTGACGGTTTTGGGTGATAATATGTTTCGCGATTGGTCCTGTGCCAGACCTTTACTATCCTGTATTGCTGGGCCCGTACCGACGAGCCAGTAGACAAGTGTACGGTAATGTTAATGGCAGAGTTCTAGAAAAGCGGTATAAATACTACTGCCGGTACTGCCGGTATCAGCCGTCATGTTTGTTGGGAGCGTTACCTATTGTAGATCAACAAACGGAGGGTTCAAGCCCCACTTGCGTCATTAATGCCCTGTTCACACGATACAATACGTTGTAAAGTTCATTGCAACAAATCAACTTTGCGACCAACTGTGAAATTAGAGGGCTGGTTCTCCACGCATGGTATGCTTAGCGCATGTTCTAAATTCTCGATCAATTTCACGATTTGTCAACCAATCAGCGTCGAGCTTTTTAACCAATCAACGTTGAGATGATTACGTTGATACTGTTTTGTATTATGACAGTTATGAATATATATGTGGTTTGTGTATGCATGGCGTTATGAATGATGCTCTAATGGTAATTTCGCTAGGTGGCGATAGTGATATTTGTTGAGCCGGTTGCTAAGACATTTGACCGTGTGAACTGTTGACCAACCGATGCTTCGACCGTTGAAAGAATGATCGTTGAAAGAATGACTCTTGTCTTGCATGTCGGCTTTGACGATTAAAACAGACCAGCTTGAAGGTTGCCGGCCCTAATATATTGCTATATGTATGCGTACCTTACCCCACCCATTCTATTTGGGTTTATCTGTTAATGCCGTGTACTTGATTTTGCGTATTTTATTGTATCGATCTATGTATTCTTCGCATTTATCTTTAGCCTTGGTTAACGCTTCCTATAGTATTTATTTACCTGCATTATCTCATCCCATCATTCGCCAACACTGACAATGGTGTCCATCTATCTCTTTTATTTTAATTAATGATACGAATAGTGTAGCATTGCACTTGACATGTAGCTTCCATATTAGTAGGCCAATATTAAGTTGATCAGGCCGCGAATTTTGAGCGAGAAGACACTTTTGTAACTTTTAATGCAAACAAAATGTCGAGGGCACGTCTTCTAACTTGGTTTGTCCTTTTGTTACAGGCTGCCGAAGTCGGGATCAAGACCTGTGATAACTGTGTTGTCAATAATCGTTCACTTAACCAAGTGAATACATAAGAAATAACATGTGGCGTAAAGAAAACAAGGAACGAACAGATCCATTCACAGGGTTGGGAGACTGGTAGTTAAGACCTGATGGTCACCAGAGCCCCCCATTGTGAGGCCCACGGAGGAACGCAGCGTCATGGGCAACTCATTCGGAGTTGTTAATGCCAACGTTGACAGGTGTCGCCATGTGCTTTGTACGTCACCACAATACAGCTACGACAGCCACACTGACTACCAGTATACCACCGATTATGACACGATGCTGGGTGACGTCATCAATGTCACATCGCGCGATGACGTCATCGTCCGCGAACAACACGCGTCCTATGATGACGAAGGCAATTTCACGTATTATCCGGATAGCGCCGAGGAAAGGGCAAGCGCGGAATTCATCACTCACATCGAGGCCGTCTTACTCACCAAACTCTTACCGGCCATTTGTGTCTTCGGCATCGTCGGTAATTGGATGACCTTGATGTTGCTGGTCGCCAGGTGGCGCCGGCAAATACGAAGGTCAAGGCTAGTGGCGGGTCTCTGGGTGACGGGTGAGCGCCACGTGGCCACGACCGATATCCTGAGTCTGATGGCCCTGATGGCGTCCGACCTGTTGCTGTGTCTGGTGCTGCTCCCGCACGCCGGGACCGACCTGGGCCAGGGCGACCACCGGGAACTCTCCTTCCACGTCTACTACCAGCTGCTGGCCGACGCCGTCATCAACACCTTCATCATGGCCGGCACGTGGCTCACCGTGGTCATGACCCTCAACCGCTACCTCCACCTCTGTCACCCGATGTGGGGGCTGCGCGCCGCCGCGCCGCGGTGCATGCTGGTCCTCACCGCAGCCGTCGTGGTCTTCAGCCTCGTTTTCAATATTCCCCGGTTTTGGCAGTTCCGTATCGGCGTCTGCGACTGCGCAGCGCTGGCGACGACCACGTGGCAGCAGTACTCATACCAGTCTCTACCTCCCGCGGGAGAGGGGGATGATGTTGCTTGGCAACCGGACCCCGCTTTAGGCGATGCGGGGAATGATTATGACGGTTCCTCCGATGCCGATAGGTGGCGTTATTATATAGAAGTCGGGGCGCTGACGGAAGCCGCGCTGTTTCACTCCATTTACCAGTGGAGTTACTTCGTCTTGGGCATCCTGGCGCCCCTGCTGCTGCTGGCATTCTGCAATGTCATGCTCGTGCGCACCGTGTTCAGCAGCGTCAGCCACGTGGAGCGGTGGCGAGGGGGCGCCGGGTCCAGCGGGTCCAGCCGGTCCAGCGGCGGGGCCGGCGCCAATGGCAACGGCAGCTGCAACGCTCGCGGCGAGCGTACGCTCATCACGCGCACACTCATCTCCATCGTCGTCTTCTACTTGCTGCTCGTCTCTCCCACCGAGATGATCAAGTTCTTCAAGTCGCACCTGCTGCGCAACCGCGACGCGCACTCGGTGGCCGTCTACAACCTGGTCGTGTCCGTCCTCAACGTGCTGCAGGCCGTCAACTTCGCCGGTAACTTCATCCCCTACCTGCTGCTCGACAAGACCTGTCGCCGGATGTGCACGTCGCTGTACAGGGGCGCCACCTGTTGGGAGCGACGCCGCGGCAGGCGCGACAGCAGCCTGGGACGACGAGTGTCGCCACCTGACGGGCATAGCCGGTACTATAAAACCCGCGATATATCCTTCACGACGAAGAGCTATGAGAAGTGTTCATCGGAGGCACCCATCGCCACGGACAGCATCCAACCAGAGGGGGTTGTGACCGCGGCAAAGCCACTGGGAGTCGCAGTCACGTCGGCATAGGATAGGTCGGCTCTCTACCTCTCCACCGCCTGCACAACTGTGTGGCCTTGGCTGCAATACACCGTTCCAGATACCCCATGCGACATCTATCGTCAAAAATATACACTGCGTGTTTCGGGTTAGAAAACTGATTCTCGCATGCGTTTACCATGCATGCCTATTGGTTCAGGTACCCGGCTTCAACGTTTCTTTTCAACGTGTCACTGGTAGGTTGGTTTTATGGCATTCTATTGGCATTAACTTATATCTCACTAGATTAAGAACAGTTTAACAGTTCTATCTCTTAAGCTCCTCGTTCGACATTCCTGGTTGCTACGCAACAAGGCCAATCGAAGGCACTCAGATTCGTGTTGAAAAGACAGTGTATACCGGTCCATATAATCGCTTTATAACAAGTTATAATCGGTACACATCTGGTACCAATTTATGTATTCTGTACAACATATATTCCTGCATCAGATTTGTAATATATCTAGACAAAATAGACGCCAGAACGATCATTATTACAGCACTGAAGAACAGCATCAAACCGAGCATATGGCGGTTTTCCTGCCACGTAATGACAGTCATTTTACATTCGCCTGTTGGCATTTATATCAGCTGTGTTCTCGGATTTTATGCGGCCATCTCGTTTTTAAAATGGTATTATTTTATAATCAAGATATTTATCTGCACAAAGTAGTTTTTTGTGTTTTTTGTTAACCTATGATAAACTGGTGGAAATTATGCAGCCATAAGTCAGTACTGGCCTTTTGCATGTTATACAGCGCAGAGCGAGCTAGAGTTACCCGAAACACGCGCCTGTCAGAAGTTCCCGTGGAACGGTCTATTGTACGCTCTAACCTGTGGCGACAATGGGAAGGACCAAGGAACAGACAAGACGAGCCAAGTCTGCCGGGGTAACCCCCCCCCCTACTTTATGCAAAAAACGAAGCCATGGGGCCGGCAGCCTGCACAAATATAGACAGTTGCACAAGTGAGATTCCAACCACGCACCGGTGAACCCGCCTATTGTGTGTTGAAGGCAGGAGTAATTTAAATAACAGAATAGTTACATTGTTATACACGTGTGTATAACAAAAAGGTGATTATTACCGTGTCGTATTAGCCAAAGGATGAAAACCAGACACCATATGTTTATTAGTTTGTTATTTGCATGAAATGGCATCATGGAGTGATATAGACTGTTCCTTTCTTACATAACACCCTGGTATGTAAGTCATCATGGGTGTCTTTTCAATAACAGTTCATCGGTTTGGGGTCGCTCAAAAATAATAGAAAGTCAAATCGAATTATTCTCTAATAAACCGGAATAGGAAGGGAAAATATTGTAATATTAAGAGTATGTAATAAAACACATGTAAATTGTGTGTATGTTATAGTGGATGCCCTGGTTTACATGAAAATTGAGAACTGGATACAACCCCATTACAAGTGCAATTACAAGTGCAATAGTTATTTCACTGATTCTTCATCCCTGAACCGGTAGGCAATATATCATGGATACTAAAAATATGACAGGGTTCGTTATACCAGTTAGGGCCGCCTCGATAGCTCAGTGGGTTAGAGCGCTCGCATTGAGTGATCTGGCCGCCTAACGGCACGTGGATCGGTGGTTCGTGCCCCGTTGTGGCCATGTCTGTGTGGTCGCAGGATGAAGATCCCATGTCCTTCTTCGCAAAGAGTACAGGGTTACCCCCGGGAACATGGCTCCACTGTCCCTTCCTTCTCCCATTGACGCGATATGAGCAAAAGTGGTTAAAGCGTCCTGAATATACAACCAACCAACCAATCGTTATACCACTTATACATGACTGTTAAGGTACGTAACATTGTGCCTCTACTGAGCATATTGTGCAATATATTTAACGTTGTTCACTGTTTAACATTATATGACATATTTTAATGTTGTGCAACTTATTTAATAACATAGTACAACCTTTAAATGTTAACGCAACATACGTTATTTGACCTTCGCGATGTCCTATGAATTGACCTTGGCGATGTCCTGTGGGTTGAACTAGGCGATATCCCGTGAATTGAACTTGGCGATGTTCTGTGGATTGACCTTGGCGTTGTACTCTGGATTGAACTTGTCGATGTCCTGTGAATTGACTTGGGCGATGTCCTGTGGATTAACCTTGGCGATGTCTTGTAGCATGGCTTTGGAGGTATCCTGTGGGAGACCTAAGAGCAAGCCCTATGAATCAACAAGTTGAGAGCACAAATTGCGCATACGTAAAGGCCTATGTAGTTGTGGTGAAATTTGTCCAAACGAAGGGAAGTGATCTAGTTAAGTAACTTAAGGTACTACGCAACATTGCACAACTTATGTGAATAGTTCTGAACTTTTACCAGGCATAACTTGTTTTTTACGTAGCACATTACGGCAAATATATCAAAAACCAGACACTGCACTCCAGAAACCAGCAATGCATGCCAGAGACCATCACTGCATGCCAGGAACCAGGTACTGCATGCCAGGAACCAGCACTGCATGCCAGGAACCCAAAACTGCATGCCAGGATCCAGCACGGCATGCTAGGAACCAGGCACTGCATGCCAGGAACCAGGCACTGTATGCCAAGAACTAGGCACTGCATGCCGGGAACCAGGTACTGCACTCTAGGAACCAGGCACTGCATGCCAGAAACCACCAATGCATGCATGCCAGGAACCAGGCACTGCATGCCAGGAACCAGAACTGCATGCCAGGAACCAGGCACTGCATGCCAGGAACCAGGCACTGCATTCCAGGAACCAGGCACTGCATGCCAAGAACTAGGCACCGCATGCCAGGAACCAGGTACTGCACTCCAGGAACCAGGCACTGCATGCCAGAAACCAGCAATGCATGCCATGAACCAGGCACTGCATGCCAGGAACCAGGCACTGCATGCCAGGAATCAGGCACTGCATGCCAGGAACCAGGCACTGCATGCCAGGAACCAGACACTGCATGCCAGGAACCAGGTACTGCACTCCAGGAACCAGGCACTGCATGCCAGGAACCAGGCACTGCATGCCATGCACCAGGCACTGCATACCAGAAACCAGGCACTGCATGCCAGGAACCAGGCACTGCATGCCAGGAACCAGGCAAGCAATGGGTTATTATCTATGTAGGGTGGAATGTAGGTGTGTGATTCCTCGCTAGAGGGAATGTCGCAAACGTCAAATGCTAGTTTCATGGCGGGGCGACGTAGTATTATGTAATGTAACATGCACGAGAGAAACAGGTCAGAATGAATCTTACGCACAGTGCCAAAACGACACAGGGTGCAAAACAAGACGGGACACTCACGATATTTCCTAAAATAACCGACTGGCACGCATTTAACCTGCACATATCTTGACACTTATTTTCCAGAGACAGATCAAAACCTGCGAATCCAACAATATAGGGATTTATTCACGATTCTTGTTTGTTATTACCTGATGTTTCATTTTGTTGTTGTGACGTTAAGGTGTTCGTGCCACGATTTTTTCTTGCTCAGAGTTAACTTTGTTTAGGGAAGATAAGCAAATAAAAATTAGTTTTAATGGGAGTTTATAGTTTTTATTCCACGATATTATTATAATCACGAGGTGAAGTGAGGTCCGGCGGGTTTATTTCTGGGAGCAACGCATCTGACCGTTATTTGAAAATTCACCAATGATGTCACAAGATTGACAGGTGAGCTTTGATGCAGTGCGTAGACATCTTTGGTCCAGGGCGTGTATTGTTCGCATGGTTGAGTGCTTTTCGTTGAGTTCAAGCCAATGAGGAGAAAGAATCTGATTCTAAATGTAAAAGCACATGCGTTTGTATTCCCCTTTGACGTCACTTTCCTCGCTCCCAGAATTTAAATTGGTAGGTGTGAAAACAAGTGGAAAAAGTATTCCCTTCTACTATTTGGTTCGTTATACTTCGATAATATTAGCGTGGAAACACAGAAGATTAATATGAGGTAATGTTGTTTTGGCGTGGCAGTAACTGTTTAAACTGACTTCTATTCAAGTTTTCCTTCAATGGATGAGAAATACATGTTTTCAGTCTGCCCGGCTTCCTTTATTTCTGAAGGACGCTCTCTCCGTCATTGTTTTTATACGTATATCGTTTATACGTATATTGTATATCCGTATATTGTATATACGTATATTGTATATACGTATATTGTATATACGTATATTGTATATACGTATATTGTATATCCGTATATTGTATATACGTATATTGTATATACGTATATTGTATTTACGTATATTGTATATACGTATAATGTATATACGTATATTGCATATCCGTATATTGTATATCCGTATATTGTATATACGTATATTGTATATACGTATATTGTATATACGTATATTGTATAAGCTCAATATCTGCAAGGATATTCGACAGTTATCGATTGGATATATAGGATATATAAGTTTAACAGAATAATTTGAGTTCAGACCATCATGCGAGATCGCGACGTTCTCGTGATCTAGGCAATCTCGCCTTCTCGCGTTCTCGCATGCTCGCCCCTTTTAAGGCCAGATGAGAATGCGAGCTAGTGAGTGGCATAAATATGCCACCATAGTCAGCGGTACCGTGACGCCAAGAGAAGCAACGCAAGGATGACGCTCTCGAAAGCTTGCTCTTCCGTGTGTTAGTGAACATGTTGAATTACATGACCGTCGGTTTTTTTAATGCGACGCAAGGAGAAGTCTCTATACCAGGACATCGCACTAGGTGCCCTCACACCTGATTGTCGATAAGTGATTGGTGTCTCTATACCAGAACATCGCATTAGGCGCCCTCACACCTGATTGTCGATAAGTGATTGGTGTCTCTATACCAGAACATCGCACTAGGCGCCCTCACACCTGATTGTCGATAAGTGATTGGTGTCTCTATACCAGAACATCGCACTAGGCGCCCTCACACCTGATTGTCGATAAGTGATTGGTGTCTCTATACCAGAACATCGCACTAGGCGCCCCCACACCTGATTGTCGATATGTGATTGGTGTCTCTATACCAGGACATCGCACTAGGCGCCCCCACACCTGATTGTCGATAAGTGATTGGTGTCTCTATACCAGGACATCGCACTAGGTGCCCTCACACCTGATTGTCGATAAGTGATTGGTGTCTCTATACCAGAACATCGCACTAGGCGCCCTCACACCTGATTGTCGATAAGTGATTGGTGTCTCTATACCAGGACATCGCACTAGGCCCCCCCACACCCGATTGTCGATAAGTGATTGGTGTCTCTATACCAGGACATCGCACTAGGCGCCCTCACACCTGATTGTCGATAAGTGATTGGTGTCTCTATACCAGGACATCGCACTAGGCGCCCTCACACCTGATTGTCGATAAGTGATTGGTGTCTCTATACCAGGACATCGCACTAGGCGCCCTCACACCTGATTGTCGATAAGTGATTGGTGTCAAGGACTGCCGGCGGGGCGTCTGGCTCGGTGTAACCGATTTGCATAATGTGACACAACGCGTCAACCCCCGCCCCCACCCCACCCCTCTCCAGCCTCACGGTTCGTCAGAGGATGTCGATGACAAAAAAATGCAATCTGGACGACATGAAATCAGCCCCGAAATAACAAAATAAGCCATTTGGAAGGGTGAGGTGTGGCTGAGGGGCGGGAAAGGTGTAATCAGACAGCGCACTTATCTATAACGCTGCCGTGGGCAGAAGCAGGCAACAGACCGGCCGGGAGAATTGGCAAGGCGAAGGTTACTTTTGGCACAGGAAGACCGACGTACTCATTGCACTCACTACCTCGCATCACCACCCCATGCACGCTCGCCCCAGTTCTGCGGCTGTTGGACGGGCAAAAAGCGGCCAGGGCTAGGCCTACAGCCACAGAGCCAACCAGCAGCCCAGACCTGTGCCCCCGGAACGCCTTGGGTTGCGTTAAAGTAATATATTCTGTATTTTTTTTGTATTACCATTTTTTGGTATTATCTCTTCTTCATGTCAAATAAGTATATTCTGTCTTGAATTTAGATCCTGAAAGCCTGTGGGCTATCCGGAGATAAGCAAATTTGTTCACCGGAGCAGAAGTTGGTGGCCGGCTTTATATTCCTGCGCGCCCGTTCGGTATTCTGTGTGATGTCGACCGCAGCTCGCTAGGACGTCCGCGCGCGATAGAAATAAACCGAGCAGTTTTATGTTGAAATTGTTATTTTACAGACTCAAAGAGACATAACACATATGCATCATAATTTTGAGATACTTTTAGTCTTGATTCTAAACTCTAAAACGTATGTTATGTTCCTCCACATTTCCCCACACAACAAATGTCGAATCGCCCGCCTCGCCGCTCGTCTTTTCGGAAGTTGTAAACTGCTCGCATTACGCGCAGCGCGAAATTTAATTTATGTCAACAAATACACGTCGACTGGGATCTGAGTTTGGGGGTGTGACGGGGGGGGGGGGGGCGAAGGTGATGGTCCAATATCCAGGACGCTTTAACCAATTTTGGTCATATCGCGTCAATGGGAAAAGGATGCGAAAGTGGAATGTCCCCGGGAGTAGCCCCCTACTCTTTGCGAAAAAGGACATGGGATCTTTATCCTGCGACCACACAGACATGGCCACAGCAGGGCTCGAACCAACGATCCACGTGCCGTTAGACTCTCAGGCGGCCAGAGCACTCAAGGCGAGCGCTCTAACCCCGGGGCTCTAGCCGACTGATCTATCGGACCAGCCCCCGGTGGGGGGGGGCGGGGGGTTCGAAACTTACTTGCCAGGAGAGGACCCCGGTGGCTGTTGTTGTGCCGGGAAACCAATAAGGCATACCACATTGACACATGCATGTCCTTGATCCCAGTGCGAAGTGCGCTGCGTACTGGTGTCCCAGTAGGCGTGTTGATTGATCCAGAAAGCTTCCAGTAGCAATGTTGATCCAGAAGGCTTCCGGTAATGATGTTGATCCAGACATTTATTTCGTGGGAACGTATGTGGGCCAACCGAGCTGTAGCAGCTTGAGGCCACCAGGCTCTCATAAAAACATCGTGGGCGGAAGCAGTTCAGCTGACTAGTACACAGATCTGGCTCGTCATCTGCCGGGATCCGGGATCACCCCCTCTCCACCCCCGTGACTTGACTGGGGGTGGGGAATACCCCCTCTGAACCGCGAATCCCCCAAAATTAGGAAGAGTAATATCGAATCTCTAAGATGAGGACTGCTCAAGATCGCGGTTAATAGGCAAAGGGTCTTCGCTTTTAACTCGAAAATGTATGGAGCACCCCCCCCCCCCCAGGTCGGTAGTTTTCAAAGATCAACCCCCCCCCCCCTCTTGGCAAATTCCTAGATCCGCCCCTGTTAAGCTATCCCAGTTAACCATCATTCACAAAAAAAACCAATTAAAGAACTATGCTAAAGCCGTCTCGAAACTACCCCCGTACCTGCCACAGTAGACACTAAACAAGGTACGCTGTAACGCCTGTCATGACCCAATGAAGCGCCGCGAACAGTTCGGATTCACAATGTGAAAGACGCATGTTATTAACATGAGAAAATCACCAAGAGTGATAGTACATTAACATTGTTTACCATCATCACCGGGGGTGGGGGGAGGCATATATGACGAAATTATCAGGCGATTACGCTTGTGGGGGTCTTATGTGTCCCTCATCGCCGTTCCACCCGCAACGTGGCGCCACGCTGTGGGCCTTAAACCAAACGCCTATCCTTAGGTCATGGGCCTTATCCATAGGCCCTCACTTCTAACTCTCGTCTCAATCCCTGACCTCTGATCCGTAATCCCTGACTCCTAATCCCTGAGCCCTAATCTCTAATATCTGAACCCTGATGCTTAGTCCCTGACCCCGTAATCCCTAATTATTCCGGACCCCTAATCCCTAATCGCCTACCCCAAATCCCCAATCCTTGACCCCTAACCCTTAATCCTAACAATAATCTGGAGAGTGGAACGGCGATGATGGAGATATGAGACCCAGAGGGCACATAATGCCCACACACATGTTAACGAGACAGTAAAAATGCTCGTTCCCGATCCAGTTTTTCTTCATCGTCATCCAGTGTTGTGACATGCATCACCTGCGCATGCGCAAGCCCCTGTGCACATTAATCGCTTCGACCGGCACTTGCATCTTGTCGTTGCACAGCTGCTGCATCCAAAAGGCACAATGTCTGTGACTTTCTGTGGTACGGGGTCGTCTCTCGTTAGATGCCGGTGCAATATGTCACTGATGGGATCTTTGTACCAGCCATGGTTGATCGGCGAAACGTTCTCAGGATTAGGGTTACTGAGAAGATACCACATCTGGCTTTGGTCGTGAGCACGCTTGAAGCATTCGATGAGAGAACTCCGAGATGAAGGAAGCCGTTATCGTTCTTGGATATTTTTCGGGGATATGTATTCATGGCAGCCCTTGACAAACACTCCGGCACCATTCCTCTAACACGCTTCATGGCAGCCCTTGACAAACACTCCGGCCCCATTCCTCTAACACGCTTCATGGCAGGCCTTGGCAAACACTCCGGCACCATTCCTCTAACACGCTTCATGGCAGCCCTTGACAAACACTCCGGCACCATTGCTCTAACACGCTTCATGGCAGGCCTTGGCAAACACTCCGGCCCCATTCCCCTGACACGCCTCATGGCAGGCCTTGGCAAACACTCCGGCCCCATTCCCCTGACACGCCTCATGGCAGGCCTTGGCAAACACTCCGGCACCATTGCTCTAACACGCTTCATGGCAGACCTTGGCAAACACTCCGGCCCCATTCCCCTGACACGCCTCATGGCAGGCCTTGGCAAACACTCCGGCCCCATTCCCCTGACACGCCTCATGGCAGGCCTTGGCAAACACTCCGGCACCATTCCCCTGACACGCCTCATGGCAGGCCTTGGCAAACACTCCGGCCCCATTCCCCTGACACGCCTCATGGCAGGCCTTGGCAAACACTCCGGCCCCATTCCCCTGACACGCTTCATGGCAGCCCTTGACAAACACTCCGGCACCATGGGCGTGTCCATTTCAAATTCTGTACGCCCCGACCCTCCCCACCCGCCCCCCACCCACCGCACCCCGGTCGTCAAAGAAATTCATGGACCCCTTGGTCGCAATTTAGTTCAGCCCCCACCCCCTTCCGGTCGCAATATTTCAGTGTGCAACAAACTTGACGACCGGTCGTCAATTTTTTTGATTGTGTCCCCCCTTTCAAAGATTCGTGCCCACGCCTCTGGGCACCAATACCCTGACACGCTTAATGGCAGCCCTTATGCCAGGTGGGTCATCTGACGTTCATACCACGCACTCCACATAGAGATGACTTCAGATTCAATTAAGATCGATGATGTTCTTTTGGTCGTCTCAGCACGCCTTGTAGATTATCTGAGTCCCACGAGCGTCACCTGCTTCCCACGTTAAAAGTATTAGTGTCGGGTTTGATCATTGGGAAGCGGGCCAGCAGTACAGACCGTGTCTATGCCAACAGACATCTTGTCGCCCCCAGTCTGTCCCATGAATGTATCTGTCGGACTCAATAATAATACTAACAACCGCGGCAGTGTAGCTAAAGCTGTCCCCCTCCGACCGGAATCACTGGCAGACATGTCGATCTTTGGGCTCTTTCTCTCACTCTCTGCCTTCGACTCACTCCGCTAGGGCTCGGTTATATCTCTGTTGTCGCTTACGTCCTCAATGCATTTTCACACTCGCTCGCCAGGGAGGCCCTGCGTAAATTGATAGGACAAATGCGTCGCGCATTTCTACAAATTAGTGCTGGGACCCAGCCTAAGCCTAATAACACATGAAATCAGGCGAGTTCTGTTACAATTATAACTTTTTCGAAAGGTGTTTCTTCCTGTATTAAATACACAAAGCTCGTTATTTTTATGTTTTATTCTTGAAAACTCTAAATGTCGCAAGAAATTACAGCTGATTTGACCGTTTTTCAAGAATCTTGAAAATTGCCCCCGGCCGACAGCAGCGGTAAAAGCGGAGCTTGCGTAGCGCCACTGTACGGGGAGCTGGAAGGGGAACAACATGGCCGAAATATAACTGCAGTGGTCCATACGACTGTAAATGTCTCATAAAGCGCCCGGCTCGGGTCCGGTTGAATCAACTCGATAATGTAACACCGGGAAATACATTAAGCCCTCGAGGGAATTCCGAAAGCGCCATCCAAATAGCGCTGTGTTTTGGTGCATGTAATCATAGGATCTCACCACCCGATACGGGTCGTTATTTACAACGTGATATCCAATAAGAACATTATCTATCGTAACGCGCTCCCAAAATGACGTCATCTTGGTTACAATCATTGGCGTAAAAAACGACGTAATGTTCGGACCGTATGAAGATATCCCGTGCATGTAATAGTCACGATGCCATTATTAGTTATCATGGGCGGATCCAAAAAATTTGAATTGGGGGCGTCGATTTCAGGGTCGGATCCAGATATGCTAGGAAAGGGGGGGGGCGCGGTTTGGGTTTTCATATGTTAAATGGTATAAATTATATAAATGTCGGCCCTAAAAGCCTCCCCCCCCCTGATTTTCAGTTATGACGTTAATAGATTTATGCAAGACAACGACGAACAACCTGGCCTCATCGGTTCCAATGTGGATTATTCTATTACGGTGACGCATGTTTGCGTTCTGTAAATAAAATCATGTAAGTCGTCTCGCCACGTCGTGCCGTCGTTATCATGTAAGTCGTCTCGCCACGTCGTGCCGTCGTTATCATGTAAGTCGTCTCGCCACGTCGTGCCGTCGTTATCATGTAAGTCGTCTCGCCACGTCGTGCCGTCGTTATCATGTAAGTCGTCTCGCCACGTCGTGCCGTCGTTATCATGTAAGTCGTCTCGCCACGTCGTGCCGTCGTTATCATGTAAGTCGTCTCGCCACGTCGTGCCGTCGTTATCATGTAAGTCGTCTCGCCACGTCGTGCCGTCGTTATCATGTAAGTCGTCTCGCCACGTCGTGCCGTCGTTATCATGTAAGTCGTCTCGCCACGTCGTGCCGTCGTTATCATGTAAGTCGTCTCGCCACGTCGTGCCGTCGTTATCATGTAAGTCGTCTCGCCATGTCGTGCCGTCGTTATCATGTAAGTCGTCTCGCCACGTCGTGCCGTCGTTATCATGTAAGTCGTCTCGCCACGTCGTGCCGTCGTTATCATGTAAGTCGTCTCGCCACGTCGTGCCGTCGTTATCATGTAAGTCGTCTCGCCACGTCGTGCCGTCGTCATCATGTAAGTCGTCTCGCCACGTCGTGCCGTCGTCATCATGTAAGTCGTCTCGCCACGTCGTGCCGTCGTAATCATGTAAGCCGTCTCGCCACGTCGTGCCGTCGTTATCATGTAAGTCGTCTCGCCACGTCGTGCCGTCGTTATCATGTAAGTCGTCTCGCCACGTCGTGCCGTCGTTATCATGTAAGTCGTCTCGCCACGTCGTGCCGTCGTTATCATGTAAGTCGTCTCGCCACGTCGTGCCGTCGTTATCATGTAAGTCGTCTCGCCACGTCGTGCCGTCGTCATCATGTAAGTCGTCTCGCCACGTCGTGCCGTCGTTATCATGTAAGTCGTCTCGCCACGTCGTGCCGTCGTTATCATGTAAGTCGTCTCGCCACGTCGTGCCGTCGTTATCATGTAAGTCGTCTCGCCACGTCGTGCCGTCGTCATCATGTAAGTCGTCTCGCCACGTCGTGCCGTCGTCATCATGTAAGTCGTCTCGCCACGTCGTGCCGTCGTTATCATGTAAGCCGTCTCGCCACGTCGTGCCGTCGTTATCATGTAAGTCGTCTCGCCACGTCGTGCCGTCGTTATCATGTAAGTCGTCTCGCCACGTCGTGCCGTCGTTATCATGTAAGTCGTCTCGCCACGTCGTGCCGTCGTTATCATGTAAGTCGTCTCGCCACGTCGTGCCGTCGTTATCATGTAAGTCGTCTCGCCACGTCGTGCCGTCGTTATCATGTAAGTCGTCTCGCCACGTCGTGCCGTCGTCATCATGTAAGTCGTCTCGCCACGTCGTGCCGTCGTTATCATGTAAGCCGTCTCGCCACGTCGTGCCGTCGTTATCATGTAAGTCGTCTCGCCACGTCGTGCCGTCGTTATCATGTAAGTCGTCTCGCCACGTCGTGCCGTCGTTATCATGTAAGTCGTCTCGCCACGTCGTGCCGTCGTTATCATGTAAGTCGTCTCGCCACGTCGTGCCGTCGTTATCATGTAAGTCGTCTCGCCACGTCGTGCCGTCGTTATCATGTAAGTCGTCTCGCCACGTCGTGCCGTCGTTATCATGTAAGTCGTCTCGCCATGTCGTGCCGTCGTTATCATGTAAGTCGTCTCGCCACGTCGTGCCGTCGTTATCATGTAAGTCGTCTCGCCACGTCGTGCCGTCGTTATCATGTAAGTCGTCTCGCCACGTCGTGCCGTCGTTATCATGTAAGTCGTCTCGCCACGTCGTGCCGTCGTTATCATGTAAGTCGTCTCGCCACGTCGTGCCGTCGTTATCATGTAAGTCGTCTCGCCACGTCGTGCCGTCGTCATCATGTAAGTCGTCTCGCCACGTCGTGCCGTCGTTATCATGTAAGCCGTCTCGCCACGTCGTGCCGTCGTTATCATGTAAGTCGTCTCGCCACGTCGTGCCGTCGTTATCATGTAAGTCGTCTCGCCACGTCGTGCCGTCGTTATCATGTAAGTCGTCTCGCCACGTCGTGCCGTCGTTATCATGTAAGTCGTCTCGCCACGTCGTGCCGTCGTTATCATGTAAGTCGTCTCGCCACGTCGTGCCGTCGTTATCATGTAAATCGTCTCGCCATGTCGTGCCGTCGTTATCATGTAAGTCGTCTCGCCACGTCGTGCCGTCGTTATCATGTAAGTCGTCTCGCCACGTCGTGCCGTCGTTATCATGTAAGTCGTCTCGCCACGTCGTGCCGTCGTTATCATGTAAGTCGTCTCGCCACGTCGTGCCGTCGTTATCATGTAAGTCGTCTCGCCACGTCGTGCCGTCGTCATCATGTAAGTCGTCTCGCCACGTCGTGCCGTCGTTATCATGTAAGCCGTCTCGCCACGTCGTGCCGTCGTTATCATGTAAGTCGTCTCGCCACGTCGTGCCGTCGTTATCATGTAAGTCGTCTCGCCACGTCGTGCCGTCGTTATCATGTAAGTCGTCTCGCCACGTCGTGCCGTCGTTATCATGTAAGTCGTCTCGCCACGTCGTGCCGTCGTTATCATGTAAGTCGTCTCGCCACGTCGTGCCGTCGTTATCATGTAAGTCGTCTCGCCACGTCGTGCCGTCGTTATCATGTAAGTCGTCTCGCCATGTCGTGCCGTCGTTATCATGTAAGTCGTCTCGCCACGTCGTGCCGTCGTTATCATGTAAGTCGTCTCGCCACGTCGTGCCGTCGTTATCATGTAAGTCGTCTCGCCACGTCGTGCCGTCGTTATCATGTAAGTCGTCTCGCCACGTCGTGCCGTCGTTATCATGTAAGTCGTCTCGCCACGTCGTGCCGTCGTTATCATGTAAGTCGTCTCGCCATGTCGTGCCGTCGTTATCATGTAAGTCGTCTCGCCACGTCGTGCCGTCGTTATCATGTAAGCCGTCTCGCCACGTCGTGCCGTCGTTATCATGTAAGTCGTCTCGCCACGTCGTGCCGTCGTTATCATGTAAGTCGTCTCGCCACGTCGTGCCGTCGTTATCATGTAAGTCGTCTCGCCACGTCGTGCCGTCGTTATCATGTAAGTCGTCTCGCCATGTCGTGCCGTCGTTATCATGTAAGTCGTCTCGCCACGTCGTGCCGTCGTTATCATGTAAGTCGTCTCGCCACGTCGTGCCGTCGTTATCATGTAAGTCGTCTCGCCACGTCGTGCCGTCGTTATCATGTAAGTCGTCTCGCCACGTCGTGCCGTCGTTATCATGTAAGTCGTCTCGCCACGTCGTGCCGTCGTTATCATGTAAGTCGTCTCGCCACGTCGTGCCGTCGTTATCATGTAAGTCGTCTCGCCACGTCGTGCCGTCGTTATCATGTAAGTCGTCTCGCCACGTCGTGCCGTCGTTATCATGTAAGTCGTCTCGCCACGTCGTGCCGTCGTCATCATGTAAGTCGTCTCGCCACGTCGTGCCGTCGTTATCATGTAAGTCGTCTCGCCACGTCGTGCCGTCGTTATCATGTAAGTCGTCTCGCCACGTCGTGCCGTCGTTATCATGTAAGTCGTCTCGCCACGTCGTGCCGTCGTTATCATGTAAGTCGTCTCGCCACGTCGTGCCGTCGTTATCATGTAAGTCGTCTCGCCACGTCGTGCCGTCGTTATCATGTAAGTCGTCTCGCCACGTCGTGCCGTCGTTATCATGTAAGTCGTCTCGCCACGTCGTGCCGTCGTTACAATATTGTTTCCTAATGGCTCACTAGACGGAAGAACAATTTGTCCGGAAGTGCAGAATGCCTCACTGTAGAAACACGACGGCACTAAATTTTGTCTTGATTCTGCTGCATACCGACTTGCAGATCTTGTAGACGGCAAATTGCATTTCGCGTTAGCAGACGACCAACTGTGTTCCGAATACGCGATTTAACGGTTAATGAAATTTACTAGACCTGGAGAAGAGGCTGGTAATACAAAGAATTACGGAATATATTTCTTTACAAGTTCACTCAGTCCCCAACTGTCGTTCCTTTCCCCGTATTTGACGAGAGGTAATTTCAGAAATTCGGTCCAGAACAATAGCATTTGAAATGCAGGCACATCGCATGACACTCGTCGGTCATTGAATTTCTTTCCGTATGGTAAAGTAACAAATTGGCGGCCCATAGCTCAGGTTGTTGGTTCGAGCCCCGCTGTGGCCATGTCTGTGTGGTCGCAGCATATAGATCACATGACTTTCGTCGTGAAGAGTAGGTGGTTACCCCCGGGGACATGGCTCCACTCTCCCTTCCTTCTCCCATTGACGCGATATGACCAAAAGTGGTTAAAGCGTCCTGAATATACAACCAACCAACCAATCGTAAAGTGACGGTCGTACAGAGACACGGGACGACCTGTATTCAGCCGAGCAGATGAAGACGTCACAATGTATAGCTACTATATAATCACCATTCTCGCTCCCCATTTGTGTTTTTACGGTTTGTATTATGATTTTTCCGGCGACTTACTCTTTCATGCCTGGTATAGTTCATCATACATCTCAAAACTATATATTACGCCATAAATAAAAGGAGAGTTTCATTTTTTGTTTTCCTACAGCTCATCCCGAACGGTTCGCTTACGTACCGCATGGTTTATTAATTTCACGTAGAGACAACATTATGTCTTTGAATCTTGGGATCGGTGCGATTTCAATTGTTCTTCAGTCAGAACTGTAATTAAAAACACACATGTTAAATATTCCTCTCTCACAAATGTTGTACGGTCAGTTTTAATGGCACGTAACTTGCCCCCACCCACCCCATAAGGGTCGTCATTTCCCCCAACGTGGTGCTGTCTGGCCTCAGAGCCGTATAACGTTACCGTTGCAAAAAAATTTAAATTGTTAAAGCAGCCTAATTACATGCGCCATCTTATGAAGACTAAACGTATCTCAAAATTATGATGCATATATGTTTTTATATCTAGTTGAGTCTGTAAAACAACAATTCAAACATAAAACTGCGCGGTTTATTTATATCGCGCGCGGACGTGATAGCGAGCCGCGGTCGACATCACACAGAATACCGAACAGCGAACAGGCGCGCAGGGATATAAAACCGGCCACTAACTTCTGCTCCGGGGAACAAATTTGCTTCTGTCCGGATAGCCCACAAGTTTTCGGAATTTAAATTCAAAACAGAATAAACTTAATTGACATGGAGACGAGATTGGTAATCTAAAAAATTACAGAACTATTGCTTAACATCGGGAATACTGTCAATAATGGTGTTTATGAAACAAAAAGTCGTGCATAGCGTGAGAATTATGGTGTATCTCCTTCTCCATGCCCTGTGTCTAATTAGGGGGTCGCCTGAAATGCATGGTGGTTACTATTATACCAGGTTGTGCCAGGCACAGTGCTGAAGTTGTTCTCTCCATAGACCAAGCGAAACATGCATACGAATAACTGGTTATTTGAGAACGTCATGTGGGTTGCCTGATGGGACAGTTCCGCTCTCCCTTTAGCTTCCGCCCCTTTGACGCGATATAACAACCTTCAGAGATTAGAAACGCCACTCTGCAGCCGGTGATGTGTCCTCGCAGCGGGCTGGTGTGTCCAGACAGCGAGCTGGTGTGGCCGGACAGCGAGCTGGTGTGGCCGGACAGCGGGCTCACGTTATAGGATCACCGTGACAAGCTATTGGTGAAAGGGCACAACTCGCCTCAAGCGTTACCATGACACTCCCATCAGGGCTCTGTCAAGTGGTACGAGGCGAGGATGGGACGCAATCCTGATTCGCCTCTAGGGTTACCCTGACACTCTCACCGGGCTCGTCAGGGTGTGGGTATGGTGGGGGGGGGGCATTCCCGAGGCCTACTCGTTCCCAGTATTAACATGACACCCCCCACCAGGCTCGTCAAGGTGTGGGGGTTGGGGGGGGGGCATTCCCGAAGCCTACTCGTCTCCAGGGTTAGTGAATATGATATTAGGTCTATCCGTCCCACAGACACATTTAAACAAAACAAAGTCATGCCGCATATGTCGACAAATTGTAGAATTGTGGGTTATAGGCGTCACGACAGCCGTCCTTTGTACAGACGGAGAACAAAATATCATAATATGTCTCGGTCCATTTGGAATAAATCATCATTACGTAGACCAAAAAGTGCATAAAACACTTTCCACGATAAGAGATCAAGACAGCAAGAGTTGGTAAAGCTATGTAGGGAGCTATGTAGTGAAGTACGTCAAATTGGATCCGCAGTTTTCCCCTCTTCAGGGACTAAAATCTCGCCACCTTTTCTCGTCAAAAAAGAAGAAAACTGCCCATATTTGTGGAGTCATATAGCACACGTAAACTTGAATAATATTAGCTTCAAACGCATTGCGCCAATATGGCTGTACACTGATCAATGCGAGCCATATCTCGCTGGTTCTCGCTGTATCTCGCTGGTTCTCGTTGCTCCGAAAATGACATTCAGTCGTTAAATTAGTATGCAATTAATATGCAATATTAAATTACTCACTCCTGTCAGTGGAACGATAGTCCTAGCTAGTTAAATTTAAAAAAGAATGAAACCTACGGTATTTCAGGACGGTTTTCGGCAATATATATGTCTAAGAAGAAGGGGTGATAATATATGTATGACGCGGATATCCTACATCAAAATGTTGATAGAAACCTTCAGATGTCAAGGGCGGGAGCAGGACGGTATTTCAGGACGGTTTTCGGCAATATATATGTCTAAGAAGAAGGGGTGATAATATATGTATGACGCGGATATCCTACATCAAAATGTTGATAGAAACCTTCAGATGTCAAGGGCGGGAGCAGGACACCCCCCCTCCCCCCCCCCCCCTCTCTCTCTGCCCGCTTTACTCGAGACAAGCACCGAAGCTAAGCTATAGCTTACCCAGAAGCCCAAGCGGCGGAAACATTAATTAGCATAAAATTTTAATAACAATTAGCATAAAAATTAATTAATTAGCATAATTAATTGCATGAATTTGGTGGATTCCACTAATGACGAGTGACCTAATGATATCACGTAATGAATCAACATTGGATGATTTTTCGCGTCGTAGGGATAAACACCCTGATGACTAGTTATTCCGGCAACAGAATGCAGGGCGTACAGTTTGTACAACAATTTAGCTCGTGGGATTAATGTACTATAGTATGCGCGAGTCGTAGGTGAGCTATGCTAAAACAATGGTTCATCCTAACAGGGGCGAATCTAGGATTTTGGAAAGAGGGCGAGGGGGGGGGGGCATGCGACCGGGAGAAGATGGGTTCTTTGGGAAAAAGGCGACCGAATGGGGTGGGAGGTAAAATTACCCCGCGGGTAATCCCCTCCCCCCCCCCCCCCCCCCCGCAGCCCGGTCGTCAAACAAATTCATGGACCCCTTGGTCGCAATTTAGTTCAGCCCCCACCCCCTTCCGGTCGCAATATTTCAGTGTGCAACAAATTTGACGACCGGTCGTCAATTTTTTTGATTGTGTCCCCCCTTTCAAAGATTCGTGCCCACGCCTCTGGGCACCAATACCCTGACACGCTTAATGGCAGCCCTTATGCCAGGTGGGTCATCTGACGTTCATACCACGCACTCCACATAGAGATAACTTCCGATTCAATTAAGATCGATGATGTTCTTTTGGTCGTCTCAGCACGCCTTGTAGATTATCGTGAGTCCCACGAGCGTCACCTGCTTCCCACGTTAAAAGTATTAGTGTCGGGTTTGATCATTGGGAAGCGGGTCAGTGGTGTATACCCGGCAGTACAGACCGTGTCTATGCCAACAGACATCTTGTCGCCCCCAGTCTGTCCCATGAATGTATCTGTCGGACTCAATAATAATACTAACAACCGCGGCAGTGTAGCTAAAGCTGTCCCCCTCCGACCGGAATCTCTGGCAGACATGTCGATCTTTGGGCTCTTTCTCTCACTCTCTGCCTTCGAATCACTCCGCTAGGGCTCGGTTATATCTCTGTTGTCGCTTACGTCCTCAATGCATTTTCACACTCGCTCGCCAGGGCGGCGTTGCGTAAATTGATAGGACAAATGCGTCGCGCATTTCTACAAATTAGTGCTCGGACCCAGCCTAAGCCTAATAACACATGAAATCAGGCGAGTTCGGTTACAATTATAACTTTTTCAAAAGGTGTTTCTTTCTGTATTAAATACACAAAGCTCGTTATTTTTATGTTTTATTCTTGAAAACTATAAATGTCGCAAGAAATTACAGCTGATTTGACCGTTTTTCAAGAATCTTGAAAATTGCCCCCGGCCGACAGCAGCGGTAAAAGCGGAGCTTGCGTAGCGCCACTGTACGGGGAGCTGGAAGGGGAACAACATGGCCGAAATATAACTGCAGTGGTCCATACGACTGTAAATGTCTCATAAAGCGCCCGGCTCGGGTCCGGTTGAATCAACTCGATAATGTAACACCGGGAAATACATTAAGCCCTCGAGGGAATTCCGAAAGCGCCATCCAAATAGCGCTGTGTCTTGGTGCATGTAATCATAGGATCTCACCACCCGATACGGGTCGTTATTTACAACGTGATATCCAATAAAGAACATTATCTATCGTAACGCGCTCCCAAAATGACGTCATCTTGGTTACAATCATTGGCGTAAAAAACGACGTAATGTTCGGACCGTATGAAGATATCCCGTGCATGTAATAGTCACAATGTCATTACTTCGTTATCATGGGCGGATCCAGAAAATTTGAATTGGGGGGTTCGATTTCCGGGTCGGATCCAGATATGCTAGGAAAGGGGGGGGCCGGTTTGGGTCTTCATATGTTAAATGGTATAAATTATATAAATGTCGGCCCTAAAAGCCTCCCCCCCCCCCTGATTTTCAGTTATGACGTTAATAGATTTATGCAAGACAACGACGAACAACCTGGCCTAATCGGTTCCAATGTGGATTATTCTATTACGGTGACGCATGTTTGCGTTCTGTAAATCAAATCCTGTAAGTCGTCTCGCCACGTCGTGCCGTCGTTATCATGTAAGTCGTCTCGCCACGTCGTGCCGTCGTTATCATGTAAGTCGTCTCGCCACGTCGTGCCGTCGTTATCATGTAAGTCGTCTCGCCACGTCGTGCCGTCGTTATCATGTAAGTCGTCTCGCCACGTCGTGCCGTCGTTATCATGTAAGTCGTCTCGCCACGTCGTGCCGTCGTTATCCTGTAAGTCGTCTCGCCACGTCGTGCCGTCGTTATCCTGTAAGTCGTCTCGCCACGTCGTGCCGTCGTTATCCTGTAAGTCGTCTCGCCACGTCGTGCCGTCGTTATCATGTAAGTCGTCTCGCCACGTCGTGCCGTCGTTATCATGTAAGTCGTCTCGCCACGTCGTGCCGTCGTTACAATATTGTTTCCTAATGGCTCACTAGACGGAAGAACAATTTGTCCGGAAGTGCAGAATGCCTCACTGTAGAAACACGACGGCACTAAATTTTGTCTTGATTCTGCTGCATACCGACTTACAGATCTTGTAGACGGCAAATTGCATTTCGCGTTAGCAGACGACCAACTGTGTTCCGAATACGCGATTTAACGGTTAATGAAATTTACTAGACCTGGAGAAGAGGCTGGTAATACAAAGAATTACGGAATATATTTCTTTACAAGTTCACTCAGTCCCCAACTGTCGTTCCTTTCCCCGTATTTGACGAGACGTAATTTCAGAAATTCGGTCCAGAACAATAGCATTTGAAATGCAGGCACATCGCATGACACTCGTCGGTCATTGAATTTCTTTCCGTATGGTAAAGTAACAAATTGGCGGCCCATAGCTCAGGTTGTTGGTTCGAGCCCCGCTGTGGCCATGTCTGTGTGGTCGCAGCATATAGATCACATGACTTTCGTCGTGAAGAGTAGGTGGTTACACCCGGGGACATGGCTCCACTCTCCCTTCCTTCTCCCATTGACGCGATATGACCAAAAGTGGTTAAAGCGTCCTGAATATACAACCAACCAACCAATCGTAAAGTGACGGTCGTACAGAGAAACGGGACGACCTGTATTCAGCCGAGCAGATGAAGACGTCACAATGTATAGCTACTATATAATCACCATTCTCGCTCCCCATTTGTGTTTTTACGGGTTGTATTATGATTTTTCCGGCGACTTACTCTTTTACGGTTTGTATTATGATTTTTCCGGCGACTTACTCTTTCATGCCTGGTATAGTTCATCATACATTTCGAAACTATATATTACGCCATAAATAAAAGGAGAGTGTCATTTTTGTTTTCCTACAGCTCATCCCGAACTGTTCGCTTACGTACCGCATGGTTTATTAATTTCACGTAGAGACAACATTATGTCTTTGAATCTTGGGATCAGTGCGATTTCAATTGTTCTTCAGTCAGAACTGTAATTAAAAACACACATGTTAAATATTCCTCTCTCACAAATGTTGTACGGTCAGTTTTAATGGCACGTAACTTGCCCCCCCCCCCACCCCATAAGGGTCGTCATTTCCCCCAACGTGGTGCTGTCTGGCCTCAGAGCCGTATAACGTTACCGTTGCAAAAAAATTCAAATTGTTAAAGCAGCCTAATTACATGCGCCATCTTATGAAGACTAAACGTATCTCAAAATTATGATGCATATATGTTTTTATATCTAGTTGTGTCTGTAAAACAACAATTCAAACATAAAACTGCGCGGTTTATTTATATCGCGCGCGGACGTGATAGCGAGCCGCGGTCGACATCACACAGAATACCGAACAGCGAACAGGCGCGCAGGGATATAAAACCGGCCACTAACTTCTGCTCCGGGGAACAAATTTGCTTCTGTCCGGATAGCCCACAAGTTTTCGGAATTTAAATTCAAAACAGAATAAACTTAATTGACATGGAGACGAGATTGGTAATCTAAAAAATTACAGAACTATTGCTTAACATCGGGAATACTGTCAATAATGGTGTTTATGAAACAAAAAGTCGTGCATAGCGTGAGAATTATGGTGTATCTCCTTCTCCATGCCCGGTGTCTAATTAGGGGGTCGCCTGAAATGCATGGTGGTTACTATTATACCAGGTTGTGCCAGGCACAGTGCTGAAGTTGTTCTCTCCATAGACCAAGCGAAACATGCATACGAATAACTGGTTATTTGAGAACGTCATGTGGGTTGCCTGATGGGACAGTTCCGCTCTCCCTTTAGCTTCCGCCCCTTTGACGCGATATAACAACCTTCAGAAATTAGAAACGCCACTCTGCAGCCGGTGATGTGTCCTCGCAGCGGGCTGGTGTGTCCAGACAGCGAGCTGGTGTGGCCGGACAGCGAGCTGGTGTGGCCGGACAGCGGGCTCACGTTATAGGATCACCGTGACAAGCTATTGGTGAATGGGCACAACTCGCCTCAAGCGTTACCATGACACTCCCATCAGGGCTCTGTCAAGTGGTACGAGGCGAGGATGGGGCGCAATCCTGATTCGCCTCTAGGGTTACCCTGACACTCTCACCGGGCTCGTCAGGGTGTGGGTATGGTGGGGGGGGGGGCATTCCCGAGGCCTACTCGTTCCCAGTATTACCATGACACCCCCCACCAGGCTCGTCAAGGTGTGGGGGTTGGGGGGGGCATTCCCGAAGCCTACTCGTCTCCAGGGTTAGTGAATATGATATTAGGTCTATCCGTCCCACAGACACATTTAAACAAAACAAAGTCATGCCGCATATGTCGACAAATTGTAGAATTGTGGGTTATAGGCGTCACGACAGCCGTCCTTTGTACAGACGGAGAACAAAATATCATAATATGTCTCGGTCCATTTGGAATAAATCATCATTACGTAGACCAAAAAGTGCATAAAACACTTTCCACGATAAGAGATCAAGACAGCAAGAGTTGGTAAAGCTATGTAGGGAGCTATGTAGTGAAGTACGTCAAATTGGATCCGCAGTTTTCCCCTCTTCGGGGACTAAAATCTCGCCACCTTTTCTCGTCAAAAAAGAAGAAAACTGCCCATATTTGTGGAGTCATATAGCACACGTAAACTTGAATAATATTAGCTTCAAACGCATTGCGCCAATATGGCTGTACACTGATCAATGCGAGCCATATCTCGCTGGTTCTCGCTGTATCTCGCTGGTTCTCGTTGCTCCGAAAATGACATTCAGTCGTTAAATTAGTATGCAATTAATATGCAATATTAAATTACTCACTCCTGTCAGTGGAACGATAGTCCTAGCTAGTTAAATTTAAAAAAGAATGAAACCTACGGTATTTCAGGACGGTTTTCGGCAATATATATGTCTAAGAAGAAGGGGTGATAATATATGTATGACGCGGATATCCTACATCAAAATGTTGATAGAAACCTTCAGATGTCAAGGGCGGGAGCAGGACACCCCCCTCCCCCCCCCCCTCTCTATCTGCCCGCTTTACTCGAGACAAGCACCGAAGCTAAGCTATAGCTTACCCAGAAGCCCAAGCGGCGGAAACATTAATTAGCATAAAATTTTAATAACAATTAGCATAAAAATTAATTAATTAGCATAATTAATTGCATGAATTTGGTGGATTCCACTAATGACGAGTGACCTAATGATATCACGTAATGAATCAACATTGGATGATTTTTCGCGTCGTAGGGATAAACACCCTGATGACTAGTTATTCCGGCAACAGAATGCAGGGCGTACAGTTTGTACAACAATTTAGCTCGTGGGATTAATGTACTATAGTATGCGCGAGTCGTAGGTGAGCTATGCTAAAACAATGGTTCATCCTAACAGGGGCGAATCTAGGATTTTGGAAAGAGGGCGGGGGGGGGGATGCGACCGGGTGAAGATGGGTTCTTTGAGAAAAAGGCGACCGAATGGGGTGGGAGGTAAAATTACCCCGCGGGTGTCTACCAATTTTTTACGGAGATAATTGCTGCAAGAGTTGTTTGGATGCTATTTTTCCAGGACAGAGATCACGGTATACTGCGCGGCTTGGAACTGCCGCAATTCATCCGTAAATCGCGTTTCCGCTGAAGTGTACATCCACTGTGAGGAGTTCCATCCGCGAGATAACTTCCAGTTCTAACGCAAGGCTGCGCCACATGCAGGGTCACCATACACCTCACCAAGCTATAACAGTTCCCAAGAGTTATGAGGAAAGACAAAACCGGCAAGTTTGATGTAGAGTTCAGTGGCAAGAAGGCCTGGCCTATAAAACTCCGGCTGTGTCTGAAGCGAAGCCCCAACTAATGCCGCCCAGCCCTTTTCGTGCTCACAGAAGGCAGAATGCGATGCAGAAAGAAATAAATCCTTAAAGCTCAGAACTTCATGAGCACGCAACGCCATCGTCATAACCGCCAACTCTCTACATATGAAGCTATTATTATATATTGAATGCGTTGGTGGTTTGGTGGTTAAAGAGTGGCTATGTATGCTGTGACTGTGTTGTGACTGTGTGGTTGGTTGTATATTCAGGATGCTTTAACCACTTTTGGTCATATCGCGTCAATGGGAGAAGGTAGGGAGAGTGAAGCCATGTCCCCGGTGGTAACCTCCTGCTTTTTGCGAAGAAGGACATAGGATCTTAATCCTGTGACCACACAGACATGGCCACAGCGGGGCTCGAACCATCAACCCACGTGCCGTTAGGCTCTCAGGTGGCCGGAACACTCAAGGCGAACGCTCTAACCCACTGAGCTACCGGGCTGGCCGCTTGTGGCTGTGTTGTGGCTGTGTTGTGGCTGCGTGGTGGCTGTGTTGTGGCTGTGTGGTGGCTGTGTTGTGGCTGTGTTGTGGCTGTGTTGTGGCTGTGTTGTGGCTGTGTTGTGGCTGTGTGGTGGCTGTGTTGCGGCTGTGTTGTGGCTGTGTGGTGGCTGTGTTGTTGCTGTGTGGTGGCTGTGTTGTGGCTGTGTGGTGGCTGTGTTGTGGCTGTGTTGTGACTGTGTGGTGGCTGCGTTGTGGTTGCGTTGTTGCTGTGTGGTGGCTGTGTTGTTGCTGTGTGGTGGCTGTGTTGTGGCTATGTTGTGGCTGTGTTGTGGCTGTGTTGTGGCTGTATTGTGGCTGTGTTGTGGCTGTGTTGTTGCTGTGTGGTGGCTGTGTTGTGGCTGTGTTGCGGCTGTGTTGTGGTTGTGTTTTGGCTGTGTTGTGGCTGTGTTGTGGCTGTGATATCGCTGTGTTGTTGTGGTGTTGTGGCTGTGTTGTGGCTGTGTTGTGGTTGTGTTGTGGCTGTGTGGTGGCTGTGTTGTGGCTGTGTTGTGGCTGTGTTGTGGCTGTGTTGTTGCTGTGTGGTGGCTGTGTTGTGGCTGTGTTGCGGCTGTGTTGTGGCTGTGTTGTGGCTGTGTTGTGGCTGTGTTGTGGCTGTGATATCGCTGTGTTGTTGTGGTGTTGTGGCTGTGTTGTGGCTGTGTTGTGGCTGTGTTGTGGCTGTGTGGTGGCTGTGTTGTGGCTGTGTTGTGGCTGTGTTGTGGCTGTGTGGTGGCTGTGTTGTGGCTATGTGGTGGCTGTGTTGTGGCTGTGTGGTGGCTGTGTTGTGGCTGTGTTGTGGCTGTGTGGTGGCTGTGTTGTGGTTGCGTTCTGGCTGTGTAGTGTCTGTGTTGTGACTGTGTTGTGGCTGTGTTGTGAGTGTGTTGTGGTTGCGTTGTTGCTGTGTTGTGGCTATGTGGTGGCTGTGTTGTGGTTGTGTTGTGGCTGTGTTGTGGCTGTGTTGTGGCTGTGTGGTGGACATGTTGTGGCTGTGTTGTGACTGTGTGGTGGCTGTGTTGTGGTTGCGTTGTTGCTGTGTGGTGGCTGTGTTGTGGCTGTGTTGTGGCTGTGTGGTGGCTGTGTTGGGGCTGTGTTGTGGCTGTGTTGTGGATTTGTTGTGGTAACGTTGTGGCTGTGTTGTGGCTGTGTTGTGGCTGTGTTGTGCCTGTGTGGTGGCTGTGTTGCTGCTGTGTTGTGGCTGTGTTTTGGCTGTGTTGTGGCTGTGTTGTGGCTGTGTGGTGGACGTGTTGTGGCTGTGTTGTGACTGTGTGGTGGCTGTGTTGTGGTTGCGTTGTTGCTGTGTGGTGGCTGTGTTGTGGCTGTGTTGTGGCTGTGTGGTGGCTGTGTTGGGGCTGTGTTGTGGCTGTGTTGTGGATTTGTTGTGGTAACGTTGTGGCTGTGTGGTGGCTGTGTTGTGGCTGTGTTTTGGCTGTGTTGTTGCTGTGTTGTGGCTGTGTGGTGGCTGTGTGGTCACGTATACTCGGGTGGCTGTTCATGTGACGCCTATATCGAACCTTCTCTCGGGGGTATACCACCCCCCAACATTAGAATTGGTCGGCCGCAGTTTCCTCAGGTCCGTAATCCCATGATCAGACAAAAAGGTCAGAGTAATGTCCCCCTTCGCTCTGTCTTAGCCTTCTTATTGCCATTCGAATAAAATAGGCTTATATTTGAGAGCAACGTCCGCCTCTCGACCTTTTGCTTTTTGCGAACGCATTCCTTTAGCAAAAATAAAATAAAATTAGTCCCTTTGATAACAAACGAGCCAGGATTTTGTGGTGTGTTTCGTGTTCAATCAGCTCATCTGCAATAAAAAGTAACATAAAATCATGGGATGACGTCATCACATTTCCTGTTCCGCGACATAATGACAGGAAGCCGGAATAAAAACCGATATTCTTCTGAAGAGAAAGGGTCATCCTCCAAAATATGGAATATCTGGGCCCTTTTTTGCAAGCACCAGTCCGGGTTCCTTGCATGCTTTCCTCACATGTTTTAAGTCGAACCGTTAAACCTCTTTCGCGGCTCAGGTATATGAGGATTACGCATAACAATATGACTGCCAGACATTTAAGGGGGGCGGGGACCCCTCTGAATCGCGAATCTCCAAGAATTAGGGAGAGCAATCTGTAATCTCCAGGATGAGGACTGCTCAAGACCGGTCACGAAAAAAACACCTTTGAAGTGATATCGCGAATATCGGGGAAGTCGCAGACCGCTATAGCGGATCGCGGTAAATAGGGAAAGGGTCTTTGCGTTGAACCACGAATTGTACGGATCCCTCAAAATTGCCAACTGCTAATCTCCAAGAATTCATGTATGCCAATCGCGGAGATCGGACAAGGTATTCCCTCCCCTCATAAAAGCCCAACATATATTGGATTTGGACTTTGAAATTTCCTCCATTGTCGGCCATGCGAACGTAAAGCTGACACGCCTCTCGAAACGAAATCGACTCTTATCGCTTTGTCTTTTACTGATTAAGTGTGGCATACATAATGGAAATATCGATTTCATTGATAGTTAATATTTCACCGGTAACATACATTTTACTGATAACGTCTGCTTTACTGATAACATCTATTCTACTTATAACTTGTATTGTCTTCTTATAGTTTAATCTGAGACATCAACTCTTCCCGAATAATTAAAAATGAAGCAAATTTAAATATTTGATAAATCTATCAGCAGAGGTCAAACACAATAAGTTAAGTATTGACTAAACACAGAAATGAAGACATGCTGGGTCAGGCATTATGCCTTGACTACTGCGGACCCTTGTGGTGACTGGCGACACTGGAGTTAGATTTAGAGGTACCACACTTCTACCAGTGCTTACCACACTGCTACCACTGCTTACCACACTGCTACCAGTGCTTACCACACTGCTACCACTGCTTACCGCACTGCTACCACTGCTTACCACACTGCTACCACGGCTTACCACACTGCTACCAGTGCTTACCACACTACTACCACTGCTTACCACACTACTACCAGTGCTTACCACACTGCTACCACTGCTTACCACACTGCTACCAGTGCTTACCACACTGCTACCACTGCTTACCACACTACTACCACGGCTTACCACACTACTACCACTGCTTACCACACTACTACCACTGCTTACCACACTGCTACCAGTGCTTACCACACTGCTCTCAGTGATTACCACATTACCACGGCTTACCACACTACTACCACTGCTTACCACACTGCTACCACTGCTTACCACACTACTACTACTGCTTACCACACTACTACCACAGCTTACCACACTACTACCACGGCTTACCACACTACTACCACTGTTTACCACACTACTACCACTGCTTACCACACTACTACCACTGCTTACCACACTGCTACCAGTGCTTACCACACTGCTACCACTGCTTACCGCACTACTACCAGTGCTTACCACACTGCTACCACTGCTTACCACACTACTACCACAGCTTACCACACTACTACCACTGCTTACCACACTGCTACCAGTGCTTACCACACTACTACCAGTGCTTACCACACTACTACCACGGCTTACCACACTACTACCACTGTTTACCACACTACTACCACTGCTTACCACACTACTACCACTGCTTACCACACTGCTACCAGTGCTTACCACACTGCTACCAGTGCTTACCACACTGCTACCAGTGCTTACCACACTACTACCACTGTTTACCACACTACTACCACTGCTTACCACACTACTACCACTGCTTACCACACTGCTACCAGTGCTTACCACACTGCTACCACTGCTTACCACACTACTACCAGTGCTTACCACACTGCTACCACTGTTTACCACACTGCTACCACTGCTTACCACACTACTACCACTGCTTACCACACTACTACCACGGCTTACCACACTACTACCACTGCTTACCACACTGCTACCAGTGCTTACCACACTACTACCACTGCTTACCACACTGCTACCACTGCTTACCACACTACTACCACTGCTTACCACACTGCTACCACTGCTTACCACACTGCTACCACTGCTTACCACACTGCTACCAGTGCTTACCACACTGCTACCACTGCTTACCACACTGCTACCAGTGCTTACCACACTGCTACCACTGTTTACCACACTACTACCGCGGCTTACCACACTACTACCACCGCTTACCACACTGCTACCACTGCTTACCACACTACTACCACTGCTTACCACACTGCTACCACTGCTTACCACACTGCTACCACTGCTTACCACACTACTACCACTGCTTACCACACTGCTACCACTGCTTACCACACTACTACCAATGCTTACCACACTACTACCACTGCTTACCACACTACTACCACTGCTTACCACACTGCTACCACTGCTTACCACACTGCTACCACTGCTTACCACACTGCTACCACTGCTTACCACACTGCTACCACTGCTTGAATGATTTAGAGCTATGGCGACTGATGGGGGCGCCAACTTGGTCGAGACCAATTAAGCGTTATCGACTGCGGACCAACCGGTTGCCAGGTTACGCGGCGAGACGGTGCTAACAGGTATTAAGTGTGTGTGTGTGTGTGTGGGGGGGGGTAATCGAGGATCCCCAAGAAATAGGGAGAGTGCAGTTTGAGTGCGGAGTGTATCTGGTGCAGAGGTGATGTTAAGTGAGGGGGGGGGGGAGGGGGGGGGGATTAATTGACCCAGGTTCAAAAGCGCATAATATCATTGAGGGTAGTGGGCATTGATACCTTTTCCAATCTCCGCGATTGGCTTCCACTAATTCTTGAAGATTCGCGATTAGCTGATAGCAAATTTCGGAGATAGTTTTCCGTACAATTCCTGGTTCAAAGCGAAGAGGGGGCCTCCCTGGTGTAGTGGTTAGCGCACTGGACCGCAGATCAATAGGTCCTGGGTTCGAATCCGGGCTCGGGCACCTAATCTGGGGCATGTTTCATTCCTTCATCCTTCATCGTCTCGGGAGGTTCCTTGGCCCAATTTAGCCTGTATGTGCACAAAAGTGGCCTAAAACACCAACATTCCATTCCATTCAAAGCGAAGACCTTTTGCCTATTTACCGCGATCCGTTATTATAGCAGTCTGCGAATTCCTCGATACTCGATATTATTTTTTTCGCGCCCAGCTTTGAAATATCATCGTCTTGGAGATTCTATATTGCTCTCCCTAACTATTGGGGATTCGTGATTCGGAAGGGATACCCCCCCCCTCACCCCCCCCCCCCATCCCCTCACCCCCCCCCCCCCTACTGGCATCCCCACCCCACCACAGTCGTTACCTTGACGGGGAAAAATAGGTTACGATGTCGCAACTATTCTTCCTCGCAGGGGAGAAAAGATTTGTAGCAGAGGGCGTTGATGAAATAATTGAAAGCTCGTTTATTGCGTCACGGATTTGTGAGTTGCCCAACGATTTATTGGTTGTAGTGAAGAACCAGTGAGTTTCCAGGTGTGGGGTGGGGGGGTAGTATTAACCCCCCGCCCCTTTAACCCTAAGATGCACTGTTAAAGTCGCGATTTATAGCAATCATGCACTCGAGATTGTTAAACTCGTGATTCGCCCCCCACCCCCTTGCACCTTGCTGGGAACGCCCTATATATCGCCCAGCATATCGACGTTATAAACGAGTCCACAAATTGTAGTTTATATTAGATTATCCCACTGTGAGGTGCAACATGATATGTTCATTATGCATACTGAGTCATGGAACAACGTCAAAAATGGCGTCATCGTATAACACGTCCAAAAAACTTCTAATGTTAACTTTTTTATACATTATTTATATGCGATACGCGTAATTGTATTGCATAAAATTAGTTTCCATCAATCTTAGCGAACCTTCGTCGAGCTGTAGCTTGGAAGCGCAATAATGAACCTTAGTTAGGGGTAGGCAAATCTACTCAGCGCGAAGGCTTATCGGATCTGAAATAGAAAAAGTTTCACAAAAATATCAGATGGATTTGCTGAAGTGGTAAATTACATAACCACAATTATGTAGCCTACATTGTTTTTATGACGAAAGCCTTCACTATGGAGCTGAAATGGCTACGACGGAAAGTGCAGTTCGGTGACTTATTCGAAATTACATTACTAGACGATAAATATTTTAATAAGTAGAACCCGTTAACCTGTGTGTGTCGTATGTAACGACAATGGTAATTGTCAGGGAAAATGGGAGCCACGTATCCAGGGTAACGCCGTGCTTATGGCGGCGAAAAAAAGCATTACCTTCATCCTGCACAAACAGGTGGGGCTATATCCTCGGACCGACAGCCGGGGCTGGCCCAGCAGCGCACAAACAGGCCGGGCTATAACCACGGACCGACAGCCGGGGCTGGCCCAGCAGGGCACAAACAGGCCGGGCTATAACCACGGACCGACAGCCGGGGCTGGCCCAGCAGGGCACAAACAGGCGAGGCTATGACCAGGGACCGACAGCTGGGGCTGGCCCAGCAGGGCACAAACAGGCGGGGCTATAACCACGGACCGACAGCCGGGGCTGGCCCAGGAGCGCACACTCGGTAATGGCTGAACGCGCTACCAAGTCGGCCACGGGGTGAACCCCGACATTAAATGAAGCGTGTTGGACCCTTTGTACTGTTAGCTGGTTCGTGGCGATGTCTCTCACGTTTGACACCATATAATTATAAGCTAGAAGCATCCATGAACAAAAAATGGAATTGTGACACTCAAGGAGAGAGTATGCCTCTCTTAAGACACCATTAAAGTTGCAAGTCGATAATAACTTCCAATAGTGTTAGTTACATTCCAAAGGACTCAACACAATGCTGTTAACTTTAGACGTCTTCTTGCATGTGTCACTGTAATTCGTGCACATTGCGCAGCATAGCCAACGGGTAAGGCTTAAAGAGCTAATGTGACGATTGTTACATTTGCATTATCTTATGTATTACCTTAAATTGCCTTAATTATCAGCTCTTGTCATTTTATCATTGTCTATCCAATGTGTTTATTGTTGAATTTGTGTATACCGATGTTAAGTAAAACTTGATGTAACAGAGTGAATGTGCGAGGGCGCTGACATAAGAGAATCAACAGAATGGACCGTTCCGGAGTTTATTTATAACATAAACCAAACACCCTGTAAAGACAGGATTCAAAATCAATAAAACATACACATAGAAGCTTAATTTCAATGAATATTAACAACTTTTGGCAGTGAGCTTCGAAGACGAGATGATTACATAAAAAGGATGAATGAACAAATGAAATTACGAAATAATCAAAACTCTTTAAAACACAACAGATCCGGTTCGAATTAGCTGCTGTATTATACAATTTAATTTGTATTGTAGCAGGACAACGTTATATGACATCGCTCTACAATGCATATATTAAGTACGAAATAATTAATTTTCAAATTAAACTGATGCAAATTATTCATTACAACAAAGTCCAGATATAATCTATATCATCAGACATACTAGTTTAAAAGCTAGTATCAATATCCCTAAAGTAATCAATGAAGCAATATAAATGCTTAATTTTACAAAGAGCATTCTCCATTTAAGAATGAAATTAAACAGAACCATATTCTCATATTACGACACATAAAATTAACCAACGCTGATAGAGACCACTCAATTCTGGAGATTTCTCATACACAATATAATATAAATGTAGTAATCCCATACCCTGATAACCGCATTACTATGGAAATTACTCCTCCATAAAATAACATAAAAATGAAATACTCGACATAGTTAAACTAAAGTGATATTATGTCACTTACCGCATCTCCAGCGGGTGTTTAATTTAAAGTTGACACTGCTGCACGTTGCTGCACCACAGCTCTGTAAATGTGTGTAATACATCATGTGAAATACCATAGACATCTATCATTCCGGGACAGGATTATCATTGGCGCCTTGGTCCCAAGGATAAAACGGCATTCACAAACTTGACCAAAATACTACTACATAAACCCAAAATACCATTTGCCACGAACCACGAGCCACACGAATTACCATGTTCACACTTTAAGTAAAGTGCAGTCTGTATATATATAAATGAACACAAGACTGACAAGTCATGGCCATAGGCATTAAATTAAAGGTCTAAACCATAAAGTTACAACAAGTGTCAAATTGTTGAAATGCTAATGTCATATCGCTTTTTAAAAATACCCTCCCTCCAGAGGCGGGTTTGAAAGTGGCAAGGGGGGTGCCAGATCTCAAGTGGAGCAGTGTATGTCCAAGTAATGAACGGAACGGACTCAGACATCCAACTGAGATCTGGCACCCCCCTTGCCACTTTCAAACCCGCCTCTGATGTGTGCTGCAATGAGATCCAACTGAAGGTCCATTCCAACCGGATAACTGTCACGTGTGATACCGGTGACCGGGTTTCCGCCGTTCCTGCCGCAGGAGCGAAGATATATTCAGCCGAAGGATGCGTGAGTGAGATAAACCTCGACAACTTCCCTGGAACAGAAGAAGAACTGCAGAGAGCGAAAGACATCTTCTGCAAGTACCGTCACGTGGTTTCTCAAGATAGTGACGACCTGAGCTGCACTGGTTCTATCAGACACGGTATTAAGACTATGGATGACGTGCCTGTCCAGCAGCCATACAGGAGGATTCCACCGCAGGATTGGAAGGAGGTCAAGACTCACCTTCAAGACCTGTTGAACAAGGGAATAATCAGGGAGAGTACTTCCAACTATGCGTCCCCGACCGTTATCATACGCAAGAAGACTGGTGAACTGCGCCTCTGCGTTGACTACCGCAGATTAAACTTGAAGGTGAAGAAGGACTCATATCCCCTGCCAAGGATCGAGGAAGCCCTGGAATCCATGGGTGGATCAACCTTGTTTTCAACCCTGGACCTCACCTCTGCATACAATCAAGTGGAAGTTGAGGCCACCGACCAGCACAAGACCGCCTTTGTGACACCTATGGGTCTGTTCGAGTATATCCGGATGCCGTTTGGACTGTCCAACTCGCCAGCCACGTTTTCGCGACTCATGGGACACGTGTTTCGGGATGAGGTGTTCGAGATACTGTTGGTGTACTTAGACGACATCATTATATTCAGTCGGAATATGGAGGAACATCTCAACAGACTGGAAATAGTACTGTCCAGACTGTCCCAGCATGGACTCAAGATTCGTCCTGACAAGTGCCATTTCTTCAAACCTGAAGTGTCCTTTGTGGGTCACCGAGTGTCTGCCCAAGGAGTTAAGACCAGCCCAGAGAAGGTCGCTGCCGTAGCGGAGTGGCCTGTACCTATGACCCTGAAACAGCTGCGAACCTTCGTAGGATTTGCCGCCTATTACAGGAGATTTGTCCAGCACTTCAGCTCCATCGCGGCGCCTCTGCATGAGCTAGTAGGGCGTATCATCAGGGAGCAGAAGGGACGCCGGAACAAGTCAGGCCCCCTCAAGGACGAGTGGACTGATAAACACGACGTGGCCTTTACCCAGCTGAAGGACGCACTGACAGCAGCCCCAACACTGGCCTACCCGGACTTCCGCCTGCCATTCGTTGTGGAGATCGACGCCTCACACGATGGTCTCGGAGCCGTGCTGAGTCAGATCCAGGATGGGAAGAGAAGGGTAATTGCGTATGCCAGCCGCGGTCTGCGCCGTGGTGAAAGGAATCTCGACCGTTACAGCTCCAAGAAGCTGGAACTGCTTACCCTGAAGTGGGCTGTTACTGAAAAGTTCACGGAATACCTGAGGCATCAGAAGTTTACCATCGAGACCGACAATAACCCCTTAACCTACCTTATGACGAAAAGACAGCTGCCGGCGCTGGAGCAACGCTGGGCCTCGGCCTTAGCAGGGTTTGACTTTGAGATCAAGTACAAGCCAGGTCGCAACAATCAAAATTGTGACGCGCTCTCCAGGCAGGAACAGCGTCCCTGGGATGTCAGTGAAGATGAGGTCGCCGATACCTTCGCCGTCGTGCTGCGACATAGTGATCTTCCAGCAGAGCTGCAACTTGTTGTCTGCTCAGAGTTACTTCGCGACGACAGCATCCAAGGAGAACCGGAGGCTTGTCAGCTGCCGCGTGTCTCGAACGAGGAGCTCAGCAAAGTGCAGGCGAACGACCACATCGTGGGAAGAGTGATGCACTTCATGAGGGAGGGGAAACCTAGCCGCCAGCGCCGGAAGGATGAGTCCAGCCACGTACAACTCCTTCTGCGCCAATGGGACAAGCTAAGCATTGACCAGGGAGTTTTGGTGCGCCTGGTGCAAGATCCCGTCCAAGGAATGATACGACAAGTGGTGCTACCAGTCTCGATGAAAGATAAAGTGTTGGAAGGACTTCACGACAACCAGGGGCACCAGGGCGTCGACCGAACTGCAGCTCTGGTCCGGTCACGATGCTATTGGCCTGGGATGTACAAGGACGTCGAGAACTGGATTGGCCGCTGCAACCGATGTCTCCTCGCCAAGGTAGAAAGAGTTAAGACACCGTTGGGATCACTCCTGGCAACCAGGCCTCTGGAAGTCGTCGCCATGGATTTCACAATCCTCGAAAAGTCAACAAGCGGACACGAAAATGTACTGGTGATAACTGATGTCTTCACGAAGTATAGTGTGGCGATCCCGACTAAAGATCAAAAGTCTACCACCGTTGCCAAAGTGTTGGTGAAACACTGGTTTCACAGATTCGGACCCCCTCTCCGGTTACACTCAGATCAAGGTAGAGACTTTGAGTCTCGTCTGATCAAGGACCTATGCAACTTGTACGGAGTGAAGAAGTCTCGGTCCACCCCTTACCATCCGATCGGAAATGCCCAGTGTGAGAGGTTCAATCGGACTCTGCATGACCTGCTGCGAACTCTCCCTCCGTCAAAGAAACCGAAGTGGCCCGACCTCATAGACTCACTGACCTTCTGTTACAACACTACGCCTCACGCGAGCACGGGATTCTCTCCTTTTTATTTGATGTACGGAAGGGACGCCCGTCTGCCAACAGACGCTCTGCTCGGTGAGATACGGGAGGAACCAGTCCAGCCTGATTCCTGGGTTGCCATCCACCAGGACAGACTGAAAGAAGCTTTTGTCCACGCTAACGACAAGTTGGAGCGTGCAGCGGCCACTCGAAAGCAGGCGTACGATGCCAGTGCGCGCGACATGCCCTTGTCCATTGGACTGAGAGTCTACCTCCGGAACCGCGGCGTACGAGGACGCAACAAGATGCAGGACTCCTACCGACCCGAACCCTATCGTGTGGTAGCGCGAATGGAAGACAAGGCAGTGTACCTCGTGGAACCAGCGGACGGGTTCGGAGTGGCGAAGTGGGTCAACCGCACTGAGCTGAAGTCTTGTCATAACGTCCGGACTCCAGTACCGCCACCGGCGTCCATTGAAGGAGAACGTCGGAGAGGAACCTCCTTCACTCACTGTTCCGAATCGTCTTCAGATTCGTCAGAAGCCGAGGATTATGTCATACAGTACCAGCCTACTATGCCTGAGAGACGGATGCCTGAGAGACGGATGCCTGAGAGACGGACGGTGGAGGTTAAGACTCCCCAGGTTGCACGCCCGGAAGACCGTGGTGTTGTACCCGTTGCTTACCAGGGACGAGACTCTCCGACTGTCCAACCTGACGAAACTGGGGTTCAGACTCCCCAAGTTGCACACCCGGAAGACCGTGGTGTTGTACCCGTCGTTAATCAGGGACGAGATTCTCCGATTGCCCAACCTGTGGAAACTGTAGAACGCGAGGTAGACGTAGAGTCGACTCCCGTACTTCGGCGAAGTACGAGAACTACGGCTGGGAAACATGGTAATCCTCACGGCGAACCTCGATCAGTA